>OX387244.1:179591962-180791962 GCA_947561735.1 Cenchrus americanus | reverse complement strand
TTTGAAAATGAGAATTTCTGAATTCCGAGCCATTATCACTACGGATAGCTCGTATGGCATCTCTGTGCCTCTCGTTCCTCAACCTCAAGACTAGATCTCGAACAAAACCAAACGTCTCCCCCTTATTCTCGAGAAAGAAGACCCAAGCATACCGAGAATAGTCGTCCACCACAACATGGACATACCACTTCCCACCCGCAGATCGCACACGAGCTGGGCCAACAAGGTCTATATGGAGCAGCTCGCATGGACACTCAGTCATCACATCGGTGAGGGGCGGGTGAGAAGAGGCTACCATCTTGGCATGCCTACACGACGCACAAACCAACTCTTTCTCAAGCCTCAACCGTGGCAATCCTCGAACCAAATTGAGTTTACTCAAGCGAGACAAAAGGTCAAAGTTCAAGTGACCCAACTTCCTATGCCACTTCCACAACTCACTCGAAGAACCAGCCAAGAAACAATGCTCCACACCCGATGACTGAGAAAAATCAGCACGAAACACCTGACCCTCGAGAACGACCATACAAACAAGGTCCCCTCGAGAGTCCAAAATCCGAGAACCACCTGGCCGAAACAACACCTCAAAGCCCTCATCCAACAACTGGGACACAGAAAGCAAATTGTACCCCAGCGATTGAACAAGAGCAACACACCTCAGAGTGATCTTGTCACTCACTTCGATCTCACCTTCTGAAAGCACACGCCCACGCCCATTGTCCCCAAAAGTGATGTACCTCTTCGTCACCACTGGGATGAGACTTGAGAACCACCCCCTGTCTCCGGTCATATGCCTCGAGCAACCGGAGTCAATCAACCAAATGTTCTTCAAGTCTCCCACCTGAAATTAAAAAACGAGCACGTGAGCAAACAAACGACTCAGCACTGGGGTTAGTACCAAAAGAGTAAAACCAGTGCCGAGCCATTTGCTCGAAAGTGGGGTTAGCACCAACCAAAGGATCTCTCCTACCAAAGCTACCTCCACGATCACCACCAAGGTAACCACCTTGACGGAACCACCCCTCTCTGCGTGGAGGAGGACCAAAACCACGAAAGAGAACCCGTGGACCGTCCCTCCTCTCCTTCTCAAAGCTACGACTCCTCCCATCCCCGTAGTGAACTCAAGGGAGAGAACGCCAAGCAACCTGACCACCTGCAAACTCTCCAGCCCAACCACCAGAACCACGACCTCCAGAAACAACCCTCGCACCTGTACGAGCACGAAACCCCAACCGCCGCCCTCGTCCAGTGCTCGCACCGGTCCGACCGGTGCCCCACACCGTCTGACCGGTGTGACCTAGACAAAGAAGACCTCCAACAGCCTTCCGCTCTCCCCAAGCCCGAACTGTCCTCACATTCTCCTTGGCCCTGGGCATTTGCACACGAGGCTCAAGTACACCATCGGAAGGGTGGTACTTGTCCTTGTTAGCGCACTCCTTTGCCATTCTCTCCTCACGCTTCCTCTTGATGCAAAACTCCTCCTTATGGCCATCTCTCCCACAATAGCCACAATGGAACCTCACAAGCTTAGGCTTAGGCTTGGGATGTGGCTGCTCACTAGGTTTCTCTCCACTCAACTCCTCCACCGGTCTCCCCTCACTAGCCTTCTCACTTTCTTTCCCAAAGAACACTTCCCCGAAGTGCTCACAAACTTGATAGGCTTTTGTAAATCATTTGTGGGTGTAGGAAACACGGGTGGAGCTGGGGTTGTGTCTAGTCGGTTCCTAAGGTGGTTAGGTTTTCGGGGGAATCCATTTTTGTCGTGGGTTTTTGATGGCTCCGGGATATTCTCTCCACTCCCCTCACCAACCTTGTTTGCTTCAAGTCCCTCACCATCCTTCCTCTTAAACGCCTCGATCATCATCCTCAATTGAGGTTCATGACCAGACAACCAACCCATCAACTTCCTCAAGTCAACATTCTCATCCTGTAATCGATCAACATAATGTGCAAGTTCCAAATTTTTCAAGGCATGCATTTCACAGGTAGAGCATGATGTAGGCATGGGTTCCTTCAATTTAGCCTCAAGTGAACTAGTGTAAGCATGCATCTCAGCAATCTTAGCATGCAAAACAGGGCAAGAAGTGCAAGCACCTAGCAAAGCAGGTCTAGACATAAGCTCAGCCACTTCAACCCTAAGCACATCTAGTTACTCACACTTGGAGGCATGCTTCTCCTTAAACAAAGCAAGATCAGCAAGGAATATGGAGCAATCAGCACAATCAACCTCATCCGAAACAACAGGGCTAGCCTTAAGGGAATCAATCTCAAGCTTGCTATCAAGCACCTGTGTCTCTAGCTCAGCCACTCTAGTCCTAGCATCCTCGAGTGAAGCCCTAATGTCTTTTCTCATTTTCTTGGCCTCTCTAAGCATGTCATCACGGTTATCAAGCAAAGAGCCAAGCCTCTCATTCTCCTGGCGCAAGAAGGGAAGTTCATCACGCACCTCGTCGTCGGACTCAGAGTCCGAGTCGCTCTGTGTGCTCTTCTTGCTGCCGGAGCTCAGCGCCATGGTGCAGAAGCCGTCTCTCGCGAAGCAGCTCAGCCCGCTCAAGTTCTTGGATGACTTCTTGTTCTTGCGATGATCACCTTCATCCTCACTGCTGCTCGAGCTCGAGGTGGAGTACGCGGAACTGGAGTCGACATCGCTCGCTCCAACCATCGCTCGGGCCTTGCCTCGGCTCTCCTTCTTCCTCGATTGTCACTCGTCCTTGTACTTGTTCTTGTGCTTGCTCTTGTGGTCGCGCCTCGACCAGTACTTGCCATCGTTCCTCGGCTTGTGCTTGTAGCCGTCCTTGTTCTCGACCTTCTCCGGGCAGTCGGCGACGAAATGTCCCGGCTTGCCGCACTGGAAGCACGTCATCGTGTTCCTCCTCAAGTTCACACGGTTCTCGTGCAGCCTCTCGAACCGCCTCGTCAACAGCGCCAGCTCGTCCTCTCCAAGCACCTCGTCATCTGGCATAGACATCAAAGAGGAGAAAGAGAACATCCTGGTGGATGGTTTAGTGTTAGCCTTTCCTTTCGAACCACCAACGAGGGCAAGACTATGGGAATCAGTCGGTCCCTCGAGCTTGGCAGTCATGCCCCTATCCACCTCAGCTGACTTGAGCTTTAAGTACAGCTCGCTCACCGTCAGAGTGTCATACTTCTGCCTCGAACTCAGGCTTGACCGCCCCAATAGCCTCGAACTTTCCGCCCCAAATCGTACGATTCAAAGAGTGTAAGAGCTTGACCGCTCTATCATGATCATCGTACGGGAGCACGTCCACATTGGCCCTCATATTGTTCACAACCACCGTGAACCTCTGAAACAAGGCATCGATGGACTCACCGGGGAGATGAGTGAAGTTCTCGTACTCTCTCCGGTAGGTCGCATACATCCGTGCCTGAACCTGGGCGTTCCCAACATGAGCCTCCTTCAACACCGACCAAATCCTACAAGCCAAATGCTTGGTGTGCACCCGATCGAACACAGGCTGACACAAAGCACGAAACAAGTAGTCGACCGCCTTATTGTTGGCATCGAATCTGTCGCTCGATCCTGGAGCGAGGAAGTCCATCGGCTGGACATAGCCTGTGTCCACTGTGACATCCCAAAGAGTCTGACCCTTTCTGCGGAGAAACGCACTCATCCGCTTGCTCCACATCTGGTAGTTCTTTCCATCGAAGTGTGGAGGACCCGAGCCCCGTTCCTGGTACGCCATCCTTGGATCTTAGACTGGTTAGAGTCAATAAAGACCCGAACCGGCTCTGATACCACTTGAAGGACCGATACGGCGAACCAGAGAGGGGGGGAGTGAATGGGAGCCGACAAAAAATCTTCTCGAAGGAGATGGAAACTCCTACAAGATGAACACGGCTTCCAACACACGTCTCCGACTCACTACCCAAGTTGGCCAAGCCCACGTAGCCACTGGAGTGCCACTAGACCTAGGAACCAACACACACCCTTCCGACCCGAGAACGCAGCGGAACACCAAACCTCGAGTCTTCAGACCCACACCGGTCAGACCGGTGAGCACCACCAGTCAGACCAGTCCCTGCTGGTGAAACTGAGCAACTTTCACTAAGTGGCTCTACACCGGTCAGACCGGTGAGACACACCGGTCAGACCGATCGCAGCCTGAAAGCCCCCAAGGCACCAAACAGGCCAACCGACCACCAAACTGACCCAAACTCGAAATAGCAGCACCACAGGACAACAGCGAACACACCAAGACGTTCACCCGAGCAAAATCCCACCGAGGGTTGCACCGGTCAGACCGGTCAAGAGCACCGGTCAGACCGGTGTAGCCTGGGCAGCTCGGGATGAACAGCACCCGCGGGTCAACTCCCCCAAATCCAAACCTCGATCTCCCGAATCGCTCCACGGACTTGAACAAGACTTTGGGGATATTACGAACACCTCATGAGGACTCCATATCCAAGTTTACTCCCACCAAAACTCGTCCAAAACGGAGGAATCAAAGAAATCCCGCCAAGAGCACTTCCAACCCGAGAACTCCCAACCCCAAAATCGAGTACCTTTACTCACGGATTTGGGAGGGGAATCACAGCCCAAAGAACCACGAAGGGTTCCCACAAATTTCCCCCATCAAATCCCCAAGAGAAAGGTCCTGAAAACAATCCAAAGAAATCACAAAGAGAGGGCTCCGAAAATCACCACCAAGAACAACCGGGAAAAAACACATCCAAACCTTGAGGAACCACGCCGAATCATCTATACATGAAACAAAGGTTCATACAAGGTCTAGCAAGCCGCCCGATCATCCATCCCTCTCAACAAGATCTCTCCATGAAGCTCTCTTGCTAGTCCTATGGAAAACCTAAGGAAAATAGGAAGGAAAATTGGAAAACAAATGAGTTAGGGTTCCAAGAGTTGGCTGCCATCCTCTCACCGCTTAGGTTATATGCACGCAACCGAAAGTCTAAAATACCCTTCTCTAACAACTAGGGATACAAGCCCCTCAAGGGCGGTTTTGGAAGACTTGAAGCTTTCTCCATCGGACGGATGCCCAGCAACCGCAACCTGCTTAGCCTCGACGCAAGCCTTGCGATCCCGACGTGTGTCCTCCGCTTTGAAGATTCCGGACTACGTCGTCGCACACCGGTCAGACCGGTGCTCCCCACCGGTCAGACCGGTCTGGCACTGCTACAGCACCGTCTTCGGTTCTTCGGTCTTGGCTTTGTGGATCAACCAAGGAACCCAGTGGTTTTCTGGTGAACCACCGGAAACCCCACGAACTCGGTGTAGCCTCCGCCAATCTCCACTCATGACTCGGCTCCCACGTAGTCCCGGCTCGACCTTGGTTTTGAGGCTCAACCAAGAAACCGTCCTTGACTTCATCTTGCTGTTCATGCCACCATGCGGCCCGCACTTGATCCCGCTGGCCACCGGGTCCCTCGAACGAAGCCTACTTGTCTTCTCCACACCTGGAGGCCTCACCGGCGACAACCTTTCGCGCTTGTTCTTCTCCTGCACCAACACCAGTCAAACTGCAACCTGCACCTGCAATACTTAGCCAAGAATCAGTCCACACAATGTTGTCAATCACTCATCACACAAGGGAGCGACCATCCACTGGTCCTCGAACCACACATGTTCCTCAACCTTCCCTTCACCCGATCTCCCAAATGAACCAAGAAATTGCTACCAAATCATAGGTGATGATGAAGCGTCTCCAGGAGATGCTATACCTATGAATTTGTAGCCTCAAACCCACTGAATCGAGAGGAATCGAGATTCTACCAAGCTCACACATAGAGCTAGGGTTCCAACTGAAATCCTTCAATCAGGTGCCAAATTCAGAGTTTGAGGGGTCAAGATCAAGCACAAAGGCGCACAAGACATCTATCCGTGATCCCCAAAAAGAAATCTGAACCCAAACACCTCGAAAGCAAAGGAACAAGCTGCACATGAAAATCCAACGAAAATAGCCCGAAGAAGACATGAAAATCACTCGAGCCACAAGAAGGAAATCGACGCAACCATGAAAGCTTCCATACACTATTGGTATTTCTTATGTCGATGCTAAGTTTATGAGTTGCTAGCAATGATGCCAGAAATGACCAAATTGTAATCCTAACGATTACATGAGTTTGCAAGCGCACGGAAGTACCATTGTAGCATTTCCCCAAAGGAGTATTCCAGAGGGTATCAAATCCAAGGAAGGCTGAGTGGATTAACATGTTCAACACTATTGCAATGAGTATAAATCATAGATGGAAACAAACCAGTCACTCAAGTGCGGGGGTAAATTATGATAGATAGGTTGGTAGTGTGAACACACAAACACTCTCTATAAAGGTCCTAGGCTTAGGAGGCAACAAACGAGTTAGTTCTAGGTTCTAAGATACTATACATATGAAATCAGTAAGACAAGTTAGAAACACACTAGCATTGCATGACTGTTGGCTCGAGCACCTAGGTACAAACGAGGAGCTAACCTCCCGCGTCGCTTACGCACGACTTTGGTTGTTAGACTTTAGACTCCTACAGCGTATCCGAACGTGGGGGATTCCAAAATAGTCCAACGACTGTCACTACCATGGTCTACCCGAAGACAAACCGTGGGATACACACATAAGTAACGTTGCTACGCAACCCAAGCACCATGTTGGGGTAAAAAACATCTCCCTAAGAGGAACCAACACTAATAAAAGAAGACACGTCACAAGGAAAAAAATAGACAAGTGAGGAGGGGGGAGTCCCCTCTCTCAACCCCCTTGGGTTGTTTATATATCTAAGGTGTGGGATGGCATTTTAGCCCCAAGCCCCTGGTGGGTACAAATATTACATCCGAGCCCTAAAACAAGGATAGGAGGTACCTCGTGAATCATTTCCCCCAACATACTAGCCCATTAGCTACTTTGGATTGGCTGGTACAACAAAGTGAAGACGATGAGAACAAGGAAAAATGATTCACTAAACTTTTTCTTCAGCCCGAGGACATGCCCTCGTGACCACCCTCCCGTACGCCTCGCTAAAAACTCCATTCCGAAAACCCAGTGGGAAAACTGAATGGAGAAAAGAGCACGCACATCTCATGGGTCTACACATATATTAAGTTATCAACTAGCTTAGCCAATGTCATCTTCCGTCTTCATTTGACAATGAAAAGCTTCTTCTGTGGTGTCGTCAACTTCTCCATTCTTTCCAATAAAGATCTCCCCCACTTTGTTCTCACTTCATCCTCCCGAAGTTATTTCCTCCATGTAGTAGCCGAAGTAGAGAAGGTTGTGTGATGCATTCTTCATCATCCCGAAGTCCTCTTGGGTCTTTGTTCACCCACTTCAGGCAAGATGGGTGAATTGGTTCACCAAGATCCCTCCATAGCCCCTCTTGGCCGAAGTTGGTGGCGAAGACCATGTGTCGTGGAAGTAGTAGTGTAGTTGATGTAGTTTGGATTGATGCTGATGCAAAGATGAAACCACTGATTGCGTAGATAATGATTTGTCACTTGTAGAGACACAACTTCCATATAACCTCTTCGCATGAGGCATTAACTGAAGATATATTGGAGTCCACTTATAATAACCCGAAGAGCCATATCAATATAACCGAAGAGGCAATGCTGAAATATACGAAGAGCCCTAGTTAGCAATTCATTATTGTGAATATTAATCCATGATAACCCGAAGAGCCATAGAGATAACCGAAGAACCAATGCTGAAATATACGAAGAGCCTCGGCTAGCAATTAATTATTGCAAAGATTAATCCATGATGACCCAAAGAGCCGTAGAGGTAACCGAAAAGCCCCTACTAGGGCACCCGAAAAAATTTAGCTAGAAGTTCATTTTTCCGAAGACCAATTTGCATGATAACCTGATTGTATTTGCAACATAATATCCTGAAATATTTTATGCAAGACCTATTTTGGAAGTAACAAGTTTTTATGTCGAAAGTTAGTGAACATGTGATGTAGCATGATAATATAAATACAAGTTATGCATAACAAGTAGCTGGCCTGCCATGCCAGCCCTAGCTACACGAAGTGGCATGATAGCTCGACTTCGATTATCCTCCGAATAATATGACCTTGAGGTGGCTCGTCAGCCCTACATTGCAATTTGCTTCGCGCATTCACCACTGAAGGCTTCTTCGCTTGTGATAAAACAGATGATTTTGGGACCACACCGCTTAACGGATCGACTTATCCCTGCAACATTTTACTGAGGGGCTTCGCACATTGACCACCGAAGACTTTTTGTTCGCGGAAGTAGGCCTTTGAGCGAACATGCACTCCTCTTTGTTACAAATTGCTGCATGTTCCTTAACATCTTCGCGACCTTTGCAGAATTGTTCCCACATGCGCCCCTCAATCAATTTTTTTCATAAGTGAACTAAATGTAACTTCCCTTCGCGAGGCCAGGCGTATGTGTTCACTTACTTCTGCAATGTTTTCTCGAAAGTAACAATCTCTTCGGATGATTGTTACTTTGGGACTGATGATAGATAAGGGCTGTTTGGATAGTAAATGTAAAGACATTAATTGCAATCATATTCAAAGCATAATATTTGAACGAAATGGTAGTACATATACGAAAATGTTGGTAAAAAAGTAAAGCTGAAACTAATACTGAAAAAGATTGTCTTCGCTAGCTGATCTAAATACATGCCCGTAGTTTCCTATGAAAGAAAAGTTGCACACCTATGCTCTTTCTTGTGCAAAATTATCAAACTGAATGTCTTCGCCAGTCTATAGCCCTCTTCGGTTGACACTGTGATGGACAATTAACCGGACACTAAATAGGCATTTTTTAACAGGCTAGTCAATAGGAATTTTTCTTAGACTAAGGAAAAAGCATATATCTATTTTGTTTGTGAGCAACGAGCAGCAAGTTTTGTTGCACTCGGACTGTGTAGTTCATCACCATAAAGAAAAAAGAAGGGATGTGCAGAACAGCAAAACGCTGTGTCATCTGTCTATCTATAACAAGTATATAGGTGAGACCCACTACAAGTCATGAAAAGGTTTCTCTCAACATGCAAGCATTCCACATCATTATTCACTATAAGCCATGTCACCATCCACTATGCGTCATGTCCCCATCAATTAGATCATATATTTATGTCTTCAACCGATTTTTTGGCTAATATCATGCATTTGTTAGAAGCATGCTACAAAATTCTCATAGTAGAGGAAAACGTAGGATTAATAAATTATCATATTTCCATGTATTGTTTACAAAAAAATGTTGTCATGAAATCACTTTGGTGTTCCTACTTTCACATTGCACCGTACAAAATAATGTTGTCATGAAATCACTTTAGTGTTCCTACTTTCACATTGCACCGTAAAATTTTGTTTAAAACTTTTCCGCAGCATCGCGCGGGGTATCACCTAGTATAACATAAGAGGTGTAAAAAGGGGAAGCACGAGAAGCTCGTCAACAAAATCCTAGGCTCAACATGTTAGCACCAATAAATCTTAAGATGCCTGCTGGAGGCCACGGTTCCGAACCCAAACGTGGCAACATAATTTTGCGAAAAGATAGACATACTAGGCTTGAGTTTCCATGAGTTGTAATGAAGATGATGTTAGGCCGAAGTGGTCCCTGAGCTGGGCCTAGGTATGTATGTTCGCTTGGGCTGTCCTAAAATGATGTAGCTTCATGGTCGCCGAAGTGATGCTCCTTCGGGACGAATGGGTCTTCGCTAGTTGGGCACGAGGACACAAAGTGAACTGGTTGAGCTCTTCGGTGAAGCTGGGTCAAAGAGATGCGAGCTGGGCCGAAGAAGAGGAAATTCGTGCTTTGGGCTGTATATGTTGAACTTCGATGATTCTGGTGAGCTGGGCCCAATGATGTCTTCACACGAACAAGCGTTATGCCTCATGAATTGGGCCGAATTGAGCAAGGTTGTTGAGATAGACATACCGGGCTTAAGTTTCCATGAGTTGTACTGAAGATGATGTTAGGCCGAAGAGGTCCCTGAGTTGGGCCTAGGTAGGTATCTTCACTTGGGCCGGCCAAACATAACACGAGTTGGGCCGAAGAAGATGCAGCTTCATGGTGGCTGAAGTGGTGCTCCTTCGGTGAAAGGGTCTTTGCTAGCTGGGCCCGAGGACACAAAGCAAACTGGCTGAGCTCTTCTGTGAAGCTGGGCCAAAGAGATGCGAGCTGGGCTGAAGAAGAGGAAATCCGTGCTCTGGGCCGAAGATGTTGAACTTTGGTGATTCTGGTTGGACTTCGTTGATTCTGGTGAGCTGGGCCTGATGATGTCTTCACATGAAGAAGCGTTTATCCCTTGTGAATTGGGCCAAATTCAGCAAGGTTGTTGAGACTAAAACATAGTATATTTGATGAAGCTTTGAAGAATTATGCGCAATACATAGCATTTTCATTTCTCGATAGTTGATCTGTCGAAGAGAACCGCCGAAGAGAATTGAGAGCCAATTTCTGGTGACCCGAAGGTGTCTTCGGGAATGAAAGGATCAAGATGTCGGCTAGAGGGGGTGAATAGTCGAACTTGAAAATTCACAAACTTTTTCGTAGCTGTCAGTCCAGGTCTGGAGTCCCTGGATATTTTTCTGGATACTCCGGAAAATCCGGAGAAACCAAAAATATGTCCGGATTGTCCTGCCAAAGAGGAGGGGATCAAATTCGACAGAGTTTAAACTTACTCAAACATAGATCTAAGAAAATAGGTTACGCACTGTGATGAGACAAGCCTGTATTTCAATTTAGAACATGCAAGAACTTCAACACTGAGTAGATTGGCACCAGACCCTAGAAATGTGCTCAAGAGAGATACAAGCATACAACAAGAGAAACAAGCACAAGAGACACAAGGATTTATTACCGGAGTTCAACCTCACACCTTGAGGTCTACGTCTTCATCGAGGAACCCACAAAGGGTGGACCTTTACACCTAGGTCACTCTCCTCCCTCTAATGACCACAAAGATCAAGCTAGAGTTACTTACTCAATTTCGGGGTGATACAAACTTCCTTGGGAAGCCACAAGTCTTTGGATCCTCCAAGGAAACGCTTAGCCTACTAGGAGCTCAAAGCACCAAGAGTAACAAACACGAAACATACCAACCAAGTGAAGAACGAGGTGCTTTAGAGACGGGACAATTTTTCACTAGCACTCTCCAAGCTCTTGCTCTCAATCCCTCCTTAAATCCCCAACAACCTCACCAAACCAAGGCCAAGGGGAGTAACGAGGGGAGTGAATGAGTTCTGAGTTGTTGCAGGTCGAAATGGGAAAGAGAGAGTGAAAGGAAGGGGTTGAGGGAGCTTTTATACCCCCTCACACAGAAGAGAGCTGTTACAGCTCTAAGACCCGAAATCTGCTGCAAAACCCCGGAAGCTCCAGGAAGTTCGGAGACTCCAGGAAAACCCCGGAAACTCCGGCCTCCCAAGGTCAGCACCCAAAAAGTTAACCCTGTGAACGTGTTGGTGCAAAGGTGTCTCTCATAGGTTTGTTTTGACAACTAGAGCACCTGTTTGACTATTTGGAACATACATTTCTTGTCCCTCTTTATAGTACAGAGTTCCTAGGACTCAAATTCAAAATATAAAACAAATAATCCTTCATAGGAACCCTTTGTAGCATCACTTCCTTTTTGCTTACTCAATGAATCAACACTTGATGCCACACAACCTTTTAATTCCTGCTCATACACTAGATAAATCATTAGTCACTTAAGCATGTGTCATTAAATCACCCAAACCCACTTAGGGGCCAAGATACTCTTCAATCTCCCCCTTTTTGGTGATTGATGACAACACATTTAAGTCATACAAGCGATAGTCAATGAAAGTTAAAGACGATTTGTAATACTCCCACTTAATATGTGCATATTGATTTTGAATATCAATGGTCATATAAGCGCCAAATATTGCACAAGGAAGAAAAGCATGAGAGCATTAAACTAGTGGGGTGCTTGTGATGTGCAACATGTAATAGTGAAATGCATATGACAGTTTATGCACTCAACAAGAATGCAAAAAAAAATCTGATGCTCCAAAGTCCGGAATGTCCGCGCCTGACCCGGAATCTCCAGGAAAAAGTACGCACTCTCCGGGTTTTCTGAACACCAGTGGAAAACAACATTCATCAAGAAATTTTCAGTCTAATATATAGCATTCTCAGAAAGTAAAAACTGAGAAAATGATCACGAGAGCACAACCATAAGTCTCAAGCTCACATAGTCTTACATGCATAAGAATTTAAAGTTATTACAAGCCATTGTTCCAAATCTATAAAAGTTCAAGTACCACACTAGATAGATAGATAAAACACTCCCCCTTTGGCATCAAGCACTAAAAAGGGAGTGGTGCAGTAGCGGGATCACTCGGAGTCCTTGTCATTGTACTCTTCTTCTTCATTGTTGTTCTCCTCCTCCTCCTCTTTCCTTTCTTCTTCATCTTGGGCATCCCACTCCACAAAAGGGTCACCAAAGGTGGGAAGCTCATGGCAGGGATTGGTGGGGAGGCCAAGATGAGACTTGATCTCAATGATGTCCCGACGGTTCTCATTTGTCTCTGTGGCCATAATCTTGCACATGCTAAATATGCTCTTTAGAACCCTTTTGATCATGGAGCCACGGTGCCGACGGGGAGGCCTAGGTGGAGAAGGTCCAGCGGGCACATCATCATGGCGAGAAGCTGCACTAGATGAGCCAACATACTTACGAGCCTTTGGAGCTTTCTTGGCTCGATCACAGAGGTGACAGAAAGGCTCATGGACAACATCTTGGGGTAGCGGACATTGGTGACTCTCAATCATGTACATGAGATAGGGGGCACAAGGAAGATAATTCATTGGATCATTCATAGCCCTCTTTAACTCATTCCATATGAAGTCAAAAAAGCAAAACCCCTCTTCATCCAGTGCCATCCTATTGAGGAGATTGGGAGCATAGTATCTCAAAGCCGTACACTACGTGAAAACCTCAAATATGTCACACAGCATTTGAAACGGGCCCTTAACGCTCGTTACATCCACCCACATCTGTAACTATTGTTTGGTGTTTGTGACCTATAAGCATGCCAGGACGACCCCAGGGTTTGCCTCCACAACGCCCGTTACCAATGTGGACTTCTGGTAACAGGCTTCTTAAATGCCCATTACATAAATTCTTTTTAATGGATGTTAAGAGAGCCCATTAGAAATGTTAAACCTATCGGTAACGAGCTTGTAAAGTTCGTTACTAATCAATGCCCTATCAGTAATGGGCTGCTTAAGTCCGTTACTGGTCGCTGTCATATTGGTAACGGGCTATAAATTCCATTACTGATAATTTCATACTGGAGACGCATGCTTGTAGGATGCGTAACCTTTTCTAGCGACCCAATTGGATGCATTTCCACCCTGGGTCGCCTTTTTTCACACATCGTAGACGCACATTGTTATTGCTCATCTATGTCTTCTCCTTTCGACACCAATCGCTCTCTCTCCGTAGAAGGCCACTCCTGTTCCGACAATAACACACTCTCTCTCTCCTCAGAAGGTCACTCGCTCGATCTGTGAACTCAAATGTTCCTGCAGGACTGTCTCGTTTGCTGTCGCCAACTACGCGCTCTCTAAGGGTCACACTTAATTTTTTTCTCAGAAACTGGGTGCTGCAGCAGGCCGGCCGGCCGGCCGCGTGTGCGACGGTGAAAGGGGCCAGAGCGGACATCGACTGTGCCACCCTCCGCGCTGTCTTCGCAGCCGCGACGCTGCCTCTGATACTCCTCCTCAGCCGCACTCTCCTTGTAGAAAGTCCTCGTCAAGGTGGAAATTAATTGGTCCCTTTTATTGAAATTCTTCAGCTGTCCTAATCCTCTTGTGTGTTATCAGTTTTTTTTGTGTGATGAATTATGCTCGGGCTTGGATGTATAGACAGCCCCAAGATGATTTGGAGAATTTCCTAAGTGGGGTCAATGGTTTTCTAAATCAAGAAGATGCAGATTTGAGAAACCATGGTGTTTAGGCAATGTTTTGCCCCTATATAGATTGTCTCAACCAGAAGAAATTCGCACAACGGGAAATCATTTTTCATCATTTGGTCACACGTGGTTTCATTAAAAATTACAAGTGTTGGAATAAATATGGTGAGGAAGGCCTTAATGAACTCCAAGCAGGCTACCTAAATGAAGGTGAAGTGCGACACCATGCTACCGACCATGATGAAGAACTCGATGACAGTGGACTTTTTGAGGAAAATGAACCATTATTCCCACCATATGTGTTGAGGCCTGAGGATGTCACTGATCAAGAAGTTAGGGGCTTTGATGATGGTGAGGTGTTGCAACGTGTGCACAATGTTGATCAAATGTTGCGGGGTGTTGAGTTTAAACGAGTGTATACACCTTCTGAATTAGCCAGACTAGAGTAGTTCATTGAAGATTCAAAGAAACCCCTCTATCTTGATTGCCAGAAGTACTCTCGCCTTTTTGGTGATCTAAAACTTTTGTAGCTTAAGGCAGATCATCGTTGGAGCAACAAAAGTTTCAAACATCTATTGGATGTGCTTAGAAACATGCTAATCGAAGGAAACCAAATAGCAGAGTTTGTCTATGAGGTGAAGAAGATAATCTGTCCTCTAGGAATAGAGGTTGAAAAAATCCATGCATGCAAGAACAGTTGTGTATTGTTTTGTGGAGATTATGCATACCTTGACAAGTGCCCCAAGTGTGGCTATCATCAGTACAAGAGGAAAAAGGATGGTAGAGATGATAATAATGCTGATGACGAGAACGAGCCCGGCGAGATCAGGGGCGAGAAGAAGGCTAACAGAGGGGCTCCTATGAGGGTGGCATGGTATTTTTGCATCATTCCTCGGCTGAGAAGATGGTTCGCAACATGAAAGGAGGCCCAACTCTTGCATTGGCATGAAGAAGGCTGAAAGGAGCTTAATTATAAGAAAGATGGCAAGTTTAGGCACCTCGCAGATGCTGCGCAATGGGGTAACATTAATACCCACTTCCCATGGTTTGACGACGCAAGGAGCATACGGTTTTCTATGAGCATAGATGGCATGAACCCATTCTGTAACCAGAGCTCAACTCATAGCACCTGGCTTATCGTGCTGTCGTTGTACAACCTTCCACCCTGGCTATGCAAGAAACAGAAATATATGATGCCGACAATATTGGTCTCCGGGCCAAAGCAACCTCAACCGTATTGATGTCTACTTGAGGCCACTAGTTGATGAATTGAAGATATTGTGGAAGCCTGGTGTGCCGGAGGTTTTGGATGAGTACAAGCGTGAGGAGTTCACAATGCATGGCATGTTGTTCACCACCATCAACGACAACCCGGCTCATCGCAATCTCTCTGGCTAGAGTAAAAGGAAAGGTGTAGCTTGCCCACACTACTTGAAAGATACTTGCGCAATATGGCTAATACATTCAAAGAAATATGTATTTTTGGGGCACCATCGTTTCCTTGGCAAGAAACATCCATATCGGGCCATGGATTTCAGTTTAATGCGAAAAAAGAAAAATCGAGAGGCGTCATTGCATGTGACTAGAGATCTGGTCCACTTGAAATTTAAGGACATCAAAACTATCTAGGAGTTACCCAAACTGACTGAAAAAACCCTTGGTAAAAGAAAGAAACGAGATGGTGAAGAAGAAGAAGGAATGTGGAACAAGAAATCAATTCTATGAGAGCTAGAGTATTGGCCGATGTTGGATGTGTGTCATTCGATTGTCAACATGCACGTCAAGAAGAATGTGTGTGAAGCTACTTGTGGAACATTTCTACAACAGAAGTCCAAAGGAAAAGATCATAAAAATGCAAGGGAGGGTATAAAAGAGCTGGGCATTAGGCCGGAGCTCTATGCAAAGGAAACAGGGACGGGGACGAACCTTCCTGTTGCTGCAACCACCTTGTCAAAGGCAGAGAGAAAAGGATTCTGTCAGTTTGTGCATGATTCGAAAGTACCTTTAGGATACTCGTCAAACTTCAAGAGGCTAGTGTCAGTGAAGGACATGAAAATGAATTTCAACTTGATCAAATCTCATGGTTGCCATGTGTTGATGATAGCTCTTCTTCCTGTTGCACTTAGAGGTATCAAGACAAAACTGGTTCATGACGCGGTCACGAGCTTGTGTTTATTCTTCAATGCAATAGAACATAAGGTGACTGATGAGGAAAAACTATTGGACATGGAGCGGAGGCATTTCCAGACCCTATGCCTACTTGAAGCTACCTTTCCACCGTCATTCTTTGATCTCATGCAGCATCTAACGGCACACCTCACGAGGGAAATCTGGTTTCTTGGCCCATCTTACCTTCACCAGATGTTTCCATATGAGAGATTCTATGGATTCCTGAAATCATTGGTACATAACCGGTTATTTCCGGAGGGAGCCATTGTTCGTGGCTACGAGACCAGCGAAATAGTGGAGTGGGCCATGGGTTATATGGACCCACAAAACCCCACTGGTGTGCCTCGCTCACGGCATGAAGGTAGGCTTTCAGGTGTTGGGACCATGAGGAAAAGGTCAGTCACTCCAGATGCAGATGCCTTCCAAAAGGCTCATTTCATCGTGATACAACGGCTACACCTAATTACACTGTTTGCCAATGAGCACAAACGACAACTACGTGAAGACAACCCTAACCGTGGTAGGGCTTGGCTTGCAAAGATGCACATGCAAGGTTTTAGCAGGTGGCTCCGAGATTATGTCAAGACATGCAACAATAATGTTGTAATTACCGACGAGATAAGGAATCTAGCAGCGGGGCCATTGTTCACTGCTACAAGATACGAAGGAAGGGATATCAATGGATACACGTTCTACACCATGACCCAAAATAAAAAGAGCGTCTATCAAAATAGTGGTGTGCGTGCACGGGTCGTCGTTGACGAAAGTCATGATGATGATGATGACACAGAGACAGACACATATTATGGTCAAATAGAGGAGATATGGGAGCTTGATTATGTAGGATTGAAGGTAGCCTTGTTTCGATGTAGATGGGTCACCAATGGGAAGAAGCTGTGAGCAAGGACAAATATGGTTATGTTAGTGTTGATCTCCGGTTCTTTGGTTACAAAAATGAACTGTTTGTCTTTGCCAACGATGTTGAGCAAGTGTTCTATGTACCTGACCTTGCAAAGAAGAACTAGTATGTGGTTATGCCTGAAAAAGGATCGTGGGGATTGAAAAAGTTGTCGAGGAGGAGAAATACAACCAGTTTGACAAAATTCCATCCTTTGACATTTCATACAAGCCCCAACTGTTGGGAACTAACAAAACACCGTACTTGCAAAGCGACCATAGTGAAAAAATCTATGTACAAAAATCAAGAAAGAAAAAGCAAGCCTGATTTTTGCAGAATCCTTTTTGTAATGCTGGAGGATGTGTCTATTGGTGGAAATGGAATCTATTTTGTAATATAAAGGATGCGATGTATTGGTGGAATTTCAATCCTTTTTGTAATATATGGGATGTGGAGGAATTTGAATCCTACTTGTAATATATTCTGCCAAAGATACTATATATATTCTATTTATATTCTGCTTCAGTTCAGTAATGGGCAAGGGATGAGGACTAACGAACCTGTGTCGCCTTTGTTACGGGCAAGATATGAGGACTAACGAACCAGTGTCGCCTTTGTTATGTCCAAGATATGTGAAATCACGAACAAATTACATCAAAAGAGAGCATCTCCAAGAGTTTGCCAAATTTTACTTGGCAAATCTTGTGCTTTGCCAACTTCTAAAAAGATATGCCAAGTAACAAAAGAGTTCATCTCCAACAATCTGGCATAATTGCACATGCCAAATCCAGATCTAACTTACATCAAGAATCCTGCAAGAAACAAGTTGATTTGCCAAACTGTTGGACTTGCTCTTAGCCAGCCCCAATCGGCTTGTTCTTCAAGCTTTGCAAGTGAGTAGGAAAATCATACAAAAAATTGTACTGCACAGAGCTAATCACAAAAGCATGTCTCTTGAGATGCGAAATAACACACACACACACACACACACACAGATTACAATCATCATTGATACATCAGAACAAGGTTACAATGCGGCCATATCTTCATGATGTGATATGCAAAATCACACACACACAGATTACAGTCATCATTGATACATCAGAACAAGGTTACAATGCGGCCATATCTTCATGAAGAGATATGCAAAATCACACACAAACATCGATCTTGCTCGCAGGTCGATCTTGCTCCACGTGGTCATTGAACAAGCTCCATTTCTGCTGATGGCTTAGAGAATTTATTCCTAGCTTGCAGTGAAACCACAAAGCTTCCTAGCTTAACCTGCACTTTTGGTTTGCAAGAGCATTCCGCGACTAGAGGGAGAAAGCATAGGAAAAATAATGATCACTGGACACAGGATAAAGGATTGTTCATCCTGAAAACAATGATCATTGGACACAGGATGAAATTATTCATCCTGATGCCAGGAGGTTCCAGGCTAGCTTCCCCGGACACGGCTGTGACAAAGAAGTATGTCACAAGAATTCTTCTGATAGCTGTGTTAGAGGGATGAGCATCCCAATCACCTATATTACAAGAATTAATCTAGAAACTGAGAGATCGAGGAGGAGGAGGAAGAGCGAAAAGCAAAAGCTTGCACCCTACAAGATCAATTCTTTGCACCATAGCTAGATCTAGATCTAGAGAAGAAGGAGGCAAGTGATTCACTTTATTGTATTAAAAGAAGGAACCATATAGCTAGATCTAGATCTAGAGAAGAAGGAAGCAACTTGAAGAGAGGAAGACCGATAGGCGTCGGTGCCTTTTTATAGAAAAAACAAGGAAGGGATAAGATCAAGAGCACACGGAAAGGCAGGGAAGGTTCCCAAGACGGTCAATGGCGAAACTGTTGCCAGTTAATGGCTGAGAGCTGTTGGTGTTTTAAACCGGCAACCTACCAAGGGGAGTACCTGAGGTAGATGAATGTGGCCTCGTCGAGACCAGTAACTCAAAGGAAGAGACACATTGCAGACAATTTAGACAGGTTCGAGCCGCGAGGTGCGTAATACCCTACGTCCTGTATACTGCGTAGCTCTGGATTGATTGGATGTGTTTACAAGATGATGCGTATCAGAGAGATAGGGGTCCCTTCCTCGCCTTATATAGCCCGGAAGGCAGGGTTACAAGTCGGTTTGAGGAGAGAGTACTAGTCGGGTACAGCTAGGAGTTCTCTACATAGTACAGGACATGTATAGCTTCGTATTCGAGTACTTCTCCACCGTAGTCCTTGCGCCCCACGCCATCAGGTGCCGTGTGGCACAAGCCGATTAGTCCCAGGGGCCCACCGAGTAGTCGGTCCTGGTACCCACCGATGCAGTGGGCCCAGGGAGGTCCATACGACAAGCCCCCGAGTACTTTGTAGTCGAGTAGGATAGTTTCAAGTAGTCTTGATGGCCTTGACGAGTAGTCCTCAAGCATCCCCGAGTACTACAAGTCAAAAGTCCTCAAGAGTACTTGAAGCATCCCGAGGCTGGAAGGTACTCCAGCTGATCCTTGAGTAGTCTTGAAGTCTTCTCGAGTAGCTCCCTAGCGTCCTCGAGTTCTTCTCTTAAAAGTCTTCAATAATACTCGCTTTGTCTTGAAGAAGAAACCATATGGAAAATGCGATTCGAAGAATCGCATTCCATATGAAATGTAGCCCCCAAGCCTTAGGTCGAATCGCAGGTTCAAGCTGAGGGTCAATTTGATAATCTGCCAAGATTATCCCGCAAAATCCAAAGAAAAAATCGAAGGACACGTAGCACGGAGCCCCCGAGCCTTGAGTCGAGTACTTCCTCTCGAATTGAAGGGTCATCTTAATTTTAGAATGTGTCTAGAGTTGCTCTGGAGTCTTGTCATAACCCAGGGAATTGAGTAAACGTAGCCGAGCCCCCGAGATGAAGCGCGTCGACTACTGGAAGTTGAAGAGTCAGGCGGCTGCCGCTGAGTCAGCTGCCGATACTTATCCGTCTCGCCATTATAGCGCCGGTTGGCTTATAAATAGAAGCTGAAACCCTTAGGGTTTTCCATCCTCCACCCTCGCAGCCATTTGAAATAGATCTAGTCAGAGTCAGCCACCCGAGCACACTGCCACCGCGCCCTAGGCTGCAGATCCACACGCACCGCCGCTGCTTGCCTCCGGAGAAGCCCCTCAGCGAATGCAAGTGAAAAGCCGGAGCATTTGGAGGATGAAGTCTTCTCCATCGAAGAGCATGAAGCCCGGCGCCGGAAAGAAGAGATCTCATGATGAGCCGACTGGATCCGCCCAAGTGAATGGAAACAAGGAATGGAAAAATCCAAGGCGAAGACCGAAGACCTGCTGGCGCTGGTGAACAGCGGTTTCCTCTGGGAGAAGAGATGGACATGTGGCACGCTGCCGACCTCTTCCCCGCGCCCAAATCCAAACAAGGAATGGAAAAAATACGGGATCTAAGACCGAAGACCTGCTAGCGCTGGTGAACAGCGGTTTCTTCTGGGAGAAGGAGATGGACATTTGGCGCGCCGCTGCGGGTGATCCATACCCAATGCAGAAGAACCCCAACGAGATCCCAATGATCGCGCGGTTTGTGGAGTGATGAGGACCATGTGTGGTTCGAGGACCAGTGGATGGTCGCTTCCTTGTGTGATGAGTGATTGACAACGTTGTGTGGACTGATTGTTGGCTAAGTATTGCAGGTGCAGGTTGCGACTTGACTCGTGTTGGTGCAGGTGAAGAACAAGCGCGAAAGGTCGTTGCCAGTGAGCCCTCCAAGTGTGGAGAAGACGAGTAGGCTTCGTTCGAGGGACCCGGTGGCCAGCAGGGTCAAGTGCGGGCCGCATGGTGGCAAGAATGGAAAGATGAAGTCAGTGGACGGTTTCTTGGTTAAGCCACAAAACCAAGGTCGAGCCGGGACTTAATGGAAGCCAAGTCATGAGTGGTGATTGGCGGAGGCTACATCAAGTTCGCGGGGTTTGTGGTGGTTCACCAAAAAATCAGCGGGTTACTCGATTGAGCCACATAGCCGAGGCCGAAGACTGTTCGCAGCTGTCTGGCCAAATCCTACCTGACCGGTTTGGAGAACCGGTCTGACCAATTTGGGGTCGTAGGGCGCCGGAAGCTTCGAAGCGGAGGACACGTGTCGGGATCGCAAGGCTTGTGTCGAGGCTACGCGAGGTGCGGTCGCTGGGCATCCGTCCAATGTTGCTATGAAGACAAATTCGCAAAGTGCCCTTGGTGGGCTTGTATCCCTAGTTATTAAGTAAGGGTGTTTTAGACTTTCGGTTGCCTCCATATAACCCAAGTGGTGAGAGGATGGCAACCATCTCTTTGAACCCTAGTTCATTTGCTTTGTTATTTTCCCTTCCTATTTTCTTAGGTTTTCCACAGGATTAGCTTGAGAGCTTCTTGGTGAGATCTTGTGAGAGGGTTGGATGATCGGGCGGCAAGCTAGACCTTGTATGAACCTCTTTGGTATGTATAGATGATTCAGCATGGTTTCTCAGGGCTTAGCTGTGTTGTTCCCGTTTGTTCTTGGTGGTGATTTTTGGAGCCCTCTCTTGGTGCATTTCTTGGTGTGTTTTCGAGACCTTGTTCTTAGGGATTTGGTGGGGATGTATGTGTGAACGCTTCGTGGTTCTTTTCCCTTTGATTCCACTCCCCAATCCGTGAGTTAAGGGCCTCGATTTTGGGGCTTTCGGTGTTCTAGTGTTAGATGAGTTCTTGGCGGGATTTCTTAGATTCTTATGGATTTGGCAAGTTTTGGTTGACATAAACTTGGCAATGGACTTCCCATGAGGTGTTCCTACTATCCCAAAGTCTTGCACAAGTTCGTGGAGCGATTCGGGAGATCGGAGTTTGGATTTGGGGGTGTTGACCCGCGGGTGCTATTCATCCCGAGTAGCCAAAACCACACCGATCTGACCGGTGCCTCTCACCGGTCAGACCGGTGCCGACCCCTGTTGGGTTTTGCTCAGGTGAACATTTGAGTGAGTTCTGTCATTCCGTGTTGCTGCTGTTTCGAGTTTGGGTCAGTTCGGAGCTCGGTAGGCCTGTTTGGTGTTTTGGGGCTTTCTAGTTGGGACCGGTCTGACCGTTGTGTTGCACCGGCCTGACCGGTGTAGAGCATTTCTGTGGAAGTCTCCAAGTTTAACCAGCACGGACCAGTCTCATTGGTGGTGCTCACTGGCCTCCATATAACCCAAGTGGTGAGAGGATGGCAGCCATCTCTTGGAACCCTAGTTCATTTGCTTTCCTATTGTCCCTTCCTATTTTCTTAGGATTTCCATAGGATTAGCTTGAGATATTCATGGTGAGATCTTGTGAGAGGGTTGGATGATCGGGTGGCAAGCTAGACCTTGTATGAACTTATTTGGTATGTATAGATGATTCGCCGTGGTTCCTCAAGGCCTTGTTGTGTTGTTCCCAGTTGTTCGTGGTTGTGATTTTCGGTGGCCTCTCTTGGTGGTTTTCTCGGGGTGTTTTCGGGACCTTGCTCTTGGGGTTTGATGGGGGAAATTATTGGGAATCCTTCTTGGGCTGTGATTCCCTTTCCAAATCTGTGAGTTAAGGGGCTCGATTTCGGTGGTTTCGGAGTTCTAGGGTTAGAGGTGTTCGTGAGGGTTGACTTTCGATTCCTCTTGATTGAGTAGGTTTTGGGGACCGAGCGTCTAGCCAAGGGTAGCCCACGAGGTACCCCAACTATCCCCAAAGTCTCACTTTGATCTGTGGAACGAATCGGGAGATCGATTGGAGGAAGTGTTGAGTTTTTCCCGCGGGCTGTGTTCTTCCCGACTGTCTAGGCAAAAACCGGCCTGACCGGTTTCCCAAACCGGTCTGACTGGTTTCGCCCTGTGGGCTGTCGAGAAGGGATTTTGAGCAAGGAAGTCTCTGTTGCACCATGGATTCATTTGTTCAGATGTGGAAAGGCTCTTGAGGTGTTTTGAGTCTTTGGGGAGTTTCTAGACAAAATCGGTCTGACCGGTTTGCCAAAACGGTCTGACCGGTTGCCCCTTCCTGCGCGAGGCTAAGTCCAACAGAAGTGGTCTGACTGGTTTCAGAAACCGGCCTGACCGGTTTGGGCTGCCATCAGCCGTGTCGTGTGTGTTTCCGCTGTGTGTGTGTGCTGTGGCTGTTGGTTGCGTCTTGCTCCTAGGTTTAGTAGCACTTCAGTGCTAACATGAACTTGGCAAAAGAATATTGTGGAGGTGCACGAGTGAAATCGGGTTCATAGGACGAATTCTTTAATATAATTTTTATCGGCTCCCATTCACTCCCCCCCTCTCTGGTTCTCCTTTTCGGTCCTTCAAGTGGTATCAAAGCCGGTTTAGGTCTTTGTTGACTCTAACCAGTATAAGATCCAAGGATGGCGTACCAGGAACGGGGTTCGGGTCATCCACACTTCGATGGAAAGAACTACCAGATGTGGAGTAAGCGGATGGCAGCGTTCCTCCGCGGTAAGGGTCAGATCCTTTGGGATGTCATGCTGGACACAGGCTATGTCCAGTCGACTACTTCTTTCGTGCTTTGTGTCAGCCTAAGTTCGATCGGGTGCACACCGAGCACTTGGCTTGTAGAATCTGGTTGGTGTTGAAGGAGGCTCGTGTTGGGAATGCCCAGGTTCAGGTTCGGATGTATGCGACCTACCGGGGAGAGTACGAGAACTTCACTCATCGCCCCGATGAGTCCATCAATGCCTTGTTTTAGAGATTCACGGTGGTTGTGAACAACATGAGGGCCAATGTGGACGTGCTCCCGTACGATGATCATGATAGAGCTGTCAAGCTCTTACACTCTTTGGATCGTACGATCTAGGGTGTAAAGTTCGAGGCCATTGTGGAGTCAGAGAAGTATGACACTCTGACGGTGAATGAGCTGTTCTCGAAGCTTAAGACAGCTGAGGTGGATAGGGGCATGACAGCCAAGCTCGAGGGTCCGACTGACTCCCATAGTATCGCCCTCGTCGGTGGTTTGAAAGGAAAGGCTAACACTAACCCATCCACCAGGATGTTCTCTTTGTCCTCTTTGATGTCTCTGCTAGATGAGGAGTTCGACGTGCTTGGAGGGGACGAGCTGGAGCTCCTGATGAGGCGGTTCGAGAGGCTGCACGAGAACCGGGTGAACATGATGAGGATCACGAGGACATGCTTCAAGTGCGGCAAGGCTGGACACTATTTCGCCAAGTGTCCGAAGGTGAACAACCACGACAAGCACAAGTTCAAGGACAAGAGGAAGAAGTCCAAGAAGGATCATGGACATGGGAAGAAGACATGGTCTCGAGAGAAGATGAAGAGATCAAGCGACATCGAGTCCAATTCCGAGGACACGTCTTCAAGGTCGAGTGATGAAGACGATGAGAATGACAAGAAGAAGAAGAAGAAGAAGAAGAAGAAGAAGAAGAAGAAGAAGAAGAAGAAGAAGAAGAAGAAGAAGAAGAAGAAGAAGAAGAAGAAGAAGAAGAAGAAGAAGAAGAAGAAGAAGAAGAAGAAGAACCTCAACAAGTATCTCAATGGCCTTTGTGTGACGGGCCTAAGCCTCAAGGATGACTTCTGCGGCATCGCTTGCAGTTCGAGCAGCAAGAGAAGCCAGAAGGACGCCTCGGACTTGGATTCCGAGGATGAGGTATGTAATGAGCTCTCTTCTTTGCGCAAGGAGAATGAGGAGTTAGTTGACTTGCTTTATAATTGCGATCACATGCTTAGAGAGGCTAAGAAGCTTAGGAAGGAGCTTAGATCTTTGCTCGAGGATGCTAGGACTAGAGTGGCTGAGCTAGAAACACAGGTTCTTGATAGCAAGATTGAAATTGATTCTCTTAAGGCTAGCACTGTTGTTTCTGATGAGATTGATTGTGCTGATTGTTCTGCTTTCCTAGCTGACTTGACTGATCTTAGGGAGAAGTATGCCTCCAAGTGTGAGGATCTAGATGTGCTTAGGGTTGAGTTGGCTAAGCTACAATCTAGACCCACTTTGCTTGGTGCTTGTACTTCTTGACCTAGTTTGCATGAGAAAATTGTTGAGCTTCGTTCTCGCATTGTTTCGCTTGAGGCTGATTTGAAAGTGCCTATTCCTACTTCCTGTTCTACGTGTGAGTTACATGCTGTAAAGAATTTGGATCTTGCAAAATGTGTTGGTCGCTTGCAAGATGAGAATGATAAATTGTGTAAAGCGCTGAGTTGGTTGTCGAGTCAACAACCTCAGCTTGGTATGATGATTGCTAGCTGTAAGCGCTTTGAGGGTTGGTCTTTGGGATTGGATAAGGTTGGTGAGGGAAGTGGTGAGAGAGAAGGGAAATTTGGGAATGTTTCAGTTCCACCACAACCCACACCCAAAGACAAGCTTACATCCAAGCCAAACCAACCGAGAGAAAAACCGAGTGAGAAGGCAAGTGAAAATCCTAGTGAGAAACCAAGTGACAAGCCTTGTGAAGAGCCTCACCCCAAGCCTAAGCCCAGATCAATCCGTTTCCATTGTGAGTTTTGTGGAAAGGATGATCACAAGAAAGCGTTTTTCTTTAAGAGAAAGCATGAGGAGAGAATGGCGAAGGAGTGGGCTAACAAGGACAAGTACCACTCTTTCGATGGTGTACTTGAGCCTCGTGTGCATATGCCCAGGGCCAAGGCAAGTGTGAGGACAGTTCCGGCTTGGGGAGAGCGAAAGGTTGCAGGAGGTGTTGCTGGAGGAGTGAAACCGGCCAGACCGGTTTTGAAACCGGTCAGACCGGTTTGGGGTCTGCAGAGTGGCAAGTTTGGTTTTTGTGCCCGTGAGGAGTCTCGGTTTGTCTCAGGTGGTCGTGGTTCTGGTGGTTGTTCTGGAGAGTCAACAAGTGGTCAGTTTGCTAGGCATTCTCCCCCTCGAGCTCACTACGGGGATGGGAGGAGTCTTAGCTTTGATTTGGAAAGGAGAGACGGTCCACGGGTTTCTTTTCGTGGTTTCAGTCCTCTTCTGGTTAGTGAGGGGCGGTTCCCGCATAAGGTTACCATGGTGGTGTTGAGTTTGCTGGACGTTCTCCACCTTGTGATCAATAAGAGTTTGGGAGAGGTCGCAGTTTTGAGTCTCAAAAGGGCTACGGACCACGCTTTCCCTTTCATGGTAATTGTACCCCTCCAATGGGACAGGAGTGGTCTTCCCATGGTGGTTCTAGGTTTGACAGGATGGGTCACTATATTGATAGGCATGGTAGGATGAATGTTGCTAACCCTACTTTTGAGGAAATGGCCCGACACTGGTTTGCCACTTTTGAAACTAACCCCAGTGTTGAGTCGTTTGCTCGCTCTCGCTCTTGGTTTTGAGTTGCAGGTGGATGGCCTGGAGAACATTTGGTTGATATCGGGGGTGGTTCTTCGGCTTCACATCCCGGTGGTGACATGTAGGTGCATCACTTTCGGTGATGGTGGACAACGATGAGTGAATTTTGAAGAAATGATAAAGGTAAGTGTATTTTTGACCTTCAAGTGTGTGGCCCTGGTCAAGCCACTTGGTTTCTTTTGCTCTTTGCCCTATCTCATGTGTGTAAGGTGAGCTCTGTATGCTCGTTGGCATTAATGCATGAGTTTAGGGGGAGCTTGTGAGTTTTGTGCTCCTTTGCTCTTTTGCCGGTGGTGTCGAGCCCTTTTTGCCTCCCCTTGAGGAGCCGGTCGTTTGTGAGCTTTGTGTGTGGGAGCTCCTTTGTAGCATATGTATAGCTTTCCTTTGTGCATTTCTTGCATTTGGCATGGCATATGTAACATGATGGATAGGCATCCTTGTATCTTAGATTGCATGCATTTTTGTATCATATGCATTGGATAGGAAAAAATTCTCCTATATACATTGTTCACCATGGAATGCTATGTATGTCTTTGTGAGCTTGTTTGGTATGCTATGGTTAGTTTGGCTTAGCTCTTGATGATCTCGTTAAATAATCCATGGTTGATGGCTATGCTTTTGAAAAATGTCACATATATGCTCTCTCATGTGTAAATGCCTCTATATGATCTTGACATGTTTTAGTGGCTTCGTTATGCTTAATTTGTGGTTGGATATCTAGTTTATTGATCATATGGGGCCAAAGGCTCATTTGCCATCATGAATGTTTAGCCCTCTTGCTTTATCTTATGGAGGGGCATAAGTTCCTTTTTGTTGCAAAGACATTTCTTGTACCAATCATGAATTTGAAAATGAAATGAAAAATGCTTGCAAAATGTGCTCCCATGTCATATGCGCTGAATTTAGTTTAACTTTGGGTGCTAAACCGTTGCGTGATGCCTACTAATGAGAAGTCTCATACATAGAAGTAGGCACATGGCTCGGTGGCTTTGACATGACATGAGGTGCTTGTGGGTGTTTGTGATGGTCTTATGATTAGAATTGTTGTCCTAGCATGAAGTTTGTATGGCTTTGCCATCTTTACATGTTTTGCTCATGTTTAGATTTTTGCTCGTGAGAGGGTAAATTTTTGTAAAATTGCTCAATTCTATCTTAGCTTCGTCTGTTGGTTGTGAAACTTGGTAGTCATGAAGTTGATGTCATTACGAAGTTGTAGAGTATCTAACTTGCTCATTTGGACATGTGTAGTATCTTGTGATGAATTTTGTATACTTGAGAAGCTCTAGGTTGCATTTTATTCAAATTTGTGCCTTGATCCATGCATTGGCAACAAGGGGGGGAAAGGAAGGTGGAAAGAAGTTGCATTGCATCTCTGGAACCTATCCCAAGAGCCAAGGTGGAGCTTGTGCATTTCTTTTGCATTTTGGGCTTTTGAGGGTGTGGTCTGCTGTGTGAAATCGGCCTGACCGGTTTGGAGAACCGGTCAGACCGGTTCTGAGAAAAGTTGCATTCCATCCCTGGAACCTATCCCAAGAGCCAAGGGGAGCTTGTGCATTTCTTTTGCATTTTTGGCTTTTGGGGGTGTGGTCTGCTGTGTGAAATCGGCCTGACCGGTTTGGAGAACCGGTCTGACTGGTTTTGGTGGAACCGGTCTGACCGGTTTTGGGAACCGACCTGACCGGTTTGTGCCTAGGTTTGGCACTTGTTCAGGGGGAGCATGCATATGTGCAGGGGGGCTCTTGTATGCTTTTGTGGTTTGTGCTCTTTGCTTGAGCATGGATTTGTCTCGGATGTGTCGAGCCGTTGCCCTTGCCTAAGGGGTCTGAGACTCGTCTTCTTCAAGTCATCTTGTTCTTTGCCTTTCTCGGATCTCGATCGCTCGTTGAAGTTTCTTTTTATTTGTTTCTTTTCTATTTCCTTTTCTCTGAATATCAAATGTGTGTGTTGTCAATGCACTCATCAAGGGGGAGGTTGAAGACCATATGTGGTTCGAGGACCGGTGGATGGTCGCTTCCTTGTGTGATGAGTGATTGACAACGTTGTGTGGACTTATTCTTGGCTATGTATTGCAGGTGCAGGTTGTGGCTTGACTCGTGTTGGTGCAGGTGAAGAATAAGTGTGAAAGGTCGGCGCTGGTGAGGCCTCCAGGTGTGGAGAAGACAAGTAGGCTTCGTTCGAGGGACCCGGTGGCCAGCAGGTTCAAGTGCGGGCCGCATGGTGGCAAGAATGGCAAGATGAAGTCAGTGGACGGTTTCTTGGTTGAGCCACAACACCAAGGTCGAGCCGGGACTTCGTGGGAGCCAAGTCATTAGTGCTGATTGGTGGAGACTACATCAAAGTCGCGGGGTTTGCGGTGGTTCACCAGAAAATCATCGGGTTACTCGGCTGAGCCACAAATCCAAGGCCGAAGACCGGGCGTGGCTATCTGGCCAAAACCGGCCTGACCAGTTTGGAGAACCGGTCTGACCGGTTTGGAGAACCGGTCTGACCGGTTTGGGGTCGTAGGGCGCCGGAAGTTTCGAAGCGGACACGTTTTGGGATCGCAAGGCTTGCATCGAGGCTACGCGAGGTGCGGTCGCTGGGCATCCATCCGATGGTGCTATGAAGACAAATTCCCAAAGTGCCCTTGGTGGGCTTGTGTCCCTAGTTGCTAAGTAAGGGTATTTTAGACTTTCGGTTGCCTCCATATAACCTATGAGGTGAGAGGATGGCAGCCATCTCTTGGAACCCTAGTTCATTTGCTTTCCTATTTTCCTTCCTATTTTCTTAGGATTTCCATAGGACTAGCTTGGGAGCTTCATGGTGAGATCTTGTGAGAGGGTTGGATGATCGGGCTGCAAGCTAGACCTTGTATGAACATCTTTGATATGTATAGATGATTCGACGTGGTTCCTCAAGGCCTTGTTGTGTTGTTCCCGGTTGTTCTTGGTGGTGATTTTCGGTGCCCTCTCTTGGTGGTTTTCTCGGGGTGTTTTCGGGACCTTGCTCTTGGGGATTTGATGGGGGAAGTTTGTGGGAACCCTTCGTGGTTCTTTGGGCTGTGATTCCCCTTCCAAATCCGTGAGTTAAGGGGCTCGATTTCGGTGGTTTCGGAGTTCTAGGGTTAGAGGTGTTTGTGAGGGTTGACTTTCGATTCCTCTTGATTGAGTGGGTTTTGGGGACCGAGCTTCTAGGCAAGGCTAGCCCACGAGGTACCCCAACTATCCCCAAAGTCTCACTTTGATCCGTGGTACGAATTGGGGGATCGATTGGAGGAAGTGTTCAGTTTTTCCCGCGGGCTGTGTTCTTCCCGACTGTCCAGGCAAAAACTGGCCTGACCGGTTTCCAAACCGGTTTGACCGGTTTCGCCCTGTGGGCTGTCAAGAAGGGTTTTTGAGCAAGGAAGTCTCTCTTGCACCATGGCTTCATTTGTTCAGATGTGGAAAGGCTCTTGAGGTGTTTTGGGTCTTTGGGGAGTTTCTGGACAAAATCGGTCTGACCGGTTTCCCCTACCTACATGAGGCTAAGTCCAACAGAAGTGGTCTGACCGGTTTCAGAAACCGGCCTGACCGGTTTGGGCTGCCAGCAGCCGTGTCGTGTGTGTTTCCGCTGCGTGTGTGTGTTGTGGCTGTTGGTTGGGTCTTGCTCCTAGGTTCAGTAGCACTTCAGTGCCTACGTGAACTTGGCAAGAGAAGCTTGCGGAGGTGCAAGAGTGAAATCGGGTTCATAGGCCGAATTCTTGAATAGAATTTTTATCGGCTCCCATTCACTCCCCCCCTCTCTGGTTCGCCGTTTTGGTCCTTCAAGCGCGGGTTGGCTCTTCAGGCGAGTGACTTCTTCAAGGGTCTCCTCAAGTACTATAGTATCGAGTACTTGAACCTGAACCCTAACGGAATATTTCACATCTCCATCTTCGTCCACTTCTGTGAGGCATTCGTGGGGATCAAGCCCCATTCGGTCTTGTTCCGAAAGTTCTTCCGATTGAAGCCGCAGCCGAGCGCCAACGACCCAAGAGTACTCAGAGGAGCCGGTATCCAGATGCGCGAAGACGCTGCCGAGCCGTACCTGTCGTATAAGCTCATCGACTCCAACCAGGATTGTAAGTCGAAATGGTTCTACATCACCAACCACCACCCGGAGCTGTCGAAGCCGAGCGGGAAGCAGCCAAAGCATCAGCCCTGGTAGAACACGGAGCCGACGATGCAAGAGGTTATTCAACTACCCGAGCTACTGCAGAAGATCAAGGCTTTGAGAGAAGCCAAGCTGAGGGTCCAACACGTGGCCTTCAGCTTCATGAAGAGAAGGGTATAGTCGCTGATGGCGTGCGATACCCTTGGGTACCAGTATACGGGCGACGACGACTCGTCGAGGATGCCCTGTAATGAGATCGATGATGACGACATCGTCGAGAGGCTGGGTAGGATCTTCAAAGATATGCCACCATATGTACCCTGCCCAGTCCCCGAGTACTCTGCGACTCGTCCGCCAAACAAGGTTGGTAGCCGAACTTTTATCTTTGAGTACTCATCGTAGTAGTAGTCGATCTCACCCAAACTGTTTGGTGCAGGATGATCTGGCAAAGTTTGTCCCTGATCCAGCTTCCCCTCCGCGACTTGTGGATATTCCAGAGGAGGGCAAGGGCAAGGAGCGTCGTGAAGTCAGCGAGGGTGGCGACACTATCACCATAGAAGACACGTTCGACGAGGAGGACGGGGAGACGCTTTAGGAGAGGTTCCAGCTGCGGTCCTGGTTCAGCCGACCTAGGTTGCCTCACGTCCCCCTTGTCGAAGATCCACCGGCTAGCTTGGAGGCTAGTTTCCTGGCGCCGCCACGGAGGCCGCGCAATGTGGTGCGCAAACGAGTCGCCAAGAAATTGAAGATGACCGAGACTACATCTCAAGAGGTAAGCTCCTCGAGTAGAGTAGTCGAGTACTTGTCTTAAAGTATTCTGTATGCTGACAATTGACTTCTGAGTTGTCGCAGGAGATTCCCTCATCCGACCCTATTGATCAAAGGGAAGGAGAGGACTAGGACACGGTGGGCGTGCCGGCTGAAAGAAGCCGCAGTCCAGCCCCCACCATGGAAGAACTTGTGTCGCGGATGACACAACTGTCGACTAGTGTTGTCGAACCGTAGGTGTCGGCCGTGGAGGTGAAGGACCGATACGGCGAACCAGAGAGGGGGGGAGTTAATGGGAGCCGACAAAAATTCTTCTCAAAGGAGATGGAAACTCCAACAAGATGAACGCGGCTTCCAACACACTTCTCCAACTCACTACCTGAGGACCATGTGTGGTTCGAAGACCGGTGGATGGTCGCTTCCTTGTGTGATGAGTGATTGACAACGTTGTGTGGACTGATTCTTGGCTAAGTATTGCAGGTGCAGGTTGCGGCTTGACTGGTGTTGGAGCAGGTGAAGAACAAGCGCGAAAGGTCGTCGCCAGTGAGGCCTCCAGGTGTGGAGAAGACAAGTAGGCTTCGTTCGAGGGACCCGGTGGACAGCGGGGTCAAGTGCGGGCCGCATGATGGCATGAACAGCAAGATGAAGTCATGGACGGTTTCTTGGTTGAGCCTCAAAACCAAGGTCGAGCCGGGACTACGTGGGAGCCGAGTCATGAGTGGAGATTGGCGGAGGCTACACCGAGTTCGCGGGGTTTCCGGTGGTTCACCAGAAAACCACTAGGTTCCTTGGTTGATCCACAAAGCCAAGACCGAAGTACCGAAGACGGTGCTGCAGCAGCGCCAGACCGGTTTGGCCGGTGGGTCTGACCGGTCTGACCTGTGGGTACCGGTCCGACCGGTGTGCGATGACGCAGTCCGGATTCTTCGAAGCGGAGGACACGCGTCGGGATCGCAAGGCTTGCGTTGAGGCTAAGCATGTTGCGGTCGCCGGGCATCCGTCCGATGGAGAAAGCTTCAAGTCTTCCAAAACTGCCCTTGAGGGGCTTGTATCCCTAGTTGTTAGAGAAGGGTATTTTAGACATTCGGTTGCCTCCATATAACCCAAGAGGTGAGAGGATGGTAGCCAACTCTTGGAACCCTAGCTCATTTGTTTTCCTATTTTCCTTCCTATTTTCCTTAGGTTTTCTATAGGACTAGCAAGAGAGCTTCATGGAGAGATCTTGTTGAGAGGGACGGATGATCGGGCGGCTTGCTAGACCTTGTATGAACCTTTGTTTCATGTATAGATGATTCGACGTGGTTCCTCAAGGTTTAGATGTGTTTTCGGAGCCCTCTCTTGGTTATTTCTTTGGGTTGTTTTCGGGACCTTTCTCTTTGGGATTTGATGGGGGAAATTTGTTGGAACCCTTCGTGGTTCTTTGTGCTGTGATTCCCCTCCCAAATCCGTGAGTAAAGGTGCTCGATTTTGGGGTTACTTGAGTTCTTGGGTTGGAAGTGCTCTTGGCGGGATTTCCTTGATTCATCCTTTTTGGACGAGTTTTGGTGGGATTAAACTTGGCTATGGACTCCTCATGAGGTGTTCCTGATATCCCCAAGGTCTTGTTCAAGCCCGTGGAGCGATTCGGGAGACCGAGATTTGGATTTGGGGGTGTTGACCCGCGGGTGCTGTTCATCCCGAGCTGCCCAGGCTACACCAGTCTGACCGGTGCTCTTGACCGGTCTGACCGGTGTAACCCTTGGTGGGGATTTTGCTCGGGTGAACGTCTTGGTGTGTTCGTTGTTGTCCCGTGTTGTTGCTGTTTCGAGTTTGGGTCAGTTTGGTGGTCGGTTGGCCTGTTTGGTGCCTTGGGGGCTTTCGAGTCGTGATCGGTACGACCGGTGTGTCTCACCTGTCTGACCGGTGTAGAGCCACTTAGTGAAAGTTGCTCAGTTTCACCAGCAGGCACCGGTCTGACCGGTGGTTCTCACCGGTCTCACCGGTGTGGGTCTGTAGACTCGAGGTTTGGTGTTCCGCTGCGTTCTCGGATCGGAAGGCTGTGTGTTGGTTCCTAGGTCCAGTGGCACTCCAGTGGCTACGTGGGCTTGGCCAACTTGGGTAGTGAGTCGGAGACGTGTGTTGGAAGTCGTGTTCATCTTGTAGGAGTTTCCATCTCCTTCGAGAAGAATTTTTATCGGCTCCCATTCACTCCCCCCTCTTTGGTTCGCCGTATCGGTCCTTCACTACCCAATTTGGTCAAGCCCACATAGCCACTGGAGTGCCACTGGACCTAGGAACCAACACACAACCTTCCGACCCGAGAACGCAGCGGAACACCAAACCTCGAGTCTACAGACCCACACCGGTCAGACCGGTGAGCACAACTGGTCAGACCGGTCCCTACTGGTGAAACTGAGCAACTTTCACTAAGTGGCTCTACACCGGTCAGACCGGTGAGACACACCGGTCGGACCGATCACGGCCAAAGCCCCCAAGGCACCAAACGAGCAACCGACCACCAAACTGACCCAAACTCGAAACAGCAGCACCACAGGACAACAGCGAACACACCAAGACGTTCACCCGAGCAAAATCCCACCGAGGGTTGCACCGGTCAGACCGGTCAAGAGCACCGGTCAGACCGGTGTAGCCTGGGCAGCTCGGGATGAACAGCACCCGCGGGTCAACTTCCCCAAATCCAAATCTCGATCTCCCGAATCGCTCCACGGACTTGAACAAGACTTTGGGGATATTAGGAACACCTCATGAGGAGTCCATAGCCAAGTTTAATCCCACCAAAACTCGTCCAAAAAGGAGGAATCAAGGAAATCCCGCAAAGAGCACTTCCAACCCAAGAACTCAACAAACCCCAAAATCGAGCACCTTTACTCACGGATTTGGGAGGGGAATCACAGCCCAAAGAACCACGAAGGGTTCCCACAAATTTCCCCCATCAAATCCCCAAGAGAAAGGTCCCGAAAACATCCCAAAGAAATCACCCAGAGAGGGCTCCGAAAATCACCACCAAGAACAACCGGGGAAAACACATCCAAACCTTGAGGAACCACGCCGAATCATCTATACATGAAACAAAGGTTCATACAAGGTCTAGCAAGCCGCCCGATCATCCATCCCTTTCAACAAGATCTCTCCATGAAGCTCTCTTGCTAGTCCTATGGAAAACCTAAGGAAAATAGGAAGGAAAATGGGAAAACTAATGAGCTAGGGTTCCAAGAGTTGACTGCCATCCTCTCACCTCTTGGGTTATATGGAGGCAACCGAATGTCTAAAATGCCCTTTCCTAATAACTAGGTATACAAGCTCCTCAATGGCGGATTTGGAAGTCTTCATGTCTTCACCATCGGACGGATGCCCGGCAACCGCACCCTGCGTAGCCTCGACGCAAGCCATGCGATCCCGACGCGTGTCCTTCGCTTCGAAGTCTCCGGACTGCGTGGTCGCACACCGGTCAGACCGGTGCTCCTCACCGGTCAGACCGGTACCCACCGGTCAGACCGGTCTGGCACTGCTGCAGCACCGTCTTCGGTTCTTCGGTCTTGGCTTTGTGGATCAACCAAGGAAGCAGTGGTTTTCTGGTGAACCACCGGAAACCCCGCGAACTCAGTGTAGCCTCCGCCAATCTCCACTCATGACTCGGCTCCCACGTAGTCCCGGCTCGACCTTGGTTTTGAGGCTCAACCAAGAAACTGTCCATGACTTCATCTTGCTGTTCATGCCAGCATGCGGCCCGCACTTGACCCCGCTGACCACCGGGTCCCTCGAACAAAGCCTACTTGTCTTCTCCACACCTGGAGGCCTCACCGGCGACGACCTTTCGCGCTTGTTCTTCACCTGCACCAACACCAGTCAAGCCGCAACCCGCACCTGCAATACTTAGCCAAGAATCAGTCCACACAACGTTGTCAATCACTCATCACACAAGGAAGCGACCATCCACCGGTCCTCGAACCACACATGGTCCTCAATCTCCCCCTTGCTGAGTGCATTGACAACACCCACACGAAAGTAACAAGAGAGAAAAGAAAAAGAAAAGAAACGAACAAAAAAACTCCAACAAGCGATCGAAAGCCAAACAAAGGCAAAGAGCAAGATCACTTGAAGAAGACAAGTCTCGGACCCCTTAGGCAAGGGCAACGGCTCGACACATCCGAGACAAAACAAAGCTCAAAACAAAGAGCGCAAACAACCAAAACAAAGCTCAAACAACCACAAAGAGCTCCCCCTGCACACATGCAAGCTCCCCCTGAACCAAAGCAACTCCCCCTGGATAAATGCATGCAAACCAACTGAAAACAGGGCAGCTGCAGCAACTTCAGCTCACACCAGTCAGACCGGTCAATGCCACCGGTCAGACCGGTGCCTAAGATGTGCACAAGATCAGCACTCACACCGGTCAGACCGGTGACCCCGACCGGTCAGACCGGTGCACAACAGAGCCCAGAAAAGGCTCGAAACCACTTGAAAACCTTCTAAATGCGTCCAGCAAGCCATTTCAAGCGCAAACTTCTCCCCCTTGTCGGCAATGCATGAATCAAGCGAAAAAATGCAAAACTTTCAACCTAGAGCTTCTCAAATAGACAAAATTCAACAAAGAATGCTACGCATGTCCAAATGAGCAAGTTAGATACTCTACGGCTTCGTATCGATCTCAACTACATGATCACCAAGTTTCGCAACCATTGGACGAAGCTAAGATGGATTTTGGCGATTTTGCGAAAAACATGACTCTCATGAGCAAAGTGCTAAACATGATCAAAGCATATCAAAATGGCAAAGCCACACAAACTTCATGCCAGGACAGCCATTCTAATCATAAGACCATCACAAACACCCACAAGCACCTCATGTCATGTCAAAGCCACCGAGCCATGTGCCTACTTATATGTATGAGACTTCTCATTGGTAGGCCTTATGCAACGGTTTAGCACCCAAAGCAAATTAAATTCAGCACATATGACATGGGAGCATATTTTCCAAGCATTTTTCATTTCATTTTCAGATTGATAAATGGTACATGAAATGTCTTTGCAACAAAAAGGAACTTATGCTCCTCCACAAGATAAATCAAGAGGGCTAAACATTCATGATGGCAAATGAGCCTTTGGCCCCATATGATCAATAAACTAGCTATCCAACCACAAATTAAGCATAGCCAAGCCATTAAAACATGTCAAGATCATATAAAGGCATTTACACATGAGAGAGCATACATGTGACAATTTTTCAAAAACATAGCCATCAACCATGGATTATTCATCAAGATCATCAAGAGCTAAGCTAAACTAACCACATCATATAAAACAAGCTCACAAAGACATAAATAGCATTCCATGGTGAACAAAGTATATAGGAGAAGCTTTTCCTAACCAATGCATATGATACAAAAAGCATGCAATCTAAGATACACGGATGTCTATACATCATGTTACATATGCCATGCCAAATGCAAGAAATGCACAAAGGAAATTATACATATGCTACAAAGGAGCTCCCACACACCCAACTCAAGAAATCAAACACACACCAAGTTCCCCCCGCAAATGAGAGAAAGTTGCTTGATCTAGGGGTTTGGTGAAAATATCAGCTAGTTGGTCATGTGTGGGTACATGAATCAAAGCTATCTTCCCTTTCTCTATGTTGTCTCTTAGAAAAAGATACCTCACTTCTATGTGCTTGGTTTTGGAATGGAGCACTGGGTTCTTTGCAACGCTTATGGCACTGGTGCTATCACATTGAAGTGGGACATGGGTATACTCCTCACCAAAGTCACTCATGGTGAATGAAATCCAAAGGAGCTGAGAGCAACAACTAGCAGCGACAACATACTCGGCCTCGGTAGTGGATTGAGCAACACTCGATTGTTTGCGGGAAGACCAAGACACCAAAGAAGAACCCAAAAACTGGCAAGTCCCAGAAGTGGACTTCCTATCCAACCGACACCTGGCAAAATCCGCGTCTGAAAAACCATGAAGCACCAAAGAAGAGGACGCGGAGTACCAAAGGCCGAAGTCGGGGGTGTGACGCAAGTACCTGAAAATTCGATTCACCGCTTGCCTATGCGAAGTCCTCGGAGACGCTTGAAAACGAGCGCACAGACACACCGAGAACTGTATGTCCGGCCTCGTCGCCGTCAAGTAGAGGAGTGACCCGATCATGCTCCGGTACTCCTTCTGGTCCACGTGTTCACCTTCCTCGTCCGCATCAAGAGCTGTAGTCGTACTCATCGGTGTCGTCATAGCCTTGGAGTCCTCCATCTTGAACTTCCGCACAATGTCCTTGGTGTACTTAGCCTAGTGCAATAAAGTTCCTTCCTTTGATTGCTTGATTTATAGCCCGAGGAAGAACTGCAACTCGCCCATCATGCTCATCTCAAATTCCCTGCTCATATCATCTGCAAACCTTGCAACAAGAGAGTTGGACGAGCCACCAATGACAATATCATCCACGTACACCTGCACAATCAGGATATCTCTGTCCTGCCTCAGCAAAAACAAGGTCTGATCGACTTTCCCAATCTCAAAACCTCTCTCAAACAAGAACCCCCTCAACCTACCATACCAAGCTCTAGGCGCCTGCTTCAACCCATACAACGCCTTCCTCAACTTGTACACCCGGTGGGGGTACTTCTCACTCTCAAACCCCGAGGTTTGTCTCACATACACTTCTTCCTGCAACACACCATTCAGAAAAGCACTCTTCACATCCATTTGGTGCAACTTGAACACTTTAGCCACAGAAAAGGCTAGAAGGATCCTAATCACCTCCAAACGGGCTACGGGAGCAAAGGTCTCCTCGTAGTTGATCCCCTCCTTCTGACTGAACCCCTGAGCAACAAGCCTCGACTTGTTTCTCACAACCTCACCCTTCTCTCCCTCCTTGTTTTTCCACACCCACTTTGTACCAATCGGCTTACACCCTGGGGGAGTGTCAACCAACTCCCACACCTGATTCCTCTCAAAGTTCTCCAACTCCTCATGCATCGAATTAACCCAATTATGATCAGATAGTGTGTGTCCAATGTCTTTGGGCTCAAAAGTAGCAACAAATGCAGCATGAGCGAAATGAGAGTTGTTTCGAACCCTCGATCGTGTAGTGCGTTCATACATGTCGCCGATGATCCTTGAAGCTGGGTGATCCACTTGAACTCACTGGGGAGGTTCTCGCCTCGATGCTACCTCCCCCTCAACATCAGCTTCTCCTCGTTCTTGATTTGTCGTCGTAGGTGTAGTAGAGGGTCCATCCATCACCGTAGTCGAAGTAGTGGGTACATGTTCAGCCGGGGGCACCACACCGCCATCTTCATCATCACCATGTTCATGCACCTCCTCTTGAAAGATCTCCTCACCAAGCTCATCATCACCTGCACACTCAAAGACAAGCTGACTACGTGACTCTGTCTCGTCGAAGGTTACCTCGCAAGTCTCCATGATTTGGTTAGTTTCAATATTGAGCACACGATATGCTCTAGAATGAGATGCATAACCAAAGAAAATGCCATCGACAGACCTAGCCTCAAACTTATCCAACTTCCTGCCTTTCTTCAGAATGAAACACTTGCAACCAAAGACATGGAAGTGACTCACCTTGGGTGTGCGACCATGCATCAACTTATAGCATGTCTTCTTCTTGTGCACTACGAGGTATATCTGTTCGACACATAGCACGCGGTATTCACCGCCTCGGCCCAATACCTCCTCGGAGTCCTATGCTCATCAAGCATCGTTCGAGGCATCTCGCACAAGGTCTCGTTCTTCCTTTCCACAACACCATTACGGGGAGGCGTATACGGACTCGAAAAGCGGTGCTCAAGACCCAAGTCATGGCAAAAGGTTTCAAAATGAGAGTTTCTGAATTCCGAGCCATTATCACTGCGAATAGCTCGTATGGCATCTCCGTGCCTCTCGTTCCTCAACCTCAAGACTAGATCTCGAACAAAACCAAACGTCTCCCCCTTATCCTCGAGAAAGAACACCCACGCATATCGAGAATAGTCGTCCACCACAACAAGGACATACCACTTCCCACCCGCAGATCGCACACGAGCTGGGACAACAAGGACCATATGGAGCAGCTCGCATGGATGCTCAGTCATCACATCGGTGAGAGGCGGGCGAGAAGAGGCTACCATCTTGGCATGCCTACACGGCGCACAAACCAACTCTTTCTCAAGCCTCAACTGTGGCAATCCTCGGACCAAATTGAGTTTACTCAAGCGAGACAAAAGGTCAAAGCTCAAGTGACCCAACTTCCTATGCCACTTCCACAACTCACTCGAAGAACTAGCCAAGAAACAACGCTCCACACCCGAAGAGTAAGAAAAATCAGCACGAAACACCTGACCCTCGGGAACGACCATACAGACAAGGTCCCCTCGAGAGTCCAAAATCCGAGAACCACCTGGCCAAAACAACACCTCAAAGCCCTCATCCAACAACTGGGACACAGAAAGCAAATTGTACCCCAGCGATTGAACAAGAGCAACACGCCTCAGAGTGATCTTGTCACTCACTTTGATCTCACCTTCTGAAAGCACACGCCCATGCCCATTGTCCCCAAAAGTGATGTACCTATTCGTCACCACCGGGACGAGACTTGAGAACCACCCCCTGTCTCCGGTCATATGCCTCGAGCAACCGGAGTCAATCAACCAAATGTTCTTCAAGTCTCCCACCTGAAATTAAAAAACAAGCACGTGAGCGAACAAACGACTCAGCACTGGAGTTAGTACCAAAAGATTAAAACCAGTGCCGAGCCATTTGCTCGAAAGTGGGGTTAGCACCAACCAAAGCATCTCTCCTACCAAAGCTACCTCCACGAACACCACCACGGTAACCACCCTGAGGGAACCACCCCTCTCTGCCTGGAGGAAGACCAAAACCACGAAAGAGAACCCGTGGACCGTCCCTCCTCTCCTTCTCAAAGCTACGACTCCTCCCATCCCTGTAGTGAACTCGAGGGGGAGAACGCCTAGCAACCGACCACACCGCAAACTCTCCGGCCCAACCACCGTAACCACGACCTCCGAAACAACCCTCACACACACGTACGAGCACGAGACCCAAAACAACCGCTGTCCGGGGCCCGCACCGGTCGACCGTGGCCCACACCGTCCGGCCGGTGTGACCTGGATAGCAGCACCTCCAACAGCCTTCCGCTCTCCCCAAGCCCGAACTGTCCTCACACTCGCCTTGCCTCTGGGCATCTGCACACGAGGCTCAAGTACACCATCGGAAGGGTGGTACTTGTCCTTGTTAGCCCACTCCCTTGCCATTCTCTCCTCTCGCTTCCTCTTGAAGCAAAACTCATCCTTATGGCCATCTCTCCCATAATAGCCACAATGGATCCTCACAAGCTTAGGCTTAGGCTTGGGATGTGGCTGCTCACTTGGTTTCTCTCCACTCAAATCCTCCACCGGTTTCCCCTCACTAGCCTTTTCACTTCCTTTCCCAAAGAACACTTTCCCCGAAGTGCTCACAAACTTGATAGGCTTTTGTAGATCATTTGTGGGTGTAGGAAACACGGGTGGAGCTGGGGTTGTGTCTAGTCGGTTCCTAAGATGGTTAGGCTTTGGGGGGAAATCATTTTTGTGGTGGGTTTTTGGTGGCTCTGGGATATTCTCTCCACTTCCCTCACCAACCTACTTTGCCCCAAGTCCCTCACCATCCTGCCTCTTAAATGCCTCGATCATCATCCTCAACTGAGGCTCATGACCAGACAACCAACCCATCAACTTCCTCAAGTCATCATTCTCATCCTGCAAACGATCAACATAATGTGCAAGTTCCAAATTTTTCAAAGCATGCATTTCACAGGTAGAGCATGATGTAGGCATGGGTTCCTCCAATTTAGCCTCAAGAGAACTAGTATAAGCATGCATCTCATCAATCTTAGCATGCAAAATCGGGCAAGAAGTGCAAGCACCTAGCAAAGTAGGTCTAGACTTAAGCTCAACCACTTCAACCCTAAGCACATCTAGTTCCTCACACTTGGAGGCATGCTTTTCCTTGAAAAAAGCAAGATCAGCAAGAAAGATGGAGCAATCAGCAAAGTCAACCTCATCTGAAACCACAGGGCTAGCCTTAAGGGAATCAATCTCAAGCTTGCTATCAAGCACCTGTGTCTCTAGCTCAGCCACTCTAGTCCTAGCATCCTCGAGTGAAGCCCTAAGCTCTTTTCTCATTTTCTTGGCCTCTCTAAGCATGTCATCACGGTTATCAAGCAACGTGCCAAGCCTCTCATTCTCCTGGCGCAAGAAGGGAAGTTCATCACGCACCTCGTCGTCGGACTCCGAGTCCGAGTCACTCTGTGTGCTCTTCTTGCTGCCGGAGCTCAGCGCCATGGTGCAGAAGCCGTCTCTCGCGAAGCAGCTCAGCCCGCTCAGGTTCTTGGACGACTTCTTGTTCTTGTGATGATCACCTTCATCCTCACTGCTGCTCGAGCTCGAGGTAGAGTACGCGGAACTGGAGTTGACGTCGCTCGCTCTAACCATCGCTCGGGCCTTGCCTCGGGTCTCCTTCTTCCTCGATCGTCGCTCGTCCTTGTACTTGTTCTTCTGCTTGCTCTTGTGGTCATGCCTCGACCGGTACTTGCCATCCGTCCTCGACTTGTGCTTGTAGTTTTCCTGTTCTCGACCTTCTTCGGGCAGTCGGCGACGAAGTGTCCCGGGTTGCCGGACTGGAAGCACGTCCTCGTGTTCCTCCTCATGTTCACCCGGTTCTCGTGCAGCCTCTCGAACCTCCTCGTCAACAGCGCCAGCTCGTCCTCTCCAAGGTCATCAAACTCCTCATCTGGCATAGACATCAAAGAGGAGAAAGAGAACATCTTGGTGGATGGGTTAGAGTTAGCCTTTCCTTTGGAACCACCAACGAGGGCAAGACTATGGGAATCAGTCGGTCCCGCGAGCTTGGCAGTCATGCCCCTATCCACCTCAGCCGACTTGAGCTTCGAGAACAGCCCGTTCATCGTAAGAGTGTCATGCTTCTCTGACTCCACAATAGCCTCGAACTTTCCGCCCCAAATCGTACGATCCAAAGAGTGTAAGAGCTTGACCGCTCTATCATGATCATCGTACGGGAGCACGTCCACATTGGCCCTCACGTTGTTCACGACCACCGTGAACCTCTGAAACAAGGCATCGATGAACTCACCGGGGAGATGAGTGAAGTTTTCGTACTCTCTCCGGTAGGTCGCATACATCCGTGCCTGAACCTAGTGAGGACCATGTGTGGTTCGAGGACCAGTGGATGGTCGCTTCCTTGTGTGATGAGTGATTGACAACGGTGTGTGGACTGATTCTTGGCTAAGTATTGCAGGTGCAGGTTGCGGCTTGACTCGTGTTGGTGCAGGTGAAGAACAAGCGCGAAAGGTCATCGCCGGTGAGGCCTCCAGGTGTGGAGAAGACAAGTAGGCTTCGTTCGAGGGACCGGTGGCCGGCGGGGGTCAAGTGCGGGCCGCATGGTGGCATGAACGACAAGATGAGTCGTGGACGGTTTCTTGGTTGAGCCTCAAAACCAAGGTCGAGCCGGGACTACGTGGGAGCCAAGCCATGAGTGGAGATTGGCGGAGGCTACACCGAGTTCGCGGGGTTTCCGGTGGTTCACCAGAAAACCACTGGGTTCCTTGGTTGATCCACAAAGCCAAGACCGGAGAACCGAAGACGGAGGTGCAGCAGCACCAGACCGGTCTGACCGGTGGGTCTGACCGGTCTGACCAGTGGGGACCGGTCTGACCGGTGAAAAGCACCGGTCTAACCGGTGTGCGACGACGCAGTCCGGAATCTTCGAAGCGGAGGACACGCGTCGGGATCGCATGGCTTGCGTCGAGGCTACGCAAGGTGCGGTCGCCGGGCATCCGTCCGATGGTGAAGACATCAAGAATTCCAAATCCGCCCTTGAGGGGCTTGTATCCCTAGTTAGTAGAGAAGGGCGTTTTAGACATTCGGTTGCCTCCATATAACCCAAGACGTGAGAGGATGGCAGCCAACTCTTGGAACCCTAGCTCATTAGTTTTCCTATTTTCCACCTATTTTCTTTAGGTTTTCCTTAGGACTAGCAAGAGAGCTTCACGGAGAGATCTTGTAGAGAGGGATGGATGATCGGGCGGCTTGCTAGACCTTGTACGAATCTTTGTTTCATGTATCGATGATTCGGCGTGGTTCCTCAAGGTTTGGATGTGTTTTCCCCGGTTGTTCTTGGTGGTGATTTTCGGAGCCCTCTCTTCGTGATTTCTTTGGGGTGTTTTTGGGGCTTTTCTCTTGGGGATTTGATGGGGGAAATTTGTGGGAACCCTTCGTGGTTCTTTGGGCTGTGATTCCCCTCCCAAATCCGTGAGTAAAAGTGCTCGATTTTGGGGTTTTCTTGAGTTCTTGGGTTGGAAGTGCTTTCGGCGGGATTTCTTCGATTCCTCCTTTTTGGACGAGATTTGGTGGGATTAAACTTGGCTATGGACTCCTCATGAGGTGTTCCTGATATCCCCAAAGTCTTGTTCAAGTCCGTGGAGCGATTCGGGAGATCGAGATTTGGATTTGGGGGAGTTGACCCGCGGGTCTTTGTTCATCGCGAGCGCCGAGCTACACCGGTCTGACCGGTGCTCTTGACCGGTCTGACCGGTGCAACCCTCGGTGGGATTTTGCTCGGGTGAACACCTTGGTGTGTTCGTTGTTTTCCCGTGTTGCTGCTGTTTCGAGTTTGGGTCCGTTTGGTGGTCGGTTGGCCTGTTTGGTGCCTTGAGGGCTTTCAGGCTGCCATCGGTCTGACCGTTGCGTCTCACCGGTCTGACCGGTGTAGAGCCACTTAGTGAAAGTTGCTCAGTTTCACCAGCAGGGACCGGTCTGACCGGTGGTGCTCACCGGTCGACCGGTGTCGGTCCCGTAGACTCGGGGTTTGTTTTTCCGCTGCGTTCTCGAGTCGGAAGGCTGTGTGTGTTGTTTCCTAGGTCCAGTGGCACTCCAGTGGCTACGTGGGCTTGGCCAACTTGGGTAGTGAGTCGGAAACCTGTGTTGGAAGCCGCGTTCGTCTTGTTGGAGTTTCCATCTCCTTCGAGAAGAATTTTTATCGGCTCCCATTCACTCCCCCCTCTCTGCGGTTCGCCGTATCGGTCCTTCAAGTGGTATCGAGCCGGTTCGGGTCTTTATTGACTCTAACCGAGTCTAAGATCTAAGGATGGCGTACCGGGAACGGGGTTCGGGTCCTCCACACTTCGATGGCAAGAACTACCGGATGTGGAGCAAGCGGATGGGTGCGTTCCTCCGCGGAAAGGGTCGACCGTGCTTTGGGATGTCACGGTGGACACGAGGCTATGTCCCGGCCGATGGATTTCCTTGCTCCGGGGGTCGAGGGACGGATTCGACGCCAACAATAAGGCGGTCGACTACTTGTTTTGTGCTTTGTGTCGGTCGAGTTCGATCGGGTGCACACCGAGCACTTGGCTCGTAGGATTTGGGCGGTGTTGAAGGAGGCTCATGTTGGGAACGCCCGGGTTCGAGCACGGATGTATGCGACCTACGGAGAGAGTACAAGAACTTCACTCATCTCCCCGGTGAGTCCATCGATGCCTTGTTTCGAGGGTTCACGGTGGTTGTGAACAACATGAGGGCCAATGTGGACGTGCTCCCGTACGATGATCATGATAGAGCGGTCAAGCTCTTACACTCTTTGGATCGTACGATATGGGGCGGAAAGTTCGAGGCCATAGTCGAGTCGGAGAGGTATGATACTCTGACCGTGAACGAGCGCGTTCTCGAAGCTCAAGTCGGCTGAGGTGGATAGGGGCATGACTGCCAAGCTCGAGGGACCGACTGATTCCCATAGTCTTGCCCTCGTTGGTGGTTCCAAAGGAAAGACTAACTCTAACCCATCCACCAGGATGTTCTCATTTTCCTCTTTGATGTCTATGCCAGATGAGGAGTTTGATGACCTTGGAGAGGACGAGCTAGCGCTGTTGACGAGGCGGTTCGAGAGGCTGCACGAGAACCGCGTCAACATGAGGAGGAACACGAGGACTTGCTTCCAGTGCGGCAAGCCGGGACACTTCGTCGCCGACTGCCCGGAGAAGGTCGAGAACAAGGACAGCTACAAGCACAAGCCGAGGATGAACGATGGCAAGTACCGTTCGAGGCGCGACCACAAGAGCAAGCACAAGGAAAAGTACAAGGACGAGCGGCGATCGAGGAAGAAGGAGGGCCGAGGCAAGGCCCGAGCGATGGTTGGAGCGAGCGACGTCGACTCCAGTTCCGCGTATTCCACCTCGAGCTCGAGCAGCAGTGAAGACGAGGGAGATCACCGCAAGAACAATAAGTCGTCCAAGAACCTGAGCGGGCTGAGCTGCTTCGCGAGAGATGGCTTCTGCACCATGGCGTTGAGCTCCGGCCGCAAGAAGAGCACACAGAGCGACTCGGACTCTGAGTCCGACGACGAGGTGCGTGATGAACTTCCCTTCTTGCGCCAGGAGAATGAGAGGCTTGGCTCTTTGCTTGATAACCGTGATGACATGCTTAGAGAGGCCAAGAAAATGAGGAAAGAGCTTAGGTCTTCACTCGAGGATGCTAGGACTAGAGCGGTTGAGCTAGAGACACAGGTGCTTGATAGCAAGCTTGTGATTGATTCGCTTAAGGCTAGCCCTGTTGTTTCTGATGAGAATGATTGTGCTGATTGCTCCATATTCCTTGCTGATCTTGCTTTGTTTAAGGAGAAGCATGCCTCCAAGTGTGAGGAACTAGATGTGCTTAGGGTTGAAGTGGCTGAGCTTAAGTCTAGATCTGCTTTGCTAGGTGCTTGCACTTCTTGCCTCGTTTTGCATGCTAAGATTGATGAGATGCATGCTTACACTAGTTCGCTCGAGGCTAAATTGAAGGAACCCATGCCTACATCTTGCTCTACCCGTGAAATGCATGCATTGAAAAATTTGGAGCTTGCACATTATGTTGATCGTTTGCAGGATGAGAATGATGATTTGAGGAAGTTGATGGGTTGGTTGTCCGGTCATGAGCCTCAGTTGAGGATGATGATCGAGGCCTTTAAGAGGCAAGATGGTGAGGGGCTTGGGGCAAACAAGGTTGGTGAGGGAAGTGGAGAGAATATCCCGGAGCCACCAAAAACCCACCACAAGAATGATTTCCCACCAAAACCTAACCATCTAAGGAACCGACTAGACACAACCCCAGCTCCACCCGTGTTTCCTACACCCACAAATGACCTACAAAAGCCTATCAAGTTTGTGAGCACTTCGGGGAAAGTGTTCTTTGGGAAGGAGAGTGAGAAGGCTAGTGGTGAGAAACCGGTGGAAGGTTTGAGTGGAGAAAAACCAAGTGAGCAGCCACATCCCAAGCCAAAGCCTAAGCTTGTGAGGTTCCATTGTGGCTATTGTGGGAGAGATGGCCATAAGGAGGAGTTTTGCTTCAAGAGGAAGAGAGAGGAGAGAAAGAAGAAGGAGTGGGCTAACAAGGACAAGTACCACCCTTCCGATGGTGTACTTGAGCCTCGTATGCAGATGCCCAGGGGCAAGGCGATTGTGAGGACAGTTCGGGCTTGGGGAGAGAAGAAGGCTGCGAGGTGGTGCTGCTGTCCGAGTCACACCGGTCGGACCGGTGCGGGCACAGACGGACGGATGTTCGGGTTTCGAGCTCGTACGGGTGCGAGGGTTGTTTCTGGTGGTCGTGGTTCTGGTGGTTGGGCTGGAAAGGGTGCGGTGGTCGGTTGCTAGGCGTTCTCCTCCTCGTGCTCAATACGGGGATTGGAGGAGCCGTGGTGTTGAGTTGGAGAGGAAGGATGTTCCACGGGCTTTCTTGCGTGGATTTGGTCCTCCTCCAGGCAGAGAGGGGTGGTTCCCTCAGGGTGGTTACCGTGGTAGTGTTCGTGGAGGTAGTTTTGGTAGGAGAGATGCTTTGGTTGGTGCTAACCCCACTTTCGAGCAAATGGCTCGGCACTGGTTTTCCTCTTTTGGTAATAACCCCAGTGCTGAGTCGTTTGTTCGCTCACGTGCCTATTTTTGATTTTCAGGTGGGAGACTTGAAGAACATTTGGTTGATTGACTCCGGTTGTTCGAGGCATATGACCGGAGACAGGGGGTGGTTCTCAAGTCTCGTCCCGGTGGTGACGAAGAGGTACATCACTTTTGGGGACAATGGGCGTGGGCGTGTGCTTTCAGAAGGTGAGATAAAAGTGAGTGACAAGATCACTCTAAGGCGTGTTGCTCTTGTTCAATCGCTGGGGTACAATTTGCTTTCTGTGTCCCAGTTGTTGGATGAGGGCTTTGAGGTGTTGTTTTGGCCTGGTGGTTCTCGGATTGTGGACTCTCGAGGAACCATGTTTGTATGGTCGTTCCCGAGGGTCAGGTGTTTCGTGCTGATTTTTCTCAGTCTTCAGGTGTGGAGCGTTGTTTCTTGGCTGGTTCTTCGAGTGAGTTGTGGAAGTGGCATAGGAAGTTGGGTCACTTGAGCTTTGACCTTTTGTCTCGCTTGAGTAAACTCAATTTGGTCCGAGGATTGCCACGTTTGAGGCTTGAGAAAGAGTTGGTTTGTGCTCCATGTAGGCATGCCAAGATGGTGGCCTCTTCTCACCCGCCTCTCACCGATGTGATGACTGAGCGTCCATGCGAGCTGCTCCATATGGACCTTGTTGGCCCAGCTCGTGTGCGATCTGCGGGTGGGAAGTGGTATGTCCTTGTTGTGGTCGATGACTATTCTCGGTATGCTTGGGTGTTCTTTCTCGAGGATAAAGGGGAGACGTTTGGTTTTGTTCGAGATCTAGTCTTGAGGTTGAGGAACGAGAGGCACGGAGATGCCATACGAGCTATCCGCAGTGATAATGGCTCGGAATTCAGGAACTCTCGTTTTGAAACCTTTTGTCATGACTTGGGTCTTGAGCACCAGTTTTCGAGTCCGTATACGCCTCCCCAGAATGGTGTTGTGGAAAGGAAGAATAGGACCTTGTGCGAGATGGCTCGGACGATGCTTGATGAGCATAGGACTCCAAGGAGGTATTGGGCAGAGGCGGTGAATACCGCATGCTATGTGTTGAATAGGATATACCTCAGAGTGCACAAGAAGAAAACATGCTATGAGTTGATGCATGGCCGCACACCCAAGGTGAGTCACTTTCATGTCTTCGGTTGCAAGTGTTTCATTCTGAAGAAAGGCAGGAAGTTGGATAAGTTTGAGGCTAGGTCTGTCGATGGCATTTTCTTTGGTTATGCATCTCATTCTAGAGCATATCGTGTGCTCAATCTTGAAACTAACCAAATCGTGGAGACTTGCGAGGTAACCTTCGACGAGACAGAGCCACGTAGTCAGCTTGTCTTTGAGTGTGCAGGTGATGATGAGCTTGGCGAGGAGATCTTTCAGGAGGAGGAGCATGAACATGGTGATGATGAAGATGGCGGTGTGGTTCCCCCGGCTGAACATGTACCCACTACTTCGACTACGATGATGGATGGACCCTCTGCTACACCTACGACGACAAATCAAGAACGAGGAGAAGCTGATGTTGAGGGGGAGGTAGCTTCGAGGCGAGAACCTCCCCGGTGAGTTCAAGTGGATCACCCAGCTTCGAGGATCATCGGCGACATGAATGAACACACTACACAGTCGAGGGTTCGAAACAATTCCCACTTTGCTCATGCTGCGTTTGTTGCTTCTTTTGAGCCCAAAGACATTGGACACGCACTATCTGATCACAATTGGGTTAACTCGATGCATGAGGAGTTGGAGAACTTTGAGAGGAATCAGGTGTGGGAGTTGGTTGACCCTCCCCCAGGGTGTAAGCCGATTGGTACAAAGTGGGTGTGGAAGAACAAAGAGGGAGAGAAGGGTGAGGTTGTGAGAAACAAGTCGAGACTTGTTGCTCAGGGGTTCAGTCAGAAGGAGGGGATCAACTACGAGGAGACCTTTGCTCCCGTAGCCCGTTTGGAGTCGATTAGGATCCTTCTAGCATTTTCTGTGGCTAAAGGGTTCAAGTTGCACCAAATGGATGTGAAGAGTGCTTTTCTGAATGGAGTGTTGGAGGAAGAAGTGTATGTGAGGCAGCCTCCGGGGTTTGAGAGTGAGAAGTACCCCCACCGGGTGTACAAGTTGAGGAAGGCGCTGTATGGGTTGAAGCAGGCGCCCAGAGCTTGGTATGGCAGGTTGAGGGGGTTCTTATTTGAGAGAGGTTTTGAGATTGGGAAGGTCGATCAGACCTTGTTTTTGCTGAGGCAGGGTAGAGATATCCTGATTGTGCAGGTGTACGTGGATGATATTGTCTTTGGTGGCTCGTCTAACTCTCTTGTTGCAAGGTTTGCAGATGATATGAGCAGGGAGTTTGAGATGAGCATGATGGGCGAGTTGCAGTTCTTCCTCGGGCTACAAATCAAGCAATCAAAGGAAGGAACATATGTGCACCAGGCTAAGTACACCAAGGACATTGTGAGGAAGTTCAAGATGGAGGACTCCAAGGCTATGACGACGCCGATGAGTACGACTACAGCTCTTGATGCGGACGAGGAAGGTGAACACGTGGACCAGAAGGAGTACCGAAGCATTATCGGGTCACTCCTCTACTTGACGGGGACGAGGCCGGACATACAGTTCTCAGTGTGTCTGTGCGCTCGTTTTCAAGCGTCTCCGAGGACTTCGCATCGGCAAGCAGTGAAGAGAATTTTCAGGTACTTGCGTCACACTCCCGACTTCGGCCTTTGGTACTCCGCGTCCTCTTCTTTGGCGCTTCATGGCTTTTCAGACGCGGATTTTGCCGGGTGTCGGTTGGATAGGAAGTCCACCTGCGGGACTTGCCGCTTTTTGGGTTCTTCTTTGGTGTCTTGGTCTTCCCGCAAGCGGTCGAGTGTTGCTCAATCCACGACCGAGGCCGAGTATGTTGCCGCTGCTAGTTGTTGCTCTCAGCTCCTTTGGATCACCTACACCATGAGTGACTTTGGTGAGGAGTATACCCATGTCCCACTTCAATGTGATAGCACCAGTGCCATAAGCGTTGCAAAGAACCCAGTGCTCCATTCCAAAACCAAGCACAAAGAAGTGAGGTACCATTTTCTGAGAGACAATGTCGAGAAAGGAAAGATAGCTTTGATCCATGTACCCACACATGACCAACTAGCCGATATTTTCACCAAACCCCTAGATCAAGCAACTTTCACTCGTTTGCGGGGGGGAACTTCGTGTGTGTTTGATTTCTTGAGTTGGGTGTGTGGGAGCTCTCTTTTGCCGGTGGTGTCGAGCCCGTTCTGCCTCCCCTCGAGGAGCCGGTTTGTAGCATATGTATAGCTTTCTTTTGTGCATTCCTTGCATTTTGCATGGCATATGTAACATGATGTATAGGCATCCTTGTATCTTAGATTGCATGCATTTTGTATCATATGCTTTGGTTAGGAAAAGCTTCTCTCATATACATTGTTCACCATGGAATGAGATATTTGTCTTTGTGAGCTTGTTTGGTATGCTACGGTTAGTTTGGCTTAGCTCTTGATGATCTTGATGAATAATCCATGGTTGATAGCTATGTTTTTGAAAAATGTCACATGTATGCAATCTCATGTGTAAATGCTTTTACATGCTCTTGACATGTTTTTGTGGCCTTGCTATGCTTAATTTGTGGTTGGATAGCTAGTTTATTGATCATATGGAGCCAAAGGCTCATTTGCCATCATGAATGTTTAGCCCTCTTGATTTATCTTGTGGAGGAGCATAAGTTCCTTTTTGTCGCAAAGACATTTCATGTACCATTTACAAATCTGAAAATGAAATGAAAAATGCTTGAAAAATATGCTCCCATGTTATATATGCTGAATTTAATTTGCTTTGGGTGCTAAACCGTTGCATGATGCCTACCAATGAGAAGTCTCATACATAGAAGTAGGCACATGGCTCGGTGGCTTTGACATGACATGAGGTGCTTGTGGGTGTTTATGATGGTCTTATGATTAGAATGGCTGTCCTAGCATGAAGTTTGTGTGGCTTTTCCATTTTGATATGCTTTGATCATGTTTAGGACTTTGCTGATGAGAGGCAAGTTTTTCGCAAAACTGCCAACATCCATCTTAGCTTCGTCCAATGGTTGTGAAACTTGGTGATCATGTAGTTGAGATCGATACGAAGCCGTAGAGTATCTAACTTCCTCATTTGGACATGTGTAGCATTCTTTGTTGAATTTTGTCTATTTGAGAAGCTTTAGGTTGAAAGTTTTGCATTTTTGGCTTGATTCATGCATTGCCAACAAGGGGGGAGAAGTTTGAGCTTGAAATGGCTTGTTGGATGTGTTTAGAAGGTTTTCAGGTGGTTTCGAGCCATTTCTGGGCTCTGTTGTACACCAGTCTGACCGGTGATGAGCACCGGTCTGACCGGTGTGAGTGCTGGTCCTGTATACATGTTAGGCACCGGTCTGACCGGTGGTGATGACCGGTCTGACCGGTGTGAGCTGAAAGTGATGCAGCTGTCCTGTTTTCAAGTGGTTTGCATGCATTCGTCCAGGGGGAGTTGCATTGGTTCAGGGGGAGCTTGCATGTGTGCAGGGGGAGCTCTTTGAAAGTTTTCGAGCTTTGTTTCGGTGGTTTGTGCTCTTTGCTTGAGTTTTGCTTTCTCTCGGATGTGTCGAGCCGTTGCCCTTGCCTAAGGGGTCCGAGACTTGTCTTCTTCATGTGATCTTGCTCTTTGCCTTTGTTTGGCTTTCGATCGCTTGTTGGAGTTTCTTTTTGTTCGTTTCTTTTCTTTTTCTTTTCTCTCTTGTTACTTTCGTGTGGGTGTTGTCAATGCACTCATCAAGGGGGAGATTGAGGACCATGTGTGGTTCGAGGACCGATGGATGGTCGCTTCCTTGTGTGATGAGTGATTGACAACGGTGTGTGGACTGATTCTTGGCTAAGTATTGCAGGTACAGGTTGCGGCTTGACTCGTGTTGGTGCAGGTGAAGAACAAGCGCGAAATGTCATCGCCGGTGAGGCCTCCAGGTGTGGAGAAGACAAGTAGGCTTCGTTCGAGGGACCCGGTGGCCAGCGGGGTCAAGTGCGGGCCGCATGGTGGCATGAACAGCAAGATGAAGTCGTGGACGGTTTTTTGGTTGAGCCTCAAAACCAAGGTCGAGCCGGGACTACGTGGGAGCCATGTCATGAGTGGAGATTGGCGGAGGCTACACCGAGTTCGCGGGGTTTCGGTGGTTCACCGAGAAAACCACCGGGTTCCTTGGTTGATCCACAAAGCCAAGACCGGAGAACCGAAGACGGAGGTGCGGCGGCACGGACCGGTCCGATCGGTGGGTCCGACCGGTCCGACCGGTGGGGACCGGTCGACCGATGAGGAGCACCGGTCCGGCCGGTGTGCGACGCACGCGATCCGGAATCTTCGAAGCGGAGGACACGCGTCGGGATCGCATGGCTTGCGTCGAGGCTACGCGAGGTGCGGTCGCCGGGCATCCGTCCGATGGTGAAGACATCAAGAATACCAAATCCGCCCTTGAGGGGCTTGTATCCCTAGTTAGTAGAGAAGGGCGTTTTAGACATTCGGTTGCCTCCATATAACCCAAGAGGTGAGAGGATGGCAGCCAACTCTTGGAACCCTAGCTCATTAGTTTTCCTATTTTCCACCTATTTTCTCTAGGTTTTCCTTAGGACTAGCAAGAGAGCTTCACGGAGAGATCTTGTAGAGAGGGATGGATGATCGGGCGGCTTGCTAGACCTTGTACGAATCTTTGTTTCATGTATAGATGATTCGGCGTGGTTCCTCAAGGTTTGGATGTGTTTTCCCCGGTTGTTCTTGGTGGTGATTTTCGGAGCCCTCTCTTCGTGATTTCTTTAGGGTGTTTTCGGGGCTTTTCTCTTAAGGATTTGATGGGGGAAATTTGTGGGAACCCTTCGTGGTTCTTTGGGCTGTGATTCCCCTCCCAAATCCGTGAGTAAAAGTGCTCGATTTTGGGGTTTTCTTGAGTTCTTGGGTTGGAAGTGCTTTCGGCGGGATTTCTTCGATTCCTCCTTTTTGGACGAGATTTGGTGGGATTAAACTTGGCTATGAACTCCTCATGAGGTGTTCCTGATATCCCCAAAGTCTTGTTCAATTCCGTGGAGCGATTCGGGAGATCGAGATTTGGATTTGGGGGAGTTGACCCGCGGGTGCTGTTCATCCCGAGCTGCCCAGGCTACACCGGTCTAACCGGTGCTCTTGACCGGTCTGACCGGTGCGAGCTATGTTGGGTTTTTGCTCGGGTGAACACCTTGGTGTGTTCGTTGTTGTCCCGTGTTGCTGTTGTTTCGAGTTTGGGTCTGTTTGGTGGTCGGTTGGCCTGTTTGGTGCCTTGAGGGCTTTCAGGCTGCCATCGGTCTGACCGGTGCGTCTCACCGGTCTGACTGGTGTAGAGCCACTTAGTGAAAGTTGCTCAGTTTCACCAGCAGGGACCGGTCTGACCGGTGGTGCTCACCGGTCTGACCGGTGTGGGTCTGTAGACTCGGGGTTTGTTTTTCCGCTGCGTTCTCGAGTCGGAAGGCTGTGTGTGTTGGTTCCTAGGTCCAGTGGCACTCCAGTGGCTACATGGGCTTGGCCAACTTGGGTAGTGAGTCGGAGACGTGTGTTGGAAGCCGCGTTCGTCTTGTTGGAGTTTTCATCTCCTTCGAGAAGAATTTTTATCGGCTCCCATTCACTCCCCCCTCTCTGGTTCGCCGTATCGGTCCTTCACCTAGGCATTCCCAACATGAGCCTCCTTCAACACCGCCCAAAACCTACAAGCCAAGTGCTTGGTGTGCACCCGATCGAACTCAGGCTGACACAAAGCATGAAACAAGTAGTCGACCGCCTTATTGTTGGCGTCGAATCTGTCCCTCGATCCTGGAGCGAGGAAGTCCATCGGCTGGACATAGCCTGTGTCCACCGTGACATCCCAAAGGATCTGACCCTTTCCGCGGAGGAACGCACACATCCTCTTGCTCCACATCTGGTAGTTTTTGCCATCGAAGTGTGGAGGGCTCGAATCCCGTTCCTGGTACGCCATCCTTGGATCTTAGATTAGTTAGAGTCAATAAAGACCCGAACCGGCTCTGATACCACTTGAAGGACCGATACGGCGAACCTGAGAGGGGGGTAGTGAATAAGAGCCGATAAAAATTCTTCTCGAAGGAGATGGAAACTCCAACAAGATGAACGCGGCTTCCAACACACTTCTCCAACTCACTACCCAAGTCGGTCAAGCCCACGTAGCCACTGGAGTGCCACTGGACCTAGGAACCAACACACAACCTTCCGACCCGAGAACGCAGCGGAACACCAAACCTCGAGTCTACAGACCCACACCGGTCAGACCGGTGAGCACCACCAGTCAAACTGGTCCCTGCTGGTGAAACTGAGCAACTTTTACTAAGTGGCTCTACACCGGTCAGACCGATGAGACACACCGGTCAGACCGATCACAGCCTGAAAGCCCCCAAGGCGCCAAACAGGCCAACCGACCACCAAACTGACCCAAACTCGAAACAGCAGCACCACATGACAACAACGAACACACCAAGACGTTCACCCGAGCAAAATCCCACCGAGGGTTGCACCGGTCAGACCGGTCAAGAGCACCGGTCAGACCGGTGTAGCCTGGGCAGCTCGGGATGAACAGCACCCGCTGGTCAACTTCCCCAATTCCAAATCTCGATCTCCCGAATCGCTCCACGGACTTGAACAAGACTTTGGGGATATTAGGAAAACCTCATGAGGAGTCCATAGCCAAGTTTAATCCCACCAAAACTCGTCCAAAAAGGAGGAATCAAGGAAATCCCGCCAAGAGCACTTCGAACACAAGAACTCAAGAAACCCCAAAATCGAGCACCTTTACTCACGGATTTGGGAGGGGAATCACAGCCCAAAGAACCACGAAGGGTTCCCACAAATTTCCCCCATCAAATCCCAAAGAGAAAGGTCCCGAAAACAACCCAAAGAAATAACCAATAGAGGGCTCCGAAAACACATCTAAACCTTGAGGAACCACGCCGAATCATCTATACATGAAACAAAGGATCATACAAGGTCTAGCAAGACGCCCGATCATCCGTCCCTCTCAACAAGATCTCTCCATGAAGCTCTCTTGCTAGTCCTATAGAAAACCTAAGGAAAATAGGAAAACAAATGAGCTAGGGTTCCAAGAGTTGGCTGCCATCCTCTCACCTCTTCGGTTATATGGAGGCAACCGAATGTCTAAAATGCCCTTTCCTAATAACTAGGGATACAAGCCCCTCAAGGGTGGATTTGGAAGTCTTCATGTCTTCACCGTCGGACGGATGCCCAGCAACCGCACCCTGTGTAGCCTCGATGCAAGCAATGCGATCCCGACGCGTGTCCTCCGCTTCGAAGTCTCCGGACTGCATCGTCGCACACCGGTCAGACCAGTGCTCCTCACCGATCAGACCGGTACCCACCGGTCGGGCCCGTCGGCCTTCACCGCCGCAAAGATCGTCTTCGGTTCTTCGGTCTTGGCTTTGTGGATCAACCAAGGAACCCAGTTGTTTTCTGGTGAACCACCGGAAACCCCGCGAACTCGGTGTAGCCTCCGCCAATCTCCACTCATGACTCGGCTCCCACGTAGTCCCGGCTCGACCTTGGTTTTGAGGCTCAACCAAGAAACCGTCCATGACTTCATCTTGCTGTTCATGCCACCATGCGGCCCGCACTTGACCCCGCTGACCACCGGGTCCCTCGAACAAAGCCTACTTGTTTTCTCCACACCTAGAGGCCTCACCGGCGACGACCTTTCGCGCTTGTGCTTCACCTGCACCAACACCAGTCAAGCCACAACCTGCACCTGCAATACTTAGCCAAGAATCAGTCCACACAACGTTGTCAATCACTCATCACACAAGGAAGCGACCATCCACCGGTCCTCGAACCACACATGGTCCTCAGGAGGGCAGGCCAGAACCGAGCACGACTGCTGGTGCTGAAGAACCGGCAGCGGCTCAAGCTGAAGAGGAGGCGCCCGCTGAAGCCGGGCTTGTAGATATCGCCAGCATCCTTGGCGCTCCGACCGTGACTGTTGTCCAGTCTAGCTTGTAAGTGAAGACCTTTCTCGAGTAGTACTTGTAGTTTGGTAGTCTTACTTGGTTGACCAACAATCTTGTACCATGCAAGAAATCAACTGACTTGTCCTGGGACGGAGTTGAACCTAGCACGGCGGCGGCTGAAGAAGTTTCCGCGCCTGCCACCGAGGAGTCCGCTCCCCTCCCTCAGGCCGAGACCGTGGCGCCGATCGCGGAGGCTACGCTGCCAGAAGCCAGCGTAGTAGAAGGTGAGTATGCTGCAGTAATGTGGCCTTCCTCGAGAAGAAGTCAAAGCCCCCTGGGAGCTGATCCCGTATGTCTTGTGTTGACAGGGGCGGAAGTCGAGGGTAGCACCATCCCTAAGGCTGTGCCGGTTGAAGGCGTTGTGCCGGTAACCGAGGTGGCCACCGGAGCAGCAACTGAGCCGGTGGAGGAAGCAGCCCCCGAGGTGGCTGAAGAGGTGCGTGGCGATGCCCTGCCGGAGGTGAACTTGGAGGTAGTTGTCCGTTCACCAGAAATCCAAGACGCGGAGCCGATTTGTTCGGTGTCGATGTCCGAGGCCACCACAACTAGTCGAGATGGACTCGAGCTTCTAGCGGATGATCTTATTAGCCCGGCAGCGATAGCTCGCAACTTGGAATCAATGCGGCGTGCCGAGCAATGGATGAAGGTATGTATCAGTACTCTTGAGTAGTGGAATTCCAGCAGAACGAGTACCCAAGTAAGAGTTGTTGCCTTGTGCAGGATGTCATGGAGAGATCTCGACAAAAGTCTGACATGCTCCAGGGGTAAGGCGATACAGTGCTTCGGGCGGAAACTTTGGAGAAAGAACTCGCTAAAGCTAGGAAGCACTCCGCCATGCTCCAGTCTAAGCTTGATGGCACCTTCTCCCAGTACCACAATGAAGTGCAAGATATGCAAGAGAAGAGCGATGAGCTGTTCTGGAAGAACAAGTCACTGCGCCAGAAGAACAAAGGTATGCTGATGCCACCTTGTCGAATACTTACTGCGGGTACCCCGTAGTCTGACTTCTCCCTTTGAGTTGTTTGTAGATCTTGAGGCTCAGGTGGAACAGCTGAAAGCATCAGAAGTCGACATGAAGAATCTCTTTTACCGAGAGAAGGATGCCCGGAAGGTACTTGAGCACGATTATAAGCAGCTGACCCATGAGTGTAATATGCACATGGAGCTTCAGATCACCTCAAATCGTGACCCTGTCAACTGCTATAAATCTCTGGAAAAGCTTGGTGAAGATTGCGAAAAGCTGCGGGGTCAACTCAAGGAGCTTGAAGAAGTCACGCTGCCCATCGCTAGACTGCTGATACCTCACCCGGGCGGACCATAGATTGCTCCATTGGTTGACTGGCTGAAGGAAGCCCCTAGTCATCTGGCGACGTATGTCAAACATCTAGCGAAGTCTATCCCCAACCAGGTCTTAGCGTTCATGAAGTCGTACTTCCCCAAGGCCCCGGTTGAAGTAGTCGCGGGTGGACTAGCCGCCAACTGCACGGATGAGCTGTACGCAGAGCTTCTAGAGTAGATGGCGCCAATTGCCGAACAAGTCGCGGAGAAGCTGAACCTCCAATACTTGTCCTGTAGGGTTAGCTTATGGAGACATGTGTAATATAAACAAAGTTGTAAAAAACTTGTTTAAGTTGTTATGAAAAGTCTTCCATGAAATGAGTACTCGTTGTCGCGATGTTGTATGCGGAGTGCCCATCTGTGGAGTTGTCACGAGTAATAGTACTCGGTAGTAGTCCCGTTGAGGGAGACACAGTAAATGAGTTGATTGATAATCAAACTTTATTACTGAAAGAGTACACCTGGATGGCCAGGGCCATTTACAAGTGAAGTCGCCAGGACCCGGAGGCCGCCTACGATTAGAGTAGTGCTAGGGCGTGAAGCCGCTTACAGCAGTAGATCCGTTAGTAGTCGTATAGACTGGATCTTGAAGTACGTGGTCTCTTGATAGACCGCTACTAGAGTCCTTGACGTTCTAAGCAGCCTGAGTTCTGTTAGTAGCCGTTAACGCTAGATCTCGGAGTAGAGTAGTCCGAAGACTAGTGCATGTACCTGGAGGCCGCTTACAGCGAAGGATTCGGGAGTAGTCGTGTAGACTTGAGCCCCAAGAGTAGTCGAGAGACTACGCGTAGAATCGACAGAGCTGGTCGACATTCCACGAATTGCTGATGTCTTCTCCTAAAAGGGTTTGGAGGTGATACGATCCTGGTCTGGTCACCTTTACAACTGTGAAGGGACCTTCCCATGGTGAGCTGAGCTTGTGCAGTCCTTCTGTGTTCTGGATGCGGCAGAGGACAAGATCGCCAACGTTAAAGGAGCGTTCCTTGACGTTGCGATCGTGGTAGCGTCGGATACCTTCTAGGTACCTTGCTGACTGGACGAGGGCAGCGCAGCGAGCTTCTTCGAGTCCATCGATGTCAACTCGTCTGCTATCTTCAGATATCCCTTTGTCGTATGATCTACTGCCAGAGACTCCCACATGACGTCGGTGGGTAGGATAGCTTCAGAGCCGTAGACCAGGAAATAAGGTGACTGCCCCATTGGCTTGGTGGGTTGAGTACGCAGCCCCAGAGAGCGTTGGGAAGTTCCTTGATCCACTTTTCTCCTTTTGTGTTAGCAGCATCATGCTGTCGTTTCTTGAGAGCGTCGAGTACTATTCCGTTGGCACGCTCGACTTGTCCATTGTACTGTGGATGAGTGACTAAGACATACCGGACGTCAATCCCAGTGTTCTCGCAGTACTCCCAGAACTAGTGATTGTTGTAGTTGGAGCCTTGGTCTGTGATGATGCGGTGGGGTAGTCCGTAGCGATGCACGAGTTCATCCAAGAAGTCGAGTACCCTGTCGGCCTAGGGACAGGTGACCGGTTTGACATCGATCCACTTGGTGAACTTGTTGATGGCCACGAGAACTCTGTTGAATCCTCCTGGCGCAGTTGGAAGAGGCCCAATCATGTCGAGCCCCCCAGCAGGCAAAAGGCTAGGTTGGTGGTATGGTGACTAGCTTGTAGGCCGAGACGTGTTGTTTCTTGGTGAAGTACTAGCACCCTTGGCACCTTCTGACGTGTTCTTCGGCATCGCCAAGAGCTATGGGCCAGTAGAAAGCTCGTCGGAAGGCCTTGCTGATCAGCGTGCGTGAGGATGCGTGATTGCCGCAGACGCCTTTGTGTATCTCCTCCATGATGTCCTTGCCTTCTTCTTAGGGAACGCACTTCATGTGTACTCCAGAAGTGGCGCCCCGCCTGTATAGCTTGTCCCCGACTAGGACGTATGACTTGGCCCAGCGGATGAGTTGCTTGGCCGAGCTTTTGTCCGATGGAACCTTCTGCTCACGGATGTAGTCGATGAAGGGTTGTCTCTAATCCACGTCGATCATCATGACCTCCTGGCCAGCTGGGGGATGCGCTGGGTCAGTGGTCTTAGGCGCCGGCTCCGGAATGGATGGCGCGTGAAGCTCGTGGACGAAGAGACCCGCTGGTACTTGAGTGCGAGTAGAACCAAGCTTCGATAGGACGTCCGCTCCAATGTTGTTGTCATGGACGACATGATGGAACTCGAGACCATAAAACTTGTTCTTGAGCTTGCAGACTTCTAGACAGTAGGTGTCCATGTTCTCCTTGTTGCGGTCCCAAGACTTGTTGACTTGGTTGATGACCACTGCAGAGTCGCCATAGACTAGTAGTCGCTTGATGCCTAGGGAAGCTGCGATGCGGAGCCCGTGTAGTAGAGCTTCATATTCAGCTTCGTTGTTGGAGACCTTCCAATAGATCTGCAAGATGTACTTGAGTTGTTCGCCCATTGGAGAGGTCAAGAGTACCCCTGCACCAGCCCCTTCGATCTTGAGCGAGCCGTCGAAGTACATCACATAATGCTCTGGTCGCTCGGTTGGAGTTGGCAGCTGATTCTCCCGCCACTCTGCCATGAAGTCGACTAGTGCTTGCGACTTGATGGCTGTACGTGGCTTGAAGTCGATGTTGAGGGCACCGAGTTCGACTGCCCACTTGGAGATTCTTCCAGTAGCATCTTGGTTCCGCAGGATGTCGCCGAGCTGGTAGTCGGTGATAACGGAGATCGAGTACTCCTGGAAGTAATGTTGTAGTTTTCGCGAGGTTGTGAGCACTGCATACAGTAGCTTCTGTACTGGTTGATAGCATTCTTTAGATTCTAACAGGACCTCGCTGATGAAGTAGACTAATCGCTGGACTGGGTAGGCGTGGCCGTATTCCTACCGCTCGACAACTATGGCAGAGCTGACCACGTGAGTAGTCGCAGCGATGTAGAGCAGTAGCTACTCTTTTTTGTGAGGAGCCGTGAGGACTGGCAGCTTGGATAGAAAATCCTTGAGCTGAGCTAGAGCTTGATCACCTGTGGAGTCCACACGAACTTCTCTTGATGCTTGAGTAGTTTGAAGAAGGGTAGCCCCCGTTCTCCAAGCTTCAAGATAAATTTGTTCAAGGCCGCCATGCACCCGGTAAGCTTCTGGACATCCTTGATGCAGTTGGGAGCTATCATGTTGGTGATGGAGGAGATCTTCTCGGGGTTGGCTTCGATGGCGCGGTGGCTGATGATGAAGCCGAGTAGTTTTGAACACGGTACGCCAAAGGCACACTTGTTCGGGTTGAGCTTCCAGCGGTACTCTCGCAAGGATGCGAAAGTCTCTTCAAGATCGGCGATGAGCATTTCGGAATTTCTGGTATTGACAACCATGTCATTCACGTGGGCTTCGACGTTCTTATTGAGCTGTCTCTTGAAACAGGCCTGGATAGCTCACTGGTAAGTGGCGCCGGCGTTCTTCAACTCGAACGACATTGTCGTGTAGCAGTAGGTGCAAAACAGGGTGATGAACGCGGTCTTCTCCTAGTCTTCTTCCTTGATAGCAATCTGGTGGTACCCGGAGTAGCAGTCGAGCAAGCAAAGCAGGTCGCAGCCCACCGTGGAGTCGATGACTTGATCTATCTGCGGCAACCCGAAGGAGTCTTTGGGGTAGTGTTTGTTGAGGTCAGTGTAGTTGACGCACATCCTGCACTCGTTATAGTTCTTCTTGCGGACGAGGATGGGGTTGGAGAGCCACTCAGGATGGAAGACTTCTCTGATGAAGCCAGCCGCGAGTAGTTTAACGAGTTCCTACTTGATGGCATCCCATCGGTCGTTGGCGAAACGGCGGAGGTGTTGTCGTTTCGAGGTAGCATTAGGGTCGACGTTGAGTGAATGCTCGCTCAGGTTCCTGGGCACCCCTGGCATGTCCATTGGTTTCCAAGCGAAGATGTCTCGGTTAGCCCGAAGGAAGCTGACGAGCGCGTCTTTCTATTTCGGGTCAAAGGCCCGCCCGATCATGGTGGTCTTGCTGCTATCGCCTGTCCCAAGATCGATTGCCTTGACTTGCACTTCCTCGGGTGGATGAGGTTTGTTGGCCTTGTCCAACTTCTCTGGGATGTCGAGTTCACTTGGGGCAAGCTTCTTTGACGCAGCATAGATCTCCATCATGGCATTGGGTACTTGGTTGGTGGCTGCGAGTTCCACAGTGTCTGTGTCGCAGTCGAAGGATATCTTCAAGTCCCCTTGTAGCGAGAGTACACCGGCCGGACTTAGCATCTTGAGTACCAAGTATGTGTAGTGGGGTACCACCATGAACTTGGTGATATCTGGTCTGCCGAGGATGGCATGGTAGGATGTCTCGAAGTCCGCGACTTCGAACTTGATGTACTCGGTTCGGTAGTTTTCTCTGGTTTCCCCGAAGGTAACTGGCAGGACCACTGAGCCCAGTGGGATAGCCGCGTTCCCAGGGACGATGCCGTAGAAAGGCGATGCGCTCTTGGTGAGCATGTGAGTGATGTCGAGCTTCATCTTCTTCAAGGTCTTGGTGAAAAGGACGTTGAGCCCGCTTCCACCGTCGATGAGTACCTCGTTGAGTCTGGAGCCCGCCACTACCGGCTTCAGGACGAGAGGAAAACGCCCTAGTTCGGAAAAGCTTGTCCATTGATCCACGCGGGAGAAGGTAATGGGGTCGAAACTGCTGGTTCAATGTTTAAGACTTCCCGTCGAATGACCTTCTGAGACCGTTTGGTGGGTAGTCCGCCGAAGAGGACGTTCACCGTCTTGTCGGGTTCTTGGAAGTCGTCGTTGCCTTCGTCAACTTTTTCTTGCCTTTCTTGTCATGAGGGTGCCGTGGGTCCGGAGAGTCCTTGAGTGCTCGCCGAAGTTGGTAGCACTGCTCGGTAGTGTGGTTGCCCTCCAGGTGTCATGGACACTTCTCTTTCAGCAAGTCTTTGAAGCCGCCGGAGGTCTTCTTCGAGTTGTATTTTGCAGGGCGCTGGATAGCCACGACTGTGTTGTTTGGCTTGCGTTTGCAATTAGGACCCGAGTAGTTGTTGTTGCGACTTCCTTAATCCTAGTTGTTTTGCTGCCGCCCGCATTTTGCTTGCTCTTGCCGCGAATGGCGTCGTACTTAGCGTTCGCTTTGTCTTCTTCGTCGGCCCATGAAGTAATCATGTCTTGGAGCATGGTAATGGAGCTCGGGCGGCGTCAACCGAAGTCTTCGAAGGTGCGATGGTGGTAGAGACCGTCTTGGAAAAGGTCTCGCGAAGTTGCTGGTGAACTGCTCCTTGAGCTGGTCCCACTTGTCGATCAAGTACTTCTCGAGGGACTCGAGCCAAATGAGTGGAGCTTGGTCCAGGCAAAAAGGGAAGTAGAGGCACTTCGTGTTGTTGTTGCCACTAGCGTTCTCGATGGAGAGGGCATAGCACCTGAGCAACTGTACTGGGTCTTGCTTTGCGTCGTACTTGGTGATCCCCAGAGGCTTGAATTTCTTTGGGAGCAGTAGATTGCGAAGTGGAGCAGAGAAGGCGGGGAAGCCGTCGTTCTCACCTGCCTAAGAGGATTTCTTAGGTCGAATTTCTTCGATTCTGCAGCGGGCATCGTAGCTGCTGCGTGATACACCAGTGACGTGGCTGTTTGCGTGGCCTCGGCCTCCGCGATCGCCTCCGCCACCAGCTCTTCTTCCTGCCCCGTGTGAGGAGCTCCCGCCGCTGCTGCCTCCGCCGCCGGCGTTGCTGCGAGCGACCACAGCGCGGCTGCCCGCCGCCGCCACCGGCCCGTGACCGCCCTGAGAAGGTCCTCCAGCAGACGCCCTAGTGCTGTTGGGGTTCTGCGGTAGCTCTCCTCGAGTACGGTTGCGCCCGTTGTCGGCTGGACTATGGCTTGTGGCTTCATGGTCGGCTTCGCGAGTTTGAAGGGGAGGCACTTGAGTGACTCTATTGTCGACTCTCATGAAGTAGGCGTCCTCCGCGAGCTTATCGATGACTTCTCCCACGCGCATACCCTGAGCCTGACGTGCTATAGTAGTGATAGACATGAGGCACTGTTCAGGGGTAGTATGCACCAGGCTTTCAACTTCGTTGAGCGCCTCTGTGAGGTTCCGTATGGGGAGGCTCTCGCGGAGACGCCGACGCCGTTTGTTGCACTTCCTGTTATGCTCACGTCGGGTGTTCCTGTCGTCGTTGGTTTCGTCTGCAGGTGCGTTGGCAGACAACTCGTCAGCGGAGATATCTTCAAGAAAATGATCAGGCTGTGTCCCTGAAGGCACCGGCGTCTTGTTGGTAGTCATGAAGACTTGACGATCGGGAGAGCCGAGACTGGAGTCGGTAGTCGCCACCTCTGTTGGAGTGTGCTCCTCTGCTGGAGCTAGTGACGTTCCCTCTTGGAAGGGAAGCGAGTCGAGGTAGGCGACACAGCGTGAGTTCCCGTCTGTTAGGTCTGCAGGCTTCTGGTTTGGCTAGTAAACGAATCTCCCGGCGGGTGTAGATGTTAAACCAGGTCGGTAGCTGGTCCTGTCAGCGGTTGCTCGGTCGTGAAGGTTTCGGACTCAGGCTCATCTGGGTCCAATCCGAAGTCGAACTCGAAGGAGAAGTACAAGTAGTAGCGGGAGACGGGGTTGGAGTCCGAAGTGTAGTCGGGGACGATCTCCTTGCCGGCCCGGCACGCAGTGAGAGCCTTCGCATGGGCGTTTCTACCGTTGCAGAGGTCGTATGGGAAGTGCTCGTGGAGTGGGGAATCTGCACACGATGGCTCCATAGCCGGCTCATATGCGATGGCCCACAGAGATGTCGAGTTTGAGTTGGAGTCAGATCCAAGCTCAAAGTCGGTGTCTTTGTTGTAGAGCAAAATTTCACCGAATTTTCTGGCGAGTTCGCCCGTGACTACTTCGGGAAGCGTCACGAACCCAGTGCTCGGGTTGGGAGTCATGGTGAGGTGGCGTTGGAAGGATCCGGCACCGTCAGCAATGCACACCCAGGACCCGAAGACGAAGGTCTCTCCGCGGTTGAAAGCAGCGATTAGCTTGATGAAGACTAAAGCCGTCGAGTTCGCCATGAGATCTTCAGCGAGATCCCCTACTTGGTGCGCCAGCTGTTGGTGTTTTAGACCGGCAACCTACCAAGGGGAGTACCCGAGGTAGATGAATGTGGCCTCGCCGAGATCGGTAACTCGAAGGAAGAGACACATGGCACACAATTTAGACAGGTTTGAGCCGCGAAGTGCATAATACCCTACGTCCTGTATGCTGCGTAGCTCTAGATTGATTGGATCTGTTTACAAGTTGATGCTTATCAGAGAGATAGGGGTCCCTTCTTCGCTTTATATAGCCCAGGAGGCAGGTTACATGTCGGTTTGAGGAGAGAGTACTAGTCGGGTACGGCTAGGAGTTTTCTACATAGTACAGGACATGTATAGGGGGTGTTTGGCAGCCTGGCTAATTCTAGCATTGCTAGAATCTGGAGCCAGGCTAGCCTAAGATTGTCTAATACAGTGCAAACCGCTCGTGTTTGGTAGGGTGAATAAAGATAGACGGAGTTAGTGTGATGGTGTTTGGTAGGCTGCACAATAGAATGGGATAACCATGTTTTAGCTAAGGGTGAAGTTACCACCTGTCTCTTTTTTCTCTCCTCTTTCCATCCGTCCCCATACTCGACGCACCGTCGCAGGTGCCATGAGAGTGAGCTCCGCCGCCGACCCTGCAAGTGAGCTTCGCCGCGGGTCGTGTGAGCGAGCTCCACCGGCGGCCATGGGAGTGAGCTCCGCCGCCGGCCCCCGCGGGGGAAGTTCCGCCGCGCGCCTGCGGGCGAGCTCTACCATGGGCGTGGGGGCCACCGCCGCACCGTAGGTGAGCTTCGCCGCGGGCGCGCGGCCGCCGCCGGCCTTTGCGGGGTGAGCTCCGCCGCGGGCGCGGGGATCCCTGCTCCCCAACCCCTCCTCTCTGACCAGGCCAGTCTCATTTTCCTGAAATCCGGCGAAGATGGAGGAGCAGCTCGGGGGCTGGATGACGCGGCGTCGCCTCGGTTCCTGCTCCATCCTCACGCTCTTGGCCGCGCCGGACCTTGGCCTCATCCTCTAGTCCGGTGAAGGTGGAAAAGCAACGCGGCGTGGCCGGCGGTGGGCTTGGTGCCGACTGCGGAGGAGCTCCACGCGCCTCGTCCTCTAGTCCGGTGAAGGTGGAGGAGAAGCACGACGTGGCCGGCGGAGGGCCTGGTGCCGGCCGCGGAGGAGCTCCACGTGCGGCCGTTGATGGGGCTCTAGCTACGACGGTCCATGTAGCCGGGCCGGTGGTGAAAGAGAAGGTGAAGGGAAGCACAACGACGGCTTATGCAAGCCTGCACATGCGGAAACGGCCACCGCAAGCGTTTCCCACTATGCAGCTTGGACCTCTCCTTTTGCACAAGCTAAGCCTGGTTAACACCCTATACAGCCTACCAAACACCATTAAGTTGCGCTATACAAGCCTGGATAGAGGTTATGCACCCTACCAAACACCCCCATAGCTTCCTATCCGAGTACTTCTCCACCATAGTCCTTGCGCCCCACGCCATCAGGTGCCGTGTGGCACAAGCCGAGTAGTCCCAGGGGCCCACCGAGGAGTTAGTCCTGGTACCCACCGATGCAGTGGGCCCAGAGAGGTCCATACGACAAGAGCAGAGATGCAAAGGTAGTGATACCAATGTAGAATTAAATAATGCGCGGAGTAACCTAACATCATCTCCAATGGTCGTGTTAGTTTGCATTTGAATTAACTTTTCCAAACATTTGAAAAAGGAGAGGGAGAGAGAAAAGGGGTGGGGTCCACCAAACTAACACCAATTACCACCTCTTGGAGGTGTTAGTTTTTTGGGGGTGTTAGTTCCAACTAACACCAAACTAACACAAGTGTTTGGCTCCAAAGTGTTAGTTTTGGTGTTAGTTACCTACAAACTAACACTAACACCTCCATCCAAACATGACCAATGTAGTCATCATCTCCAAAAAAAGAGAGGAAGGGATAAGATCAAGAGCACAGGAAACGGGAAGAGGTTCCCAAGAAGGTCAATGGTGAAACTGTTTCCAGTAAATGGCTGAGAGCACCGCTACAATGGTAGTAATTCCAATGTAGAATTAAATGATACGCAGAGTAAAAAAACGTCGTCTCTACGCGGATTAGCCAAACGTCGTCTCCATTGCATACTTAAACCATGTTTGGAAACAAATCTCCTATATCTTCTCCTTACATAACAATTAGATCCCCTTCCCCTTCATCACTACCCTCGAAAAACAGCAACTGCCTACTCCTCACTGTCACCATTCTCGGCTGGAGATGGATGGCATGCCGGGAAGAAGCACGCGACACCAGCCGTTGTCGCGGCTGGGCCTCAAGACATCTACATTGAGATTGCAGCGTGCATCGGTGCGACCTCGGAGCGGCCCTTGGCTGACCTCCGCATCCTACGTGGTACTTGCTCGACCATGTGCTGTATGTGCGGCCATGGTGACGTCGGCCGGTGTTTGTCGATAGAGGGGATACGAGATGAGATTTCTTGAGTGTGGAACCCGCTTACAAAGCATTCCTTGCTATGCTGAGCGGTCTCGGGAATCCGAAGGCTTGCTTCCTCTCTGGAATCAAAGCCTTCTTCATCGAACACAGGGGATACAATGATCTCTAGTGCACCGCCAAGGGTGGGCACGATGCGGCGGCCTATCTATACGCCATCTGCTCTACAAAGACAATGGTGATGCCGCCGCCGACGACACCACGATGGGGTACATGAGGCGGGTCGCAAGCGGTGGCACTACGATGTCGAGATGGCTGAGCAACGAGGGGTGTCTGCCATTGCGAGAAAAGACTTGGAGCATTTGGGTTGAACCGTTGCCGCCTCCGGCACAGGTGTGCGGAGATCAGCCGTGCGCAGGCAACGGCGGTGGCTGAGGCATGGAAAGAGGATGTCTTCGAATTTCTCTGTTTTGCAGCGAAGAATGAAGGTTGCGAGGCGAAATGGTGAAGTTCGCACAGAGTATTGGAATAGGAAATTAGTAGTAGATTATCTTTTGTATGATGCTCGAATTATCTGTGTAAAATTTTGGGGCAGCAGCAAATCCGACGCGGGTTATCAACCCCGCGTCGCAAATGACTGTGGGGCCCAGTTCTATTCAAATGAAGAACATTTCCCATTTCTCCTTTTAATCCGCAATCAAATGTTGTAACAAGTATTTTTAGTAGTTATTAGTCCAAATTTGATACTTTTATTTCTGAATTTTTCTAAAATCACCATCTATTGATTAATTGTTTAGTGTACATTCCGTTCGTTGAGTGATGTTTATATGCCTTATTTTGTTCTTTGTAAGTACAACATACAAATAATATTTGATTTTGTTGATGTAAAATCAGCACCTCACGCCAGGCACACAGCAAGCCGAACAAAGCTGGCTTAAAACACGTGCCGAATCCAAAGCATGCCAGTCAATTTTCCTGAAACTAACAAAGGATGAAAAGCAGTTAGATAAAACCTGGAACTTGCCAGATGGTATGAGACAGTTTCGTATTTACGGCTACAAAGCCAATTAAAATGACATATAGCTACAACAAGCTATCTGTCAGCAATTTGAACATCATTTGGGAACTCTTAAAACATGAAACCAAGATGTAGCCGAATGCATGACATAAGCATGATGAAAGATCGGTCTTTGTCTAAACAACATTGTAGTACATGATCATGACCGATTTTCGAGGATGAAATACAATAAAATAAATAAAGGTGGAGCATGATTATAAATTTGCAATGAACATGCATGCATAGGTCAAAAGCACTAGTGTACCGCATGTCTAGGTACTTTCAAACCCGCCGAGCGTAACACCAAACAAGTTAATCCACCGCATGATACGACCACCAACCAAGAATAGATCGATCCACCGCATGATACAATCTAGATATAGAAGGCTAAAAGCATACATTATTTAAAACGAACTTATAAACACTTTCCACTCGTGGCAGGATTGCCGATAGCGTACAGCCGATTCGGGTTCCGTGGAGAAGGAACAAACTATGCTAAGTCAACAAGATTGAACCCGCAACACGTGGCAATCTAGATTGATTCGAATCCGGCTATTAAAGAGCACGTGATCCATGCACCACATCGAGCTGAAGATTTGAACACGCATCATATGGATCGTAAAACAAGATAAAGCCGAATCTAATCAATCTAAATTGGGCAAAAGAGTGTTACATGAATTATACATGAAGCAAAATCCCAAAGCAACACGTGGTAACTTAATAAATCTATTAGATCTTGCCAAATCTAATAGTTTATTTGTAGCTCCAAGCTAGATCTTAGCCTACCGCATGGCTCATGATCTAACAAGATACCTTCTTGAACCAAGCTTAAATCCACCACATGATACTAAGCATGGTAACAAGACTACTTGCATCACGGTCTAAATCCACCGCATGATACTAGACATGATACAAGGTTGCCAGTACTTACAGAGGTCGACGGATCGATAACTCCTCTTGAAGAACTCGACGACTCGACTAGAGGACTCGAAGGTTGGCACGGGGCGGTTTTGTTGTGAAATTGTTCGATCCCTATTACAAACACTAAGGGTTTATATTTATACCCTTGTCCTCACACGACTCCTAGTCGATCACGAGTACAACATTTATTGCATAAATTAATGCCCCGGCGCCAATGTCCGTCTTTCACCCGTCATCAATTCGTCTCTTCCTTACATTCACGCCACGTTATCACGTATTCCCGAATGTTTCCTTTTCCAATCACAAAGCAACCCTTCTGCCGAATGATGGCGTGCTACCGACCGCAGGTTCCTTTACCGAATGCTTTGAGGAAAATTTCCTGGCGAATGGTGTTTCTTTACCAAACTCGGCCCACAAATTAGTCTCTTTCCTGTACCAAATTTTAGTGTTAATATATGCCCCTTCAATTATGGGATAAAAGTGCTTTTATTCCGGAATTGACCATAAATGCTCAACGTCTCCAGGCTGAATCCGTTCAACACCCATTCTTTCCTCCTGCAAACTGTTGGAGTCTTCGCTCAGATCCAAACCCTAGTTCATCAATCCTTCGAGCTCAAATCTTCAAATGGCGGACCAAGGCCAAGTTCTTCAAGTAAATCTCATCCTCCTAAGGCTCATTCAGTATTATTTTTTCAAATTCCATCTTAGATTTTTTCTTTTGCCTTTTCTTGTTCTTGATAGGCTCTAGCCGCCGAGATTTTGATTCCCATCGAGGACCAATCACCATCCTATTTCCTCGGGCCTGTGCGAACCTCCGACCCTTTTGAGTTCATAAAGCCGAATCTCAAAGAATCCCTTTCAAAGAGCTTTGTCGAAACCCCATGAATGGCAAGATGCTTTAAAAGACTGGCCCTTGCCCCCAAATGCAGGTTGGAGAAACTGGTACAAGAGGATGCTTGATGATGACAGCGCTAAAACAAGCAATTGGGACAACCTACGCATTGCCCATTGTTTGGAATTATCCTTGGCCGAAACACCAAAAAATGAGAATCTTCTGATTGCAACCTGTCATTTTTGGTCGAATGGTGTCAATGCTTTTCTTTTTGGCCATGGGCCAATGTCTCCCACTTTGGCTGATGTATATATGATAACCGTCCTTGATGTCACAGGATCCGTGCACTCACACAAGTACAAAGGCTCCTCCAGGCAAACAGGAGTAAAAACACAAGTTGGATGTAAGAGGTATATCCAAAAATATATGTCTGATGGCCCTTTGTCTGAAGTTGAGTACATGGCCTTTCTGAACATGTGGCTATGCAGATTCATCTTTTGTGGCAAAGCCAATGAGCCAACCCTGAACCACATTGTAATGGCTGAGGACTTGGCTGTTGGTAAGCTTGTTCCTCTTGGAAAGTACCTCCTAGGAAGTGTATACCATATGCTTCACCAGACCACCTACTTAATGCACACCAGTCAAAAGATCTCCTGTGTTAATGGTCCTTGGTGGTTTGTTCAAATGTGGCTGCAGCTATATATGCACCAGATTGTGGGTATTGACCTCAACAACTGGTTTTTCCCTTCAGCCAACTATAAGGAGAAACTCAAAGCACCAAAGTTTGCCAGACTTATGGAGAAGCTGCTCCAACCACATCCATCAGCTAAAACATTAGCCAACTTTTTGAGCTCTTCTTCAAAGGTTTTGCCAATCCCCTTTGGCTTTCATACCTGAGCAATGACAACTTGACTCTACCTTGTGAGTTCAGTTTTGAAAATGGATGTAACGATGTAAAACCTATATCAATTTTCAACATCTTCAATCATACATGCATCCTGCCAATAGAATTCAGTGGAGGAAGGCAAAATCAAAGCACCTTTGAATACTACTAGCCAAATATGATGGCCAGACAACTAGGATGCGACCAAGTGCCCCCAAGGCTATTCCTTCATGAATTCCTCAAGCCCAGAGAGGATATTAAGGAATCCCTGCAAGCAAAAAGGATCTTTGAGTATCAATGCAGCTCAACTGTATATGCACCTAGGCCCTTTATGCCAATATCAATAGCTCATCCCTCCTTTACCTCCTGGTGGCAAGAATTCCACGATCACACCTTCAATGTGCCAGTATATTCTCTTTGCCTTGAGCTAATGCATGATTTCCAGCCAATTTCAGAGGTAATATACTTATTTTTCCCTCTTTCTCAATCATGTCCTTCTTTACTGATTAGGATCCTTTGCCACTTTCTGCAGGATACAATGTCTGCCCCTCATGCTAGGACAATCTCCTACAACATTGCAGGCCCAATCTCTGCCTTGGGATTTCATTCCACCACCTTGGCTCAACTAAAGTCCAGATATGCCACATTAGACCCAACTCTCATCAGTTCAGCCTCTGATAAAAGAAAAGCTCCATCCCTGGTTGCTCCTCCAGCTACCAAGAAGAAAAGAACATCCAAAAGAGTTCTTATTGAGGTTGACATCTTTTCGTTCCTGAGCATTAAACCACTCTTCATCTTGATCATTTTATATTGTATATATTAGACCGGAGCTCAGCAACAAATAATCACTACAGAATCTGCCAACGCCCCATCCGCTGGTAAGATCTTCACCATCTCTTTTCCTTTTTTAACCATTTTCTTCATTGGCATTTACCTTCTACTTATTATTTACAGAGGAAACATTGGTGAGCCAAACTGTGGGGAGTTCTTCTCCTCAACATGTTTCAAATCTAGCCCCACCAAGGATCCAACCATCCTCTCCTCAAGCAGAAGCTGCAGCTTCACCAAGAATCCAGCCATCCTCTTCTCAAGCAGAAGTTCTAGCTTCACCAGGGATGGACCCATCTTCTCCTCAGCTAGAGGCTTCAACCCTACCAAGGACTCCACCAGCTTCTCCTCAGCTAGAAGCTTTAGCTTTACTAGGGACCCCTCAAGCTTCTCCTCAACTGAACATCCAAGAACCTCTTATTGAGCCTGAAAAACTCCCTTCTCCAACTCAGGAAGCTAGAAATGAGGTAAGCATGAACATTCATCTCTTTTATTTCCATCTAATAAATCATCCTTAATTCATCAAGCTTTTCTTTTTAGGATCAGGCTGTGTCACCACCAAGCTTTTCTTTTGCTGTGGATGACTTAACTGCCGAAAAAGGAGATGAAGCATCTTCAAACCAAGCTTTATCTGAGGAAAATCAAGCAAAGCTAAAAGAAATCCTCTCTTTGCTGCAAAGGGATATCCAGGATCAAGTCAGGGACGTTGGTCTTCTAGAAGAAGTGCTTGAATCCATCAACCAAGAGGTTCCTGACGATATCAAAGCCTCCTTGGAGCCTATCTCACAACTGGATAATCACTTTGCAGCAGTGAGGCGAGCTTTGAAGAATCAATCCTCCCGACCAGCCCTGGAACAAAAGAGAGCCAAAGCCAAGCATTCATGAAAGACTCACAGGCTCAGATCCAAAACAATATGGAATTGCTGGCTGAACTGCAGCTTGCGCTTGAGTTGAAGATTGGCAGAAAAGCTGCACTAGAAGCCGAACTGAAGAACTTGATAGCTGAAATCGAGGATGACAAGAAAAAGATAGCCAAACTTACTGAATTAACAGAGAAAATTCAAAAACAAGCTACAACAGCCTTGATTGAATCAAATCAGCTCAAGACAAAGCTTTCCGCTCTGTCTAACACCCAGGAAGCTGATAAAAAATTGCTGGAAAACATCAGCAATGGTTCACCTCCCTTTGCTTTCAGCCTTGATTTGCTCTCTATTGACGGTTAATAGTTGTATCAAAGTTCGTTTATGACTTGCAAGCGGACAAGTCTCCCGTCGTAGTCAAGGGACCCTTCTTCCCTCGAGTGGTGAACCCAAGGTATCGAATCCGTGGAACAATGTGCAACGCAAGGATTCAATCTAGTAAAGCAAGGTAAGCTATCTTATGAAGGTAAGTTGCATCTAATCTACTAACTCATAAAGAAAACGAATCTAATCTAATCTACTAAAGAGGTAGCAAGAGAAAGCAAGAGATAACCAATCTAGAGAATCTAGATCATGCTTATGTTGTAGCTCCAAACAAGATAGATGAAGATAGTAAAGCGAATCTCATTAAAAGCATCTTTAAATTGTGGCCTTCCCATCCGACTCCGAAAACGCCCGCCTTTCGGAACCCCCGTTCTGTCACAACGTATTCCTATTCATGCGGGTAGTCTAGGGTGAGTTCGATAGAACAAGTTGAAATCACTTGGCCGGTCCGGTATGCACCTCTAGCCACCGCGGCTACAAGAGCACCCTATGTAATCTATCTTAAGTATAGATCGTAGAAGAAGCAAAACCAAGAAGAAAACAAAATCATCGAGATGGCACTTGATCGCTAGAAATCGAATTCACTTACAAACTTCACCATGAATGATTACATGAACAAGATCACCACCGGGGCCCTCCCTCGATCGTGATCCTCGCTCCGGAGCTCCGACGTGGTCTTCCATGCAAGGTTTCCACGTCGGCTAGGGAAACCCTAGACAGCTAGCACGACCCTCATCTTCGAGATGGTGTCCCTCAAGCTTCTCTGCTCCTCGACGGCGGATTACGACTTCGGTTCTGCGTGGCTCTCGGTCAGGGGGCTATTTATAGCCTGAGAAGCAATTAGGTCAAAGGAGAGGCCGATTGGGCCCCGAATTGGGCTGGGCCGGCCGGCCTGGGCCCAATTCGGCCCATCCCGCGGCTGCTTCGCCCGGTGTTGCTTCCCACGTCTTCTAGATGTTCTCCCCTTTTGCATGTGGGCCCTTGACGTCGGTTTCTCTCCGAATTGGACTCAACTCCTTGTCTTGCAAGATTCGCGCACTTTTCCGGTTCAGTCCTCGGAGTTTATCATCTTCTCGGGCTTGGTCCTTGGGCTCTTGGAGTCATGTTCACTTCATTGCTTGACTTGTATCGGGCTTCAAGGTCTTGTCATGAGGTGCTAAATGAACTTATCCCGGAAGTCTTGCTTTCATCATTAAAACCCTGCGTAAACACTTAACTCCAAAACCGACATGCACAAGTGAACTTGTTATACCACGGGGGTTAGTACCAATGAATAAGATACAAAAGTTATGCCAACACCGAAGGTAAACTCATGGTTAGGATGACGGATTTTCACCGTCAACATCTCCCCCATGCTTAAACCTTGCTCGTCCTCGAGTAAGCCTTTGATGGATATCATCGTTGCCAAACAATGTTTAAACCTTGCACTTGATCATACATGAAAAAAACATAATTCTCTCAAAAGTTTAATTCGTTAAAGTTCCATAATGTACTAGCCTTCATCCCTACGGAAGGTAGATTCTTATTAAGCTTATCCCACAAGTATTAACATGCTCACAAAGTTTAAATAGATCTCAGAATTTTTGAAATAAAGAACGAGATAAAGAAAAGAGCTAAACCAAGTTCACAAATTTAAATCACCTTGCATATTGCTCATGAACTCTCATCTCACTTGTCTCTCAAGCCTATATATTCTACTCCTTTCCCTCTCATAACATATATGTGTGGTAGGCTTTATATGGAGCTTTGGGAAAGTTTAGTCCTAACAAGATTTTATGAATGAGGTGTTGTCAAAACAAGACAAGCTTCTCATGGTCTTACCGACACTCGTCAAAAAGGTCATTGGAAAATAATGTTAAGTCAAGGAGGGGAAAGAGAAAAATACACACGCTTTTAGATGAGTGGACATGTGCAAATGGCAAAGAGTGATCCCGAGGCACAAAGGAAGTCCTCGTTATCGGATTGCACATGGTTGGAAAATGAGAATGGATCTTTTAAACTTGAAGCCTTGATTGCACTCTTAGAGAACCGGGGAGTTTACTTTATGCTCATACTTTTTTTTCTCTTTCTCATATTTCTCATTCTTTTCTTTCTTTCTTTCTTTCTTTCATTCATTATATATATATTTTTTTTCTTTACCTTGAAAGTCACGCATATCGCCGAATTTTTTTTCTTTCATCATTATTTCATTATATATTTTTTTAAAAATACTCCCTTTTTGAACTCTAAAACTGCACCGTACCTACCTCCTCCCCCATGCTTAGACGTTGCTCGTCCTCGAGCAAAGAGGCAAAAAATAAGGTAGGTACCGGGGTATTCTTCCTTGGAGAGATACTTGAAATCTTCAATGTTGGCACCGTCTTGCGATCTTCCTTGAATTGATGATCCATTCTCAACAATAGGTTGTGGTCAAGGAGGTAATCACAAAAGATGATACTTGGTTTAAGGGTGGATATCCGGCGAAGTTTGTGAGATCTCTGATGCGGGGATACACAATGCACGGATAAAAGGCTAGCAAAAAAGATAGATACGCAAAAACGAAATGACCAGCTTCTTAGTCTCGGGCCAGAGAAATCATGGCCTGCAATAACTCACTCAAAAATAAATCTTGTACACTAAAGTTTATGCACTCAAATATATATAAGGCTCTGGATAGGTTGAGCAACACACAAGTGATATTTATGACAAGGTTAGCAATATTTTTGAGCATAAAAGACATCTTTAATCTATTCATAACTTGAGAGCACATAAAACACTATGGGTCTTTATTTTAATCATAACCTCCGCTAAAGATTAAGCTAGCATTTAGATAATTTCAGATTTGTATTTTTAAGAGAGCACTAGTTCAAACATGCATAAATCAATTACAAAGATAAACAAAGCGGCAATTATAATCATATATCATCATGGCACAAACTTTGTAACTTTACCAAAGGTAAAAACTTGGTGGTGACATTATTCATGATGACAATAAAAACTAAGACACACGCTGAAAAATTAAACTAACACTAAAAATTAAAGCAAAGCTGAAAATACTACGCAAACATAGGCGCAAACAAGCTGAAAATTAAAGAAAAGGGGGTAAAGGAAAGATAACTAAAGCTCCTCCTCTCTCTAATCTTCCGCCGATGGTTGATATTGATAGTCTTGGTTGTTGTACCCTTACTTGCAATAGTAATGCACCACGCCTCCTATGAATTGTCCGACGGTGCTAGGTGAAGATGTCAAAGCTCATAAGCGAATGTTGCATTACCTTCACCCATTTGGTTTGCATTGGTTTGGATGGCTGCAATATTTTGCATGTTTCTTGCAGCGTATCCTCCAATGGTGGCCACATTTTGTTGTGGTTGACGAAGGTGTGCATATGGCTCCGCAAAGGCTACGTTGGGCACCGCAAAAATGGTGGGGGTATGGCTGCACCACTCCCCCATGCTTGCATTGGTACACCACCGTAGTAATTTGGCGATGCCGGAATTTCTCCGAATGGTGGAACATAATTTTGTTGTGCACCTCCTTCTTGGGCCATAGAAGATCCTTCTCCTATAATTCTTTTCTTTTATTATTTTTTTCTTCGCCGGCACAAGAAGTCCTTCCTTTAACCGATCTTCTTCCCCTCAAGAAAAGTCTTAATCTTCAATCCGGAAGGGGCAAATTCACCTAGGCCACTCGGAAGCCTCCTCTCTCATCTTCACTACTATATTTTCCTTTCTTCATATATTCCTAGGGAAGTCCCGGGTAGGAGATGATTTGGGTTCCTTGTAATACCCGGTTTTAAAGAGATAGCCAATATGGAGAGGCAACACCCCGAACCAATATCTTCCGAACTCGATGTTGCTTAACAACACCACCGGTTAATCATAGGTGAGTGGGGTCTATTGGCCACTTGGCAATCAAAGCTGAGTAAAGCCAATTCAACTCCGTGTTGGTTATCTTTGTCTCTCTTGTTCTCCCAAAAATCCATTTGCACAAAAGTGACACACTTGGATGATGGGTTCCGGATAGTATTTCTTCGTAGATGGTCTCTTCCCGTGACCATACTACAAAAACCTTCCCATGTGCCTTCATGCACATACTTGTTCCGGAGCTCCCTTTTGAAAATAGGAGACACTCGCCCATGGGTCTACGATACTAGAACATGCAATCATTTCGAACATGAAAACCAATCTAATCTATCGGGGGTTGTGACCACGGTTTCGCCCTTTCCCTCCTCTCGTACTCTCACTACGCGAAGGTATTCATGACTAGACCTATGATGGTCACGGTGAAAGATGATAGATAGATAATCCAACAAAGTATGATCACATCTCAAGATCGATTGCAACCCATGGATGAAAGGAGATTACCCCATCAAGGTGCTAGAAATAGCATCATTGATCAAGGTTACCCTTCCGACGGTGTCTTCCTTCTTCTCCACTTGTGGGCTCCCTCCAACGGAATGAGAGACTCAGCACTCCTTCATCAAGGGTATGCGCCATGGTCACGAAAATTTCCTAGGCGAATTCCTTGTGGGTGTTTGCCGACACTCCGTTAGAGAATTGCACCGGTGTCCCGTGTGAAACCCAATATGTGGAGAGCTTGGTCATTGATGTCGACGTTCGCTACAAGCCTCTACTTAAGGCGAGCGAGCTTCTTCTCCTCCTCCGTCATGATGACATACCCCTCGGAATACCGCGGGGCATATGGAGGTGGAGCGGATGATCGTGTCAAGTGGCGAGGTTGGACGAGCGGCTCCTCCATATGTTATTGAAGTTTGGTAAACCTCATAAACGAGTTTCGTGTGGCCCTCATGCCACCAAGGAGAAGAGTGGTTCCTCCTCGTCGGTGCCGTGTCCTCCTCCATACTCCGAGGAAACTTGGAAACGAGTGACTCCTCGAAAAGGTTGTCGATGATGGCTTAGACGACGATGATCCCTTCTTCTTTGGTGAGAAGGCTTGTAGTTTTCTTCCATGATTGCAGCACTCTAACTCACTAATATATATATACGGGGTTTTCACCCGGTAACAAGGTACACAAATATTTTTTTGGAGTCTAGACTTTGAGTGGATTAAGGATGAGATTTGTTGCACGAAACAAACGCGGTGGATGGCTAAGTCTAAGGTGATTCCGGCCTACAAACTAGAGCACACGAACAAAGAGTTGGATGAAAGACTTACCTCTCTCCTCCTCTTGGCTCGGTTCTTCTCTAGTGCATTCATGTTGCTTCGTGATCGCGTACACCTTCCAAACGTTCCCGTCCACTCCTTCGTTTGCATTATTGCTCCTTCCACTTGATGTTTTCGCTTTGACTCACTTCCATACTCCCTTGCCTCACATGCCTCCATGATATTCCTACAAAACAAAGCCTTGGCTGCCCCCCCATGCTTGTACTTTGCATGTGGTTTAAATATGTTGGAGGGGCATCCCGTGATGTATCATGGTGCATGCATGGTTAGGTTAACTAGATTGCCTCCCTTTAAGTGTGTTTAAGGCTAAGCACTCCTCTAATTTCGAAATTTAAAAATATTTTTCAGAGCCATGCAAGAGCTCAAGCATAAATTTAGATAAGTTTTCAACCCATTAAAAACAAATGTAAGTCGAAAATATTTTTCGACTACGTCGATTTCGGTCTCACCGGTATAGTTTGCCTTCATTAGTTGAGAGCAAGCTTTTCCCGGCTTGATCATGGGGGCATAGGTTTAGGTCCTAATTTTGATTAGATGAGAGAGATTTTGAATGAAATAAAATTAAGTGAGGCTTATAAAAAATTCTAATCTTAGAGAAACCGAGGATATGGATTTTTAAACCAACCAAAAATCAAGTTTCTAGATTCATGCGAGTCCTACCACATGCTGAAATTTAAATAACATCTAGATATAAGTTGTGGCTCTACTCGAGTGTTTTTAGCATGAAAAACAAGTCAACCACAACATCATAAAGAGGATGAAAGGTTGAGTTTGGTTCTGAATTTTTTTTTGTTTTGGTTGTGGTTTCTCGAAAAAGAAGCAAACAATCACATAGGATGGTTCATGTAAAGGGTTTATGATCAAGCAAAATATTCAACCAAGGATTATGTCTCTAATATTGTTCAACCATTCTAAGTATAATGTTTTGCGTAGTAAAATTCAAAACTGAATTATAAAGACTCGAAAAACCTGGAATCGGGTTGTCCTCCCGGTAGCTTATTCTTGACTCGACGAAAAGGGTTGCCTCCCGCCTAGCGCTTCGTTTATAGTCCATGGCTAGACTTCTTCACTTGATTACTCCGGATCAATGCTCTTTGCGGGCGTTGCAATCTTGGGTACCCACTTTGGCTTAGTCATTTTTTTGGTCTTCACAAGCTGGCTTTGTCCTTTGGTCTTGACGGATGCAACAACTTCCTTGTGGCTCGGCATCTCGAACCCCGGTCTTCGGTTGTGATCTTCATCTCTCCCGAGTGAGTTTGAGTAGCCTTTTGCCGTCTTGGGACCTTGGAGTTGTCTCCGAAATTCTTCTTTGTTACCCATCGGCGCCCGACAAGTTGTCCCACCGGCGTCTCTAGCATCTTCATCATGATGAACACTTCGCATGTGGATCTTGCCTTGGCGAGCCTTTAGGTGTTGAGCTTCTTTCTCCATCTCCATCTTCTCCATCCTCCTCTTAAGTGAACCGATATGCCACTCAAGGAATCCGGCTCGTATGCATTCAGCTCTCGCAATCGTCATGCGGATAGTTGAGACCTTGATCTTGAACGGCCTCCCGGCGTCTTGAAGGTTTATGATAGGTAGATCAACGATGTCCGGTGGTTGAGGTTGATCTTCCTTTGGACTTGGAGGTGGTGATTCCCTTGGAGATTTTGACGGTCCTTCGACTTCAACTTTTGAATCTAGGGTTTCCACCCCTTTAGCTTGTGTTGCACGTCACCTTTGCCTGTAAAGTTTTCCTGGATCATCCACAAAAAAGTTTGGGTTTCTTGTAGAGGTAGCCAACCATCTCCGGTTAGGGTTAGTAATAAACAAAAATCTAAACATAAAAACTAGGGTTAATTAAAACTAGATTAGATTGAATTTTTTTTTCTTTTTGAGGATGATCAAACTTAAGAGATGCGGAAGAAAATCAAAAGAAAAACTGAAAGATAAGCGATACTAGATCGGATCTTGATTGCTTGTTCCCCGGCAACGGCGCCAGAAAAAAGGGGCTTGTTGACGGTTAATAGTTGTATCAAAGTTCGTTTATGACTTGCAAGCGGACAAGTCTCCCGTCGTAGTCAAGGGACCCTTCTTCCCTCGAGTGGTAAACCCAAGGTATCCAATCCGTGGAACAATGTGCAACGCAAGGATTCAATCTAGTAAAGCAAGGTAAGCTATCTTATGAAGGTAAGTTGCATCTAATCTACTAACTCATAAAGAAAACGAATCTAATCTAATCTACTAAAGAGGTAGCAAGAGAAAGCAAGAGATAACCAATCTAGAGAATCTAGATCATGCTTATGTTGTAGCTCCAAACAAGATAGATGAAGATAGTAAAGCGAATCTCATTAAAAGCATCTTTAAATCGTGGCCTTCCCATCCGACTCTGAAAACACCCGCCTTTCGGAACCCTCGTTCTGTCACAACGTATTCCTATTCATGCGGGTAGTCTAGGGCGAGTTCGATAGAACAAGTTGAAATCACTTGGCCGGTCCGGTATGCACCTCTAGCCACCGCGGCTACAAGAGCACCCTATGTAATCTATCTTAAATATAGATCGTAGAAGAAGCAAAACCAAGAAGAAAACAAAATCATCGAGAAGGCACTTGATCGCTAGAAATCGAATTCACTTACAAACTTCACCATGAATGATTACATGAACAAGATCACCACCGGGGCCCTCCCTCGATCGTGATCCTCGCTCCGGAGCTCCGACGTGGTCTTCCATGCAAGGTTTCCACGTCGGCTAGGGAAACCCTAGACAGCTAGCACGACCCTCATCTTCGAGATGGTGTCCCTCAAGCTTCTCTGCTCCTCGGCGGCGGATTACGACTTCGGTTCGCGTGGCTCTCGGTCGGGGGGCTATTTATAGCCCGAGAAGCAATTAGGTCAAAGGAGAGGCCGATTGGGCCCCGAATTGGGCCGGGCCGGCCGGCCCGGGGCCCACCCGGCCCATCTCGCGGCCTCGCTTCGCCCCTGTTGCTTCCCACGTCTTCTAGATGTTCTCCCCTTTTGCATGTGGGCCCTTGACGTCGGTTTCTCTCCGAATTGGACTCAACTCCTTGTCTTGCAAGATTCAGCACTTTTCTGGTTCAGTCCTCGGAGTTTATCGTCTTCTCGGGCTTGGTCCTTGGGCTCTTGGAGTCATGTTCACTTCATTGCTTGACTTGTATCGGGCTTCAAGGTCTTGTCATGAGGTGCTTAATGAACTTATCCCGGAAGTCTTGCTTTCATCATTAAAAGCCTGCGTAAACACTTAACTCCAAAACCGACATGCACAAGTGAACTTGTTATACCACGGGGGTTAGTACCAATGAATAAGATACAAAAGTTATGCCAACACCGAAGGTAAACTCATGGCTAGGTTGACGGATTTTCACCGTCAACACTCTCAGAGGAGATCTTTGGAACTAAAGAGGTTCCTAAGTACATCCTCTCTGATTCCTCTGGTGAAGAAGAAGATGCCACGCTGGAACAGAAGACGAACCACCAATTGCGCTGTCGCATCCGGCATCTAGAACAGAACCTGCGGGACATCACCGCCCGTTGCAGTGCCGAACGCGAACGCCGCATCAGCTTGGAGGCGTTGGTAGGGGGTAAGATCCTTATCTTTATTTGATTCTCATTTTAAGTTTCAGATCCCACATTCAACGAGAATCTGTCTCCTTTCTTCAGATGTTTCTGATAGGTACAACAACTTGAAGGCTTCCTAAGATAGCCTGATGGAAGCTGCAAGTCACGGCAATCCATGAAGCTTCTACGTTGCCGTCACGGTGGTCCTGGAACAGCTGAAGAGGGAAGAGTTGAAGAGGAAAACACGGAATCAAAGAAATGAAGCATACTTTCGCTTCTTCTTTTAGGCCTTCTGCTTCCCACAGGCTTCATTTTGTTATCTTAGGTGGCTGGTTTGCCAAATAAAGAACATGCAAGAAACATTTGTAATGTAGAACATTTTTTGTGCTAAGGGCAATACACTTTAGTATTGGCCATCTCTTTTGTTAGGACTTTTGCTTTGAAGGCGGTTTCTTTACCGAACACTGGCTGTTTCTATATTTCTGATGCCTGTAATCCTGATGCTTGCAATCAACGATCAACTTCAATACTAGGATAATATTTCTTCAAGTATCTCCCATTTATAGCAGCAGTAAACTCTTCTCCTAGTAAAGTTTTCAAGATATACGCATTTCCAAGTGTACACCTGACTACCCGAAAAGGACTTTCCCAATTCGGGGACCATTTGCCGAACGTACTGCACTTAGTCCCAATCGGCAGTAATGCTTTCCAAACCAAATCCCCTTTTGCAAATTGCTTGACTTTTACTTTCTTATTGTAATACTTAGCAACTCACATCTTATTCTTCTCAATATTTTCCAAGGCCCTAAGACGAATTAAATGCAAATGCTCTAACTCGTCCATCATTAAGCCACTATAATCTTTGGAACATAAATCCTTTTGCAAAACCACTCTCCTTGAATCTGATTGCATTTCCACGGCAAAACAGCATGATGCCCGTAAACCAACTCATAAGGAGATGTCTTTGTAGGTCCATGAGGGGCCATTCGGTAAGCCCACAAGGCTTCATTGAGTACCGAATGCCACCTTTTTTCGCTTTTGATCAATCTTCTTTTGTATAATCTTGATCATGATCTTGTTAGAAGCCTTTGCCTGACCATTAGCTCGGGCATAATAAGGAGAACAATTTAACAATTTGATCCCCATGCTTTCAGCAAATTCCCTGAACTCCGAAGATGTAAATTGAGTTCCTTGATCAGTTTTAATTGTTTGAGGAATTCCAAATTTGTAAATAATGTGCTCCTTGACAAACTCAACCATGTTCTCTGATGTTACTTTCTTCAATGGAATTGCCTCAACCCATTTAGTGAAATAATCTGTAGCCAAAAGCACAAACTTATGCCCCTTGCTAGATGGAGGATTTACTTGGCCAATCAAATCTATACCCCATCCTCTAAATGTCCATGGCTTAATAATAGGATTCAAAGCTGATGCTGGAACTCTTTGGATATTCTCAAACTTCTGACAATCGTGACACTCTTTGTAATACTCAAAGAAATCTTCTAACATCGTCGGCCAATAATATCCAGTGTGCCTGATAACCCATTTCATTCGGTAAGCCGATTGATGCGCTCCACACAGCCCATCGTGCACTTCACTCATCATTTTCTTTGCTTCTTCTTGACCCAGGCATTGTAGCAACACTCCATCTAACGATTTGTAAAACAAACGTCCATCAAGAAGAACAAACTTTATAGCTTTATACCTGAGCTTCCTAGAGACCTTTCGGGATGGATTTTAGATAATCAACAATTTCTTTTCTCCAATCATTTTCTACTAGATCATTCCCGAAAGCACATACATCGTTGGCAAACACTTCTTGATTTTCTCTATAACCTGAAGCACTTTGAGCCAACATGTTTGCTTCTTCATTGTGTTCCCTAGGAATATGTTGTAGAATCACTAATTGAAAACTTTTTAAGATTTCCCTGCATTCCTCATAGTAATTCCTTAGGATATCATTTCTACATTCATATTGGCCATTCAATTGTTTTATAACCAACTCTGAATTTCCATAAATTTCAACTGAAATAGCCTTTGCTTCTTTCAAATATTGAAGCCCTCTAAGCCATGCTTTGTCTTCAGCTTGATTATTTGTGACAGTAGGTTGAATAGGGATAGCAAACTCAAACATCTCACCTCTGGGTGAAATCAATAAAATTCCTACTCCACCACCTTTGCCACATGATAATCCATCAAAGAACAAAGCCCAAGGAGTAATTTCAAGAAAACTAATTGATGGATCACGATGTTCGGTAATGAAATCAGCAATAATTTGACCTTTAACAGCTTTTGCCGATTCGAACTTCAACTCAAACTCAGACAAAGCTATAATCCACTTGCCAATCCTTCCATTCAAAATTGGCATAGACAACATGTGTTTAATTACATCAAATTTTGAATATACAACGCATTCGACATTCAACAAATAGTGCTGAAACTTTGTACATGAGTAATAAACACACAGGCAAAGCATCTCCGCAGCCGAATATCTTGTTTCGGGATCAAGCAATTTTCGTCTAAGGTACGCAACCACTCGCTCCTTTCCATCAAATTCTTGTATGAGGGTCGATCCAATGGTTTGGGTATCGGCCGCCACGTACAACTTACAAGGCTTGTTCAACTGTGGAGGCACCAATACCGGCGGTTCATTCATGTACTCCTTGATTTCATCGAAAGGCTTTTGTTGTTCGTCACCCCATACAAACTTTTGATCCTTTTTGATCCTCAACAGTGGAGAGAAAGGCAACACTTTTTGTGACAAATTTGAAATAAATCTTCTCACAAAGTTGATCTTGCCGAGTAGTGATTGCAATTCTTTGAGATTAGATGGAGGAACAACTTCATCAATAGCTTTCATACTTTTCTTGCCAACTTCTATTCCTCCATCATGCACCAAAAATCCCAAGAACTCTCCAGCTGAAACCCCAAAGGCACATTTATTCGGGTTCATCTTAAGCCCATGTTTTTGGGTGCACTCTAGAGTTTTCTGCACATCATCCAAGTGTGATGCATGATCCAAAGACTCAATCACGACGTCATCAATGTATATCTCAACAATTTTGCCGATCAACTCGTGAAAAATATAATTCATGGCTCGTTGATAAGTTGCACTAGCATTTTTCAACCCAAATGTCATGACAATCCACTCAAAAAGACCTATATGTCCAGGACATCCGAAGGTTGTCTTTGATATATCTTCTATTGCCATAAAAATTTGATTGTACCTTGCATTGCCATCCATAAAACTAATAACCTTATGTCCAGCAGCGGCATCAACCAACAAATCAGCAACAGGCATTGGATACCCAACCATGGGTGTAGCTCTGTTTAGATCTCTGAAGTCTATGCAAACCCTGATTTTCCTGTTTTTCTTGTAAACAGGGACAATATTATAAATCCACTCTGCATATCTACATGGCCGAATGAAATTTTCTTCTATTAATCTCTCAACATTTTTTTTCGAGTCGGCCAATACTTCATCCTTGCAGATCTTTCGGGGAGGTTGCTTGTAAGGCTTAAAACCAGGCTTGATTGGCAACCGATGCTCAACAATGGAACGATCCAAACCAGGCATCTCCGAATAATCCCAAGCAAAGCAATCTTCGTATTCTTTTAGTAACATGATCAACGCTTTTCTAAAACTTGAATCCAAGTTAGCACTGATAAATGTCGGCCTTGGCTTATCACCATCTCTAATGTCAATTTCTTACAATTTGTCAGCCGACATGAATCCACGTCCTAACTTTCCATTAGTTCCATCAATTGGATTATCCATTAAAAATTGCTATAAGAGCCATTTTCTTGAATCGGTTGTTGATCACTGCTGACTGGTTCAACAGGACCTTCACCCCAGTCCTTGCCTAAGAAGCAATCTATACGTTGATACTCCCAGAAGGCTGGTTCCATGTTAGCCATGCTTACTGAATCATCTGCTTTGACCACTTCGATATCATCATTCACCCATTGAACAAGCTGCTGATGCATGGTAGATGGGATGCACAATTTGCATGGATCCAGTCCCGTCCAAGCAGCAAACTATATGCCTCTTTGCCCTCAATGACAAAGAAGGTCGTGAGCAAGGTCTTAGATCCGATCATTAGATCCACATGTACACAACCCTTGGTGTCTGAAGGATTCCCAGCAAAATCATTCAGAACTATCCTTGTTGTCGTCGAATCCCCAGGGCCCATGCCAAGCTTCCTGAACGTAGTGTACGGCATCACATTGACCGCAGCTCCACCATCAACGAACATCTTGGTCAATGGTTTCCCATTGACATATCCTCTCAAGTACAGCGGTCTTAGGTGCCGATTCTTGGCTGCCTTATCAAAGGTAGCTTGCTTAGACAACACTAGTTGTGCCATCAGCCCAAGTTGCTCAACCTCATCGACGTCTGGCGACGTCACTTCCTGCACAACGTGATTAGCTGGAGCCATGAATTCATTCGGCAAGAAGCATACCATGCACGCAGGAGCCGAACAACCAGATCCATCAGGCTTATCTTTTGGACGCCACACCTGTTTCCTCTTGATTCCTACCTGCTTCAACTCCTGATTCCTCAAGCGTTGAACGCTTCTCTTTTGTCTTCTCCTCAAGCCAGGTGGGCACCACTGTCCTTTCTGCCAGACATATTCACGCTCTTCTTCTTCTTCTTCATGATCAACCCATCTATGATCAGCATATCTTTTCCTTGGTTGATCATTAACTTCATTTATTTTTATGCGCCGACCGTCGCTAGGATGTATCCTTCCAATTCTTTCAAGGACAGATCGGCGATTGACAGTATCCTGCCTATACTCAGTATATTTGTCACTGCATTCGGGACGATTGTTCAACGTGGGGAGCTTTAATCCTTCATTCCAGCAGTGCCTGAAGAAAGCACGTCCCCAATGCGCGCATTCTTGTTCCCGCGCATATTCCTCTCGTTCTTTCCTGTGCACTTATTCTTCATATCTTCGCTTCTCCTCCTCGTACTTTTGTTTCTGGTAGCGCTCCTTTTTTTGCTGGCTCTGCCACTTGTTAAGGAGAATACGTGAAGTCACCCTGGGTTTGTATTTTGAGGACTCCCCCACTTCAATCTGACTTTTCAAGATGCGAGGCACTTCCTTGTGGACTTGTTCAACTGTTACTTGTTGAGCCGGGTCAACTAATCCATCCTGCTTTGCCCTCGCTGAAGTCAAAACCTTCACTTTTCCTCAGCAGTCACCATGTTGACTGAAAACCCAATCATGTTTTGAGGAAAAGGATTGCCATCCAACTTCATCTTGTTTTCAAACTTCAGATGACCTTCTTGGATAGCCTTTTGAATTCTCATCCTGAAAACCCTGCACTCATTGATGGAGTGAGAATTCCGGTCATGAAACCCGCAGTATCTTTTTTCTTAGACTCCATCAGGCTGAAGCATAGAATGCCCCTCTGGCAACTTGATTCGGCCTTCCTTTACAAGGAACTCAAAGAGCTTATCAGCCTTGGTCACATCAAAATCATAGGTGCCCTTGTCTTGCTTGACCCATCTCTGGTTCACTGTTAACAGCTCTTTGCCCCACACTATTTCAGCTGCAGCTATTTCCTTTTCATCATCAAATTCCACTCCCTGATCTACTCTTTCGAGGAATTGGTTGTAGATGTCAGCTATATCACTGTGTTTGGCAAACCTGGAATCCTTCTTGAAGCCATAAGCTTGGTTGCTCACTAACGACAGCCTGTGCGACAATTGGCCAAGATTATCGAACTCCATGCCGAATAGCTTTTCCCGAATAGCTGGCAACATACCTGCTACAGCCATACTAGCCAATTGATCATCAGGTAGGTTCAAAGAGAAGCACATGCTTTTTGTCTCTCTGAACCTTTTGAGGAACTCCATTGGTGTTTCATTATTCCTCTGTCTCAGGGTAGTCAGATCAATTAGCTTCTTCTCATTGCTGCGAATGAAATAATGAGCATGAAATTTATGCTCCATTTCTCTCCAAGAGCAGATTGATTAAGCAGGCAAGGAAGTAAACCATGTAAAGACTGGGCCTGTCAATGATAGGGGAAATATCTGATCCTGAATGCTTCATCAGCTGAAGCTTCCCCAAGCTGCATCAAGTATCGGGCTATGTCCTCCACAGTGCTAGTATCATCTTGCCCAGAAAATTTCGTGAAATCTGCAGGATCTTTCACCCTGTGTGGCAAGGCCACCCTGTTATACCATTCTGGGAAAGGAGGTGTATACACATGCCCTTGGTTATTAGGTTTTATACCCAATTGATTTTGAAGCACATCGGCCATCCTCTACGTTAGGAGATCAACATTGACGTCTTGATTACCCGTTCCTCCAAAAGGCATCCCTACAGCGCCACCATATCCAGGATTCGGAAGAGCATCAATGGCACTATAATCCATGCACTCCGAATACCCGGTGCCATACATGTTCTTCTGCAACCTGTTGTTTGCTGGGGCTATCCTATATGTGGAATCAGGTTGAACTCCAGGAGTGCCAAACGCCATCTCTCCATATGTACGTGGATTAGGTACTGCTTGACGAGGATTTGGCCGAACTAGTTGGCTATCCACGTGTTGAGTTGGCTGACCATTTACGCTCTATGGAGACGGTTGAACACTTGTTTCTTGACGAACTGGTTGGCTATTGACAGCAACACTTGATTCTCCATCAAAATGCTTGTTCACTCCTGGGCCAAAGATGCCAACCATCATCTGTTGAAAGATATTCAGAAATGCAGTATTGTGCCTGGCCATTATATCTTCCAAAGTTCTCTGTACCATCCGAACAACCTCTTGTTTCTCTTCAGCAGATGTGGAATCAGGTTCTCCTGAAGTAGAACTCTCGGCATGTCAGACTTAAGATATGGCACACTGCTTCTGTTTTTAGAAAACGACATTAGGCACTTTTGCTGAAATTGATCAATACCTTCCTTTAACTGCAATTGCTGTTCTGGAGATAGCTCCTCTATGGTGACATTCATGACATCGTGAATATCAGGCATCTTGATCAACCAGATGGTGCCACTGGGTGCGCCAAAAAGTGTGTTGACGTAAAATTAGCACCTCACGCCAAGCACACAGCAAGCCGAACAAAGCTGGCTTAAAACACGTGCCGAATCCAAAGCGTGCTAGTCTATTTTCCTGAAACTGACAAAGGATGTAAAGCAGTTAGATAAAACCTGGAACTTGCCAGGTGGTACGAGACAGTTCCGTATTTACGGCTACAAAGCCAATTAAAATGACATATAGCTACAACAAGTTATCTGTCAGCAATTTGAACATCATTCGAGAACTCTTAAAACATGAAACCAAGATGTAGCCGAATGCATGACTTAGGCATGATGAAAGATCAGTCTTTGTCTAAACAACATTGTTGTACATGATCGTGACCGATTTTCGAGGATGAATTACAATAAAATAAATAAAGGTGAAGCATGATTATAAATTTGCAATGAACATGCATGCATAGGTCAAAAGCACTAGTCTACCGTATGTCTAGGTACTTTCAAACCCGTCGATCGTGACACCAAACAAGTCAATCCACCGCATGATACGACTTGTTTGAAACCACACCACCAACCAAGAAAAGATGGATCCACCGCATGATACAATCTAGATATAGAAGGCTAAAAGCATACATTATTTAACACGAACTTATAAACACTTTCCACTCATGGAAGGATTGTCAAATACAGCTGTACAGTCGATTCGGATTCCGTGGAGAAGGAACAAACTATGCTAAGTCAACACGCTTGAACCCGCAACAAGTGGCAATCTAGATTGATTCGAATTCGGCTATTAAAGAGCGCGTGATCCATGCACCACATCGAGTTGAAGATTTGAACACGCGTCATATGGATCGTAAAACAAGATAAAGCCGAATCTAATCAATCTAAATTTGGCAAAAGAGTGTTACATGAATAAAACATGAAGCAAAATCCAAAGCAACACATGGTAACTTAGTGAATCTATTAGATCTTGCCAAATCTAATAGAGCCTATAACTAGCTCCAAGCTAGATCTTAGCCTACCGCATGGCTCATGATCTAACAAGAAACCCTCTTGAACCAAGCTTAAATCCACTGCATGATACTAAGCATGGTAACAAGACTACTTGCATCACGGTCTAAATCCATTGCATGATACTAGAAATGATACAAGGTTGCCGGTACTTACGGAGGTCGACGGATCGATAGCTCCTCTCGAAGAACTCGACAAGTCGACTAAAGGACTCGAAGGTTGGCACGAGGCTCGTTTGTTGTGAAATTGTTCCATCCCTATTATAAACACTAAGGGTTTATATTTACACCCTTGTTCTAACACGACTCCTAGTCGATCACGAGTACAACATTTATTGCCCAAATTAATGCCCCGGCGCCAATGTCCGTCTTGCACCCGTCATCAATTCGTCTCTTCCTTACATTCAGGCCACATCATCACATATTCCCGAATGTTTCCTTTTCCAAACACAAAGCAACCCTTCTGCCGAATGATGGTGTGCTACTGACCGCAGGTTCCTTTACCGAATGCTTTGAGGAAAATTTCCTGCCGAATGGTGTTTCTTTACCAAACTCGGCCCACAAATCAGTCTCTTTCCTATACCAAATTTCGGTGTTAACAGTTTTACACTACCATTAGTCACGGAACTTTAAATTTCGTAAGCTTAAGGTGAACACAAGGTTTTGTTATGTTTTGAAATGAATATGAGTTCGAACATGTTGCAAAGTGTGGAAAACTTCAATGTTCAAGCATACATTCTAGGAAATTATGTGAGAGATGTAGACATTTGTACACAAGTATATATTCCTTCATCGATACCATTTGAAATTTAGAAGACAAGTTTAGGTACCAAAATTATGTTGTCAAGTCAATTTTTAGAATTTTTTGAGCAAATTTGATGTTATTAGAATTATTATATAATTACCATGGGGTGTAAAAACAAAATATATGAATTGTGGGCACACAAGTGTGGTTGTTGATATTTTATTCAAATACTAAATGTCCAAATTCGAATTGTTCGTACTCTTGTGATTTTTTAGGTGCTTTTTATGGCCTCTAATAATTTAGGGAAGCCAATTTCATTCAAAAAAGTAGTGACGAGCCCACGCATCAGCGTCAGCAGCCAATATAAAAAAGATAATAGTTGCCTGCCCGCCCGGACCCAACTGCCAACAAATGCGATGCGGGTTCACCAACCATCGTCGCCAATGACACTGGCCCACGCGTCAGCGTCAACAACAACAGGATCACTAACCATTGTCTCTAAGATCTAATTCATCACAACAAATCTCCAGTTCATCACAACAGAACACAGTTCATCACAAATCGGTTGGATCTACTCGTGTATATTAGATCGAGTTCATGACATATAAAATATAACAAAACTAATGAACTAAGCAGTTCATGATCGATAGACAAACTAACTAGTTCATGTCCAAGAACCCGACGAAGACACAAAAGCAGACACACATTATTGTTACTAATTGGTAGAGGAGTTTATCAATTAGTCAGAGTCTCACCGTCGTCGCCGCCGTGGCTGCCGTCGTCGCCGCCGTCGCCGCCATGGCTGCCGTCATCGTCGTGGCAGCCGTCATCGCCGTCGGAGCCACTGTCGTTGAAGAAGCAGTGGCGGGCAGCCCGCTTGACCACGAGGAGGTTCTCGAGCTTCTCAGCCAACCCGTGGATCGTGAAGGCGAGATCCTTCATGCAAGAGTTCTTGTACACACCATGATGCACCTTGATGTCGAAGGCCTCGCCAACACCTTCAGGCTTCCTGAAGGCGCTCCTGAGCAGCTTGACGGTGAACTTAGTGTCGTCGAACTTCTTTCGACGGCGGCTTTCGTCGTCGTCGTCCTCCCTTCATTCCCTCTTCGACGGCGGTGGGCTCCTCGACGCCATCTCCTCCTTCTCTCGGTGATCGAAGATTTGTAGTGATGAATCGTGAGGAGGAAGAAGTGAAGAAAAGGATGTTAAGTTTATGGAAGAAGCAGGGGAAATCAGGGGAGGGCGACTGGGTGAGGGAGTTATATTGACAAGACGCGGAACCGCTCAGGCGCCTCTGCCCCCACCGACTACTCCATTACTACCAGTACATGCCACTTGATTGCGCATCGGGCTCCGTTTCGGGTGCAAAACCACGTTTCTCCTTTCAATTACGCGGGAAGGAGAAGGGGCGGGGCAATGATGTTTGGCCCACTTGTCACCGGCAGCACCTAAACTGCGGCGCCTTTTAAGTTTCCATTTATTGTTGAATTACGTGGCCAAGGCGCCATCTTCAACCTTCAACCCTCGTCTCGCCTCCTTCAATTTGAATCCTCGTCGCCACTTCATCCCTCTTCAACTTCAATCCTCCTTGCCAACTTCATTTTTCATCGCCGCCAACTTCAACCCTCGTCGCCTTCAATTTCTAAACCCCGTCGTTGTGCTATTTCCTCCCCTTCTCGTTGATGATGCCCGCGGTGTGCTTGATGCTGTTGTTGCCAAATGAACTTCTCACCAAGATCATCATGCACTCCATCAAGGATGAGCCTGTTTTCCATTTTCTGAACCTTCACACCAAGATCTGCAGCACCTTCCGGCACATCGGCAACTCCGATGAGGTACTGCTGCATGTGTCGTTGCGTGATCTTTGTGATACGTGCATGAATCGCTACGTGAGGTCATGCTTTGAGCGACGCTTTTGCGAGGCCAATCATTTGTAGGCATTGTGCTCCGAGGGGATGAAGAGGTTGATGAGGCAGCGGAACCCCGATAAGGTTCTGAAGCTCATCAGAGATGCCGCTGCTGAAGACTCTGGTGCCAAGTACTTCTTAGTGATGCTGAAGTACTGTTGCAACCCGGTGGACCCCGAAGCAATGGCACTGCTCCAGGAAATCAAAGGCGGCCCATCGCCCCCTGATAGTTGGTGGAAGATCCCCAACTTGCGGCGGCTACACTACCTCGTCAACCAGGATCTCGACAACATTGCATTGTGGTACTGGCTTGATGACGGCAACTACGACGATGACATTCTATTGCTGCCCATCCAGAATCCCCAAGTTTACATTTGGGCAGCGGGATGTAGGCGCTATGGGCTTGATATCAAAGAGATCATCCACTACTGCAGCGCCGAGTGTCGCATTCGTCATGAGTTCGACCTCTGGACACATAAATTCCGCCCCGACGTGGAGTACGCCATCAGAAAGATGAACTTCGGGATGTAGGTGCAAGCATCAATATGAACATTATCTATCTTGAATGTAAATTATTAGATATTACTAAACGTGGATTATATTTTATCGGGATGTCGGTTTTTCATCGGTTTTGATAGATAATATTTGATTTGTCACGTTTGTGAGTCAAATTGAAGGTTGTGGTGGTCTCATTTGCCGCCGATGAGGCCTGCGATGCCATCTTGGCTGTCAAAACCTGAAGGATCGGATGGCGACTAGAGAGGGGGGGAGTGAATAGGAGCCGGTAAAAATTCTTTTCAAAGAACCCGGCCTATACCCTAAACAAATCCCGGTCACACACGAGCAATGGATCGAATCACACACCAATCGCCAAGTCAACAAGGTTATGGATCAACCTCAAGTCTTAGGAACGATTCCTTGAAGCACACGCGGAAGCACGGAAGAAGGAAGGGAGGAATCGAACCAAGGAGCAAAGCTGCCAGGCTCTAGCGGACTATCCGGCCAGGAGGGGCGGACTGTCCGCATGGGCCACACGGACAGTCCAGCCAGGAGCCATGGACAGTCCGCAAAGGTGTCGCCGACAGTACGGCCGGAAGCCGCGGACATTCCGAAAAAGCCACCAGAACCACCAGAGACGAACCGAGAAAAACGGACCGTCCGCGAAGACCGGGTGGACTGTCCGCTCGGGATCCGGACCGTCCGCTACTGAAGCTCGGACCGTCCGCAAACTAGCTGCAACAAAAACCTAAAACAAAACCGGATCAAAATAAGAACACGAAGAACATCACGACGAACTGGGATGAACTGCCTCCTCGCGGACAGTTTGCAGGGAGCGGGCGGACAGTCCGCCAGTTCAAACAGAACTGGAACAGCCCGAGCTCGCGAAGTCAACTCCACCTACTCATCACCGGATCTCCCAAACGGTAGAAGCTGAAGAGACAAGGGTTTGGGGACAAGATATGCGTCCAACAAGGATACTATACCCCAAAAATTTCACCTCCTAACTCCCTAAATCATCGGGAATCGCGGATCCTTTGCACACCACCAAAAACTAGAGCTCTGACCGAAAATCCTTGAATCGAAGTGGTTTCCCGGCGTTTGAGGGCACAAGATCAATCACAAAGATGCACAAGACATCCATCCATGTTTCCCTCAAAGAAATCCGGGGAGAAACCCACTCAAATCCGCGGAAACACACCAAGAACAAGGGCACCAAAAACAAGCACGAAAAAGACCACGGAAATCACAACGCCGAATCTTCTATACAAACCAGGAAAGATTCACAAGGTCTAGCATGCCACCCTAACATCCATCCCTCTCAACAAATCTCTCATGAAGCTCTCATGCTAGCCTAGACAAGAAAATGGAGAAGAAAATGTCTCGGGGAAATGAGAAATGGGAAGAGAGTAATGAAACCCTAAGTCGCGGAGAGAGAGCCCATCCACTCACACTCATGGCTTATATATCGGGTCCCGCCAGTGTGGTAAATGACTCGACTACGCCTAACTCAACTACTGGTGATAAAACCCACACAGGGGCATTTATGTAATGTTCGTGGGTCTTGCCATCGGACGGCCACGCCTTCGCCGCACCCCGCGTCCTTCCGACGCAAGCCATGCGATCCCGCCACGTGTCCTCCGCTTCGAAGCTTCCCGACATGCCCGGATCCCGTCTCCGTCGTGTTGGGCCTTCAGACTTGATTTTGATGCCCAAACCAAGAAACCGTCCTCCGATGGTTTTGTGGGCAAACCACCAAACCCCGCGTGCTCGGCCCGGCCTCCCGCCAAGCCTCTTGACTCGACCGCCACTGTGCACCTGCTCGATCGGCCACGATTTCATCTTGCTCGTCTCGCGACCATGTGGCCCGCACCTAGTCCCGCTGTCCAACGGGTCCCTCGAACCGAGCCTACTTGTCTCTCCATATCTCGGAGGCCCCTCAACGTTGAAGACCTTTCGCTCCCGTTCTACACCTGCAACAACACGAACTAGGCCGCAGCCTACACCTGCGCACTGAGCCAAGAGTCAGTCCAACACCCGTTGTCAATCACTCATCACTGAGGAGCGGTCATCCATCGACCACCGGGATGCTCCTGGTCCTCAATCCCCCCCTTGATGAGTGCATTGACAACACACAACACGAAATGAAATTCAGAGAAGGAAAGTAAGAAGAAAGAAAAACAAAGAAGCTTAACTCATGACCAAAACCAATGAAGGGCAAAGAAAGGTCACAAGCCGAGCAAAGCACAAACTCCACATTGAAAACAGCAAGAAAGCTCCCCCTGAACAAATGCAAGCTCCCCTGAACATGTGGATGCAAAGTTCCAAATTTTAGATGCATGTTTCTGAATTTTGCATTAAGCTCACTTCTTCTCCCCCTTGTTGACAATGTATGAATCAAGGTGAAAATGCAGGAATGTAAGAGAAAGCATATAAACATCTACATGAGCTTCTCAAATAGGCCAAATCTAGTGTCAAAGGCTAGAAGGGAGACAAAGAGCACACATATGGATCATAACATAGTCAAAGCAGTGCCACAAGTAATATATGGAAATATAGGCATGTGACAAAGCAAATTTTCAGATTTGAGCAGTTTTATCAAAAGATGGCTCACTTCAAATTTAAAGGCCTATCCATGTCATATTCTTGCCAAAAATATGCATATCATCAAGAGATTATAGAAGGATATCAAATTCTTAACAAACAATCATTGCAAACACCCATAAAGCAAAGCATGTCATGTTAAAGCTCATGAGCCACGTGTCCACTTCGGGGAGACTTCTCCACTGGTGAACATCATGCAACATGTTTTGCACCCATGTGTGAAAGATATGACATTTTAAGCATAAACATGATGGATGGAGCATTTTTCAAGCATACACACTTCTTTTCAAGATTAATTCATTTCATGGTACATGAAGTGCCTTTGCGGCAAAAAGAAGCGTATGCTCCTCCATGAATGCAACATAGGCTAAACATTCACAATGATATCGGCCTTTGGCCCAAATGCAAGAAAAAGACATCCAAGCACAATGTAAGCATGAAAGACACATTTAGACCAAAATGTGACTTGGAGCACATTTCATCAAATTTAATCAAGATTAGCATTTGATTCAAAAAGGCTATCTCACAACACATATATCTCAAATATTCCAAGAGCATAGCCTCACATAGCCATTTCTCCACACACATGACCAATATCTCACAAGTAGCCAAAGAAACTCAGATAAGGCACATGGAAGAAGCTCATCATCCTAAAATGCAATATGATACAAATGCAACATGATATATAACAAGATGGCTATCCTACGATGGTTTATACATCAAGTAAAGCATGTATATACATCAAAGGAAACAGGGTATGATACATATGGTACAAAAATAAAACCCCCAAGAATCACCTAGAAAGGGTAAGAAACCCCAAGTTCCCCCGCAAGCGCACAAATGTAGCTTGGTCGAGACGCTTTGTAAAGATGTCTGCAGCTGATCTTGGGTAGGGACATGACTCAACACAATGGTCCCTTTCTCCACATTGTCTCTCAAGAAATGATACCTCACTTCTATGTGTTTGGTTCTGGAATGAAGCACTGGGTTTTTCGCTACGCTTATGTGAAGGACCGATTAGGCGACTAGAGAGGGGGGAGTGAATGGGAGCCGATAAAAATTCTTCTCGAGGGAGATTGAAACTCCGACAAGATGAACTCGCTCGATCGGACCCCCAAAATCACACGCTCCGCACTTCTACCTTCCGTTTGCCAAAACCACGTAGCCATTGGAGTGCTACTGGTCCTAGGAACAAACACTACTAGCAACCTCAACACACACGCACCCACGACAGTGGAAACAACTCGAAAGCCGGCTGTCCAGAGGGGGGCGGTTAGACCGGGTATGGGGGGCGGTTAGTCCGCCTCCACCAGGCAACCAAGAAATCCTCCAAAACACCTCTTCCGAGCACCAAAACGCACCACGGTTTCACCAACAGAGAACTCTGGTCATGGCCATGCTAGCTACCAGAAAATCTTGGCGAAAACCAAAACTCCACCCAGGGGCCTAGGGGTGGTTAGACCGGCTTCCAGGGGCGATCTAACCTCTTGTACCCAGCCACGAACTCCAAACAAAAACTCCTAGCAAACGGCATGAGAACGACCCAAAATTTCACCCAGACGCTCCTCTGATCAAGACGAACAAACTCACAGAGGAAAATCCGGCGAAACAGAACTTGGACCTAGAAGGCCCAGGGCGGTTAGACCGCCCCTTCCAGAAAACCAACCTGCGGGTCAAACCTCAACTTCCTCGCGCCCGATCTCCCGAATCACTCCACGGATTGCAGCGAAACTTCGGGAATAGCTGGGTTACCTCTTGAGCAGCCCCTCTTCGGGAATCGCTCACAATCAAAAGGAATCGAAGAAATCGCCTCTCTAGGTCAAGAACTCGCCCAACTCGAAAAACCACCAAATCGAGTCCGAATCAAGAGAGATTTGGGGACAAAGTCACCAGCCAAAGAGGCACAAGATCCTCATACGTGACACCCACCAAAAACCCCAAGAAATTGTCCTCAAAACTCCGCCAACAAAGAACTCCGAAAATCACCACAAAGAAGGCTGGGAAAAACACTTCACCACCTTGAGGAACAACGCCGAACCATCTATACATACCATGATGGTTCGTACAAGGTCTAGCTTGCCACCCATACATCCATCCCTCTCTCTAGATCCAACATGAAGCTCTCAAGCTAGTCCTAAGAAAAACTAGGGGAAAATGAGAACGAAAATGAAAAAACAAATGATCTAGGTATCCAAGAGTTGGCTCCCATCCATCCCCTCAAAGAGTATATATGGAGGCACCCAAAAGACTAAACTACCATTACTTAATACCTAGGGATACATGCCCCTCAAGGGCGAATTTGGAAGTCTTCAGATTTTCTTCATCGGACGGATGCCTAGTGACGCAACCTGCTTAACCTCGACGCAAGCCTTGCGATCCTGACGCGTGTCCTCCGCTTCGAAGAAACTCGGCGCCAGCGACCAGGGCGGTCAGACCGCCCCCCCTGGGCGGTTAGACCGGCCCGGGCAATCTGACCGGCCTAGGCGGTCTGACCGCCCCTCCTGGGCGGTTGAACCGACCTGGGTGGCCACACCTCCTCGTCGAGTCTTCGGCCTCGGTTTTATGGTTCAACCGAGTAACCCAGTGGTTTTCTAGTGAACCACTGCAAACCCCGCGAACTCGGTGTAGCCTCCGCCAATCTCCACTCATGACTTGGCTCCCACGTAGTCCCGGCTCGACCTTGGTTTTGAGGCTCTACCAAGAAACCGTCCATGACTTCATCTTGCTGTTCATGCCACCATGCGGCCCGCACTTGACCCCGCCGGCCACCGGGTCCCTCGAACGAAGCCTACTTGTCTTCTCCACACCCGGAGGCCTCACCGGCAACGACCTTTCGCGCTTGTTCTTCACCTCGCACCGGCACGAGTCAAGCCGCAAGCCGCACCCCGCAATACTTAGCCTAGAATCAGTCCACACAACGTTGTCAATCACTCATCACACAAGGAAGCGACCATCCACCGGTCCTCGAACCACACATGGTCCTCAATCTCCCCCTTGATGAGTGCATTGACAACACCCACATGAAGTAACACAAGAGAAAAGAAAAACAAAAGAAACAACTAAAAAGAAACCTCAACAAGCGATCGAAAGCCAAAGAAAGGCGAAGAGCAAGATCACTTGAAGAAGACAAGTCTCGGACCCCTTAGGCAAGGGCAACGGCTCGACACATCCGAGACAAAACCATGTTTAAACAAAGAGCGCAAACCATCGAACCAAAACTCGAACACCACAAAGAGCTCCCCCTGCACATATGCAAGCCCCCCTGAGCCAAAGCACAATCCCCCTGAACCAATGCAGCAATGCAACACGGGAATGCAACAAAGAGCAAAAAAACAGCTCACTTAGCCCAGGGCGGTTAGACCGCCTTCACAAGGCGGTTAGACCGCCTGCACCTCAACTGACAGCCTGGGAGCGGTTAGACCGCCCCAAGAGACCGGCCCTGCACCAAACTGCTCAAAATTTGCCCGAACCAATTTGAACACCTTCCAAACACTCCCAGGTGCCCAAAACATGCACAAACTTCTCCTCTTTGTTGACAATGCATGAATCTAGGAAAAATGCGAAAAGTTTCAACATATAGCTTCTCAAATATACAAAATTCATCACAAGAGGCTACACAAGTCCAAATGAGCAAGTTAGATACTCTACAGGTTCGTAATGACCTTAACTACATGATCAACAAGTTTCACAACCATAGAACAAGGCTAAAAAGGATTTGAGTAATTTTGCAAAAAGTTACTCTCTCATAAGCAACAACCTAAACATGAGCAAAACATGTCAAAATGGCAAAGCCACACAAACTTCATGCTAGGACAGCCATTCTAATCATAAGACCATCACAAACACCCACAAGCATCTCATGTCATGCCAAAGCCACCGAGCCATGTGCCTACTTCTATGTATGAGACTTCTCATTGGTAGGCATCATGCAACGGTTTAGCACCCAAAGCAAATTAATTTCAGCACATATGACATGGAAGCACATTTTCTAAGCATTTTACATTTCATTTTCAGATTTATCATTGGTCATGAAATGTCTTTGCAACAAAAAGGAACTTATGCCCCTCCATAAGACAAAGCAAGAGGGCTAAACATTCATGATGGGAAATGAGCCTTTGGCCCCATATGGTCAATAAACTAGCTATCCAACCACAAATTAAGCATAGCAAAGCCACTAAAGCATGTCAAGATCATATAAACGCATTTACACATGAGAGAGCATATATGTGACATTTTTCAAAAACATAGCCATCGACCATGGATTATTCATCAAGATCATCAAGAGCTAAGCCAAACTAACCATAGCATGCCAACCAAGCTTACAAAGACATATATAGCATCCTGTGGTGAACAATGTATATAAGAGAAGCTTTTCCTACCAATGCATATGATACAAAATGCATGCAATCTAAGATACAAGGATGCCTATACATCATGTTACATATGCCATGCCAAATGCAAGAAATGCACAAAGGAAACTATACATATGTTACAAAGGAGCTCCCACACACAAAGCTTACAAACCACCGGCTCCTCGAGGGGAGGCAAAAAGGGCTCGACACCACCGGCAAAAGAGCAAAGAAGCGCAAAACTCACAAGCTCCCCCTAAACTCATGCATTAAGGCCAAAGAGCATACAAAGCTCACGTTACACACATGAGATAGGGCAAAGAGCAAAAGCAACCAAGTGGCTTGACCAAAGCCACACACTTGCAGGTCACAAAAACACTTACCTTAATCATTTCTTCACAATTCTCTCATCCTTGTCCACCATCACCGAAAGTGATGTACCTCCATGTCACCACCGGGATATGAGGCCGAAGAACCACCCCCGATATCAACCAAATGTTCTCCGGGCCTCCCACCTGCAACTCAAAACCAAGAGCGAGAGTGAGCAAATGACTCAACACTGGGGTTCGTTCCAAAGGTGTTAAACCAGTGTCGGACCATTTTCTCGAAAGTAGGGTTAGCAACACTCATCCTACTGCGCCTATCAAAAATACGATCCATTCTGTCATCCCTATGAAACCTGGAACCACCATGGGAAGACCACTCCTGTCCCATTGGAGGGGTACGACGACCACAAAAAGGAAAGCGTGGTCCGTAGCGCTTCTGAGACTCAAAACTGTGACCTCTCCCAAACTCGTATTGATTACGAGGTGGAGAACGTCCAGCAAACTCAACACCACCGGACTCAAAATGCCTACCATCTGCACCATGACCAAGGAAACTGAAACCACCAGCATCACGACCTCGAAAACCGAATTGCCCAAAAATCTGGGAAGGGCCGGTCTGACCGCCTAGCCAAACCGGTCTGACCGCCCTTCCCTGGGCAGGGCCGTTCTGACCACCATGCCTGGCCGATCTGACCGCCCTCTCCAGACCACCACCTCGGCTACGAGATCTCTCATCTCCCCACGCCAGAACCTTACGCACAAAGCCTTTTCCCTTAGGCAGTGGCTTACGAGGCTCAGGCACACCATGAGAAGGCTGGTACCTGTCCTTGTTCGCCCACTCCTTAGCCATTCTCGCCTCACGCTTCCTCTTAAAGCAAAACGCTCTCTTGTGACCATCCTTTCCACAAAACTCACAATGGAAATGGATTGATCTGGGCTTAGGCTTGGGATGAGGCTCTTCACAAGGCTTCTCACTTGGTTTCTCACTAGGCTTTTCACTTGCCTTCTCACTCGGTTTTTCTCTTGGTTGGTTTGGCTTGGATGCAAACTTGTCTTTGGCTGTGGGTTATGGTGGAACTGAAACATTCCCAAATTTTCCTTCTCTCTCACCACTGCCCTCACCAACCTTATCCAATCCCAGAGTCCAACCATTAAAGCGCTTACAGCTAGCAATCATCATACCAAGTTGAGGTTCTTGACTCGACAACCAACTTAGTGCTTCACGCAACTTATCATTCTCATATTGCAAACGACCAACACATTTTGCAAGATCCAAATTCTTTACAGCATGTAATTCACATGTAGAACAAGAAGTAGGAATAGGCACTTTCAAATCAGCCTCTAGAGAAACAATGCGAGAACGAAGCTCAATAGTTTTCTCATGCAAACCATGGGAAAGAAGTGCAAGCACCAAGCAAAGTGGGTCTAGATTGTAGCTCAGCCAACTCAACCCTAAGCACATCTAGTTCCTCACACTTGGAAGCATACATCTCCCTAAGATCAGTCAAGTCAGCTAGGAAAGCAGAGCAATCAGCACAATCATTCTCATCAGAGACAACAGGGCTAGCCTTGAGCGAATCAATTTCAAGCTTGCTATCAAGAACCTGTGTTTCTAGCTCAGCCACTCTAGTCCTAGCATCCTCGAGCAAAGATCTAAGCTCCTTCCTAAGCTTCTTAGCCTCTCTAAGCATGTGATCGCGATTATCAAGCAAGTCAACCAACTCCTCATTCTCCTTGCGCAAAGAGGCGAGCTCATCACATACCTCATCCTCGAAATCCAAGTCCGAGGCATCCTTTTGGCTTCTCTTGCTGCTGGAGCTACGAGCCATGCCACAGAAGTCGTCCTTGAGCCTTAGGCCCATCACACAAAGGCCGTTGAGATACTTGAAGAGGTTCTTCTTCTTCTTCTTCTTCTTCTTTTTGTCATCCTCTTCGTCTTCATCACTCGAGCTTGAAGACGTGTCCTCGGAGTCAAACTCGATGTTGCTCAATCTCTTCATCTTCTCTCGAGGTCGTGTCTTCTCCCCATATCCCTGATCCTTCTTCTTGGACTTCTTCCTCTTGTCCTTGAACTTGTGCTTGTCGTGGTTGTTCACCTTCAGACACTCGGCGAAATAGTGTCTAGCCTTGCTGCACTTGAAGCATGTCCTCGTGTTCCTCCTCATGTTCACCCGGTTCTCGTGCAGCCTCTCGAACCTCCTCGTCAGAAGCGCCAGCTCGTCCACTTCAAGCACGTCGAACTCCTCATCTGGCATGGACATCAAAGAGGACAAAGAGAACGTCCCGTAAGACTTGAGCTTCGAGAACAACTCGTTCACCGTCAGAGTGTCATACTTCTCTGACTCCACAATGGCCTCGAACTTTCCGCCCCATGTTGTACGATCCAAAGAGTGTAAGAGCTTGACGGCTCTATCATGAACATCGTACGGGAGCACGTCCACATTGGCCCTCATGTTGTTCACAACCACCGTGAACCTCTGAAACAAGGCATCGATGGACTCACCGGGGAGTTGAGTGAAGTACTCTGTCCGGTAGGTCGCATACATCCGTGCCTGAACCTGGGCATTCCCAACACGAGCCTCCTTCAGCACCGTCCAAATTCTACAAGCCAAGTGCTCAGTGTGCACCCGATCGAACTCAGGCTCACACAAAGCACGAAACAAGTAGCTGACCGCCTTATTGTTGGCATCGAACCTGTCCCTCGATCCTGGAGCGAGGAAGTCCATCGGTTGGACATAACCTGTTTCCACCGTGACATCCCAAAGGATTTGACCCTTTCCGCGGAGGAACGCTCCCATCCGCTTACTCCACATCTGCTATTTCTTTCCATCGAAGTGTGGAGGACCCAAACCCCATTCCTGGTACGCCATCCTTGGCTCTTAGACTGGTTAGAGTCAACAAAGACCCGAATCGGCTCTGATACCACTTGAAGGACCGATTACGCGACCAGAGAGGGGGGGAGTGAATGGGAGCCGATAAAAATTCTTCTTGAGGGAGAATGAAACTCCGACAAGATGAACTCGCTCGATCGGACCCCCAAAATCACACGCTCCACACTTCTACCTTCCGTTTGCCAAAACCACGTAGCCACTGGAGAGCTACTGGTCCTAGGAACAAACACTACCAGCAACCTCAACACACACGCACCCACGACAGTGGAAACAACTCGAAAGCCGGCTGTCCAGAGGGGGGCGGTTAGACCGCCTCCACCAGGCAACCAAGAAATCCTCCGAAACACCTCTTCCGAGCACCAAAACGCACCACGGTGTCACCAACAGAGATCTCTGGTCAGGGCCATGCTAGCTACCAGAAAATCTTGGCGAAAACCAAAACTCCACCCAGGGGCCAAGGGGCGGTTAGATCGGCTACCAGGGGCGATCTAACCTCCTGTACCCAGCGACGAGCTCCAAACAGAAACTCCTATGAGGACAGTGTGTGGTTCGAGGACCGGTGGATGGTCGCTTCCTTGTGTGATGAGTGATTGACAACGTTGTGTGGACTGATTTTTGGATAAGTATTGCAGGTGCAGGTTGCGGCTTGACTGGTGTTGGTGCAGGTGGAGAACAAGCGCGAAAGGTCGTCGCTGGTGAGGCCTCCAGGTGTGGAGAAAACAAGTAGGCTTTGTTCGAGGGACCCGGTGGCCAGCGGGGTCAAGTACGGGCCGCACGGTGGCATGAACAGCAAGATGAAGTCGTGGACGGTTTCTTGGTTGAGCCTCAAAACCAAGGTCGAGCCGGGACTACGTGGGAGCCAAGTCATGAGTGGAGATTGGCGGAGGCTACAACGAGTTTGCGGGGTTTCCGGTGGTTCACCAGAAAACCACTGGGTTCCTTGGTTGATCCACAAGGCGAAGACCGGAGAACCGAAGACGGAGTTGCAGCAGCGCCAGACCGGTCTGACAGGTCTGACCGGTGTGCGACAACGCAGTCCGGAATCTTCGAAGCGGAGGACACGTGTCGAGATCGCATGGCTTGCGTCGAGGCTACGCAGGGTGCGGTCGCCGGGCATCCGTCCGATGGTGAAGACATCAAAAATTCCAAATCCGCCCTTGAGGGGCTTGTATCCCTAGTTAGTAGAGAAGGGCGTTTTAGACTTTCGGTCGCCTCCATATAACCCAAGAGGTGAGAGGATGGCAGCCAACTCTTGGAACCCTAGCTCATTAGTTTTCCTATTTTTCCACCTATTTTCCTTAGGTTTTCTTCAGGACTAGCAAGAGATCTTCACGAAGAGATCTTGTTGAGAGGGATGGATGATCGAGCGGCTTCCTAGACCTTGTATGAACCTTTGTTTCATGTATAGATGATTCGGCGTGGTTCCTCAAGGTTTGGATGAGTTTTCCCCGGTTGTTCTTGGTGGTGATTTTCGGAGCCCTCTCTTGGTGATTTCTTTGGGTTGTTTTCGGGACTTTTCTCTTGGGGATTTGATGGGGGAAATTTGTGGGAACCCTTCGTGGTTCTTTGGGCTGTGATTCCCCTCCCAAATCCGTGAGTAAAGGTGCTCGATTTGGGGGTTTCCTGAGTTCTTGGGTTGGAAGTGCTCTCGGCGGGATTTCTTTGATTCCTCCTTTTTGGACGAGTTTTGGTGGGATTAAACTTGGCTATGGACTCCTCATGAGGTGTTCATAATATCCCCAAAGTCTTGCTCAAGTCCGTGGAGCGATTCGGGAGATCGAGATTTGGATTTGGGGGAGTTGACCCGCAGGTGCTGTTCATCCCGAGCTGCCCAGGCTACACCGGTCTGACCGATGCTCTTGACCGGTCTGACCGGTGTGAGCCCTGGTGGGTTTTTGCTCGGGTGAACATCTTGGTGTGTTCTTTGTTGTCCCGTGTTGCTGCTGTTTCGAGTTTGGGTCAGTTTGGTGATCGGTTGGCCTGTTTGGTGCCTTGGGGGCTTTCAGGCTGCGATCGGTCTGACCGGTGTGTCTCACCGGTCTGACCGGTGTAGAGCCACTTAGTGAAAGTTGCTCAGCTTCACCAGTAGGGACCGGTCTGACTGGTGGTGCTCACCGGCCTGACCGGTGTGGGTCTGTAGACTCGAAGTTTGGTGTTCCGCTGCGTTCTCGGGTCGGAAGGTTGGGTGTTGGTTCCTACGTCCAGTGGCACTCCAGTGGCTACGTGGGCTTGAACAACTTGGGTAGTGAGTTGGAGAAGTGTGTTGGAAGCTGCTTTCATCTTGTTGGAGTTCCCATCTCCTTCGAGAAGAATTTTTATCGGCTCCCATTCAATCCCCCCTCTCTGGTTCACCGTATCGGTCCTTCAAGTGGTATCAGAGTAGGTTCGGGTCTTTGTTGACTCTAACCAGTCTAAGATCCAAGGATGGCGTACTAGGAACGGGGTTCGGGTCCTCCACACTTTGATGGCAAGAACTACCAGATGTGGAGCAAGCGGATGGGTGCGTTTCTCCGTGGAAAGGGTCAGATCCTTTCGGATGTCACGGTGGACACAGGATATGTCCAGCCAATGGACTTCCTCGCTCCAGGATCGAGGGATAGATTCTACGCCAACAATAAGGCGGTCGACTACTTGTGTCAGCCTGAGGTCGATCAGGTGCACACAGAGCACTTGGCTTGTAGGATTTGGGCAGTGTTGAAGGAGGCTCATGTTGGGAATGCCCAGGTTCAGGCACGGATGTATGCGACCTACCGGAGAGAGTACAAGAACTTCACTCATCTCCCGGTGAGTGCATTGATGCCTTGTTTCAGAGCTCCATGGTGGTTGTGAAAAACATGAGGGCCAATGTGGACGTGCTCCCGTATGATGATCATGATAGAGCGGTCAAGCTCCTACACTCTTTGGATCGTACGATTTGGGGCGGAAAGTTCGAGGCCATTGTGGAGTCAGAGAAGTATGACACTCTGACGGTGAACGAGCTGTTCTCGAAGCTCAAGTCGGCTGAGGTGGATAGGGGCATGACTGCCAAGCTCGAGGGACCGACTGATTCCCATAGTCTTGCCCTCGTTGGTGGTTCCAAAGGAAAGGCTAACTCTAACCCATCCACCAGGATGTTCTCTTATTCCTCTTTGATGTCTATGCCAGATGAGGAGTTTGATGATCTTGGAGAGGACGAGCTGGCGCTGTTGACGAGGAGGTTCGAGAGGCTGCACAAGAACCGGGTGAACATGAGGAGGAACACGAGGACGTGCTTCCAGTGCGGCAAGCCGGGACACTTCATCGCCGACTGCCCGGAGAAGGTCGAGAACAAGGACACCTACAAGCACAAGTCGAGCACAAGAACAAGTACAAGGACGAGCGACGATCGAGGAAAAAGGAGAGCCGAGGCAAGGCCCGAGCGATCGTGGGAGCGAGCGACGTCGACTCCAGTTCCGCGTACTCCACCTCGAGCTCGAGCAGCAGTGAAGATGAGGGTGATCGTCGCAAGAACAAGAAGTCATCCAAGAACCTGAGCGGGCTGAGCTGCTTCGCGAGAGATGGCTTCTGCACCATGGCGCTGAGCTCCGGCAGCAAGAAGAGCACACGGAGCGACTCGAACTGCGAGTCCGATGACGAGGTGTGTGATGAACTTCCCTTCTTGCGCCGCAGAATGAGAGGCTTGGCACTTTGCTTGATAACCGTGATGACATGCTTAGAGAGGCCGGGGAAAATGAGAAAAGAGCTTAGGGCTTCACTCGAGGATGCTAGGACTAGAGTGGGTCCGAGCCGGAGACACGGGTGCTTGATAGCAAGCTTGAGATTGATTCCCTTAAGGCTAGCCCCGTTGTTTCGATGAGGTTGATTGTGCTGATGGCTCCATATTCCTTGCTGATCTTGCTTTGTTTAAGGAGAAGCATGCCTCCAAGTGTGAGGAACTAGATGTGCTTAGGGTTGAAGTGGCTGAGCTTAAGTCTAGACCTGCTTTGCTAGGTGCTTGCACTTCTTGCCCTGTTTTGCATGCTAAGATTGATGAGATGCATGCTTACATTAGTTTACTTGAGGCTAAATTGAAGGAACCCATGCCTACATCATGCTCTACCAGTGAAATGCATGCTTTGAAAAATTTGGAACTTGCACATTATGTTGATCGTTTGCAGGATGAGAATGATGATTTGAGGAAGTTGATGGGTTGGTTGTCTGGTCATGAGCCTCAGTTAAGGATGATGATCGAGGCGTTTAAGTGGCAGGATGGTGAGGAACTTGGGGCAAACAAGGTTGGTGAGGGAAGTGGAGAGAATATCCCGGAGCCACCAAAAACCCACCACAAAAATGATTTTCCCCCAAAACCTAACCATCTTAGGAACCGACTAGACACAACCCCAGCTCCACCCGTGTTTCCTACACCCACAAATGATCTACAAAATCCTATCAAGTTTGTGAGCACTTCAGGGAAAGTGTTCTTTGGGAAAGAAAGTGAGAAGGCTAGTGAGGGGAAACCGGTGGAGGAGTTGAGTGGAGAGAAACCTAGTGAGCAGCCACATCCCAAGCCTAAGCCTTAGCTTGTGAGGTTCCATTGTGGCTATTGTGGGAGAGATGGCCATAAGGAGGATTTTTGCTTCAAGACGAAGCGTGAGGAGAGAATGGCAAATGAGTGGGCTAACAAGGACAAGTACCACCCGTCCGATGGTGTACTTGAGCCTCGTGTGCGGATCCCCGGTGCCAAGGCAAATGTGAGGACGGTTCGGGCTTGGGGAGAGCGGAAGGTCGTTGGAGGTGCAGCTGCCCGGTCACACCGGTCGGACGGTGTGGGGCACCGGTCGGACCGGTGCGGGCTCCGGACGGGCGGCGTTTTGGGTTTCGTGCTCGTACGGGTGCGAAGGTTGTTTCGGAGGTCGTGGTTCCGGTGGTTGGGCCGGAGAGTTTGCGGTGGTCGGGTTGCTAGGCGTTCTCCCCCTCGAGTTCACTACGGGGATGGGAGGAGTCGTAGTTTTGAGAAGGAGAGGAGGGACGGTCCACGGGTTCTCTTTCATGGTTTTGGTCCTCCAGGCAGAGAGGGGTGGTTCCCTCAGGGTGGTTACCATGGTGATGTTCGTGGAGGTAGCTTTGGTAGGAGAGATGCTTTGGTTGGTGCTAACCCCACTTTCGAGCAAATGGCTCGGCACTGGTTTTACTCTTTTTGTACTAACCCCAGTGCTGAGTCGTTTGTTCGCTCACGTGCTTGTTTTTGAATTTTAGGCGGGAGACTTGAAGAACATTTGGTTGATTGACTCCGGTTGCTCGAGGCATATAACCGGAGACAGGGGGTGGTTCTCAAGTCTCGTCCCGGTGGTGACAAGGAGGTACATCACCTTTGGGGACAATGGGCGTGGGTGTGTGCTTTCAGAAGGTGAGATCAAAGTGAGTGACAAGATCACTCTGAGGCGTGTTGCTCTTGTTCAATCGCTGAGGTACAATATGCTTTCTGTGTCCCAGTTGTCGGATTAGGGCTTTGAGGTGTTGTTTCGGCCAGGTGGTTCTCGGATTTTGGACTCTCGAGGGGATCTTGTCTGTATGGTCGTTCCCGAGGGTCAGGTGTTTCGTGCTGATTTTTCTCAGTCTTCGGGTGTGGAGCGTTGTTTCTTGGCTGGTTCTTCGAGTGAGTTGTGGAAGTGGCATAGGAAGTTGGGTCACTTGAGCTTTGACCTTTTGTCTCGCTTGAGTAAACTCAATTTGGTCCGAGGATTGCCACGGTTGACGCTTGAGAAAGAGTTGGTTTGTGCATCGTGCAGGCATGCCAAGATGGTAGCCTCTTCTCACCCGCATCTCACCAATGTGATGACTGAGCGTCAATGCGAGCTGCTCCATATGGACCTTGTTGGCCCAGCTCGTGTGCGATCTGCGGGTGGGAAGTGGTATGTCCTTGTTGTGGTGGACGAATATTCTCGGTATGCGTGGGTGTTCTTTCTTGAGGATAAGGGGGAGACATTTGGTTTTGTTCGAGATCTAGTCTTGAGGTTGAGGAACGAGAGGCACGGAGATGCCATACGAGCTATCTCGCGGGATAATGGCTCGGAATTCAGGAACTCTCGTTTTGAAACCTTTTGCCATGACTTGGGTCTTGAGCACCAGTTTTCGAGTCCATATACGCCTCCCCAGAATGGTGTTGTGGAAAGGAAGAACAGAACCTTGTGCGAGATGGCTCGGACGATGCTTGATGAGCATAGGACTCCGAGGAGGTATTGGGCTGAGGCTGTGAATACCGTGTGCTATGTCTCGAACATGATATACCTCAGAGTGCACAAGAAGAAGACATGCTATGAGTTGATGCATGGTCGCACACCCAAGGTGAGTCACTTCCATGTCTTTGGTTGCAAGTGTTTCATTCTGAAGAAAGGCAGGAAGTTGGATAAGTTTGAGGCTAGGTCTGTCGATTGCATTTTCTTTGGTTATGCATCTCATTCTAGAGCATATCGTGTGCTCAATCTTGAAACTAACCAAATCGTGGAGACTTACGAGGTAACCTTCGACGAGACAGAGCCACGTAGGCAGCTTGTCTTTGAGTGTGCAGGTGATGATGTTCTTGGCGAGGAGATCTTTCAGGAGGAGGAGCATGAACATGGTGATGATGAAGATGGCGGTGTGGTGCCCCCGGCTGAACAAGTACCTACTACTCCGACTACGGTGATGGACGGACCCTCTACTACACCTACGACGACAAATCAAGAACGAGGAGAAGCTGATGTTGAGGGGGAGGTAGCATCGAGGCGAGAACCTCATCGGCGAGTACAAGTGTATCACCGAGCTTCGAGGATCATCGGCGACATGAATGAACGCACTACACGGTCGAGGGTTCGAAATAACTCTCATTTTGCTCATGCTGCATTTGTTGCTACTTTTGAGCCCAAAGACATTGGACACGCACTATCTAATCACAATTGGGTTAATTCGATGCATGAGGAGTTGGAGAACTTTGAGAGGAATCAGGTTTGGGAGTTGGTTGACCCTCCCCCAGGGTGTAAGCCGATTGGTACAAAGTGGGTGTCGAAGAACAAAGAGGGAGAGAAGGGTGAGGTTGTGAGGAACAAGTCGAGGCTTGTTGCTCAGGGGTTCAGTCAGAAGGAGGGGATCGACTACGAGGAGATTTTTGCTCCCGTAGCCCGTTTGGAGGCGATTAGGATCCTTCTAGCCTTCTCCGTGGCTAAAGGGTTCAAGTTGCACCAAATGGATGTGAAGAGTGCTTTTCTGAATGGTGTGTTGGAGGAAGAAGTGTATGTGAGGCAGCCTCCGGGGTTTGAGAGTGAGAGGTACCCCCACCGGGTGTACAAGTTGAGGAAGGCGCTGTATGGGCTAAAGCAGGCACCTAGAGCTTGGTATGGTAGGTTGAGGGGTTTCTTGTTTGAGAGAGGTTTTGAGATGGGGAAGGTCGATCAGACCTTGTTTTTGCTGAGGCAGGGCAGAGATATCCAGATTGTGCAGGTGTAAGTGGATGATATTGACTTTGGTGGCTCGTCTAACTCTCTTGTTGCAAGGTTTGCAGATGATATGAGCAGGGAATTTGAGATGAGCATGATGGGCGAGTTGCAGTTCTTCCTCGGGCTACAAATCAAGCAATCAAAGGAAGGAACATTTGTGCACCAGGCTAAGTACACCAAGGACATTGTGCGGATGTTCAAGATAGAGGACTTCAAGGCTATGACGACGCCGATGAGTACGACTACAGCTCTCGATGCGGACGAGGAAGGTGAACACGTGGACCAGAAGGAGTACCGGAGCATGATCGGGTCACTCCTCTGCTTGACGGGAACGAGGCTGGACATACAGTTCTCAGTGTGTCTGTGCGCTCGTTTTCAAGCGTCTCCGAGGACTTCGCATCGGCAAGCGGTGAAGCGAATTTTCAGGTACTTGCGTCACACTCTCGACTTCGGCCTTTGGTACTCCACGTCCTCTTCTTTGGCGCTTCATGGCTTTTCAGACGTGGATTTTGCCGGGTGTTGGTTGGATAGGAAGTCCACTTCTGGGACTTGCCAGTTTTTGGGTTCTTCTTTGGTGTCATGGTCTTCCCGCAAACAATCGAGTGTTGCTCAATCCACTACCGAGGCCGAGTATGTTGCCGCTGCTAGTTGTTGCTCTCAGCTCCTTTGGATTTCATACACCATGAGTGACTTTGGTAAGGAGTATACCCATGTCCCACTTCAATGTGATAGCACCAGTGCCATAAGTGTTGCAAAGAACCCAGTGCTCCATTCCAAAACCAAGCACATAGAAGTGAGGTATCATTTTTTGAGAGACAGCGTAGAGAAAGGAAAGATAGCTTTGATCCATGTACCCACACATGACCAACTAGCCGATATTTTCACCAAACCCCTAGATCAAGCAACTTTCACTCGTTTGCGGGGGGAACTTGGTGTGTATTTGATTTCATGAGTTGGGTGTGTGGGAGCTCTCTTTTGTTGCATATGTATAGCTTTCCTTTGTGCATTCCTTGCATTTGGCATGGCATATGTAACATGATGTATAGGCATCCTTGTATCTTAGATTGCATGCATCTTGTATCATATGCATTGGTTAGGAAAAGCTTCTCTCATATACATTGTTCACCATGGAATGAGATATATGTCTTTGTGAGCTTGTTTGGTATGCTATGGTTAGTTTGGCTTAGCTCTTGATGATCTTGATGAATAATCCATGGTTGATAGCTATGCTTTTGAAAAATGTCACATGTATGCTCTCTCATGTGTAAATGCCTTTATATGATCTTGACATGTTTTAGTGGCTTGGTCATGCTTAATTTGTGGTTGGATAGCTAGTTTATTGATCATATGGGGCCAAAGGCTCATTTGTCATCATGAATGTTTAGCCCTCTTGGTTTATCTTATGGAGGAGCATAAGTTTCTTTTTGTCGCAAAGACATTTCATGTACCATTTACAAATCTGAAAATGGAATGAAAAATGCTTGGAAATGTGCTCCCATGTCATATGTGCTGAATTTAATTTGCTTTGGGTGCTAAACCGTTGCATGATGCCTACCAATGAGAAGTCTCATACATAGAAGTAGGCACATGGCTCGGTGGCTTTGACATGACATGAGGTGCTTGTGGGTGTTTGTGATGGTCTTATGATTAGAATGGCTGTCCTAGCATGATGTTTGTGTGGCTTTGCCATTTTGATATGATTTGATCATGTTTAGGACTTTGCTCATGAGAGGCAAGTTTTTCGCATAATTGCCAAAATCCATCTTAGCTTCGTCCAATGGTTGTGAAACTTGGTGATCATGTAGTTGAGATCGATACGAAGCCGTAGAGTATCTAACTTGCTCATTTGGACATGTGTAGCATTCTTTGTTAAATTTTGTCTATTTGAGAAGCTCTAGGTTGAAAGTTTTGCATTTTTGGCTTGATTCATGCATTGCCAACAAGGGGGAGAAGTTTGAGCTTGAAATGGCTTGCTGGACGCTTTTAGAAGGTTTTCAGGTTATTTCGAGCCATTTCTGGGCTCTGTTGTGCACCGGTCTAACCGGTCAAGGTCACCGGTCTGACCGGTGTGAGTGCTGATTCTGTTCACATGTTGCACACCGGTCTGACCGGTGGTGTTGACCGGTCTGACCGGTCAGGGCTGAGTTGTTGCAGCTGCCCTGTTTCAAGTGGTGTCTTGCATGCATTCGTCCAGGGGGAGGTGCATTGGTTCAGGGGGAGCTTGCATGTGTGCAGGGGGAGCTTTTTGTGGTTGTTCGAGCTTTGATTCGGTGGTTTGCGCTCTTTGCTTGAGCTTTGTTTTGTCTCGGATGGGTCGAGCCGTTGCCCTTGCCTAAGGGGTCCAAGACTTGTCTTCTTCAAGTGATATTGCCCTTTGCCTTTGTTTGGCTTTCGGTCGCTTGTTGGGATCTCTTTGTGTTCGTTTCTTTTCTTTTTCTTTTCTCTCTTGTTACTTTCGTGTAGGTGTTGTCAATGCACTCATCATGTGTGGTTCGAGGACCGGTGGATGGTCGCTTCCTTGTGTGATGAGTGATTGGCAACGTTGTGTGGACTGATTTTTGGCTAAGTATTGTAGGTGCAGGTTGCGGCTTGACTGGTGTTGGTGCAGGTGAAGAACAAGCGCGAAAGGTCGTCGCCGGTGAGGCCTCCAAGTGTGGAGAAGACAAGTAGGCTTTGTTCGAGGGACCCGGTGGCCAGCGGGGTCAAGTGCGGGCCGCACGGTGGCATGAACAGCAAGATAAAGTCGTGGACGGTTTCTTGGTTGAGCCTCAAAACCAGGGTCGAGCCGGGACTACGTGGGAGCCGAGTTATGAGTGGAGATTGGCGGAGGCTACACCGAGTTCGCGGGGTTTCCGATGGTTCACTAGAAAACTACTGTGTTCCTTGGTTGATCCACAAAGCCAAGACGAAGCTGCAGCAGTGCCAGACCGGTCTGACCGGTGAGGACACCGGTCTGACTGGTGTGCGACAACGCAGTCCGGAATCTTCGAAAGCGGAGGACACGCGTCGGGATCGCATGGCTTGCGTCGAGGCTACGCAGGGTGCGGTCGCCGGGCATCCGTCCGATGGTGAAGACATCAAGAATTCCAAATCCGCCGTTGAGGGGCTTGTATCCCTAGTTAGTAGAGAAGGGCGTTTTAGACATTCGGTTGCCTCCATATAACCCAAGAGGTGAGAGGATGGCAGCCAACTCTTGGAACCCTAGCTCATTAGTTTTCCTATTTTTGCACCTATTTTCCTTAGGTTTTCTTTAGGACTAGCAAGAGAGCTTCACGGAGAGATCTTGTTGAGAGGGATGGATGATCGGGCGGCTTGCTAGACCTTGTATGAACCTTTGTTTCATGTATAGATGATTCGGCGTGGTTCCTCAAGGTTTGGATGTGGTTTCCCTGGTTGTTCTTGGTGGTGATTTTCGCAGCCCTCTCTTGGTGATTTTTTGGGTTGTTTTCAGGACTTTTCTCTTGGGGATTTGATGGAGGAAATTTGTGGGAACCCTTCGTGGTTCTTTGGGCTGTGATTCCCCTCCCAAATCCGTGAGTAAAGGTGCTCGATTTGGGGGTTTCTTGAGTTCTTGGGTTGGAAGTGCTCTCGGCGGGATTTCTTCGATTCCTCCTTTTTGGACGAGTTTTGGTGGGATTAAACTTGGCTATGGACTCCTCATGAGGTGTTCATAATATCCCCAAAGACTTGTTCAAGTCTGTGGAGCGATTCGGGAGATCGAGATTTGGATTTGGGGGAGTTGATCCGCGGGTGTTGTTCATCCCGAGCTGCCCTGGCTACACCGGTCTGACCGGTGCTCTTGACCGGTCTGACCGGTGCGAGCCTTGGTGGGTTTTTGCTCGGGTGAACGTCTTGGTGTGTTCGTTGTTGTCCCGTGTTGCTGCTGTTTCGAGTTTGGGTCAGTTTGGTGGTCGGTTGGCCTGTTTGGTGCCTTGGGGGCTTTCGAGGCCGCGCGATCGGTCCGACCGGTGTGTCTCACCGGTCGATCGGTGTAGAGCCACTTAGTGAAAGTTGCTCGGCTTCACCGGCGGGGACCGGTCGGCCGGTGGTGCTCACCGGCCTGACCGGTGTGGGTCTGTAGACTCGAGGTTTGGTGTTCCGCTGTGTTCTCGGGTCGGAAGGTTGTGTGTTGGTTCCTAGGTCCAGTGGCACTCCAGTGGCTACGTGGGCTTGACCAACTTGGGTAGTGAGTTGGAGAAGTGTGTTGGAAGCTGCTTTCATCTTGTTGGAGCTCCCATCTCCTTCGAGAAGAATTTTCATCGGCTCCCATTCACTCCCCCCTCTCTGGTTCGCCGTATCGGTCCTTCATCCTAGCAAACGGCACGAGAACGAATCGAAATTTCACCCAGACGCTCCTCTGATCATGGCGAACAAACTCATAGAGGAAAATCCGGCGAAACAGAACTTCGACCTTGAAGGCCCAGGGCGGTTAGACTACCCCCTCCAGGCGGTTAGACCGCCCCTTCCAGAAAACCAACCCGCGGGTCAAACCTCAATTCCTCGCGCCCGATCTCCTGAATCACTCCATGGATTGCAGCGAAACGTCGGGAATAGCTGGGTTACCTCCTGGGCAACCTCTACCTCAAAGGAATCGACCCAAATCGCTCACAATCAAGAGGAATCGAACAAATCGCCCCTCTAGGTCAATAACTCGCCCAACTCGAAAAACCACCAAATCGAGTCCGATTCAAGAGAGATTTGGGGACAAAGTCACTAGCCAAAGAGGCACAAGATCCTCATACGTGACACCCACCAAAAACCCCAAGAAATCGTCCTCAAAACTCCGCCAACAAAGAACTCCGAAAATCACCACAAAGAAGGATGGGAAAAACACTTCACCACCTTGAGGAACAACGCCGAACCATCTATACATACCATGAGGTTCGTACAAGGTCTAGCTTGCCACCCATACATCCATCCCTCTCTCTAGATCTCACATGAAGCTCTCAAGCTAGTCCTAGGAAAAACTAGAGGAAAATGAGAACGAAAATGGAAAAACAAATGATCTAGGGTTCCAAGAGTTGGCTGCCATCCCGACGCAAGCCTTGCGATCCCGACGCATGTCCTCCGCTTCGAAGCAACTCAGCGCCAGTGACCAGGGCGGTCAGACCGCCCCCCCTCGGCGGTTAGACCGGCCCGTGCCATCTGACCGTCCCAGGCGGTCTGACCGCCCCTCCTGGGCGGTTGAACCGGCCTGGGTGGCAACACCTCAACCAAGAAACCGTCCACTGACTTCATCTTGCCATTCTTGCCACCATGCGGCCGGCACTTGACCCTGCTGGCCACCGGGTCCCTCGAACGAAGCCTACTTGTCTTCTCCACACCTGGAGGCCTCACCGGCAACGACCTTTCGCGCTTGTTCTTCATCTGCACCAACACGAGTCAAGCCGCAACCTGCACCTGCAATACTTAGCCAAGAATCAGTCCACACAACGTTGTCAATCACTCATCACACAAGGAAGCGACCATCCACCGGTCCTCGAACCACACATGGTCCTCATTATGGCACTGGTGCTATCACAACGAAGTGGGATCTGGGTGCACTCCTCACCAAAGTCTCTCAAGGTGTATGAGATCCACAACAGCTGGGAACAACAACTCGCGGCTGCAACATACTCCGCCTCGGTGGTAGACTGAGCTACACTAGACTGCTTGCGGGAAGACCACGAAACCAACGATGACCCAAGAAACTGGCAAGTACCAGAAGTAGACTTCCTCTCGACTCGGCGACCAGCGAAATCCACATCAGAAAAACCATGAAGTGAAAGAGTCGAGGAGGATGAATACCAAAGGCCAAGACCAGGGGCAGACAGTAGGTACCTGAAGATCCTCTTGACGGTCTATCGATGTGATGTCCTCGGCGAGGCTTGAAAACGAGCGCACAAACACACACTGAACTGTATGTCTGGCCTCATCGCCATCAGGTAGAGGAGGGAGCCGATTATGCTTCGGTACTCTCGCTGGTCCACAAGTTCTTCGTCCTCGTCCGCGTCCAAAGTAGCCGTACTCCCCATGGGTGTCGACATAGGCTTTACATCTTGCATCTGGAACTTCCTCAGCATGTCTTTCGTGTACTTGGTCTGATGCACGAATGTTCCGTCCTTCACTTGCTTGATCTGCAACCCGAGAAAGTACTGCAACTCGCCCATCATGCTCATCTCGAATTTCCTGCTCATCTCATCTGCAATCTTGGCAACAAGGTTATGCAACGAGCCACCAAAGACAATATCATCCAAGTATATCTGCGCAACCAACAAGTCATTTCCATGCTTGAGGAGAAACAAGGTTTTATCCACAGTACCCATCACGAACCCTCTGCTCAACAGAAAACCTCTCAATCTCCCATACCAAGCACGGGGCGCCTGTTTCAACCCATACAAAGCCCTTTTCAACCTGAACACCCTGTGTGGGTACTTCTCACTCTCGAACCCTGGTGGCTGCTTCACATACACCTCCTCCTCTATGACCCCATTCAGGAAAGCACTCTTCACATCCATCTGATACAACTCGAACCCTTTAGCCACGGCAAAGGCTAGAAGGATCCGAATTGCCTCAAGACGAGCCACATGAGCAAAGGTCTCCTCATAGTCGATCCCCTCCTTCTGACTATATCCATGAGCAACAAGTCTAGACTTGTTCCTCACAACCATCCCATTCTCACCCTCTTTGTTCTTCCGTACCCATTTGGTTCCTATAGAATGGCAATTTGGAGGTGGCTCAACTAACTCCCACACTTAGTTCCTCTCAAAATTTTGCAACTCATCATGCATAGAATTGACCCAGTTTGCATTAGATAAAGCGTGTCCAATGTCCTTGGGCTCAAAGGTGGCAACAAATGCAGCATGAGCGAAATGAGAGAATTTCTGGACCTTGACCGCGTGGTACATTCGTCGATGTCCCCAATGATACTATATAGGGGATGCACTTCTTGAATCCGCTGGGGAGCCTCACGCCTTGAGACTACCTCCCCCTCAACCTCAGCTTCTCTCGCCTGGCCCTCTTGTCGCACCGTTGTTGTCCATGAAGTAGACGGTCCACCCTCCGTAGTGGTCGTAGGGGAAGTAGTGGGAACACACTCAGCTTCAGGCGCGTGGTTCTCTCCATCATCATCTCTAGCTTCATCCTTGTCTTCTTCAAAGAGGTCCTCATCCATCTCCTCATCACCTGCACATTCAATGCCAAGAGAGGTACATGGCATTATCTCGTCAAAGGTTACCTCGCAAGTCTCCATGATTTTGTTAGTCTCAAGATTAAGCACTCTATAGGCTATAGAATGGTTAGCATATCCAAGAAAATCCCATCACTAGACCTAGCCTCAAACATGTCGAGTTCTCCCTTCTTAAGAATAAAGCACTTGCAGCTAAAGACTCGGAAATGACTCACCTTGGGTGCCCGACAATGCATAAGCTCATAGGAGGTTTTCCTCTTGAAAGCTCGCAATAAAATCCTGTTGGAGACATGACAAGCCGTAATGACCGCCTCAGCCCAATATCTCCTAGGAGTCCTGTGCTCATCGAGCATCGTCCTAGCCATCTCACAAAGAGTCCGATTTTTCCTTTCTACGACTCCATTTTGAGGGGGCACAAAAGGGGTCGAATACTGATGTTCAAGACCTAGATCACGACAGAAGGCATCAAAACGAGAGTTCTTGAACTCTGACCCATTATCACTACGGATAGCTCGTATGGCATTCCCATGCCTCTCGTTCTTCAACCTCACGATCATTTCTTGAACAAAACCAAATGTCTCACTTTTGTCCTCCAAGAAAAACAACCAGGCATAGCGAGAGTAATCGTCCACCACAACAAGGACATACCACTTCCCACCCACCGAGCGAACTCGAGCTGCCCAACAAGGTCCATATGTGAGGACCATGTGTGGTTCGAGGACCGGTGGATGGTCGCTTCCTTGTGTGATGAGTGATTGACAACGTTGTGTGGACCGATTCTTGGCTAAGTATTGCGGGTGCGGGTTGCGGCTTGACTCGTGTTGGTGCGGGTGAAGAACAAGCGCGAAAGGTCGTCGCCGGTGAGGCCTCCAAGTGTGGAGAAGACAAGTAGGCTTTGTTCGAGGGACCCGGTGGCCGGCGGGGGTCAAGTGCGGGCCGCATGGTGGCATGAACGACAAGATGAAGTCGTGGACGGTTTCTTGGTTGAGCCTCAAAACCAAGGTCGAGCCGGGACTACGTGGGAGCCAAGTCATGAGTGGAGATTGGCGGAGGCTACACCGAGTTCGCGGGGTTTCCGGTGGTTCACCGTAAAACCACCGGGTTCCTTGGTTGATCCACAAAGCCAAGACCGGAGAACCGAAGACGGAGGTGCGGCGGCACCGAGCACCGGTCCGACCGGTGGGTCTGACCGGTCTGACCGGTGGGGACCGGTCTGACCGGTGAGGAGCACCGGTCTGACCGGTGTGCGACGACGCAGTCCGGAATCTTCGAAGCGGAGGACACGCGTCGGGATCGCATCGCTTGCGTAGAGGCTACGCGAGGTGCGGTTGCGGGCATCCGTCCGATGGTGAAGACATCAAGAATTCCGAATCCGCCCTTGAGGGGCATGTATCCCTAGTTAGTAGAGAGGGGCATTTTAGACATTCGGTTGCCGCCTATATAACCCAAGAGGTGAGAGGTTGGCAGCCAACTCTTGGAACCCTAGCTCATTAGTTTTCCTATTTTCCACCTATTTTCCTTAGGTTTTCTCTAGGACTAGCAAGAGAGCTTCACGGAGAGATCTTGTAGAGAGGGATGGATGATCGGGCGGCTTGCTAGACCTTGTACGAACCTTTGTTTCATGTATAGATGATTCGGCGTGGTTCCTCAAGGTTTGGATGTGTTTTCCCCGGTTGTTCTTGGTGGTGATTTTCGGAGCCCTCTCTCGGTGATTTCTTTGGGTTGTTTTCGGGGCTTTTCTCTTGGGGATTTGATGGGGGAAATTTGTGGGAACCCTTCGTGGTTCTTTGGGTTGTGATTCCCCTCCCAAATCCGTGAGAAAAGGTGCTCGATTTTGGGGTTTCTTGAGTTCTTGGGTTGGAAGTGCTTTCGGCGGGGTTTCTTCGATTCCTCCTTTTTGGACGAGTTTTTGTGGGATTAAACTTGGCTATGAACTTCTCATGAGGTGTTCTTGATATCCCCAAAGTCTTGTTCAAGTCCGTGGAGCGATTCGGGAGATCGAGATTTGGATTTGGGGGAGTTGACCCGCGGGTCTTTGTTCATCCCGAGTCGCCGTGCTACACCGGTCGACCGGTGCTCTTGACCGGTCCGACCGGTGCAAGCCCTTGTGGGTTTTTGCTCGGGTGAACGTCTTGGTGTGTTCGTTGTTGTCCCGTGTTCTTCTTGTTTCAAGTTTGGGTCCGTTTGGTGGTCGGTTGACTCGTTTGGTGCCTTGGGGGCTTTCGGTGCCGCCACCGGTCCGACCGGTGTGTCTCACCGGTCCGACCGGCGTAGAGCCACTTAGTGAAAGTTGCTCGGTTTCACCGGCGAGGGACCGGTCGACCGGTGGTGCTCACCGCGTCCGACCGGTGTGGGTCCGTAGACTCGAGGTTTGGTTTTTCCGCCGCGTTTCTCGGGTCGGAAGGTTGCGTGTTGGTTCCTAGGTCCGGTGGCACTCCGGTGACTACGTGGGCTTGACCAACCTTGGTAGTGAGTCGGAGACGTGTGTTGGAAGTCGCGTTCGTCTTGTTGGAGTTTGCATCTCCTTCGAGAAGAATTTTTATCGGCTCCCATTCACTCCCCCCCCCCTCTCGGTTCGCCGTATCGGTCCTTCAAGTGGTATCGAGCCGGTTCGGGTCTTTGTTGACTCTAACCGAGTCTAAGATCCAAGGATGGCGTACCGGGAACGGGGTTCGGGTCCTCCACACTTCGATGGCAAGAACTACCGGATGTGGAGCAAGCGGATGGGTGCTTTTCTCCGCGGAAAGGGTCGGATCCTTTGGGATGTCACGGTGGACACGAGGCTATGTCCGGCGGTTGATTTCCTCGCTCCGGATCGAGGGACGGCTTCGACGCCAACAATAAGGCGGTCGACTACTTGTTTCGTGCTTTGTGTCGGCCGAGTTCGATCGGGTGCACACCGAGCACTTGGCTTGTAGGATTTGGGCGGTGTTGAAGGAGGCTCATGTTGGGAACGCCCGTGTTCGAGCACGGTTGTATGCGACCTACGGAGAGAGTACGAGAACTTCACTCATCTCCCCGTGGAGTCCATCGATGCCTTGTTTCGCGAGGTTCACGGTGGTGGTGAACAACATGAGGGCCAATGTGGACGTGCTCCCGTATGATGATCATGATAGAGCGGTCAAGCTCTTACACTCTTTGGATCGTACGATATGGAGCGGAAAGTTCGAGGCCATAGTCGAGTCGGAGAGGTATGATACTCTGACGGTGAACGAGCTGTTCTCGAAGCTCAAGTCGGCTGAGGTGGATAGGGGCATGATCGCCAAGCTCGAGGGACCGACTGATTCCCATAGTCTTGCCCTCGTTGGTGGTTCGAAAGGAAAGGCTAACACTAATCCATCCACCAGGATGTTCTCTTTCTCCTCTTTAATGTCTATGCCAGATGAGGAGTTCGACGAGCTTGGAGAGGACGAGCTGGCGCTCCTGACGAGGCGGTTCGAGAGGCTGCACGAGAACCGGGTGAACAAGAGGAGGAACACGAGGACATGCTTCAAGTGTGGCAAGGCTGGACACTATTTCGCCGAGTGTCCGAAGGTGAACAACCACGACAAGCACAACTTCATGGACAAGAGGAAGAAGTCCAAGAAGAAGGATCATGAACATGGGAAGAAGGCTCGGTCTCGAGAGAAGATGAAGAGATCGAGCGACATCGAGTCCGATTCCGAGGACACGTCTTCAAGCTCGAGTGATGAAGACGAAGAGGATGAGAAGAAGAGGAGGAAGAAGAAGAACTTTGGCAAGTATCTCAACGGCCTTTGTGTGACGGGCCTAAGCCTCAAGGACGACTTCGCGGCATGGCTCGTAGTTCGAGCAGCAAGAGAAGCCGGAGGGACGCCTCGGACTTGGATTCCGAGGATGAGGTATGTGATGAGCTCTCCTCTTTGCGCAAGGAGAATGAGGAGTTGGTTGACTTGCTTGATAATCGCGATCACATGCTTAGAGAGGCTAAGAAGCTTAGGAAGGAGCTTAGATCTTTGCTCGAGGATGCTAGGACTAGAGTGGCCGAGCTAGAGACACGGGTGCTTGATAGCAAGCTTGAGATTGATTCCCTTAAGGCTAGCCCCGTTGTTTCGGATGAGAACGATTGTCCTGATTGCTCTGTTTTCTGGGCCGACTTGATCGATCTTAGGGAGAAGTATGCCTCCAAGTGCGAGGAACTAGATGTGCTTAGGGTTGAGTTGGCCGAGCTACAATCTAGACCCACTTTGCTTGGTGCTTGCACTTCTTGCCCTAGTTTGCATGAGAAAATTGCTTGAGCTCCGTTCTCGCATTGTTTCACTTGAGGCTGATTTGAAAGTGCCTATTCCTACTTCTTGCTCTACATGTGAGTTGCATGCTATGAAGAATTTGGATCTTGCAAAATGTGTTGGTCGCTTGCAAGATGAGAATGATAAGTTGCGTGAAGCGCTGAGTTGGTTGTCGAGTCAAGAACCTCAGCTTGGTATGATGATTGCTAGCTGTAAGCGCTTTGATGGTTGGGCTTTGGGATTGGATAAGGTTGGTGAGGGCGGTGGTGAGAGAGAAAGGAAATTTGGGGATGTTTCGGTTCCACCACAACCCACACCCAAAGACAAGTTTGCATGCAAGCCAAACCAACCAAGAGAAAAACCGAGTGAGAAGGCAAGTGAAACGCCTAGTGAGAAACCAAGTGAGAAGCCTTGTGAAGAGCCTCATCCCAAGCCTAAGCCCAGATCGATCCGTTTCCATTGTGAGTTTTGTGGGAAGGATGGTCACAAGAGAGCGTTTTGCTTCAAGAGGAAGCGTGAGGAGAGAATGGCGAAGGAGTGGGCTAACAAGGACAAGTACCACCCTTTCGATGGTGTACTTGAGCCTCATGTGCAGTTGCCCAGGGCCAAGGCGAGTGTGAGGTCGGTTCGGGCATGGGGAGAGCGGAAGGGCTGTTGGAGGTGCTGTCCGCCCGTGCTACACCGGTCAGACCGGTGTGGAGCACCGGTCGGGCCGGTGCGAGCTCGGACGAGCGAGCGGTTGGGTTTCGTGCTCGTACAGGTGCGAGGGTTGTTTCTGGAGGTCGTGGTTCTGGTGGTTGGTCTGGAAAGTTTGCTGGAGGCCAGTTTGCTAGGCATTCTCCCCCTCGAGCTCACTACGGGGATGGGAGGAGTCATGGCTTTGAGAAGGAGAGGAGGGATGGTCCACGGGCTTTCTTTCGTGGTTTTGGTCCTCCTCCAGGCAGAGAGGGTTGGTTCCCTCATGGTGGTTATCGTGGTGGTGTTCGTGGAGGTAGCTTTGGTAGGAAAGATGGTTTGGTGTTTGCTAACCCCACTTTCGAGCAAATGGCTAGGCACCGGTTTTACACATTTGGAACTAACCCCGAGTGTTGAGTCGGTTGCTCGCTCTTGCTCTTTGTTTTGAGTTGCGGTGTGGATAGCCGGAGAACATTTGGTTGATATCGGGGGGTGGTTCTTCGGCTTCATATCCCGGTGGTGATATGTAGGTGCATCACTTTCGGGAAATGGTGGACAAGGATGAGTGAATTGTGAAGAAATGATAAAGGTAAGTGTATTTGTGACCTTCGAGTGTGTGGCCTTGGTCAAGCCACTTGGTTTCTTTTGCTCTTTGCCTTATCTCATGTGTGTAAGGTGACCTTTGTATGCTCTTTGGCCTTAATGCATGAGTTTAGGGGGAGCTTGTGAGTTTGGTGCTCTTTTGCTCTTTTGCGGTGGTGTCGAGCCCTTTTTGCCTCCCCTCGAGGAGCCGGTGGTTTGTGAGCTTTGTGTGTGGGAGCTCCTTTGTAGCATATGTATAGCTTTCCTTTATGCATTTCTTGCATTTGGCATGGCATATGTAGCATGATGTATAGGCATCCTTGTATCTTAGATTGCATGCATTTTGTATCATATGCATTGGTTAGGAAAAGCTTCTCTCGTATACATTGTTCACCATGGAATGAGATATAAGTCTTTGTGAGCTTGTTTGGTATGCTACGGTTAGTTTGGCTTAGCTCTTGATGATCTTGATGAATAATCCATGGTTGATAGCTATGCTTTTGAAAAATGATACATGTATGCTCTCTCATGTGTAAATGCCTTTACATGCTCTTGACATGTCTTTGTGGCCTTGTTATGCTTAATTTGTGGTTGGATGGCTAGTTTATTGATCATATGGAGCCAAAGGCTCATTTGCCATCATGAATGTTTAGCCCTCTTGATTTATCTTGTGGAGGAGCATAAGTTCCTTTTTGTCGCAAAGACATTTCATGTACCATTTACAAATCTGAAAATGAAATGAAAAATGCTTGGAAAATATGCTCCCATGTCATATGTGCTGAATTTAATTTGCTTTGGGTGCTAAACCGTTGCATGATGCCTACCAATGAGAAGTCTCATACATAGAAGTAGGCACATGGCTCGGTAGCTTTGACATGACATGAGGTGCTTGTGGGTGTTTGTGATGGTCTTATGATTAGAATGGCTGTCCTAGCATGAAGTTTGTGTGGCTTTGCCATTTTGATATGCTTTGATCATGTTTAGGCCTTTGCTCATGAGAGGCAAGTTTTTCGCAAAATTGCCAAAATCCATCTTAGCTTCGTCCAATGGTTGTGAAACTTGGTGATCATGTAGTTGAGATCGATACGAAGCCGTAGAGTACCTAACTTGCTCATTTGGACATGTGTAGCATCCTATGTTGAATTTTGTATATTTGAGAAGCTCTAGGTTGAAAGTTTTGCATTTTTGGCTTGATTCATGCATTGCCAACAAGGGGGAGAAGTTTGAGCTTGAAATGGCTTACCGGGCGCTTTTAGAAGGTTTTCAGGTGGTTTCGAGCCATTTCTGGGCTCTGTTGTACACCGGTCTGACCGGTGAAGAGCACCGGTCTGACCGGTGTGAGTGCTGGTCCTGTACATATGTTGGGCACCGGTCGACCGGTGGTGATGACCGGTCGACCGGTGTGAGTGAAATTGCCGCTGTTTGCCTTTTTTTCACCGTTTTGCATGCATTCGTCCGGGGGAGTTGCATTGGTTCGGGGGGAGCTTGCATGTGTGCGGGGGAGCTCTTTGAGAGTTTTTGAGTTTTGTTTCGGTGGTTTGTGCTCTTTGCTTGAGCTTTGCTTTGTCTCGGATGTGTCGAGCCGTTGCCCTTGCCTAAGGGGTCCGAGACTTGTCTTCTTCAAGTGATCTTGCTCTTTGCCTTTGTTTGGCTTTCGATCGCTTGTTGGAGTTTCTTTTTGTTCGTTTCTTTTCTTTTTCTTTTCTCTCTTGTTACTTTCGTGTGGTTGTTGTCAATGCACTCATCAAGGGGGAGATTGAGGACCATGTGTGGTTCGAGGACCGGTGGATGGTCGCTTCCTTGTGTGATGAGTGATTGACAACGTTGTGTGGACTGATTCTTGGCTAAGTATTGCAGGTGCAGGTTGCGGCTTGACTCGTGTTGGTGCAGGTGAAGAACAAGCGCGAAAGGTCGTCGCCGGTGAGGCCTCCAAGTGTGGAGAAGACAAGTAGGCTTTGTTCGAGGGACCCGGTGGCCAGCGGGGTCAAGTGCGGGCCGCATGGTGGCATGAACAGCAAGATGAAGTCGTGGACGGTTTCTTGGTTGAGCCTCAAAACCAAGGTCGAGCCGGGACTACGTGGGAGCCAAGTCATGAGTGGAGATTGGCGGAGGCTACACCGAGTTCGCGGGGTTTCCGGTGGTTCACCGTAAAAAACCACCGGGTTCCTTGGTTGATCCACAAAGCCAAGACCGGAGAACCGAAGACGGAGGTGCGGCGGCACCGGACCGGTCCGACCGGTGGGTCGACCGGTCGACCCGGTGGGGACCGGTCGGCCGGTGAGGAGCACCGGTCGGCCGTGTGCGACGACGCGGTCCGGAATCTTCGAAGCGGAGGACACGCGTCGGGATCGCATCGCTTGCGTCGAGGCTACGCGGGTGCGGTTGCGGGCATCCGTCCGATGGTGAAGACATCAAGAATTCCGAATCCGCCCTTGAGGGGCATGTATCCCTAGTTAGTAGAGAGGGGCATTTTAGACATTCGGTTGCCGCCTATATAACCCAAGAGGTGAGAGGTTGGCAGCCAACTCTTGGAACCCTAGCTCATTAGTTTTCCTATTTTCCACCTATTTTCCTTAGGTTTTCTCTAGGACTAGCAAGAGAGCTTCACGGAGAGATCTTGTAGAGAGGGATGGATGATCGGGCGGCTTGCTAGACCTTGTACGAACCTTTGTTTCATGTATAGATGATTCGGCGTGGTTCCTCAAGGTTTGGATGTGTTTTCCCCGGTTGTTCTTGGTGGTGATTTTCGGAGCCCTCTCTCGGTGATTTCTTTGGGTTGTTTTCGGGGCTTTTCTCTTGGGGATTTGATGGGGGAAATTTGTGGGAACCCTTCGTGGTTCTTTGGGTTGTGATTCCCCTCCCAAATCCGTGAGAAAAGGTGCTCGATTTTGGGGTTTCTTGAGTTCTTGGGTTGGAAGTGCTTTCGGCGGGGTTTCTTCGATTCCTCCTTTTTGGACGAGTTTTTGTGGGATTAAACTTGGCTATGAACTTCTCATGAGGTGTTCTTGATATCCCCAAAGTCTTGTTCAAGTCCGTGGAGCGATTCGGGAGATCGAGATTTGGATTTGGGGGGAGTTGACCGCGGGTCTTGTTCATCCCGAGCTGCCCAGGCTACACCGGTCTGACCGGTGCTCTTGACCGGTCTGACCGGTGCAAGCCCTTGTGGGTTTTTGCTCGGGTGAACGTCTTGGTGTGTTCGTTGTTGTCCTGTGTTGCTGCTTGTTTCAAGTTTGGGTCCGTTTGGTGGTCGGTTGACCCTGTTTGGTGCCTTGGGGGCTTTCGAGCTCGCCACCGGTCGGCGACCGGTGTGTCTCACCGGTCGACCGGCGTAGAGCCACTTAGTGAAAGTTGCTCGGTTTCACCGGCGGGGACCGGTCGACCGGTGGTGCTCACCGGTCGACCGGTGTGGGTCTGTAGACTCGAGGTTTGGTTTTTCCGCCGCGTTTCTCGGGTCGGAAGGTTGCGTGTTGGTTCCTAGGTCCGGTGGCACTCCGGTGACTACGTGGGCTTGACCAACCTTGGTAGTGAGTCGGAGACGTGTGTTGGAAGTCGCGTTCGTCTTGTTGGAGTTTGCATCTCCTTCGAGAAGAATTTTTATCGGCTCCCATTCACTCCCCCCCCCCTCTACGGTTCGCCGTATCGGTCCTTCAATATGCAACAGCTCCGTCGGACGCTCGGTCATGACATCGGTCAGGGGTGGATGGGGAGTGGCTACCATCTCGCCATGCCTATACAGAGCACAGACCAAATCCTTCTCAAAGTTCAACTTTGGCAATCCTCGGACAAGGTCAAGACTACTCAAGCGGGAAACCAAATCAAAGCTCAAGTGACCCAACCGCCTATGCCATTTCCACAAATCACAAGAAGGACCAGCCATCAAACAACGAGCAGGACCCAAAGAACGAGAGAAATCAGCCCTGAAAATCTGACCCTCGGGGATGATCATACAAATAAGATCACCTCGAGAATCCAGCAAACGAGACTCGCCAGACTTGAAACGCACCTCAAAGCCCTCATCAAGCAACTGAGAAACCGAAAGCAAATTGAAGCTCAAAGACTTCGCAAGAGCAACCCTCTTCAACGTTACCTTGTCACTCACATGCACAACACCCTCAGAAATCACCCTTCCTCGTCTGTTGTCCCTAAACGTGATGTACATCTTTTCCTTCACTGCAATGAGGCTGGAGAACCACTTCTTATCTCCGGTCATGTGTCGGGAACATCTGGAGTCGATCAACCAAATGTTCTCCAAGCCTCCTACCTGTAGTCAGAAACAAGAATGGGGATGAGCCAACGACTCGACGCTGGGGTTAGCACACAGAAAGTTGAACCAGTGTCGAGCCATCTGCTCAAAAGAGGGGTTAGAAAACATCATTCCCTTGCCATCAAAATTCCCATGTCCCATGGAAGGAGTACGAGCACCACGAGGGGGAAAACGTGGTCCGTAGTTCCTCTGGAACCCAAAGCTGTGATCATCTCCCCTAGACCCGTATTCAGGATGAGTAGGAGGACGTCTAGCAAAACCACCACGAGCCCGACCAAACCTCTCACCAGCACGCACACCATCATCTCTCCTATCAAACCTCTCACCACCACCTCTTTGTGGGAACCTACCACCCTGAGCTCCAACTCTACCAACATTCTTCACACCTCCCACACCCCGTGGAAGTGGCACTCTAGGCTCAGGAATACCATGAGACTGGCAATACCTGTCCTGGTTTGCTTGCTCCCTAGCAAGCCTCTCATCCCTCTTCCTCTTGTAGCAAAACTCTGCTAGATGCCTCTCCTTGCCACAATACTCACACTTGAAGGGGATGGGTTTTGGTTTTGACTCTGGCTTCTTTCTAGGCTTCACACCCTTCTCACTCACAAACTACACCGGTTTCTGGAAGTCATTTGCTTTAGGTGGGAATTTGGGTGGATCTTGGGTTGTGTCAAGCTTGTTACAAAGGTGGTTGGGCTTTGGTGTGAAAGAGTTCTTGGGTGCTTTTGGAAGAGGAACTTGGATGTCTCCGATCACCTGAAACTCGGGGGTGGACTCAACACACTTCTCATACACACTCTCCCCACTGTTTTCTCCCACTTTCTCACCGAACTTCTCAAAACCTAGACCACGACCATCCGCTCTCTTGAACTCCTCAATCATGATTTTCAATTGAGGTTCTTTCCCAGACAACCAACCCAACACCTTCCTCAAATAATCATTCTCCTCATAGATGACTTCCAAACGAGAAGTACGTTCAAGATTGCACAAAGTAACTTCATCACAACTAGTGCATGCATTGACAACAGGAGATTTCAAAGAAGCTTCCAAAGCGCTAATGGTAGAACGAGCATCAACAAGCTTAGCATGCATAGTAGGACATGATTTACAAGCACCAAGCAAAGTGGGTCTAGCCTTAAGCTTGTCATACTCTATCTAAGAGCATCTAGTTTAGCCAAAGTGGAAGCATTCTTCTCATTAAGAAATTTGATTTCATTAAACCATGCATCACATTCGGGACATTCAATATCATCAGAAATGGTAGGAGTAAGTTTCAAAGAGTCATTCTCAAGTTTCAACTCAAGCAATTTAGACTCTAACTCTCCTACTTTTTCACTAGCATTCTCAAGTTGAGCCCTAAAATCTTTCGTCATCTTCTTGGCATCCCTCAACACACTATCACGGTTGTCAATCAAACCATTCAACCTAGTGATCTTAGCAAGCAAAGCGTCAGGGTCACGGTTTACCTCATCCTCTGAGTCGGAGTCGGTGTCTTCCTTCTCGTCCTTCTTGCTGCTTGAGCTATGGGCCATGCCACAAAAGCCTCCAAGTGCCACACAACTTAAACCACTGAGGTTCCGGCTTGCATTCTTCTTGCCCTTGCGCCTCTCGGCGTCTTCATCCTCACTGCTTGAGCTTGAATGCGCGTCGCTTGAGCTTGTGTCGACGTCGCTTGCACCGGCCACCATGGCTCTTGCCTTGTCCTTCTTGTGGCCGCCCTTGCTCGATTGCTGCTTGTCCTTGTCCTTGTCCTTGCTCTTGGACTTGTTGTAGTGCTTGCCCTTGGAGGAGTACTTGTCTTCACGCCTCGGGTGCGCCTTGTACTCGCTCATCTTGTACTTGTTCTCCTCCGCTTCCGGGCACTCGGCGACGAAGTGTCCACGCTTGCCACACTTGTAGCATGTCCCCGAGCTCCGCCTTGCATTCCTCCGGTTCTCATGTAGTCGATCAAACCTCCTTGAGAGCAAGCCAGTTCCTCCTCGCTCAGCACATCGAACTCATCATCTAGAATAGACACGAGAGAAGACAAGGAAAACTGTCGACAGGAAGGGTTAGTGTTGGCTTTACCATTTGCTCCGCCCACAAGAGCAAGACTATGATCAGTCGAGCCCTCATGCTTGGATTGCAACTTCCTGTCAACCTTAGATGACTTGAGCTTAGAAAAGAGATCATCCAACTCAATGGTCAAGTATTGCCCGGACTCCTTGATGTCCTCAACCTTAGCACCCCAAATATTTTGGTCCAAGATATGTAAAAGCTTCAAAGCTTGATCATGCTCGGTGTAAGGGAAATCCTCAACATTGGCCTTTGTGTTGTTCACGATGGCGGTGAACCTCTGAAACATCGCATCAATGTCCTCACCGGGAAGTTGAGTAAAGTTCTCATATTGCATCCGGTAAGAAACAAAGAGGCGAGCCTTCACATGGTTATCACCACCGTGAGCAACAAACAACTTCTCCCAAATTTGTCAGGCAAGATTCAAATGGCGAACACGCTCAAACTCAGGATCACACAAGCTTCGAACCAAGTGATCAATGGCTTTTGCATTTGCCTCATACTTGGCCTTAGCACCAGCATCGGTCACCATAAGAGTGTGGATCTCCACCGGAATAGCATAGGTCTTGTCAAGCACAATGAAATCCAACAACTTGCCACGAAGAAAGATCAACATTCGGGCCGCCCACTTGTGGTAACCCTTCCCATCGAAGTGCGGCGGAAAGCCCCGCTCAACGTACGCCATCTTTGGATTCAAGACTTGTCAAAGTCACCACGAATCTGGCACCAAGCTCTGATACCAATTGAAGGATCGGATGGCGATTAGAGAGGGGGGAGTGAATAGGAGCCGGTAAAAATTCTTTTCAAAGAACCCGGCCTATACCCTAAACAAATCCCTGTGACACACGAGCGATGGATCGAATCACACACCAATCGCCAAGACAACAAGGTTATGGATCAACCTCAAATCTTAGGAATGATTCCTTGAAGCACACGCGGAAGCACGAAAGAAGGAAGGGAGGAATCGAACCAAGGAGCAAAGCTGCCAGGCTCTGGCGGACTGTCCGCACGGGCCACGCGGACAGTCCGGCCAGGAGCCACGGACAGTCTGCAAAGGTGCCGCAAACAGTCCGGCCGAAGCCACAGAAAGTCCGAAAAAGCCACCAGAACAACCAGAGACGAACCGTCCACGAAGACTGGGCGGACCGTCCGCGCGGGATCCGGACCGTCCGCTACTGAAGCTCGGATCGTCCGCAAACCAGCTGCAACGAAAACCTAAAACAAAACCGGATCAAAACAAGAACACGAAGAACATCACGACGAACTGGGATGAACTGCCTCCTCGCGGACAGTCCGCAGGGAGCGGGCGGACAGTCCGCCAGTTCAAATAGAACTAGAACAGCCCGAGCTCGCGAAGTCAACTCCACCTACTCATCACCAGATCTCCCAAACGGTAGAATCTGAAGAGGCAAGGGTTTAGGGACAAGATATGCATCCAACAAGGATGCTATACCCCAAAAATTTCACCTCCTAACTCCCTAAATCACCGGGAATCGCGGATCCTTTGCACACCACCAAAAACTAGAGCTCCCACCGAAAATCCTTGAATCGAAGTGGTTTCCCGGCGTTTGAGGGCACAAGATCAATCAAAAAGATGCACAAGACATCCATCCATGTTCCCCTCAATGAAATCCGGGGAGAAACCCACTCAAATCCATGGAAACACACCAAGAACAAGGGCACCAAAAACAAGCATGAAAAAAACCACGGAAATCACAACGCCGAATCTTCTATACAAACCAGGAAAGATTCACAAGGTCTAGCATGCCGCCCTAACATCCAACCCTCTCAACAAATCTCTCATGAAGCTCTCATGCTAGCCTAGACAAGAAAATGGAGAAGAAAATGTCTCAGGAAAATGAGAAATGGGAAGAGAGAAATGAAACCCTAAGTCGCGGAGAGAGAGCCCATCCACTCACACTCATGGCTTATATATCGGGTCCCGCCGGTGTGGTAAATGACTCCACTACCCCTAACTCAACTAATGGCGATGCAACCCACGCAGGGGCATTTATGTAATGTTTGTGGGTCTTGCCATCGGACGGCCGTGCCTTCGCCGCACCCCGCGTCCTCCCGACGCAAGCCATGCGATCCCGCCGCGTGTCCTCCGCTTCGAAGCTTCCCGACATGCCCGGATCCCGTCTCTGTCGTGTTGGGCCTTCAGACCTGATTTTGAGGCCCAAACCAAGAAACCGTCCTCCGATGGTTTTGTGGGCAAACCACCAAACCCCACGTGCTCGGCCCAGCCTCCCGCCAAGCCTCTTGACTCGACCGCCACCGTGCACCGGCTCGATCGTCCACGACTTCGTCTTGCTCGTCTCGCCACCATGTGGCCCACACCTAGTCCCGCTGTCCACCGGGTCCGTCGAACCGAGCCTACTTGATTCTCTATCTCTCGGAGGCCCCTCAAGGCTGAAGATCTGAGGACCATGTGTGGTTCGAGGACCGATGGAAGGTCGCTTCCTTGTGTGATGAGTGATTGACAACGTTGTGTGGACTGATTCTTGGCTAAGTATTGCAGGTGCAGGTTGCGGCTTGACTCGTGTTGGTGCAGGTGAAGGACAAGCGCGAAAGATCGTTGCCGGTGAGACCTCCAGGTGTGGAGAAGACAAGTAGGCTTTGTTCGAGGAACCTGGTGGCCAGTGGGGTCAATTACGGGCCGCATGGTGGCATGAACAACAAGATGAAGTCGTGGACGGTTTCTTGGTAGAGCCTCAAAACCAAGGTCGAGCCGGGACTACGTGGGAGCCAAGTCGTGAGTTGAGATTGGCGGAGGCTACACCGAGTTCATGGGGTTTGCAGTGGTTCACCAGAAAACCACTGGGTTACTCAGTTGAGCCACAAAACCGAGGCCAAAGACTCGACGAGGAGGTGCGGCCACCTAGGCCAGTTCAACCACCCAGATGGGCGGTCAGACCGCCTGGGGCCGGTCAGATCTCCCGGGCCGGTCTAACCGCCCAGGGGGGCGGTCTAACCGCCCTAGCCGCCAGCGTCAAGATGCTTCGAAGGGGGGGACATGCGTCGGGACACGACTGAGGCTAAGCAGGTTGTGGTCGCCGGGCATCCATCCGATGATGAAATTCTGAAGACTTCCAAATCCGCCCTCGAGGGGCTTGTATCCCTAGTTATTAGGTGAGAGTAGTTTAGTCTTTTGGGTGCCTCCATATATACTCTTGAGTGGATGGATGGCAGCCAACTCTTAGAACCCTAGCTCATTTTGTTTTTCTATTTTCGTTCTCCATTTTCCCTAGTTTTTCCCAAGACTAGCTTCAGAGCTTCATGTGATATCTAGAGAGAGGGATGGATGTTTGGGTGGCAAGCTAGACCTTGTACGAACCTTCATGGTATGTATATATGGTTCGGCGTTGTTCCTCAAGGTGGTTTTCCCGTCCTCTTTTGTGTTGATTTTCGGAGCTCTTTGCTGGTGGTGTTTTGAGGACGATTTCTTTTGGTCTTTGGTGGGTGTCACGTGTGAGGATCTTGTGCCTCTTTGGCTGGTGACTTTGCCCCCAAATCTCCTTTGAATTGAACTCGATTTGGAGGTTTTTTGAGTTGGGTGAGTTCTTGACCTAGAGAGGCGATTTCGTCGATTCCTCTTGATTGTGAGCGTTTCGGGTCGATTCCTTTGATGTAGAGGTTGTCCAGGAGGTAACCCAGCTAATCCCGAAGTTTCACTGCAATCCGTGGAGTGATTCGGGAGATCGGGCGCGAGGAAGTTAGGGTTCGACTCGCGGGCTGTTTTTCTGGGAGAGGCGGTCTAACCGCCTGGAGGGCGAGGTCTAACCACCCCGGGGTTTCCAGGTCAAAGTTTTGTTTCGCCAGATTTTCTTCTGTGAGTTTGTTCGCTTGATCAGAGGAGCGTTTGGGTGAAATTTCGGGTCATTCTCGTGCCGTTTGCTAGGTGTTCTTGGTTGGAGTTCGTTGCTAGGTACAGGAGGTTAGACCGCCCCTGGTAGCCGGTCTAACTGCCCCTTGGCCCCTGGGTGGAGTTTTGGTTTTCGCCAAGATTTTCCGGTAGCTAGCATGGCCTTGACCAGAGATCTTTGTTGGTGAAACCGTGGTGCGTTTTGGTGCTCGGAAGAGGTGTTTTGGTGGATTTCTTGGTTACCAGGTGGAGGCGGTCTAACCGCCCCCTCTGGACAGCCGGCTTTCGAGGTGTTTCTGCTGTCGTGGGTGCGTGTGTGTTGAGGTTGCTGGTAGAGTTTGTTCCTCGGCTACGTGGTGTTGGCAAACGGAAGGTAGAAGTGCGGAGCGTGTAATTTAGGGGGTCCGACCGAGTGGGTTCATCTTGTCGGAGTTTTAATCTCCTTCGAGAAGAATTTTATCGGCTCCCATTCACTCCCCCCTCTCTGGTCGCCTAATCGGTCCTTCAAGTGGTATCAGAGCCAGTTCGGGTCTTTGTTGACTCTAATCAGTCTAAGATCCAAGGATGGCGTACCAGGAATGGTGTTCGGGTCCTCCACACTTCGATGGCAAGAACTACCAGATGTGGAGTAAGCGGATGGGTGCGTTCCTCCGCGGAAAGGGTCAGATCCTTTTGGATGTCACGGTGGACACAAGATATGTCCAGCCGATGGACTTCCTCGCTCCAGGATCGAGGGATAGGTTCGACGCCAACAACAAGGCGGTCGACTACTTGTTTCGTGCTCTGTGTCATCCTGAGTTCGATCGGGTGCACACCGAGCACTTGGCTTGTAGAATTTGAACGGTGTTGAAGGAGGCTCGTGTTGGGAATGCCCAGGTTCAAGCACGGATGTATGCGACCTACCGGAGAGAGTACGAGAACTTCACTCATCTCCCCGGTGAGTCCATCGATGCCTTGTTTCAGAGGTTCACGGTGGTTGTGAACAACACGAGGGCCAATGTGGACGTGCTCCCATACGATGGTCATGATAGAGCGGTCAAGCTCTTACACTCCTTGGATCGTACAATATGGGGCGGAAAGTTCGAGGCCATTGTGGAGTCGGAGAAGTATGATACTCTGACGGCGAACGAGCTGTTCTCGAAGCTCAAGTCGAGTGAGGTGGATAGGGGCATGACTGCCAAGCTCGAGGGTCCGACTGATTCCCATTGTCTTGCCCTCGTTGGTGGTTCGAAAGGAAAGGCTAACACTAACCCATCCACCAGGATGTTCTCTGCCAGATGAGGAGTTCGATGTGCTTGGAGAGGACGAGCTGGTACTCCTGACGAGACGGTTCGAGAGGCTGCACGCGAACCGAGTGAACATGAGGAGGAACATGAGGACATGCTTCCAGTGCGGCAAGCCAGCACACTTCGTCGCCGACTGCCAGAAGAAGGTCGAGAACAAGGACGGCTACAAGCACAAGCCGAGGAACGATGGCAAGTACAAGAACAAGCAGAAGGACGAGTGACGATAGAGGACGAAGGAGAGCCGATGCAAGGCCCGAGCGATGGTTGGTGCGAGCGACGTCGACTCCAGTTCTGTGTACTCCACCTCGAGCTCGAGTCACAGTGAAGACAAAAGTGATCGTCGCAAGGGCAAGAAGGCGTCCAAGAACCTGAGCGGGCTGAGCTGCTTCGCTAGAGATGGCTTCTGCACCATGGCGCTGAGCTCCGGCAGCAAGAAGAGCACACAGAGCGACTCGAACTCTGAGTCCGACGACGAGGTGCGTGATGAGCTTCCCTTCTTGCGCCAGGAGAATGAACGGCTCGGTACTTTGCTTGATAATCATGATGACATGCTTAGAGAGGCAAAGAAAATGAGAAAAGAGCTTAGGGCTTCACTCGAGGATGCTAGGACTAGAGTGGCTGAGCTAGAGACACAGGTGCATGATAGCAAGCTTGAGATTGATTCCCTTAAGGCTAACCTTGTAGTTTCAGATGATGTTGATTGTGCTGATTGCTCCATATTTCTTGCTGATCTTGCTTTGTTCAAGGAAAAGCATGCCTCCAAGTGGAGGAACTAGATGTGCTTAGGGTTGAAGTGGCTGAGCTTAAATCTAGACCTGCTTTGCTAGGCGCTTGCACTTCTTGCCCTGTTTTGCTTGCTAGGATTGATGAGATGCATGCTTACACTAGTTCTCTTGAGGCGAAATTGAAGGAACCCATGCCTACATCATGCTCTACCTGTGAAATGCATGCTTTGAAAAATTTGGAACTTGCACATTATGTTGATCGTTTGCAGGATGAGAATGATGAGTTGAGAAAGTTGATGGGTTGGTTGTCCGGTCATGAGCCTCAGTTGAGGATGATGATTGAAGCATTTAAGAGGCAGGATGGTGAGGGACTTGGGGCAAACAAGGTTGGTGAGGGAAGTGGAGAGAATATCTCAGAGCCACCAAATACCCACCACAAGATTGATTTCCCCCAAAACCTAACCATCTTAGGAACCACTAGACACAACCCCAGCTCCACCCATATTTCCTACACCCACAAATGATCTCCAAAAGCCTATCAAGCTTGTGAGCACTTCCGGGAAAGTGTTCTTTGGGAAAGTGAGTAAGAAGGACAATGAGAAGAAATCGGTGGAGGAGTTGAGTGGAGAGAAACCAAGTGAGCAGCCCCAATCCAAGCCTAAGCCTAAGCTTGTGAGGTTCCGTTGTGGCTATTGTGGGAAAGAGGGTCACAAGGATGAGTTTTGCTTCAAGAGGAAGCGGGAAGAGAGGATGGCAAAGGAGTGGGCGAACAAGGATAGGTACAGCCCTTCCCATGGTGTACCTAAGCCTCGTATGCCACTGCCCAGGGGTAAAGCTGTGGTGAGAAGTGTTCCGGCATGGGGAGATGCGAGTTCCCACAGCCGAGGAGCAATTCTAGAGGGGGCGGTCAGACCAGCCTGGCTAGGCGGCCAGACCGGCCCTGCCCAGAGGGGGCGGTTAAACCGGCCTGGCTAGGCGGTTCAACCGCCCCCCAGAATTCTTGGCGGAGTGGTTTTCGAGGTGGTGAGTCGAGAGGTTTCAGGTCTGGAGGTGGAGTTGCTGGTGGTTGGTCTGGAGAGACAGCAGGTGGTCAGATTGCTAGGCATTCTCCCCCTCGAGTTCACTACGGGGATGGGAGGAGTCGTAGCTTTGAGAAGGAGAGGAGGGACGGTCCACGGGTTGTCTTCCGTGGTTTTGGTCCTCCTCCAGGCAGCGAGGGGTGATTTCCTCGGAGTGGTTACCGAGGTGGTGTTCGTGGTGGTAGTTATGGTAGAAAAGATGGCTTGATGTGTGCTAACCCCACTTTCGAGCAAATGGCTCGGCACTGGTTTTACTCTTTTGGTACTAACCCCAATGCTGAGTCGTTTGTTCGCTCACGTGCTTATTCTTGAATTTCAGGTGAGAGACTTGAAGAACATTTGGTTGATTGACTCCGGTTGCTCGAGGCATATGACCGGAGACAAGGGGTGATTCTCAAGTCTCGTCCCAGTGGTGACGAAGAGGTACATCACTTTTGGGGACAATGGGCGTGGGCGTGTGCTTTCAGAAGGTGAGATAAAAGTGAGTGGCAAGATCACTCTAAGTCGTGTTGCTCTTGTTCAATCGCTGGGGTACAATTTGCTTTCTGTGTCCTAGTTGTTGGATGACGGCTTTGAGGTGTTGTTTCGGCCCGGTGGTTCTCGGATTTTAGACTCTCTAGGGGACCTTGTTTGTATGGTCGTTCCCGAGGGTCAGGTGTTTCGTGCTGATTTTTCTCAGTCTTCGGGTGTGGAGCATTGTTTCTTGTCTGGTTCTTCGAGTGAGTTTTGGAAGTGGCATAGGAAGTTGGGTCACTTGAGCTTTGACCTTTTCTCGCACTTGAGTAAACTCAATTTGGTCCGAGGATTGCCACGGTTGAGGCTTGAGAAAGAGTTGGTGTGTGCACCGTGTAGGCATGCCAAGATGGTAGCCTCTTCTCACCTGCCTCTCACCGATGCGATGACTGAGCGTCCATGCGAGCTGCTCCATATGGACCTTGTTGGCCCAGCTCGTGTGCGATCTGCGGGTGGGAAGTGGTATGTCTTTGTTGTAGTGGACGCCTATTCTCGGTATGCGTGGGTGTACTTTCTTGAGGGTAAGGGGTAGACATTTGGTTTTGTTCGAGATCTAGTCTTGCGGTTGAGGAACGAGAGGCACGGAGATGCCATACGAGCTATCTGCAGTGATAATGGCTCGGAATTCAGAAACTCTCGTTTTGAAACCTTTTGCCATGACTTGGGTCTTGAGCACCAGTTTTCGAGTCCGTATAAGCCTCCCCAAAATGGTGTTGTGGAAAGGAAGAACAGGACGTTGTGCGATATGGCTCGGACGATGCTTGATGAGCATAGGACTCCGAGGAGGTATTGGCCTGAGGCGGTGAATACCGCGTGCTATGTGTCAAACAGGATCTACCTCTGAGTGCACAAGAAGAAAACATGCTATGAGTTGATGCATGGTCGCACACCCAAGGTGAGTCACTTCCATGTCTTTGGTTGCAAGTGCTTTATTCTGAAGAAAGGCACGAAGTTGGATAAGTTTGAGGCTAGGTCTGTCGATGGTATTTTCTTTGGTTATGCATCTCATTCTAGAGCATATCGTGTGCTCAATCTTGAAACTAAGCAAATTGTGGAGACTTGCGAGGTAACCTTCGACGAGACAGAGCCACGTAATCAGCTTCTCTTTGAGTGTGCAGGTGATGATGAGCTTGGCGAGGAGATCTTTCAGGAGGAGGAGCATGAACATGGAGATGATGAAGATGGCGGTGCGGTGCCCCCGGCTGAACATGTGCACACTACTTCGACTACGGTGATGGACGGACCCTCTACTACACCAACGACAATAAATCAATAACGACGAGAAGCTGATGTTGAGGGGGAGGTAGCATCGAGGCGAGAACCTCCCCGGCGAGTACAAGTGGATCACCCAGCTTCGAGGATCACCAGCGACATGAATGAACGCACTACACGGTCGAGGGTTCGAAAAAATTCTCATTTCGCTCATGCTGCATTTGTTGCTACGTACGAGCCCAAAGACATTGGACACGCACTATCTGATCACAATAAGGTTAATTCGATGCATGAGGAGTTGGAGAACTTTGAGAGGAATCAGGTTTGGGAGTTGGTTGACCCTCCCCCAGGGTGTAAGCCGATTGGTACAAAGTGGGTGTGGACGAACAAGGAGGGAGAGAAAGGTGAGGTTGTGAGAAACAAGTCGAGGCTTGTTGCTCAGGGGTTCAGTCAGAAGGAGGGGATTGACTACGAGGAGACCTTTGCTCCCGTAGCCCGTTTGGAGGCGATTAGGATCCTTCTAGCCTTTTCCGTGGCTAAAGGGATCAAGTTGCACCAAATGGATGTGAAGAGTGCTTTTATGAATGGTGTGTTGGAGGAAGAAGTGTATGTGAGGCAACCTCCGAGGTTTGAGAGTGAGAAGTACCCCCACCGGGTTTACAAGTTGAGGAAGGCGCTGTATGGGTTGAAGCAGGCGCCTAGAGCTTGGTATGGTAGGTTGAGGGGGTTCTTGTTTGAGAGAGGTTTTGAGGTGGGGAAGGTCGATCAGACCTTGTTTTTGCTGAGGCAGGGCAGAGATATCCTGATTGTGCAGGTCTACGTGGATGATATTGTCTTTGGTGGCTTGTCTAACTCTCTTGTTGCAAGGTTTGCAGAGGATATGAGCAGGGAATTTGAGATGAGCATGATGGGGGAGTAGCAGTTTTTCCTCAGGCTACAAATCAAACAATCAAAGGAAGGAACATTTGTGCACCAAGCCAAGTACACCAAGGACATTGTGTGGAAGTTCAAGATGAAGGATTCCAAGGCCATGACGACGCCAATGAGTACGACTATAGCTCTTGATGCGGATAAGGAAGGTGAACACTTGGACCAGAAGGAGTACCGAAGCATGATCGGGTCACTCCTCTACTTGACGGCGACGAGGCCAGACATACAGTTCTCGGTGTGTCTGTGCGCTCGTTTTCAAGCGTCTCCGAGGACTTCGCATCGACAAGTGGTGAAGCGAATTTTCAGGTACTTGCGTCACACTCCCGACTTCGGCCTTTGGTACTTCGCGTCCTCTTCTTTGGCACTTCATGGTTTTTCAGACGCGGATTTTACCGGGTGTCGGTTGGATAGAAAGTCCACTTCTGGGGCTTGCCAGTTTTTGGGTTCTTCTTTGGTGTCTTGGTCTTCCCACAAACAGTCGAGTGTTGCTCAATCCACTAACGAGGCAGAGTATGCTGCCACTACTAGTTGTTGCTCTCAGCTCCTTTGGATTTCATACACCATGAGTGACTTTGGTGAGGAGTATACCCATGTCCCACTTCAATGTGATAGCACCAGTGCCATAAGCGTTGCAAAGAACCAGTGCTCCATTCCAAAACCAAGCACTTAGAAGTGAGGTATCATTTTCTGAGAGACAACGTAGAGAAAGGAAAGATGGCTTTGATCCATGTACCCACACATGACCAACTAGCCGATATTTTCACCAAACCCCTAGATCAAGCAACATTCACTCATTTGCGGGGGGAACTTGGTGTGTGTTTGATTTCTTGAGTTGGGTGTGTGGGAGCTCCTTTGTAGCATATGTATTGCTTTCTTTTGTGCATTTCTTGCATTTGGCATGGCATATGTAACATGATGTATAGGCATCCTTGTATCTTAGTTTGCATGCATTTTGTATCATATGCATTGGGTAGGAAAAGCTTCTCCTATATACATTGTTCACCATGGGACGCTATATATGTTTTTGTGAGCCTGTTTGGTATGCTATTGTTAGTTTGGCTTAGCTCTTGATGATCTTGATGAATGATCCATGGTTGATGGCTATATTTTTGAAAAAATGTCACATATATGCTCTCTCATGTGTAAACGCTTTTATATGATCTTGACATGTTTTAGTGGCTTTGCTATGCTTAATTTGTGGTTGGATAGATAGTTTATTGATCATATGGGGCCAAAGGCTCAATTGCCATCATGAATGTTTAGCCCTCTTGCTTTATCTTATGGAGGGGCATAAGTTCCTTTTTGTCGCAAAGACATTTCATGTACCAATGATAAATCTGAAAATGAAATTTAAAATTCTTAGAAAATGTGCTCCCATGTCATATGTGCTGAAATTAATTTGCTTTGGGTGCAAAACCGTTGCATGATGCCTACCGATGAGAAGTCTCATATATAGAAGTAGGCACATGGCTCGGTGGCTTTGACATGACATGTGGTGCTTGTGGGTGTTTGTGATAGTCTTATGATTAGAATGGCTGTCTTAACATGAAGTTTGTGTGGCTTTGCCATTTTGACATGTTTTGCTTGTGAGAGAGTAACTTTTCGCAAAATTACTCAAATCCTTTTTAGCCTTGTCCAATGGTTGTGAAACTTGGTGATCACGTAGTTAAGGTCATTACGAACCAGTAGAGTATCTAACTTGCTCATTTAGACTTGTGTAGCTCCTTGTGATGAATTTTGTATATTTGAGAAGCTCTATGTTTAAAGTTTTCGCATTTTGCCTTGATTCATGCATTGTCAACAAGGGGGAGAAGTTTGTGCATGCTTTGGGCACCTGGGAGTGTTTGGAAGGTGTTCCAATTGGTTCGGGCAAATTTTGAGCAGTTTGGTGCAGGGCCGGTCACATGGGGCGGTCTAACCGGCCCCAGGCGGTCAGATGAGTGGTAGGCGGTCTAACCGCCGGGGGTATGCCGTCTAACCGCCCTGGGACGAGTGAGCAGGTTTTTGCTCTTTGTTGCATTCCCGTGTTGCATTGCTGCATTTGTTCAGGGGGAGTGTGCTTTGGCTCAGGGGGGCTTGCATATGTGCAGGTCGTTGCCGGTGAGGCCTCCAGGTGTGGAGAAGACAAGTAGGCTTCGTTAGAGGAACCCGGTGGCCAGTGGGGTCAAGTACGGGCCACATGGTGGCATGAACAGCAACATGAAGTCGTGGACGGTTCCTTGGTAGAGCCTCAAAACAAAGATCGAGCCATGACTACGTTGGAGCCAAGTCATGAGTGGAGATTGGCGGAGGATACACCGAGTTCGCGGGGTTTGCAGTGGTTCACCCGAAAACCACTGGGTTACTCGGTTAAGCCACAAAACCGAGGCCGAAGACTCGACGAGGAGGTGCGGCCACCCAGGCCGGTTCAACCGCCCAGGAGGGGCGGTCAGACCACCTGGGGCCGGTCCGATCTCCCGGGCCGGTCTAACCGCTCAGGGGGGCGGTCTGACCACCCTGGCCGCCAGCGTCAAGAAGCTTCAAAATGGAGGACACGCGTCAGGATCGCAAGGCTTGCGTCGAGGCTAAGCAGGTTGCGGTCGCCGGGCATCCGTCTGATGAAAAAATTCCGAAGACTTCCAAATCCGCCCTCGAGGGGCTTGTATTCCTAGTTATTAGGTGAGGTTAGTTTAATCTTTTGGGTGCCTCCATATATACTCTTGAGTGGATGGATGGCAACCAACTCTTGGAACCCTAGCTCATTTTGTTTTTCTATTTTCGTTCTCCATTTTCCCTAGTTTTTCCAAGGACTAGCTTGAGAGCTTCATGTGAGATCTAGAGAGAGGGATGGATGTTTGGGTGGCAAGCTAGACCTTGTACGAACCATCATGGTATGTATAGATGGTTCGACGTTGTTCCTCAAGGTGGTTTTCCCGTCCTCTTTTGTGTTGATTTTCGGAGCTCTTTGTTGGCGGTGTTTTGAGGACGATTTCTTGGAGTCTTTGGTGGGTGTCACGTATGAGGATCTTGTGCCTCTTCGGCTGGTGACTTTGCCCCCAAATCTCCTTTGAATCGAACTCGATTTGGTGGTTTTTCGAGTTGGGCGAGTTCTTGACCTAGAGAGGCAATTTCGTCGATTCCTCTTGATTGTGAGCGTTTCGGGTCGATTCCTTCGAGCTAGAGGTTGCCTAGGAGGTAACCCAGCTAATCCCGAAGTTTCGCTGCAATCCGTGGAGTGATTCGGGAGATCGAGCGCGAGGAAGTTAGGGTTTGACCCGCGGGCTGTTTTTCTGGGAGAGGCGGTCTAACCGCCTGCAGGGGGCGGACTAACCGCCCTGGGGTTTCCAGGTCAAAGTTTTGTTTCGCCGGATTTTCTTCTGTGAGTTTGTTCGCCTTGATCAGAGGAGCATCTGGGTGAAATTTCGGGTCGTTCTCGTGCCGTTTGCTAGGTGTTCTTGGTTGGAGTTCGTTGCCGGGTACACGAGGTTAGACCTCCCCTGGTAGCCGGTCTAACCGCCCCTAGGCCCCTAGGTGGAGTTTTGGTTTTCACCAAGATTTTCTGGTAGCTAGCATGGCCTTGACCAGAGATCTTTGTTGGTGAAACCGTGGTGCGTTTTGGTGCTCGGAAGAGGTGTTTCGGAGGATTTCTTGGTTACCAGGTGGAGGCGGTCTAACCGCCCCCTATACCCGGTCTAACCGCCCCCTCTGGACAGCCGGCTTACGAGGTGTTTCCGCTGTCGTGGGTGAGTGTGTGTTGAGGTTGCTGGTAGAGTTTGTTCCTAGGACCAGTAGCACTCCAGTGGCTACGTGGTGTTGGCAAACGGAAGGTAGAAGTGCGGAGCATGTGATTTTGGGGGTCCGACCGAGTGGGTTCATCTTGTCGGAGTTTCAATCTCCTTCGAAAAGAATTTTTATCGGCTCCCATTCACTCCCCCCTATCTGGTCGCCTAATTGGTCCTTCAAGACCTTTCGCGCCCGTTCTTCACCTGCAACAACAAGAACTAGGCCGCAGCCTACACCTGCGCACTGAGCCAAGAGTCAGTCCAACACCCGTTGTCAATCACCCATCACTGAGGAGCGGTCATCCATCGACCACCGGGACGCTCCTGGTCCTCAAAACCATTGAAGCGGGCACGGCGGCGGCGGGTGGCGGTGCTGTTGACGGTGTATTTTGATACACCAAATATGTTCATTACACTTTGGTTTGGATTTGTTTGTGGAACTAACCCACCATTAGGCCCACTAATCATATAACACGTTCATCTATGTGCATGCATTTGGAAGTGTTGTGTTTATGTTGCATGAACATAAAGAACGGATTCGCAACAAGTTCAAATGAGCATTTACGGAGTCTTGTTCGTGTTCATGAGCTTAATGAATTCACTTCCAATGGTGGGAATAACCGAAGTGCTACGTAGGAACACCCCCGGGCTTTGAAGCGTAAAAGACCGAACTTCATTCACGGAGAACCTCCATCTTGGACGCGAGGATGACATCGTCAAAATCACGCAAGTGGAAGGGGCAAAGTGCATAATCACCTGAGGACCCACGGGAGCGAAGGGGCGACCGAACCGGGCCGAAATGGGACTGTGCCGGTCGGCCCAGCCCACTTCCGGTGTCGGTTCAGCCCTCCTTTCCTTGCACCCGAAGGATCTTCAACCCTAAAACCCTGGAGGCGCCGCCATTCGCAAGGAGATAGCCATTTGCACCAGGACGCCGCCACCGGAGGAGGGAGATCTCCGGAGGGTGTACGACCACCTCGAAGGAAGCACCCACAAGTGGATAAGAAGGAAGACATCGTCGGAAGGGTGACCATGATCAACGGTGTTATGTCTAGCACTTTGATGGGGTAATCTCCTTATTCGTCCATGGGTTGTAATCGATATTGGGATGTAATTGTACTTTGTTGGATTATCTATCTATCATCTTGTGTTGAATATACTTTATTGCTTAAGGTTAGCTATCGTCCCGTAAAAAAAGTAGAACTCCAGTGCTTCCTTGGATCCATTCAATACGCCGTGTCCATCATAGGTCTAGGGAAAGGGAGAAACCCTGGTCACAACCCCCGATAGATTAGATTGGTCTTCTTGTTTAAAGCGATTGCTTGTTCTAGTATCGTAGAACCATGGGCGAGTGTCTTTTATCTTGATTGATTAATCATTCTCTCTAGTGTAGTTTAGTTGTTTTCTAGTTTAATCATAGTTAGGGTTTGAGTAGCTAGTGTGTAGAGGTAGATCAAACACTTGTAAGCCCCTTGCTCCGCAGATTGACAAGAACCTTGGGAATCCCGTGGTGAAAAGGTGTAGGTCCGTTCGCTTGCGGATCGTAGAGGGATACGTCTTTTATCCGTCAACAAGCCCCTTTTTCTGGCGCCGTTGCCGGGGAAGCCGGCTAGTTTACATCGTTTGGTTTGCATTTAACTTAGTTTTATATTTAGTTTGTCTTTTATTTGCTATATCCAACACATATTATCTAGAAAACCACTTGTTTTGTTTTTGTTTTTGTTTTTATCTTGTTGTCTAGATGGCGTTCATCAATCAACCCGTGGAAGAGCTGGAGAAATCACTAAGGGATTACGCTAGCCCTCGATGTGAAGACATAAGAGTACAAGAGTCGGATTCGAAGCTCAAAGCGACCAAGTATGAGATTAAATCCAAGATCATCGAGACGGTGGCGGCAAACCCGTTTGATTTGATGGTTACGGAGAACCCATATAGACACATAAGGCATTTCACGACACTATGCAACACGGTGCGTCAAGAAGGAGTTCCCGATGAATGGTTCAAATGGATTCCCTTTCCATACTCACTTGCCGGCGAAGCAAAGACTTGGTACTCGTTTGCATCCTTTGAAGTTGAAGGCAATTGGAACAAGTTAACAAACAAGGTTTGCGAGAAGTTCTTTCCAGTTAGCAAGGTTCAACATCTAAGGAGGCAAGTGATCACTTTCATGCAAGGAGAAGAGGAAGGGATAGACCAAGCTTGGAATAGGTTTAATGAGTTGATCGAACAAGGACCAAGACTCGGCTTCTCTGGTTACATACTTTTGCATACATTTTTCTTTTCCCTAACCACTAGTTGCATGCAACACGTTCAAATGTGTGCAGGTGGGGATGTCATGGAGAAAACACCTACGGAAGCCGCTTAACTTCTACAAAAAATTAGTAAAGCGGCTGCCTTGCGAAAAGATTGGGAAACAAGACTTGCGGAAGATCCGGAACATAACTTCATGATGAAGAAGTGTGCTGAATTTTCTAAAGAGGCAACCCCGTTATCACAAAAGAGGAGCCAATCCCGGAAAAGCTTGAAGAAGAACACATCGAGTCAAGAACTACCCCGAGCATTGACTTCGCCGTATCAAAAGAAACAAACAAAAGAAGCATGTCAAGCACGAAGCCACTAAGGGAGTTCGAACCAATGGATTGGGTTCCAATCAATTACAGAGAATTATTCGACAAGAGAAGACCGTTACCTAATCAAAAGGGGATGGCGACAGCATTGGAAGTGGATTTCCCACCGGAAAGGAAAGCGGAAGATTCATACGACTTTGGAACCACTAGTGAGATCTTTCAAAAACTCTTTGGAGATGATGAAGTGGATCCGGAACACATAGCCGAGGTGAAAAGAATCATGGGGATCAAGCCCGAAGCATCGCCATATGCTCGCCTCGCCGAAGTTCACGCGATAGGATCCACACTTGAGTTGCGAGATTAATGGAGTTCAGTGCAAAGGTTTACACGACATCGGAGCCCAAGTAAGTGTCCTATCTTCTAAAGTTTACGATAAAATTCAAGACCACAACCTAGACTATTAGACCTCCAACATCAACGAAATTAATCATGGGAGATGGTAGAACTATTAGACCTCTAGGTATTGCTTGCAACATGAATGTAAAAATCTCTGGAAAATGTATACCAACCGATTTCTTTGTTAGTGATGCTTACAATAGTAATCATGATTACGTAATTCTAGGTAGGCCCTTTCTTAAGTTGGTTGATGCCGTGTTGGATGCCGGAAAAGGCAAAGTAACAATGAACCTTAATGGAAAAAATAACACATATAACTTTCTTCGTGTTTGTAAACACCCTACACCCTTTCCTCCCGAAGACAAAGAAGTAGAGGAAGTAGATTGTCTTTGTTTTGTTGAAACCCTTAGAGACCCGCTGCAAAAAGAGATGAAAAATCAAATAAGTGATCATCAAGATGAAGAACTAGAAGAAGCAACAAAAGGCTTAGAACCACAAGATGGAAGCGTGGAGGAAGAAAAATTCGAGGACATAGGAGAGATTAAACCCGAGGAGCCACAAGTGCCCGAGGTAGACCTTAAACCTTTGCACAAAGGATTAAGGTACGAATTTTTGGGCCCAGACAAGACTTATCCAATCATTGTGAGCAACGAGTTGGGTCACGAAGAAAATGAGAAGTTGCTGATTTTATTGAAAAAACATAGAAAGGTGATTGGGTATTCGATTAATGATCTCAAAGGTATTAGCCCAGCCTTTTGCACTCATTGTATACCAATGGAAGACCAATTTAAGCCCGTAGTGGACGACCAAAGGAGGCTAACTCCTGCCATGCGGGAGGTAGTGAAGAAAGAGGTTATCAAGTTACTTGATGCCGGAATCATCTACCCGGTTCCACATAGCGAATGGGTGAGCCCGGTACATTGTGTACCGAAGAAAGGAGGTTTAACCATGGTGAAGAATGAGAAGAATGAATTGATACCACAAAGAACTGTGACCGAGAGGCGGATTTGTATCGATTATCGTAAGCTTAACAAGGCAACGAAGAAAGATCACTTCCCCCTACCGTTCATCGACGAGATGCTGGAGAAATTAGCAAACCACGCTTATTTTTGCTTTCTCAATGGGTACTTGGGGTTCATGCAAATTCCCATTCACCCGGACGATCAACACAAAACAACGTTTACATACCCTTATGGAACGTTTGCATATAGAAGGATGCCCTTCAGTCTATGCAATGCTCTGGCCTCTTTTCAACGTTGCATGATGGCCGTATTCTCGGAATTCATCAAAGAAATTGTCGAGGTGTTCATGGATTATTTTTCCATTTATGGGAAGACGTTCATGGATTGCTTGGCATAGTAATTGTTGAGGTGTTCGGAATTCATCGAAGAAATTGTCGAGGTGTTTGAGGTCCTCACGAGGTGTGCGGAGGTAGACTTGGTGTTAAATGGGGAAAAGTTCCACTTCATGGTTAAGCAAAGCATAGTGCTCGAACATGTTATATCCGAGAAAGGCGTTGAAGTGGACAAGGCTAAGGTAGAGACGGTTGAGCAACTCCCACTGCCAACGGATGTTAAGTCCTTGAGGAGCTTTCTAGGTCATGCCGGATTTTATAGAAGATTTATTAAAGACTTGTCAAAGATCACTAAGCCTTTAACGCATCTCCTTCAAAAGGATGTGGCTTTCGGCTTTGATGAGAAGTGCCTAGCGGCATTTTGGACCTTGAAAAGTGCGTTGGTGAGTGCTCCCATTATTCAACCTCCGGATGGGAGCCAACCTTTCGAGATCATGTGTGACGCAAGTGACTACACCGTAGGCGCGGTTTTGGGTCAAAGAAAGGAAGGCCGAGTTCACGCCGTTTACTACGCTAGCAAAACTCTTAATGGCGCACAATTAAACTATGCCACTACGGAAAAGGAGTTGCTTGTGGTGGTATTCGACTTCAAAAAATTCAAATCTTACATCGTGAACTTGAATGTCATTGTTTACACCGATCACGCAGCCATCAAGTATCTCTTGGCTAAGAAGGAAGATAAACCACATTTGATTCGTTGGATCCTTCTTCAATAATTTGATGTTGAAATTTGTGATAAGAAGGGGGTGGAGAATGTTGTGGCCGATCATTTGTCTAGGATGAATCATGGACAAGATGATAAAGAGCCCATAGAAGATAAGATGAGAGATGACCACCTTTATCGAGTGCTCGATAAAGACACTTGGATGATTGATATCATTCGAGCGATTCGGAAGATGCCTCTTGATCATCTAGATAGAAACTCTCAAAAGAAGATAATCTCCGAAAGTAAGAAGTACTTTTTGGATGCACCATACCTCTTTAAACTTGTCAATGATGGAGTCATGAGAAGATGTGTGCCAAGAGAAGAGAGGCTAGAAATCTTGAGGAAGTGCTACTCGGTGGAGTACGGTGGACACTATAGCCATTTTAGGACCCAAGCAAAAGTGTGGCTGAGCAGATTCTATTGGCCGGGGATGCATGAAGATACTAAAAGATATGTGGCCTCATGCCCCGAATGCCAAAGAACCGGAAACATCTCTCAAAAAAATTCTGTGCCTTTGAAATACAATCTACAAGTCAATTTATTCGATGTGTGGGGTATAGACTTCATGGGGCCTTTCAAAAACTCGGATATGAGTATATTCTAGTCATGGTTGATTATGTATCCAAATGGGTAGATGCCATACCATGTCGTAAAGCTTCCGCGGAGGAGTCAATTACTATGATCAAGAACGTGATTTTTCCTCGTTTCGGTACACCGAGAATCTTGATAAGCGATGGAGGAACTCACTTCACCGGGAAGAATTTCAAAAAGTGCTTGTCCAAATTGGGAATTGAACATAGGGTCTCTACGGCTTATCATCCAAAAACCAACGGACAAGCGGAATCATCGAATAGGCAATTGAAAAGTATTCTCAACAAAACCATAGACAAGGGAGGCAAGGATTGGTCAAAAAAATTAGACAGAGCTTTGTTGGCTTATCGAACAGCATTCAAGACACCGATAGGTATGACCCCTTATCAGTACATCTATGGAAAAGCTTGCCACCTTCCGGTTGAGTTGGACATAAAGCCTATTGGCCGAGTGAAGAGATGAACCTTGATCTCGATGCCGCGGTGGTGAAACGAAGAATTCAAATAAGCGAGCTAGAGGAGATGAGATTGAAAGCATATGAAAATGCAAGCATATACAAAGAGAGAATCAAAATATGGTACGATAAAAGGTTAAAGAAAAAAGAGTTTAAAGAAGGAGATAAGGTCCTCCTCTACAATTTGAGGTTTAAAACCTTCGGAAAGGGGAAACTGCAAAGCAAGTGGTGAGGACCAGGAGCGTCCCGGTGGTCGGTGGATGACCGCTCCTCAGTGATGAGTGATTGACAACGGGTGTCGGACTGACTCTTGGCTCAGTGTGCAGGTGTAGGCTGCGGCCTAGTTCGTGTTGTTGCAGGTGAAGAACGGGCGCGAAAGGTCTTCAGCGTTGAGAGGCCTCCGGGAGATGGAGAGACAAGTAGGCTCGGTTCGACGGACCCGGTGGACGGCGGGACTAGGTGCGGGCCACATGGTGGCGAGACGAGCAAGACGAAGTCATGGACGATCGAGCCAGTGCACGGTGGCGGTCGAGTCAAGATGCTTGGCGGGAGGCCGGGACGAGCACGCTAGGTTTGGTGGTTTGCCCACAAAACCATCGGAGGACGGTTTCTTGGTTTGGGCCTCAAAACAAAGTCTGAAGACCCAACACGACTGAGACCGGATCCGGGCGTGTCGGGAAGCTTCGAAGCGGAGGACACACGACGAGATCGCATGGCTTGCGTCGCGAGGACGCGGGGTGCGGCGAAGCCGTGGCCGTCCGATGGCAAGACCCACAAACATTACATAAATGCTCCTGCGTGGGTTGTATCGCCAGTAGTTTAGTTAGGGGTAGTCGAGTCATTTCCCACACCGGCGGGACCCGATATATAAGCCATGACTGTGTGTGGATGGCTCTCTTTCTCCGGGACTTAGGGTTTCATTTCCCCCCTCCTCTTTCTCATTTTCGTAGCTATTTTCTTCTCCATTTTCTCTGGGCTAGCATGAGAGCTTCATGTAAGATTTGTTGAGAGGGATGGATGCTTGGGCGGCATGCTAGACCTTGTGAATCTTTCCTGGTTTGTATAGAAGATTCAACGTTGTGATTTTCGTGGTCTTTTGCTCGCTTGTTTTTGGTGCTCTTGTTCTAGGTGTGGTTCCGCGGATTTGAGTGGGTTTCTCCTCGGATTTCTTTGAGGGAAAGATGTATGGATGCCTTGTGCACCTTTGTGATTGATCTTGTGCCCTCCGACACCGGGAAACCACTTCGATTCAAGGATTTTCTGTCGGAGCTCTAGCTTTTGGTGGTGCTCAAAAGATTCATGATTCCCGGTGATTTAGGGAGTTAGGAGGCAAGATTTTTGGGCTATAGCATCCTTGTGGGACGCTTTTCAAGTCCCCAAACCATTGTCTCTACAGCTTCTACCGTTTGGGAAATCCGATGATGATTTGGGGGAGTTGACCTTCGAGGTCAGGCTGTTTTCAGTCCTGTCCGTGTGGCGCGGACGGTCCGCGAGGGGCCGGCGGACAGTCCGCGAGGAGCCAGTTCGTTGAGCGTTCTTCGTGTTCTTGTTTTGTTTCGTTTTGATCCGGTTTTGCTTTAGGTTTTCGCTGCAATCGGTTTGCGAACGGTCCGAGCTTCAGTAGCGGACGGTCCGGGACCCGCGCAGACGGTCCGGGACCCGCGCAGACGGTCCTCCTGGCCGTCGTGAACGGTCCGTTTTTCTCGGGTCGGTTCTTGTGGTTCTGTTGTCTTTGAACGGACGGTCTGTGGCCCCCAGCCGGACAGTCCGCGTGTCCCTTGCGGACCGTCCGCGACACCTGGCCGGACTGTGAGTGCGGCCTTTGCGGACAGTCCGCCTCGCCTGGCCAGACAGTCCGCCCGAGGCTGACAGCTTGGTTCCTTGTTTCGATTCCTTCCTCCTTCTTCTGTGCTTCCGCGTGTGCTTCAAGGAATCGTTCCTAAGACTTGGGGTTGATCCATAACTTTGTTGTCTTGGCGGTTGGTGTGTGATTCGATCCATCGCTTGTGTGTGACCGGGATTTGACTAGGGCATAGGCCGGGTTCTTTGAGAAGAATTTTTACCGGCTCCTATTCACTCCCTCTCTCTAGTCGCCATCTGATCCTTCAATTGGTATCAGAGCTTGGTGCCGGATTCTTTGAGACTTTGACAAGTCTTGAATCCTAAGATGGCGTACGTTGAGCGGGGCGGTCCGCCGTACTTCGATGGGAAGGGTTACCACAAGTGGGCGGCTCGTATGATGATCTTTCTTCGTGGCAAGTGTTGGATTTCATTGTGCTTGACAATTCCTATGCTATTCCAACCAACATCCATACTCTTATGGTGACCGATGCCGGTGCTAAGGCCAAGTATGAGGCAAATGCAAAAGCCGTTGATCACTTGGTCAGGAGCTTGTGTGATCCTGAGTTTGAGCGTGTTCGCCATTTGAATCTTGCCTGGCAAATTTGGGAGAGGTTGTTGGTTGCTCACGGTGGTGATAACCATGTGAAGGCTCGCCTCTTTGTCTCTTACCGGATGCAATACGAGAACTTCACTCAACTTCCCGTTGAGGACATTGATGCGATGTTTCAGTGGTTCACCGCCATTGTGAACAACATGAAGGCTAATGTTGAGGATTTTCCTTACATTGAGCATGATCAAGCTTTGAAGCTCTTGCATATCTTGGACCCAAATGTTTGGGGTGCTAAGGTTGAGGCCATCAAGGAGTCCGGGCAATATTTGACTATTGAGTTGGATGACCTCTTTTCTAAGCTCAAGTCGGCTGAGGTTCACAGGAAGTTGCAATCCAAGCATGAGGGCTCGACTGATCATAATCTTGCTCTTGTGGGCGGATTAAAGGGCAAATCTAACCCTTCTTGTCCACAGTTTTCCTTGTCTTCTCTTATGTCTATTCCAGATGAGAAGTTTCATGTGCTGGGCGAGGAGGAGCTGGCCTTGCTCTCAAGGATGTTTGATCGACTACATGAGAGCCGGAGGAATGCAAGGTGGAGCTCAAGGACATGCTACAAGTGTGGCAAGCGTGGACACTTCATCGCCGAGTGCCCGGAAGCGGAGGAGAACAAGTACAAGATGAGCGAGTACAAGACACACTCGAGGCGTGAAGACAAGTACTCCTCTAAGGGAAAGCACTTCAACAAGTCCAAGAGCAAGGACAAGGACAAGTGGCGACCGAGCAAGAGCGGTTACAAGAAGGACAAGGCAAGAGCCATGGTGGCCGGTGCAAGCGACATCGACTCAAGCTCAAGCGACGCGCAGTCAAGCTCAAGCAGTGAAGATGAAGACGCCGGGAGGCGCAAGGGCAAGAAGAGTGGAAGCCGGAACCTCAGTGGATTGAGCTGTGTGGTGCTTGAAGGCTTTTGTGGCATGGCCCATAGTTCAAGCAGCAAGAAGAGCGAGAAGGAAGACAGCGACTCCGACTCGGAGGATGAGGTAAATCGTGACCCCGACTCTTTGCTTGCTGGGATCACTAGGTTGAATGGCTTGATTGACAATAGTGATAGTGTGTTGAGAGATGCTAATAAAATGAGGAAAGATCTTAGGGCTCAACTTGAGAATGCTAGTGAGAAAGTAGCAGAGTTAGAGTCCAAATTGCTTGAATTGAAACTTGAGAATGACTCTTTGAAACTTGCTCCTACAACTCTTGATGATGTTGAATGTCTTGAGTGTGATGCATGGTTGAATGAGATCAAGTTGCTTAATGAGAAGAATGCTTCTACTTTGGCTAAACTAGATGCTCTTAGGACTGAGTATGATGAGCTTAAGGCTAGACCCACTTTGCTTGGCGCTTGTAAATCATGTCCTACTATGCATGCTAAGCTTGTTGATGCTCGTTCTACCATTAGCACTTTGGAAGCTTCTTTGAAATCTCCTGTTGTCAATGCATGCACTAGCTATGATGAAGTTACTTTGCGTAATCTTGAACTTACTTCCCGTTTGGATGTCATCTATGAGGAGAATGACTATTTGAGGAAGGTGTTGGGTTGGTTGTACGGCAGGAACCTCAATTGAAAATCATGATTGAGGAGTTCAAGAGAGCTGATGGTCGTGGTTTGGGTTTTGAGAAGTTGGGAGAGAAAGTGGGAGAGAACAGTGGGGAGAGTTTGTATGAGAAGTGTGTTGAGTCTAACCCCGAGTTTGAGGTGATCGGAGACATCCAAGTCCCACATCCAAAAGCACCCAAGAACTCTTTCACACCAAACCCAACCACCTTTGCAACAAGCTTGACACAACCCAAGATCTACCCAAATTCCCATCTAAGACAAATGACTTCCAGAAACCGGTGAAGTTTGTGAGTGAGAAGGGTGAGAAGCCTAGAGAGAAGCCAGAGCCAAAACCAAAACCCATCCCCTTCAGGTGTGAGTATTGTGGCAAGGAGAGGCATCTAGCAGAGTTTTGCTACAAGAGGAAGAGGGATGAGAGGCTTGCTAGGGAGCAAGCAAACCAGGATAGGTATCGCAAGTCTCATGGTATTCCTGAGCCTAGAGTGCCACTTCGACGGGGTGTGGGAAGTGTGAGGAGTGTTGGTAGAGTGATAGGTTCCCACAGAGAGGTGGTGGTGAGAGGTTTGGTCGGGCTCGTGGTGGTTTTGCTGGACGTCCCCCTACTCATCCTCAATACGGGTTTAGGGGAGATGATCGCAGCTTTGGGTTCCAGAGGAACTACGGACCACGTTTTCCCCCTCGTGGTGCTCGTACTCCTTCCATGGGACATGGGAAGTTTGGTGGCAAGGGAATGATGTTTGCTAACCCCTCTTTTGAGCAGATGGCTCGACACTGGTTCAACTTTCTTTGTGCTAACCCCAGTGTCGAGTCGTTAGCTCATTCTCGTTCTTGTTTCTGACTACAGGCAGGAGGCTTGGAGAACATTTAGTTGATCGACTCCGGATGTTCCCGACACATGACCGGAGATAAGAAGTGGTTCTCCAGCCTCACCCTAGTGAAGGAAAAGATGTACATCACATTTGGGGACAATGGACGAGGAAGAGTAATTTCTGAGGGTGTGGTGCATGTGAGTGACAAGGTAACGTTGAAGAGGGTTGCTCTTGTGAAGTCTTTGGGTTTCAATTTGCTTTCGGTTTCTCAGTTGCTTGATGAGGGCTTTGAGATGCGTTTCAAGTCTGGTGAGTCTCGTTTGCTGGATTCTCGAGGTGATCTTGTCTGTATGATCATCCCCGAGGGTCAGATTTTCAGGGCTGATTTCTCTCGTTCTTTGGGTCATGCTCGCTGTTTGATGGCTGGCCCGTGGAAATGGCATAGGCGGTTAGGTCACTTGAGCTGTGATTTGGTTTCCCGCTTGAGTGGTCTCGACCTTGTCCGAGGTTTTCCGAGGTTGAAGTTTGAGAAGGATTTGGTTTGTGCTCCGTGTAGGCATGGCAAGATGGTAGCCACTCCACATCCACCCCTGACCGATGTCATGACCGAGCGTCCGACAGAGCTGTTGCATATGGACCTTGTTGGGCCAGCTCGAGTTCGCTCGGTGGGTGGGAAGTAGTATGTCCTTGCTGTGGTGGACGATTACTCTCGCTATGCCTGGGTGTTTTTCTTGGAAGACAAGAGTGAGACATTTGGTTTTGTTCGAGATCTGATCGTGAGGTTGAATAACGAGAGGCATGGGAATGCTATTCGAGCTATCCGCAATGATAATGGCTCAGAGTTAAAGAACTCTCGTTTGATGCCTTCTGTCGTGATCTAGGTCTTGAACATCAGTATTCGACCCCTTATGTGCCCCCTCAAAATGGAGTTGTGAGAAGGAAAAATCGGACTCTTTGTGAGATGGCTAGGACGATGCTCGATGAGCACAGGACTCCTAGGAGGTATTGGGCTGAGGCGGTCAATACGGCTTGTCATGTTTCCAACAGGATTTTATTGTGAGCTTTCAAGAGGAAGACCTGTTATGAGCTGATGCATGGTCGGGCACCCAAGGTGAGTCATTTCTAAGTTTTTGGTTGCAAATGCTTCATTCTTAAGAAAGGAAAACTCGACAAGTTTGAGGCTAGGTCTAGTGATGGGATTTTCTTTGGATATGCTAATCATTCTAGAGCCTATAGGGTGCTTAACCTTGAGACTAACAAAATCATGTAGACTTGCGAGGTGACCTTCGACGAGACAATGCCATGTACCTCTCTTTGCTTTGAATGTGCAGGTGATGAAGAGATGGCCGAGGATCTCTTTGAAGAGGAGAAGGATGAAGCTGGAGATGATGATGGAGAGAACCATGCGCCTGAAGCTGAGTGTTTTCCCACTACTTCCCCTACAACCACTACGGAGGGTGGACCGTCTACTTCATGGACAACGACGGTGCGACAAGAGGACCAAGCGAGAGAAGCTGGAGTTGAGGGGGAGGTACTCCCGAGGCGTGAGGCTCTCCGACGGATTCAAGAAGTGCATCCCCTATCGAAGATCATTGGGGACATCGACGAACGTACTACATGGTCAAGGTCTAGGAATTCCTCTCATTTCGCTCATGCTGCATTTGTTGCCACCTTTGAGCCCAAGGACATTGGACACGCTTTATCTGATGCAAACTGGGTCAATTCTATGCATGAGGAGTTGGAAAACATTGAGAGGAACCAAGTGTGGGAGTTAGTTGAACCACCTCCAAATTGCCATCCTATAGGAACCAAAGAGGGAGAGAATGGGATGGTTGTGACGAACAAGTCCAGACTTGTTGCTCAGGGATATAGTCAGAAGGAGGGGATCGACTATGAGGAGACCTTTGCTCCTGTGGCCCGTCTTGAGGCAATTCGAATCCTTCTAGCCTTTGCCATGGCTAAAGGGTTCAAGCTGTTTCAAATGGATGTGAAATGTGCTTTTTTGAATGGGGTCATAGAGGAGGAGGTGTATGTGAAGCAGCCACCGGGGTTCGAGAGTGAAAAGTATCCACACATGGTGTACAGGTTGAAAAGGGCTCTGTATGGGTTGAAACAGGCGCCCTGCGCTTGGTATGGGGGATTGAGAGGTTTTCTGGTGAGCAGAGGGTTTGTGATGGCTACGTGGATAGGACCTTGTTTCTCCTCAAGCATGGGAATGACTTGTTGATTGTGCAGATATACGTGGATGATATTGTCTTTGGTGGCTCGTCACATAACCTTGTTGCCAAGTTTGCAGATGAGATGAGCAGGGAATTCGAGATGAGCATGATGGGCGAGTTGCAGTACTTTCTCGGGTTGCAGATGCAGCAAGTGAAGGACGGAACATTTGTACATCAGACCACGTACACGAAAGACATGCTAGGGAAGTTCCAGATGCAAGATGTGAAGCCTATGTCGACACCCATGGGGAGTACGACTACTTTGGATGCAGACGAGGACGGAGAACCAGTGGACCAGCGGGAGTACAGGAGCATGATCGGCTCCCTCCTCTACTTGACGGCGACGAGGCCAGACATACAGTTCAGTGTGTGTTTGTGCGCTCGTTTTCAGGCTTCGTCGAGGACATCACATCGACAGGCCGTCAAGAGGATCTTCAAGTACTTATAGTCTGCCCCTGGTCTTGGCCTTTGGTATTCTTCCTCCTCGACTCTTTCTCTTCATGGTTTTTCTGATGCGGATTTTGCCGGTTGCCGAGTCGAGAGGAAGTCTACTTCTGGTTCTTGTCAGTTTCTTGGGTCCTCGTTGGTTTCGTGGTCTTCCCGCAAGCAGTCTAGTGTAGCTCAGTCTACCACCGAGGCAGAGTATGTTGCAGCCGCGAGTTGTTGTTCCCAGCTGTTGTGGATTTCATACACTTTGAGATACTTTGGTGAGAGTGCACCCAGATCCCACTTCTTTGTGATAGCACCAGTGCCATAAGCATAGCTAAAAACCCTGTGCTTCACTCCAGAACCAAACATATAGAGGTGAGGTGCCATTTCTTGAGAGACAATGTGGAGAGAGGGACTATTGTGTTGAGCCATGTCCCTACCCAAGATCAGCTTGCAGACATCTTTACAAAGCCTCTCGACCAAGCTACATTTGTGCGCTTGCCGGGGGAACTTGGGGTTTGTTGCCCTTTCTAGTTGATTCTTGGGGGATTTACTTTTGTATCATATGTATCATACCATGTTTACTTTGATGTATATACATGCCTTGCTTGTTGTATAAACCATGGTAGGATAGCCATCTTGTTATATATCATGTTGCATTTGTATCATATTGCATTTTAGGATGATGAGCTTCTTTTATATGCCCTATTTGAGTCTCTTTGGCTATTTGTGAGATATTGGTCATGTGTGTGGAGAAATGGCTATGTGAGGCTATGCTCTTGGAATATTTGAGATATATATGTTGTGAGATAGCCCTTTTTGAATCAAATGCTAATCTTGACTAAATTTGATGAAATGTGCTCCACTCATGTGTAGTAGTGTATCCATGTCACGTTTTTGTCCAAATGTGCTTTCTATGCTTAGATTGTGCTTGGTTGTCGTTTTCTTGCATTTGGGCCAAAGGCCGATTATCATTGTGAATGTTTAGCCTATGTTGCATTCATGGGGGAGCATAAGCTTCTTTTTGCCGCAAAGGCACTTCATGTACCATGAAATGAATTAATCTTGAAAAGAAGTGTGTATACTTGAAAAATACTCCATTAACCATGTTTATGCTCAAAATGTCTTATCTTTTAAACATGGGTGCAAAACATGTTGCATGATGTTCACCGGTGGAGAAGTCTCCCCGAAGTGGACACATGGCTCATGAGCTTTAACATGACATGCTTTGCTTTATGGGTGTTTGCAATGATCTTTTGTTGAGAATTGGATGTCCTTGTATGATCTCTGGATGATATGCATGTTTTTGGCTCGAATATGACATGGATAGGCCTTTACATTTGAAGTGAGCCATCTTTTGATAAAACTACTCAATCTGCAATTTTGCTTTGTCACATGCCTATATTTTGCTTTGTCACATGCCTATATTTTCATATATGTTATGATCCATATATGTGCTCTTTGTCTCATTTCTAGCCTTTGACACTAGATTTCGCCTATTTGAGAAGCTCATGTAGATGTTTATATGCTTTGTTTTGCATTCCTGCATTTTCACCGTGATTCATACATTGTCAACAAGGGGGAGAAGAGGTGAGCTTAATGAAAATTCAGAAGAGGTGAGCTATAATTTGGAAGTTTGCATCCACATGTTCAGGGGGAGCTTGCATTTGTTCAGGGGGAGCTTTCTTGCTGTTTTCAGTGTGGAGTTTGTGCTTTGCTCGGCTTCTGACCTTTCTTTGCCTTTTTTTGGTTTTGGTCATGAGTTGAGCTTCTTTTTTTTCTTTCTTCTTGCTTTCTTTATTTGAATTTGATTTCGCGTTGTGTGTTGTCAATGCACTCATCAAGGGGGGGATTGAGGACCAGGAGTGTCCCGGTGGTCGGTGGATGACCGCTCCTCGGTGATGAGTGATTGACAACGGGTGTTGGACTGACTCTTGGCTCAGTGTGCAGGTGTAGGCTGCGGCCTAGTTCGTGTTGTCGCAGATGAAGAACGGGCGCGAAAGGTCTTCAGCCTTGAGAGGCCTCCGGGAGATGGAGAGACAAGTAGGCTCGGCTCGAGGGACCCGGTGGACGGCGGGACTAGGTGCGGGCCACATGGTGGCGAGACAAGCAAGACGAAGTCATGGACGATCGAGCCGGTGCACGGTGGCGGTCGAGTCAAGATGCTTGGCGGGAGGCCGGGCCGAGCACGCGGGGTTTGGTGGTTTGCCCACAAAACTATCGGAGGACGGTTTCTAGGTTTGGGCCTCAAAACCAAGTCCGAAGACCCAACACGACGGAGACGGGATCCGGGCGTGTCGGGAAGCTTCGAAGTGGAGGACACGTGGCGGGATCACATGGCTTGCGTCGGGGGGACGCGGGGTGCGGCGAAGGCGTGGCCGTCCGATGGCAAAACCCACAAACATTACATAAATGCCCCTGCATGGGTTGTATCGCCAGTAGTTGAGTTAGGGGTAGTCGAGTCATTTCCCACACCGGCGGGACCCGATATATAAGCCATTAGTGTGTGTGGATGGCTCTCTCTTTCCGGGACATAGGGTTTCATTTCCCCCCTCCTCTTTCTCATTTTCGTAGCTATTTTCTTCTCCATTTTCTCTAGTCTAGCATGAGAGCTTCATGTGAGATTTGTTGAGAGGGATGGATGCTAGGGCAGCATGCTAGACCTTGTCAATCTTTCCTGGTTTGTATAGAAGATTCGGCATTGTGATTTTCGTGGTCTTTTGCGTCCTTGTTTTTGGTGCTCTTGTTCTTAGTGTGGTTCCGCGGATTTGAGTGGGTTTCTCCCCGGATTTCTTTGATGGAAAGATGTATGGATGCCTTGTGCACCTTTGTGATTGATCTTGTGCCCTCAAACGCCGGGAAACCACTTCGATTCAAGGATTTTCGGTCGAAGCTCTAGCTTTTTGTGGTGCTCAAAGGATTCGCGATTCTCGGTGATTTAGCATCCTTGTGTGACGCTTTTCAAGTCCCCAAACCCTTGTCTCTACATCTTCTACCGTTTGGGAAATTCGATGATGATTTGGGGGAGTTGACCTTCGAGGTCGGGCTGTTTTCAGTTCTGTCCGTGTGGCGTAGACGGTCCGCAAGGGGCCGGTGGACAGTCCGCGAGGAGCCAGTTCGTCGAGCGTTCTTCGTGTTCTTGTTTCATTTTGTTTTGATTCGGTTTTGCTTTAGTTTTTCATTGCAGCCGGTTTGCGGACGGTCCGAGCTTCAGTAGCGGACGATCCGGGACCCGCGCAGACGGTCCGCCTGGCCTTCGCGGACAGTCCGTTTTTCTCGGGTCGGTTCTGGTGGTCCTGTTGTCTTTAACGGATGGTCCGTGGCCCCCAGCTGGACAGTCCGCGTGTCCCTTGCGGACTGTCCGCGGCACCTAACAACGTTGTGTGGACTGATTCTTGGCTAAGTATTGCAGGTGCAGGTTGCGGCTTGACTCGTGTTGGTGCAGGTGAAGAACAAGCGCGAAAGGTCGTCGCCGGTGAGGCCTCCAGGTGTGGAGAAGACAAGTAGGCTTCGTTCGAGGGACCCGGTGGCCAGTGGGGTCAAGTGCGGGCCGCATGGTGGCATGAACAGCAAGATGAAGTCGTGGACGGTTTCTTGGTAGAGCCTCAAAACCAAGGTCGAGCCGGGACTACGTGGGAGCCAAGTCATGAGTGGAGATTGGCGCATGCTACACCGAGTTCGCGGGGTTTGTAGTGGTTCACCAGAAAACCACTGGGTTACTCGGTTGAGCCATGAAACCGAGGCCGAAGACTCGACGAGAAGGTGCGGCCACCCAGGCCGGTTCAACCGCCCAGGAGGGGCGGTCAGACCGCCTGGGGCCGGTCAGATCTCCCGGGCCGGTCCTAACCGCCCGGGGGCGGCTCGACCGCCGTGGCCGCCGGCGCCGAGAAGCATCGAAGCGGAGGACACGCGTCGGGATCGCAAGGCTTGCGTCGAGGCTAAGCAGGTTGTGGTCGCCGGGCATCCGTCCGATGGTGAAGACATGAAGACTTCCAAATCCGCCCTCGAGGGGCATGTATCCCTAGTTATTAGTGAAGGGTAGTTTAGTCTTTTGGGTGCCTCCATTTATACTCATTGGATGGGTGGATGGCAGCTAACTCTTGGAACCCTAGCTCATTTGTTTTTCCATTTTTCGTTCTCCTTTTCTTCTTAGGTTTTTAGAAGACTAGCTTGAGAGCTTCATGTGAGATCTAGAGAGAGGAATGGATGTTTGGGTGGCAAGCTAGACCATGTACGAACCTTTCATGGCATGTATTAATGGTTCGGCGTTGTTCATCATGGTGGTTTTCCCCTCTTTTTTGTGTTGATTTCGGAGCTCTTTGTTGGCGGTGTTTTGAGGACGATTTCTTAGGGTTTTTGGTGGGTGTCACGTATGAGGTTCTTGTGCCTCTTTAGCTGGTGACTTTGCCCCCAAATATCCTTTGAATCGGACTCGATTTGGTGGTTTCTCGAGTTGGGCGAGTTTCTTGACCTAGAGAAGCGATTTCGTCGATTCCTCTTGATTGTGAGCGTTTCGGGTCGATTCCTTTGAGGTAGAGGTTGCCCAGGAGGTAACCCAGCTATTCCCGAAGTTTTGCTGCAATCCGTGGAGTGATTCAGGAGATCGTGCGCGAGGAAGTTGAGGTTTGACCCATGGGTTCGTTTTCTGGAAGGGGCGGTCTAACCGCCTACAGGGGGCGGTTTAACCGCCCTGGGTGTTTCCAGGTCGAAGTTTTGTTTCGCTGAATTTTCCTCTGTGAGTTTGTTCGCCTAGATCAGAGGAGCGTCTGGGTAAAATTTGGGGTCTTTCTCGTGCAGTTTGCTAGGTGTTGTTGGTTGGAGTTCGTTGTTGGGTACAGGAGGTTAGACCGCCCAGGTAGCCGGTCTAACCGCCCCTAGGCCCCTGGGTGAAGTTTTGGTTCTCGCCAAGATTTTCTGGTAGCTAGCATGGCCTTGACCAGAGATCTCTGTTGGTGAAACCGTGGTGAGTTTTGGTGCTCGGAAGAGGCATTTCAGAGGATTTCTTGGTTACCAGGTGGAGGCGGTCTAACCGCCCCCTATACCCGCCTCTAACCACCCCCTCCGGTTAGGGCGGCTTTCGAGTTATTTCCGCCGTCGTTGCTTGCGTGTGTGTTGTGGTTGCTGGTAGAGTATGTTCCTAGGACCAGTAGCACTCCAGTGGCTACGTGGTTTTGGCAAACAGAAGGTTGAAGTGCGGAGCGTGTGATTTCGGGGGTTCGACCGAGCTAGTTCATCTTATCGGAGTTTCAATCTCCCTCGAGAAGAATTTTTATCGGCTCCCATTCACTCCCCCCTCTCTGGTCACCTTATCGGTCCTTCAAGTGGTATCAGAGCCGGTTCGGGTCTTTGTTGATTCTAACCAGTCTAAGATCCAAGGATGGCGTACCAGGAACGGGGTTCGGGTCCTCCACACTTCGATGGCAAGAACTACCAGATGTGGAGCAAGCGGATGGGTGTGTTCCTCCGCGGAAAGGGTCAGATTCTCTGGGATGTCACGGTGGACACAGGCTATGTCCAGCCGATGGATTTCGTCACTCCAGGGTCGAGGGACAGATTCGACGCCAACAACAAGGCGGTCGACTACTTGTTTCGTGCTTTGTGTCAGCCTGAGTTCGATCGGGTGCACACCGAGCACTTGGCTTGTAGGATTTGGGCGGTGTTGAAGGAGGCTCATGTTGGGAACGCCGAGGTTCGAGCACGGATGTATGCGACCTACGGAGAGAGTACGAGAACTTCACTCATCTCCCCGGTGAGTCCATCGATGCCTTGTTTCAGAGGTTCACGGTGGTGGTGAACAACATGAGGGCCAATGTGGACGTGCTCCCGTACGATGATCATGATAGAGCGGTCAAGCTCTTACACTCTTTGGATCGTACGATATGGGGTGGAAAGTTCGAGGCCATTGTCGAGTCGGAGAAGTATGACACTCTGATGGTGAACGAGCTGTTCTCGAAGCTCAAGTTGGCTGAGGTGGATAGGGGCATGACTGCCAAGCTCGAGGGACCGACTGATTCCCATAGTCTTGCCCTCGTTGATTGTTCCAAAGGAAAGGCTAACTCTAACACATTCACCAGGATGTTCTCCTTTTCCTCTTTGATGTCTATGCCAGATGAGGAGTTTGACGACCTTGGAGAGGACGAGCTGGCGCTGTTGACGAGGCGGTTCGAGAGGCTGCACGAGAACCGCGTGAACATGAGGAGGAACACGAGGATGTGCTTCCAGTGCGGCAAGCCGGGACACTTCATCGCCGACTGCCCGGAGAAGGCCGAGAACAAGGACAGCTACAAGCACAAGCCGAGGATGGACGGCAAGTACCGTTCGAGGCGCGACCACAAGAGCAAGCATAAGAACAAGTACAAGGACGAGCGACGATCGAGGAAGAAGGAGAGCCGAGGCAATGCCCGAGCGATGGTGGGAGCGAGCGACGTCGACTCCAGTTCCGCGTACTCCACCTCGAGCTCGAGTAGCAGTGAAGACGAAGGTGATCGTCGCAAGAACAAGAAGTCGTCCAAGAACCTGAGTGGGCTGAGTTGCTTCGCGAGAGACGGCTTCTGCACCATGGCGCTGAGCTCCGGCAGCAAGAAGAGCACACAGAGCGACTCGGACTCTGAGTCCGACGACGAGGTGCGTGATGAACTTCCCTTCTTGCGCCAGGAGAATGAGAGGCTTGGCTCTTTGCTTGATAACCGTGATGACACGCTTAGAGAGGCCAAAAAAATGAGAAAAGAGCTTAGGGCTTCACTCGAGGATGCTTGGACTAGAGTGGCTGAGCTAGAGACACAGGTGCTTGATAGCAAGCTTGAGATTGATTTTCTTAAGGCTAGTCCTGTTGTTTCGGATGAGAATGATTGTGCTGATTGTTCCATATTCCTTGCTGATATTGCTTTGTTTAAGGAGAAGCATGCCTCCAAGTGCGAGGAACTAGATGTGCTTAGGGTTGAAGTGGCTGAGCTTAAGTCTAGACCTGCTTTGCTAGGTGCTTGCACTTCTTGCCCTGTTTTGCATGCTAAGATCGATGAGATGCATGCTTACACTAGTTCACTTGAGGCTAAATTGAAGGAACCCATGCCTACATCATGCTCTACCTGTGAAATGCATGCATTGAAAACTTTGGAACTTGCACATTATGTTGATCGTTTGCAGGATGAGAATGATGACTTGAGGAAGTTGATGGGGTGGTTGTCCGGTCATGAGCGTCAGTTGAGGATGATGATCGAGGTTTTAAGAGGCAAGATGGTGAGGGACTTCGGGCAAACAAGGTTGGTGAGGGAAGTGTAGAGAATATCCCAGAGCCACCAAAAACCCACCACAAAAATGATTTCCCTCCAAAACCCAACCATCTTAGGAACCGACTAGACACAACCCCAGCTCCACCTATATTTCCTACACCCACAAATGATCTCCGAAGGCCTATCAAGTTTGTGAGCACTTCCAGGAAAGTGTTCTTTGGGAAAGTGAGTGAGAAGGCAAGTGAGGAGAAATCGGTGGAGGAGTTGAGTGGAGAGAAACCAAGCGAGCAGCCCCAATCCAAGCCAAAACCTAAGCTTGTGAGGTTCCGTTGTGGCCATTGTGGGAAAGACGGTCACAAGGATGAGTTTTGCTTCAAGAGGAAGCGAGAAGAGAGGATGGCAAAGGAGTGGGCGAACAAGGATAGGTACAACCCTTCTCATGGTGTACCTAAGCCTCGTATGCCACTGCCCCCGGGGGTAAGGCCGTGGTGAGAAGTGTTCGGCATGGGGAGATGCGAGTTCCCGCGGCCGAGGAGCGGTGTCCGAAGGGAGCGGTCGGGGCCCGGCCCGGCTAGGCGGTCGGGCACCGGCCCGGCCCGGAAGGGGGCGGTTAGACCGGCACGGCTAGGCGGTTTAACCGCCCCCCCCCCCCCGAATTCTAGGCGGAGTGGTTTTCGAGGTGGTGAGTCGAGAGGTTTCAGGTCTTGAGGTGGAGTTGCTGGTGGTTGGTCTGGAGAGACGACGGGTGGTCGGTTGCTAGGCATTCTCCCCCTCGAGTTCACTACGGGGATGGGAGGAGTCGTAGCTTTGAGAAGGAGAGGAGGGACGTTCCACGGGTTGTCTTCCATCGTTTTGGTCCTCCTCCAGGCAGTGAGGGGTGGTTTCCTCGGAGTGGTTACCGAGGTGGTGTTCGTGGTGGTAGTTATGGTAGGAAAGATGGCTTGATGTGTGCTAACCCCACTTTCGAGCAAATTGCTCGGCACTGGTTTTCCTCTTTTGGTACTAACCCCAGTGCTGAGTCGTTTGTTCGCTCACGTGCTTATTTTTGAATTTCAGGTGGGAGACTTGAAGAACATTTGGTTGATTGACTCCGGTTGCTCGAGGCATATGACCGGAGACAAGGGGTGGTTCTCAAGTCTCGTCCCGGTGGTGACGAAGAGGTACATCACCTTTGGGGACAATGGGCGTGGGCGTGTGCTTTCAGAAGGTGAGATCAAAGTGAGTGACAAGATCACTCTGAGGCGTGTTGCTCTTGTTCAATCGCTGGGGTACAATTTGCTTTCTGTGTCCCAGTTGTTGGATGACGGCTTTGAGGTGTTGTTTCGGCCAGGTGGTTCTCGGATCGTGGACTCTCGAGGGGACCTTGTCTGTATGGTCGTTCCCGACGGTCAGGTGTTTCGTGCTGATTTTTCTCAGTCTTCGGGTGTGGAGCGTTGTTTCTTGGCTGGTTCTTCGAGTGAGTTGTGGAAGTGGCATAGGAAGTTGGGTCACTTGAGCTTTGACCTTTTGTCTCGCTTGAGTAAACTCAATTTGGTCCGAGGATTGCCACGGTTGAGGCTTGAGAAAGAGATGGTTTGTGCTCCGTGTAGGCATGCCAAGATGGTGGCCTCTTCTCACCCGCCTCTCACCGATGTGATGACTGAGCGTCCATGCGAGCTGCTCCATATGGACCTTGTTGGCCCAGCTCGTGTGCGATCTGCGGGTGGGATGTGGTATGTCCTTGTTGTGGTGGACGACTATTCTCGGTATGCGTGGGTTTCCTTTCTTGAGGATAAGGGGGAGACGTTTGGTTTTGTTCGAGATCTAGTCTTGAGGTTGAGGAACGAGAGGCACGGAGATGCCATACGAGCTATCCGCAGTGATAATGGCTCGGAATTCAGGAACTCTCGTTTTGAAACCTTTTGCCATGACTTGGGTCTTGAGCACCAGTTTTCGAGTCCGTATACGCCTCCCCAGAATGGTGTTGTGGAAAGGAAGAACAAGACCTTGTGCGAGATGGCTCGGACGATGCTTGATGAGCATAGGACTCCGAGGAGGTATTGGGCTGAGGCGGTGAATACCGCGTGCTATGTGTCGAACAGGATATACCTCAGAGTGCACAAGAAGAAGACATGCTATGAGTTGATGCATGGTCGCACACCCAAGGTGAGCCACTTCCATGTCTTTGGTTGCAAGTGTTTCATTCTGAAGAAAGGCAGGAAGTTGGATAAGTTTGAGGCTAGGTCTGTCGATGGAATTTTCTTTGGTTATGCATCTCATTCTAGAGCATATCGTGTGCTCAATCTTGAAACTAACCAAATCATGGAGACTTGCGAGGTAACCTTCGACGAGACAAAGCCACGTAGTCATCTTGTCTTTGAGTGTGCAGGTGATGATGAGCTTGGCGAGTAGATCTTTCAGGAGGAGGAGCATGAACATGGTGATGATGAGAATGGCGGTGCAGTGCCCCCGGCTGAACATGTACCCACTACTTCGACTACGATGATGGATGGACCCTCTGCTACACCTACGACGACAAATCAAGAACGAGGAGAAGCTGATGTTGAGGGGGAGGTAGCTTCAAGGCGAGAACCTCCCCGGCAAGTTCAAGTGGATCACCCAGCTTCGAGGATCATCGGCGACATGAATGAACGCACTACACGGTCGAGGGTTCGAAACAATTCCTATTTCGCTCATGCTGCGTTTGTTGCTTCTTTTGAGCCCAAAGACATTGGACACGCACTATCTGATCACAATTGGGTTAATTCGATGCATGAGGAGTTGGAGAACTTTGAGAGGAATCAAGTGTGGGAGTTGGTGTTGGCGCAAAAAGTGCACTCAACGCCAATCACACAGCAAGCCGAACGAAGCTGGCTTCACACGCGCAGAGAGCAAATGACGTGCCAGTCAATTTTTCCTGAAAATTAACAAAAGATAAAGCAATTAAATACCAAAGCTTGGAACTTGTCGGGTGATACCAGACAGTTCCATATTTGCGGCTAAAGAGCCAATTGGGATAACACATAGCTATGCAAAGCTATCTGTCAAAGAACCACGACCATTCGGGCAACCACAAAGGGAAAAGGAACACTGCCGAATGGATGACGTAAGCATGACAACGATCGGTCTTTGAATAAACAAAGATGCAAGTACAAAGTTATGACCGATCCCCATGAAGAATAACATTAAATAAATAAAGTAAAGCACGGACATGATCATGTATTAAATAAGCATGCATAGATCCAAAGCACTAGTCTACCGCATGTCTAGTTACTTTAAATATCCGTCGGGTACGATATCAAACAAATCTATCCACCGCATGATACGACTTGCATGAAAAAACGTACCACTTTCCAGAAATAGATCTATCCACCGCATGATACAATTTAAATATGGAAAGCTAAAAGCATACATCATTTAAAACATAAATAATGCACGTGTTCTACTCGTGAAAATATAACCGAATACGATTTGAACAGTACCGATCCAGGGTCCATGAAGAAGGAACAAACATTACCACGTGAATAAATCTATCGATCGATTTGGGAATCTAATCCACCGGATGACTAGCTCCAAAGCAACCCAAAAACCTGCATCTACCGCATGATACCCGGTTCTTTCAAGATTTATACGAACATAGCAAGCTTGAACCCGCAACACGTAACAACCTAGATCGATTCGGTTTCGGCTATCGGAAAGCATAAGATCCACGCGTCAAAACACGAAACCTGCTCGAACAAGGATCATAAAAGAGATATAGCCGATCCAAACCCATCTAGATTGGGCAAAGATGTGTTACATGAATTAAAACATAAAGTAAAACTCAAGATAACACGGGATAACTTAATGAATCTATTGGATCTTGCCAAAATCCAATAGAGCCGATAACTAGCTTCAAGCCAGATCTTAGCCTACCGCATGGCTCATGATCTAACAAGAAACCCTCTTGAACCAAGCTTGAATCTACCGCATGACACGAAGCATGGTAACAAGACTACTTGCATCAGATCTAAATCCACCGCATGATACTAGACATGATACAAGGTTGCCGGTACTCACGGAGGTCGACGGATCGATTGGCCCTCTCGAAGAACTCGACGACACGACAAGGACTCTAGGGTTTGGCGTAAGGCCGGTGTGTATTGAAGAATGATCGTGTTTGTTACATACATTCAGGGGTCGTATTTATACCCTGTTGAGTACAACTGCGAATGGATTCATTGCCTAACTAAACTCGATCACCTGTCCATCCATTCGTCTCCCCTGATTTGAGCCACGTCACCGTCCAATCCCGCAAAATCAGCTCTACTGTTCCTTTGCCGAACCGGAGCAGATAGCCGACCGCGATCTCTTTGCCGAAAATCTCCCGAAAATATCCTTCCTTCCACCAGACGGACTCTTTTTCGAACCGGACCCACAGGTCAGACTCCTTACCAAATTTTGGTGTTAACACATGCCCCTTCAATTGTGGGATAAAAGTAATTTTGTTCCACAATTGACTCCAACCACGAATCCTCGAATCAAATCTGTCAACACCTGTTCTTCGCAATCCGCCGGAATCTTCATCCAGATCCAACCCTAGATCCCCTCGTTCCGAGCTCGAACCTCCAATGGCAGCTCAGAACCAAGCTGCTCAGGTAAATTCATCCCCCGCAAACCTTGTTCGGCATTAGGTTTTCAATTTTACCTGAGATTTTCCTTTTCCGCTTTCTTCCAGGAGCTTCCTACCGAGCTTCTGATTCGCAGTCTTACTACCTTGGTCCTGTAGGGAATCCTGACCCTCGAGATCTTATTGCCGCTGAATCTCAGAGAATCCCCTTCAAAGCAGCTTTGTCTCCACCTCCTCAGTGGCAAGATGCGTTCAAGAACTGGCCTTTGCCCCCAATTGCAGGCTGGAAAACTTGGTATCGGAGGATTCTTGCAGATAAGAGTGGATTGACCAACCTGGACACCCTCCGTATCGCCCAGTGTTTGGAGTTATCAGTGGCTGAGATCCCTAAGAACGAAGACCTCCTGATAGCCGCATGCCACTTCTGGTCAAATGGCGTCAACGCCTTCCTTTTTGGGCATGGCCCAATGTCTCCAACCTTGGCCGATGTATATATGATCAACGGCCTTGACATCACCGGTCCGTCCAGCCACGGAACTTCAAAAACTCTTCACGCCAGACAGGGGTAAAGCCAGGGAACGACTACAAGAATTATATCTTGAAGCACATGAAAGATAATCCCCTTGGTGATGTTGAATACAGAGCCTTTCTGAATATGTGGCTGTGCAGATTCGTTTTCTGTGGCAAAGCCAACGAGCCCACTTTGAACCATATCGCAATGGCGATTCATCTGGCTGGTGGAAATCGCCTCCCTCTGGGAAAATTCTTCTTGGGCAGCGTATATCATATGCTTCATCAGACTGTTACCCAAATGTACACCAGTCAAAGGATAACATGCGTCAATGGCCCTTGGTGGTTTGTTCAAATGTGGCTGCAGCTCCACATGCATCAAATTGTCGGTGTCGATTTGAACTCCAGGTTCTTCCCTTTGTCCAATCACCCCGAAGGAGAGCCTCAAGCTACCAGAGGATGCCAAAACTACGGAGAAGCGGCTTCAACTGTTTCCATCCAGCAGGACATCAGCCAGCTCTTCGAGTTGTTCTTCAAAGGTTTCCCCAATCCTCTCTGGCTTCCTTATCTAGGCAACGACACCTTGACCTTCCCTCGTTGAATTTTCCTTTGAGCCCGGCCATCAAGATGGGAGATTCTTGGAGATCCTTAATATCATAATCCGCCCATGCATACCGCCGCCGAGTTCAATGGAGGAAGGCCGAATGTCGGCACTTATGAATACTATCGGCCTAATGTAATGGCCGAGGCAACTTGGATGCGGCCGGATGCCCCCAAGATTGTTCCCGCATGAATTCCTCAAACCCGGGGAGGAAATCAAAGAACCGATGCGGGGCGGCGAGTTTTCAACTATGTGTGCGGTCCCACCGTCTACACATGTCCTTTTGTGCCCACAACCATAGCTCACCCCACCTTCAACTCCTGGTGGCAAGAATTTCATGACCATATCTTCAGTGAGCCTGTTCATGTATTCTGTGCAGAGTTGGTACCTGACTTTCTGCCAATTTCAGAGGTAATACAATGAGCCCTTGGATCAGACATTCCCTCTTTCTTCATGGTCCTGACCTTCATCTTTTGTCCATAGAACACAGTGCCTGCCCCTCGAGCCAGGGCAATTGCTTAAAATGCTGAAGTCCCAATTTCAGCACTGGGATTCAAATCCACAACTCTGCATCAACTAATGGCCAGGTATGCTACCACAGATCCCAGCCTTTCTAGCCTTCTTGCAGACAGGAGGCAAGGTCTGCATCTGATTGCCCCTCCAAGTGCTAAAAGGAGAAGAACTGTCAAGAAAGTGCTTGTTGAGGTAAAACCCTTTACTTTCTTGATTACCAGGTCACTCTGTTCTTGATGAATCATATCATTGTGCATTTCAGACCAGAGCCCAGCAGCCTTCAGAACCAGTACCTGCCAATGCCCCATCCACTGGTATGACCTCTACTGCTCTTTCTTAAGGATGAGCACTGGCATTTACCCTTCCAATTTGACATTTGCAGAAGAAATAATAGAAGAGCAGCTTGTAAATGTTCCAGTGGTCCAGCAAGCAAGTCCACCCGGAGCTGAATTACCTATCCCGAGGGAGATCTCATCTTCATCACCTTCTCGCGAAGCGACAAATTCTCCAGAGATGAATCTCCCTATTCAACCGGAGCCACCAAGTTCCCCAAGGGTGCCATCACCTGTTGGTCAAGCAGAGATAACCAACCCAACAGAGGTGGATCCGACTCCTCATCGGCCAGAAACTCACGAGCTGCTAATAGCCGCATCGGCACCTCCCAGCTTGGAAGTTTCGGCTCTGCCTGGAGCATCTCCTTCGCCTGTGATCGCCCCTGCTCAAGAAACCGGCCATGAGGTATCCATCTGCGCTTAATTTTGGTACCTCGATGTTTAGCATTCTTAACTCGGCAATGTTGTTTCTCAGGATCAGGCTCCATCATCATCAAGCCTGCCATCAGAGAGCAATTCAACTGCCGAGGTGATGAAAGAAGTATACCAGCCGCTGCCAGATGAAGTGTTGCCCAAGCTCAAAGAAATTGCAGCCTGGCTAGAAAAAGATGCTCAGGATCAGTTCAATGATCTCCATCACTTCGAAGAGGTGTTTGAATCTATCAGTCAAGAACTTCCTGAAGACATCAGAGCTTCTCTATCATCTGTCTATGGCTTAGAAGCCCTTTATGCACCCGTAAGGCGCGCTTGGAGGAAATTGCGCTCCCGCCCGGCCATTGAAAAGAGGAAAACTGATGCTGAACATGCTATGAACGGGGCCCAATCCCAAGCGAGAGAGCCATAAGGATGCATTGGCTAACACCGCAAGCTTCCTATGATCCGAAAGTTGCCGGGAAGGCTGCTCTAGAAGCGAACCGAGAAGCTCGTCGGCGGAGATAGAGATTGACAAAGAGAAAATAGCCGAACTTCCTGGATTGATAGCAAAGACCCAAGCGGAAGTAAAATCGTCTATCACCAAAATAGAGCAATGCGATGCAGAACTCACTGATTTATCCGGTACCCAAAAGGATTGCCAGGAGCTGCTAGACAATTCCCATCTGATAACATCCAATGCTCGTCGTGTAATTGCCAAACTTCTAAATGCCTGAATGTCCTTATTGATGTATAACTGAATTGGTCGTTCTTGTAATATCTTCTTGTAATCTGTTTCCTTTCTTCTACACTTTCAGATGTAATGCTGAACGACCCATTTGGTAGTGAAACGCCAACTCCCGAACGGCACTTTGATTTTCTTTAGCCGAACCAATCAATCTGCACGCGGCTCAGCCTAGAACTCTAAGCAACCCGCCGGCGGGCTGGCCAAGGAAACCTTTCCATCTTCCGATTTTCTTGGGATATGCGCCACGATCCACAACCACGACTCGAAGCCACGATTCACCCTGCCAGGTCTATAAATGTTACCATAAGTGCCCCTAGCTCTCCACCAGGCCTTCTAGCTCTCGAATCTTTGCCAATCTTTAGCCCTCTTGCAAACAGTGCACATCCCAAACCACAATGGTGCGCCGCCTCAACCGCCGCCGTGCCTCCGACGAGGCCGAGGGGAGCAGCGCCAATGCGCGCAGGCAGTGATGATCGTCGATCTCTCCTCTTTGATTCTCGTTCTTGATCTTCTTTTGCCTTGACGATCATCCCCCTTTTTCGACCCGATTCGGTGGAATCCGCCTCGTGCGCCGGCCAATCGGCCCCTCCCCGGATGACTCTTCGGAGTCCGATGGCCACTCCCCCGTGCCGTACGGGGAAGAAGACGCCATCCGCTTCAAGGAGGAGCCGGAGGCGTCCCGTCGCGAGCCGGGAGGACGTCTCCAAGAAAGCGGGCGTGGCCGAGCTAGAATGGGAGGACCAGCGCAAACAGCTGCTGGAGGCCATCGACGGTATGGCTCTGAGATTGATTCTTGATCCAGCCCGGCCTTTGATGCGAATCCTTTCTGTTTGCTCTTTGCAGCCCGCGATGCTGAGCTCAACCAGCTAAAGGCGCTGGTAGAGCAATTGGCCGAGAAGGTGAATGCCCGCGGCGACACGCCGGCGGAGCGCCTGGCCGCGGTGGAGCGCCGCGTCGACGAGGTGGCCGTCCATGGCGTTCGTTTGGGCACCACCTTGGGCCTGGCTGCGATGGCGACGCATACGGACGTCGACTATTCCACCGGCCGCGTGGCTTCCAGGGCGGCGCGCCGGAGGACATCGACGAGATCGAGCTCATCTCCGGAGCGCCTTGACGGCCACGGCGACGCCATTGCCGAAATTACCCATCCCCAATCTGTGTTGAATAGGCTCTTCGACTAGATTGTACTAGGGATGTGTAAATATCGGCAATAGATGAAGAACTTCTGAATTCTGCACTCTTTGTTCGCGATGACTCCCCTTTGCATTTTGCATCTGCGAATTTTGTTTTCTTTGAATGCATCCGGGAACTATCTTTAGCCGAACGCGCGAGAACAACTGCCCCTTGGCGCAAAATCCACAGAGGATCCCAGTTCGGCAATCCGCAAACACTGTTCAAGAGAAAACCCTTCGCACTTGGTAGAAAACCACCCGCCGCTTGGTATTCCAACGGTGTGTGCGGCCGGTCATCACTCCCAATGCGCCTCTCCGGTCAATAAAATAGCACTGCGGGGCGCTCTGCAAATCCACTCGCACACTCCTCCATCATTTCTCATCTCTTCCCCTGCCTCTAGAGGAAAAAACCCCAACGCCATGGACAAGGGTAAACAACCTCAGGAGAGCGGCTCATCAAAGAAGCGTACGATTCGGAAGTGAGTTCTTTCTTGGTCTGCTCTTTGTTCTCCCACTTGATCTTGCGCTTCATGTTTTCCTCTCGTCCTTTTCAGCCTTGATTTGCTTCCTGAACAAGTCATCGGGACCGAAGATGTGCCTGAGTACATCTCCTCCGATTCCTCTCTCGAAGCAGAGGATGCCACGCCTGAACAGAGGGCCAACCATCAGCTGCGCCGCCGCGTCCGGCACCTGGAACATGGTCTCAGGGACATGTCCGCCCGTTGCCAAGCCGAGCGCGAGCGTCGCATGGTGCTGGAAGCATTAGTAGGGGGTAAATGCTCCTGACCCCTTCATGCTTGCATCTGGATTTCTTGCCTCTAACCTTGATTCTCCTGCTCCCGGATGTCTCGACGGGTACGACAACCCTGAAGGCGGCCCGGGATAGCTTGGTAGAGGCCGCCAATCATGGTCATCCTCGTGCGTTCCAAGTTGCCGTCACGGTGGTCCTGGAACAACTGAAGAGGGAGCAGCAGCCGAAGAAGTAAAGAAAATATTGAATCATACTTTCGCTTCTTTCTCCACGCCTTCTGCTTCCCACCTCCTCGGGGATCTGACCATCAGGGTTGTTAGATGTAAACCTGCACGTGGCAGTTGTAATTGTAGTTTTGTGCTAAGGGCAATGCATCTAGCCATTGGCCATCTCCCCTGTTCATGGATTTTTGTTCTGAAGGCGGCCTCGTTCTTGAGTGCCGGCTATCTCTGTGCCAGATGTGTGTAATCACCGATTGATCTCAATGCTAGGATAGTATTTCTTCAGATATCTTCCATTTATTGCAGCGGAAAATTCTTCTCCTAGCAAAGTTTTCAATATGTATGCATTACCAGGAACGCATCTGACCACACGAAAAGGTCCTTCCCAATTAGGGGACCATTTGCCGAAATCGCTGTATTTAGTTCCAATCGGCAATAATGCTTTCCACACTAGATCTCCTTCTGCAAATTGCCTTACTTTTACCTTCTTATTGTAGTACTTGGCAACCCGCAGTTTGTTTTTCTCGATATTTTCCAAGGCTCTAAGACGGATCATATGTAAATCTTACAGCTCGTCCATCATTAGGCCGCTGTAATCCTTGGAGCTCAACTCGTTTTGCAGCACTACTCTCCTTGAATCTGATTGTATCTCCCAAGGCAGGATTGCATGATGCCCGTAAACCAACTCGTAAGGAGAGGTCTTTGTAGCTCCATGGGGGGCCATTCGGTAAGCCCACAGCGCTTCACCGAGTACCGAATGCCACCTCCTTGGCTTCGATCGATCTTCTTCGTATCGCTTGATCATGATCTTATTAGAAGCCTCTCGCTTGACCATTAGCTTGGGCATAATATGGAGAAGAATTAAACAATTTGATTCCCATGCTTTCGGCAAAATCTACGAACTCCAATGACACGAATTGTGCCCCCGGGTCGGTGGTAATCGTACGAGGGATCCCAAATCGATAGATGATGTGTTCCTTGACGAATTCGATCATGTTTTCCGACGTCACCTTCTTCGGTGGGATTGCCTCGACCCATTTAGTGAAGTAATCCGTAGCCAAAAGCACGAACTTATGCCCCTTGCTAGACGGCGGATTAATTTGGCCAATCAAGTCTATACCCCAACCCCCGAATGGCCATGGCTTGATGATGGGATTCAATGCTCGATGCGGGGACTCTTTGAATATTCCCAAACCTTTGGCAATCTTGACATCCCTTGTAATACTCAAAGCAGTCCTCTAATATCGTCGGCCAAAAGCATCCAGCTTGTCTAATAACCCACTTCATCCGATAGGCCGATTGGTGCGCTCCACATATCCCATCGTGTACCTCGCTCATCATGTTCTTGGCTTCTTCTGGACCCAGGCATCGTAGCAATACCCCATCTAATGATTTATAGAATAAATTATCATCCAGAAGAACGAACTTGATTGCCTTGTACCTGAGTTTCCTAGAGACTTTTCGGGATGGATCTTTCAAGTAATCAATGATTTCTTTCCTCCAGTCGTCTTCCGCAAGATCCGCCCCTAGTGCACACACCTCTGCAGCAAACGCTTCTTGACTCTCTTTATAACCAGAGGCGCTCTGAGCCAGCCTGTTTGCTTCCTCGTTATGCTCTCTAGGAATGTGCTGTAGGGTTACCAATGGGAAGCTCTTCAAGATTTCCCTGCACTCTTCGTAGTAACTCCCTCGGCGCTTCGCTCCCGCACTCGTATTGGCCGTTCAATTGCTTGATTACCGAGTTCCGAATCTCCATAGATCTCAGCCGAAACCGCCCAGACTTCTCTCAAATATTGAAGCCCTCGAAGTAGTGCCTCGTACTCGGCTGGTTATTTGTGACGGTGGGTTGTATAGGAATGGCGAATTCAAACATCTCACCTCCGGGCGAAATTAGTAGGATCCCTACTCCCCCACCTTTGCCACACGATGACCCATCAAAAAATAAAGCCCAAGGGGTAATTTCAAGCGAGATCAATTGAAGGGTCACGATGTTCGGTTATAAAATCGGCAATGACACGACCTTTGATGGCTTTTGCCGATTCGAACTTCAACTCGAATTCTGATAAAGCTAAAATCCATTTGCCAATCCGACCATTCAAAATTGGCATAGATAACATATGTTTTATCACATCAAACTTTGAGTATACGGTGCATTCGGCATTCAACAAGTAGTGCCGAAACTTTGTACACGAGTAGTACACGCAAAGACACAGTTTCTCTATAGCCGAATACCTGGTTTCAGGATCAAGTAGTTTTCGGCTAAGATAAGCTACTACGCGCTCCTTTCCTTCGAATTCCTGAATAAGGGCCGATCCAATGGTTTGGGTATCGGCTGCCACGTACAACTTGAAAGGCTTGTTTAGCTGAGGAGGAACCAGCACCGGCGGCTCCTTCATGTACTGCTTGATCTCATCAAAAGCCTTTTGTTGTTCGTCGCCCCATGTGAATTTCTGATCTTTCTTTAGCTTCAGCAATGGAGAGAATGGCAACACCTTCTGTGATAAATTTGAGATGAATCTTCTCACGAAGTTGATCTTGCCGAGCAAAGTGATTGCAATTCCTTGAGGTTGGTTGGAGGAACGACTTCATCAATGGCTTTCATGCTCTTTTTGCCAACTTCGATTCCCCCTTCGTGGACCAAAAACCCCAAGAACTCTCCGGTGATACCCCAAAAGCACACTTGTTTGGATTCATCTTCGAGACCATGTTTCCGGTGCACTCCAAGGTCTTCTTCACATCTTCCAGATGGGTGTCACGACTTAAGGACTTGATCACCACGTCATCAATGTAGATTTCCACAGTTTTGCCGATCAACTCATGAAAAATGTAATTCATCGCCCGTTGATAGGTTGCACCGGCATTTTTCAACCCAAATGTCATGACTATCCACTCAAATAGGCCTATATGACTAGGACATCTAAAGGCCGTCTTTGATATGTCTTCTATTTCCATGAAGATCTGATTGTATCCCGCGTTGCCATCCATGAAACTAATCACCTTGTGTCCAGCAGCGGCGTCAATCAACAAGTCGGCAATAGGCATCGGGTATCCATCCATGGGAGTAGCTCTGTTTAGGTCCCTGAAGTCGATGCAAACCCTCATTTTTCCATTCTTCTTATACACAGGGGCGATGTTAGAAATCCACTCCGCATATCTGCACGGCCGAACGAAGTTTGCGTCAAGTAATCTTTCGATTTCCTTCTTCACATCGGCCAATACTTCATCCTTGTAGATTTTCCGGGGCGGTTGCTTATATGGTTTGAAGCCAGGCTTGATTGGCAACCGGTGCTCGACGATGGAACGATCCAATCCAGGCATCTCCGAGTAATCCCAGGCGAAGCAATCCTTATATTCTTTGAGAAGCTCAATTAAGTTCCCCCTGAAGTCTGGTTGCAAATTTGCACTGATGAACGTCGACCTTGGCTTATCACCGCTTCCAATGTCAACTTCTTCCAGTTTATCGGCCGACATGAATCCTCGCCCTAATTTGCCATCAGTGCCATCCACGGGGTTCTCCATTAAAAATTACTATAAGAGCCGACTGCTTGAATCGGTCGCTTGGTCACCGCCGACGGGTTCAACGGGACCTTCTCCCCGATCCTTCCCCGAGAAGCAATCGATGCCTTGGTACTCCCAGAAGGCTGGTTCCATGTTGGCCACGCTCACGGAGTCATCTGCCTGGACGACCTCGATCTCATCATCCACCCACTGGATGAGCTGTTGATGCATGGTGGATGGGACGCAGCAGTTAGCATGGATCCAGTCCTGCCCAAGCAGCAGGCTGTAGGCTCCTTTGCCTTCGATGACAAAGAAGGTGGTGAGCAGCGTCTTGGACCCGATCATCAAGTCCACGTGAGCGCATCCTTTGGTGTCTGAGGGTTCCCGGCGAAGTCGTTCAAGATGATGCTTGTAGGTGTCAAATCGCTCGGGCCCATGCCAAGCTTCCTGAAGGTGGTGTACGGCATTACGTTGACTGCCGCTCCACCGTCGACGAACATCTTGGTCAATGGCTTGCCATTGACGTACCCCCTCAAGTACAGCGGCCTCATATGGCGATTCTTGGCCGGCTTGTCGAAGATGGCACCGCTTGGCCGGCACCCGGTTGTGCCATCATCCCCTCGGGCTGCTCGTCATCAAAGGAAGCTTCCTCCTGCATAACCTGGTTAGCAGGAGCCATGAACTTGTTCGGCGGGGAAGTATACCATGCATGTAGGAGCCGAACGCTTCGATCCCTCCGGCCGGTCCTTGGGGCGCCACTTCCCGCCTCGTCCGGATCCCGGCTTGTTTCATCTCGCGGTTCCTCAAGCGCCGGACCCGCCTCTTCGGCTCCCCTGCGTAGGCGGGCGGGCACCACTGCCCCTTCTGCCAGACGTAGACATCCTCGTCCTCTTCCTGATCAGCCCACCTGAGATCAGCTTGGCGCTTCCTGGGATGATCGATGACTTCAATTTTTTGGCGCCGATCCCCATTAGGGTGGATCCTTCCAAGTCTCTCGTGGACAGATCGGCGATTGGCAGTTTCCTGCCTGTACTCAACATATCTGTTGCTGCATTCAAGACAGTTCTTCAATGTGGGCAGCTTCAGGCCCTCATTCCAGCAGTGCCTGAAGAAGGCGCATCCCCAGTGTGCGCGCTCCTGCTCGCGCGTGTACTGCTCTTGGTCCCTTCTGCGCGCTTCTTTTTCAGCTCCACGCTGGTCCTCCTCATGACGACGCTTCTGGTAGCGCTCTTTCTCTATCTGGCGCTGCCATTTGTTGAGGAGAATGCGCGACGTCACCTTGGGCTTAGGCCTGGATGATTCCCCAATCTCGATGTGGCTCTTGAGAACGCGGGGGGCGTCGCCTTGTACTTGCTCCAGGGTCACCTGGCGCTCTGGGTCCACTGCTCCACCTTGCTTGGACCCTGGCCGAGGTCGGGACCTTGACCTTTCCCCTTCTCCTCGCGGCTGTTATCGCACTGACAGAAAAGCCGAGCATGTTCTGAGGAAAGGGGTGGCCATCCAGCTTCATCTTGTTATCGAACTTGAGGTGTCCCTCTTGGATAGCCTTCTGGATCCTCATCCTGAAGACCCTGCAATCGTTGATGGAGTGTGAATCCCTGTCATGGAAGCCACAGTACCGTTTCGCTTTAACTCCATCAGGCCGAAGCATAGAATGCCCTTCAGGCAGCTTAATTCGGCCTTCTTTCACTAAGAGCTCAAACAACTTATCAGCCTTCGTGATGTCAAAGTCGTAAGTCCCTTTGGTCTGCTTGACCCAACGCTGATTCATTGTCAAGGGCTCTTTGCCCCACATGATCTCCGCTGCAGCTACGTCCAATTCGTCATCAGAATCCTCGAACAAATCAGCCTTGTCCAAGAATTGGTTGTAGATGTCAGCGACGTCGTGTTGCTTGCCAAATTTGGGGTCCTTTTTGAGACCATATGCCTGATTGCTCATTAGAGACAACTTCTGTGATAGCTGGCCCAGGTTCTCAAATTCCATCCCAAATAACTTCTCGCGCACGGCCGGTAACATCCCGGCGACGGCCATATCAGCCAGCTGATCGTCTGGCAAGTTCAGCGAGAAGCACATGCCTTTGACTTCCCTGAATCTTCTAAGAAATTCCAGCGGTGTTTCGCTGTGCCTTTGCTTCAGGGTGGCGAGATCAATCAGCTTCTTCTCAGAGCTACCGCTGAAATAATGAGCGTGGAATTTACGCTCCAAGTCCTTCCATCTGGCCACTGATTCAGGAGGTAAGGACGAAAACCACTGAAAAGCCGGACCCGTCAGTGAGGCGGGGAAGTAGCGAACCCTGAACGTTTCCTCGGCCGAGCATTCCCCAAGCTGCATGAGGTAACGGGCGATGTGCTCGACCGTGCTTGTCTCGTCCTGCCCCGAGAACTTTGTGAATTCCGTCGGCGGCTTCACCCTCGGCGGCAAGAGCACGTTATAGTACCACCTGGGAACGGCGGCCTATAAGCGGGGCCCTGCATCTTTGGCTTGAGGCCGAACTGATTTTGCATCAATTCGGCCATCTTGCGCGCTAGGGCGTCATCTTCTTGCGCGCCCGCACCGGCGCGCGTACCCCCGGGTGCGGGAAGGCGTCGAACGCTCCATAATTTCCCACTTCATGATAACCACCGCCGTACAAATTCTTCTGGAGCCAGTTGGTCGACGGAGCAATTCTCCGACCGGGGTCAAGTGGGGCCCTAGATGAGCCGAACGCTAGGTCTCCGTACGTAGGTTGGTACGGATTCGGGCCGTTGCACGGCCGACTCCGTGCTGTCTTGCTCCGTGGTGGCGGCGGAGTTGGTTGACTTCACCGAAGCTTGCAACGGGGGCCGAACGGGCGCCCCCCGGCGCCTGCGGAGGAGGTTGGAACGCTTGGCTCCCGGCGCCCTGAGGAGGAGGCTGCTGTGGCTGGCTCCGTAGCGGCGGCTGAGAGCTTGATTCACCCAGCTCTACGGTGCTCTTCTGGAAGGGCGCCTTCCCGAACGCTTGGTCCATGCCCGGGCCAAAGATGGCCACCATCATCTGTTGGAGCGATCCGAGGAAGGCCTTGCTGTGCTTGGTGAGCATGTAAGCTGCTGACTCCTGGAACACCCGCGCGCATTCCTCCTTTTCCTCCTGAGACGTAGCATCGATTTCTCCCGGTAGCAGCACTCTAGGACACTCGTTCTTCAGATATGGGACGCCGCTTCTGTTCTTCTTAAACGACAGCAGGCACTTCTGCTGAAATTGATCTACGACGTCTTGGAGCTGCTGCCGCTGCTCTGGAGAAAGATCTTCCAGGTTGACATCCACAAGGTCTGCAATCTCAGGCATCTTGAATCAATTCGGCTGTTGGTCCCACTGGGCGTGCCAAAAAGTGTGTTGGCGCAAAAAGTGCACTCAACGCCAATCACACGAAGAAGCCGAACGAAGGTGGCTTCACACGCGCAGAGAGCAAATGACGTGCCAGTCAATTTTTCCTGAAAATTAACAAAAGATAGAGCAATTAAATACCAAAGCTTGGAACTTGCCGGGTGATACCAGACAGTTCCATATTTGCGGCTAAAGAGCCAATTGGGATAACACATAGCTATGCAAAGCTATCTGTCAAAGAACCACGACCATTCGGGCAACCACAAAGGGAAAAGGAACACTGCCGAATGGATGACGTAAGCATGACAACGATCGGTCTTTGCATAAACAAAGATGCAAGTACAAAGTTATGACCGATCCCCATGAAGAATAACATTAAATAAATAAAGTAAAGCACGGACATGATCATGTATTAAATAAGCATGCATAGATCCAAAGCACTAGTCTACCGCATGTCTAGTTACTTTAAAAATCCGTCGGGTACGATATCAAACAAATCTATCCACCGCATGATACGACTTTCATGAAAAAACGTACCACTTTCCACAAATAGATCTATCCACCGCATGATACAATCTAAATATGGAAAGCTAAAAGCATACATCATTTAAAACATAAATAATGCACGTGTTCTACTCGTGAAAATATAACCGAATACGGTGAACAGTAGTCCGATCCAGGGTCCATGAAGAAGGAACAAACATTACCACGTGAATAAATCTATCGATCGATTTGGGAATCTAATCCACTTGGGATGACTAGCTCCAAAGCAACCCAAAAACCTCGCATCTACCGCATGATACCCGGTTCTTTCAAGATTTATACGAACATAGCAAGCTTGAACCCGCAACACGTAACAACCTAGATCGATTCGGTTTCGGCTATCGGAAAGCATAAGATCCACGCGTCAAAACACGAAACCTGCTCGAACAAGGATCATAAAAGAGATATAGCCGATCCAAACCCATCTAGATTGGGCAAAGATGTGTTACATGAATTAAAACATAAAGTAAAACTCAAGATAACACGGGATAACTTAATGAATCTATTGGATCTTGCCAAAATCCAATAGAGCCGATAATTAGCTTCAAGCCAGATCTTAGCCTACCGCATGGCTCATGATCTAACAAGAAACCCTCTTGAACCAAGCTTGAATCTACCGCATGACATGAAGCATGGTAACAAGACTACTTGCATCAGATCTAAATCCACCGCATGATACTAGACATGATACAAGGTTGCCGGTACTCACGGAGGTCGACGGATCGATTGGCCCTCACGAAGAACTCGACGACACGACAAGGACTCTAGGGTTTGGCGTAAGGCCGGTGTGTATTGAAGAATGATCGTGTTTGTTACATACATTCACGGGTCGTATTTATGCCCTGTTGAGTACAACTGCGAATGGATTCATTGCCTAACTAAACTCGATCGCCTGTCCATCCATTCGTCTCCCCTGATTTGAGCCACGTCACCGTCCAATCCCGCAAAATCAGCTCTACTGTTCCTTTGCCGAACCGGAGCAGATAGCCGACCGCAGATCTCTTTGCCGAAAATCTCTGAAAATATCCTTCCTTCCACCAGACGGACTCTTTTTCGAACCGGACCCACAGGTCAGACTCCTTACCAAATTTTGGTGTTAACAGTTGGTTGACCATCCCCCAGGGTTTAAGCCGATTGGTACAAAGTGGGTGTGGAAAAGCAAAGACGGAGAGAAAGGAGAAGTTGTGAGGAACAAGTCGAGGCTTGTTGCTCAGGGGTTCAGTCAGAAGGAGGGGATTGACTACGAGGAGACCTTTGCTCCCGTAGCCCGTTTGGAGGCGATTAGGATCCTTCTAGCCTTTTCCGTGGCTAAAGGGTTCAAGTTGCACCAAATGGGTGTGAAGAGTGCTTTCCTGAATGGTGTGCTGGAGGAAGAGGTGTATGTGAGGCAGCCTCCGGGGTTTGAGAGTGAGAAGTACCCCCACCGGGTGTACAAGTTGAGGAAGGCGCCGTATGGGTTGAAGCGGCGCCTAGAGCTTGGTATGGCGGATTGAGGGGGTTCTTGTTTGAGAGAGGTTTTGAGATGGGGAAGGTCGATCGACCTTGTTTTTTGCCGAGGCGGGCGGAGATATCCTGATTGTGCAGGTGTACGTGGATGATATTATCTTTGGTGGCTCATCTAACTCTCTTGTTGCAAGGTTTGCAGATGATATGAGCAGGGAGTTTGAGATGAGCATGATGGGTGAGTTGCAGTTCTTCCTCGGGCTACAAATCAAGCAATCAAAGGAAGGAACAATTGTGCAATAGGCTAAGTACACCAAGGACATTGTGAGGAAGTTCAAGATGTAGGATTCCATGGCTATGACGACGCCGATGAGTACGACTACAGCTCTTGATGCGGACGAGGAAGGTGAACACGTGGACCAGAAGGAGCACCGGAGCATGATCGGGTCACTCCTCTACTAGACGGCGACGAGGCCGGACATACAGTTCTCGGTGTGTCTGTGCGCTCATTTTCAAGCGTCTCCGAGGACTTCGCATCGGCAAGCAGTGAAGCGAATTTTCAGGTACTTGCGTCACACTCCCGACTTCGGCCTTTGGTACTCCGCGTCCTCTTCTTTGGCGCTTCATGGTTTTTCATACGCGGATTTTTCCAGGTGTCGGTTGGATAGGAAGTCCACTTCTATGACTTGCCAGTTTTTGGGTTCCTCTTTGGTGTCTTGGTCTTCCCGTAAGCAGTCGAGTGTTGCTCAATCCACCACTGAAGCCGAGTATGTTGCCGCTGCTAGTTGTTGCTCTCAGCTCCTTTGTATTTCATACACCATGAGTGACTTTGGTGAGGAGTATAACCATGTCCCACTTCAATGTGATAGCACCAGTGCCATAAGCGTTGCAAAGAACCCAGTGCTCCATTCCAAAACCAAGCACATAGAAGTGAGGTACCACTTTCTGAGAGAAAATGTAGAGAAAGGGAAGATAGCCTTGATCCATGTATCCACACATGACCAACTAGCCGATATTTTCACCAAACCCCTAGATCAAGCAACTTTCACTCGTTTGCGGGGGGAATTTGGTGTGTGTTTGATTTCTTGAGTTGGGCGTGTCGGAGCTCCTTTGTAGCATATGTATAGCTTTCTTTTGTGCATTTATTGCATTCGGCATTGCATATGTAACATGATGTATAGGCATCCTTGTATCTTAGATTGCATGCATTTTGTATCATGTGCATTGGATAGGAAAAGCTTCTCCTATATACATTGTTCACCATGGGTTGCTATATATGTTCTTGCGAGCTTGTTTGGTATGCTACGGTTAGTTTGGCTTAGCTCTTGATGATCTTGATGAATGATCCATGGTTGATGGCTAAATTTTTGCAAAATGTCACATATGTGCTCTCTCATGTGTAAATTCCTTTATATGATCTTGACATGTTATAGTGGCTTTGCTATGCTTAATTTGTGGTTGGATAGCTAGTTTATTGATCATATGGGGCCAAAGGCTCATTTGCCATCATGAATGTTTAGCCCTCTTGCTTCATCTTGTGGAGGGGCATAAGTTCCTTTTTGTCGCAAAGACATTTCATGTACCATTTATCAATCTGAAAATGAAATGAAAAATGATTGGAAAATATGCTCCCATGTCATATGTGCTGAAATTAATTTGCTTTGGGTGCTAAACCGTTGCATGTTGCCTACCAATGAGAAGTCTCATACATAGAAGTAGGCACATGGCTTGGTGGCTTTGACATGACATGAGGTGCTTTTGGGTGTTTATGATGGTCTTATGATTAGAATGGCTGTCCTAGCATGAAGTTTGAGTGGCTTTGCCATTTTGATATGTTTTGCTCATGTTTAGGTATTTGCTTATGAGAGAGTAACTTTTCGCAAAATTACTCAAATCCTTTTTAGCCTTGTCCAATGATTGTGAAACTTGGTGATCACGTAGTTAAGGTCATTACGAACCTGTCGAGTATCTAACTTGCTCATTTTGACCTGTGTAGCTCCTTGTGATGAATTTTGTATGTTTGAGAAGCTATATGTTGAAAGTTTTCGCATTTTGCCTTGATTCATGCATTGTCAACAAGGGGGAGAAGTTTGTGCATGCTTTGGGCACTTGGGAGTGTTTGGAAGGTGTTCCAATTGGTTCGGGCAAATTTTGGGCAGTTTGGTGCAGGGCCGGTCTCTTGGGGCTGTCTAACCGCCCCCATGGCGGTCAGATGAGGCACATGCGGTCTAACCGCCCTGTACAGGCGGTCTAACCGCCCTGGGCAGAGTGAGCAGGTTTTTGCTCTTAGTTGCATTCCCGCGTTGCATTGCTGCATTTGTTCAGGGGGAGTGTGCTTTGGCTCAGGGGGAGCTCTTTGTGGTGTTCGAGCTCTGTTTAGGTGGTTTGCGCTCTTTGCTTGAGCTGTGTTTTGTCTCTGATGTGTCGAGCCGTTGCCCTTGCCTAAGGGGTCCGAGACTTGTCTTCTTCAAGTGATCTTGCTCTTTGCCTTTCTTTGGCTTTCGATCTCTTGTTGAGGTTTCTTTTTATTTGTTTCTTTTCTTTTCCTTTTCTCTTGTGTTACTTCATGTGAGTGTGTTGTCAATGCACTCATCAAGGGGGAGATTGAGGACCAAGTGTGGTTCGAGGACCGGTGGATAGTCGCTTCCTTGTGTGATGAGTGATTGACAACGTTGTGTGGACTGATTCTTGGCTAAGTATTGCACGTGCAGGTTGCGGCTTGACTCGTGTTGGTGCAGGTGAAGAACAAGCGCGAAAGGTCGTCGCCGGTGAGGCTTCCAGGTGTGGAGAAGACAAGTAGGCTTCGTTCGAGGGACCCGGTGGCCAGTGGGTCAAGTGCGGGCCGCATGGTGGCATGAACAGCAAGATGAAGTCGTGGACGGTTTCTTGGTAGAGCCTCAAAACCAAGGTCGAGCCGGGACTACGTGGGAGCCAAGTCATGAGTGGAGATTGGCGGAGGCTACACCGAGTTCGCGGGGTTTGTAGTGGTTCACCAGAAAACCACTGGGTTACTCGGTTGAGACACAAAACCGAGGCCGAAGACTCGACGAGGAGGAGCGGCCACCCAGGCCGGTTCAACCGCCCAGGAGGGGCGGTCAGACCGCCTGGGGCCGGTCAGATCTCCCGGGCCGGTCTAACCGCCAGGGGGGCGGTCTGGCCGCCTTGGCCGCCGGCGCCGAGAAGCTTCGAAGCGGAGGACACGCGTCGGGATCACAAGACTTGCGTCGAGGCTAAGCAGGTTGCGATCGCCGGGCATCCGTCCGATGGTGAAGACATGAAGACTTCCAAATCCGCCCTCGAGGGGCATGTATCCCTAGTTATTAGTGAAGGGTAGTTTAGTCTTTTGGGTGCCTCCATTTATACTCATTGGATGGGTGGATGGCAGTTAACTCTTGGAACCCTAGCTCATTTGTTTTTCCATTTTTCGTTCTCCTTTTTTTCTTAGGTTTTTAGAGGCTAGCTTGAGAGCTTCATGTGAGATCTAGAGAGAGGGATGGATGTTTGGGTGGCAAGCTAGACCATGTACGAACCTTTCATGGCATGTATAGATGGTTCAGCGTTGTTCATCATGGTGGTTTTCTCCTCTCTTTTGTGTTGATTTTCGGAGCTTTTTGTTGGCGGTGTTTTGAGGACGATTTCTTGTGGTTTTTGGTGGGTGTCACGTATGAGGTTCTTGTGCCTCTTTGGCTGGTGACTTTGCCCCCAAATCTCCTTTGAATCGGACTCGATTTGGTGGGTTCTTGAGTTGGGCGAGTTCTTGACCCAGAGAAGCAATTTCGTCGATTCCTCTTGATTGTGAGCGTTTCGGGTCGATTCCTTTGAGGTAGAGGTTGCCCAGGAGGTAACCCAGCTATTCCCGAAGTTTTGCTGCAATCCGTGGAGTGATTCGGGAGATCGGGCGCGAGGAAGTTGAGGTTTGACCCGCGGGTTCGTTTTTACGGAAGGGGCGGTCTAACCGCCTAAAGGGGGCGGTCTAACCGCCCCGGGTGTTTCCGTGTCGAAGTTTTGTTTCGCCGGATTTTCCTCTCGTGAGTTTGTTCGCCTTGATCGGAGGAGCGTCCGGGTGAAATTTGTGGTCTTTCTCGTGCGGTTGCTAGGTGTTCTTCGTTGGAGTTCGTTCTTTGGGTACGGGAGGTTAGAGCGCCCCGGTAGCCGGTCTAACCGCCCCTAGGCCCCCGGGTGAAGTTTTGGTTTTCGCCAAGATTTTCCGGTAGCTAGCATGGCCTTGACCGAGAGATCTCTCGTTGGTGAAACCGTGGTGAGTTTTGGTGCTCGGAAGAGGCGTTTCGGAGGATTTCTTGGTTACCAGGTGGAGGCGGTCTAACCGCCCCCTATACCCGGTCTAACCGCCCCCTCTGGTTAGCCGGCTTTCGAGTTGTTTCCGATGTCGTTGCTGCGTGTGTGTTGTGGTTGCTGGTAGAGTTTGTTCCTAGGACCAGTAGCACTCCAGTGGCTACGTGGTTTTGGAAAACGGAAGGTTGAAGTGCAGAGCGTGTGATTTCGGGGGTTCGACCGAGCTAGTTCATCTTGTCGGAGTTTCAATCTCCCTCGAGAAGAATTTTTATCGGCTCCCATTCACTCCCCCCCTCTCTGGTCGCCTTATCGGTCCTTCACTGTTCTGTCCCATTAACACAGTTAAGAATCTAATCTTTAGATAGAAGTTTGATGGCCTGGTTCCCCTTGTTGCAGAGGCTGCTGTACTTGTTGCCTCTGCTGCTTAGGGGGAGATTCCATGCGCTCCTCCTGAAGGACCGATACGACGAACTAGAGAGGGGGGGGAGTGAATGGAGCCGATAAAAATTCTTCTAGAAGGAGATGGAAACTCCTACAAGATGAACACGGCTTCCAACACACTTCTCCGACTCACTAACCAAGTTGGCCAAGCCTACGTAGCCACTGGAGTGCCACTAGACCTAGAACCAACACACACACCCTTCCGACTCGAGAACGCAGCGGAACACCAAACCTCGAATCCACTGACCAACACCGGTCAGACCGGTGAGCACCACCGGTCAGACCGGTCCCTGCTGGTGAAACTGGGCAACTTTCACTAAGTGGCTCCACACCGGTCAGACCGGTGAGACACACCGGTTAGGCCGGTCACAGCCTGAAAGCCCCCAAAGCACCAAACAGGCCAACCGACCACCAAACTGACCCAAACTCGAAACAGCAGCAACACAGGACAACAGCGAACACACCCAGACGTTCACCCGAGCAAAAACCCACTAAGGGTTGCACCAGTCAGACCGGTCAAGAGCACCAGTCAAACCGGTGTAGCCTGGGCAGCTCGGGATGAACAGCACCCGCGGGTCAACTCCCCCAAATCCAAACCTCGATCTCCCGAATCGCTCTACGGACTTGAACAAGACTTTGGGGATATTAGGAATACCTCATGAGGAGTCCATAGCCAAGTTTAATCCCACCAAAACTTGTCGAAAAAGGAGGAATCGAAGAAATCTCGCGAAGAACACCACAAACCCTAGAACTCGAAAAACCCCAAAATCGAGCCCTTCTACTCACGGATTTGGGAGGGGAATCACAGCCCAAAGAACCACGAAGGGTACCCACAAATTTCCCCCATCAAATCACCAAGAGAAAGGTCCCAAAAACAACCCAAAGAAATGAACAAGAGAGGGCTCCGAAAATCACCACCAAGAACAACCGGGAACAACACATCCAAACCTTGAGGAACCACGCCGAATCATCTATACATGCAACAAAGGTTCATAGAAGGTCGAGCTTGCCGCCCAATCATCCAACCCTCTCGCAAGATCTCACCAAGAAGCTCTCAAGCTAGTCCTATGGAAATCCTAAGGAAAATAGGAAGGAAAATAGTGAAACAAATGAGCTAGGGTTCCAAGAGTTAGCTGCCATCCTCTCACCTCTTGGGTTATACGGAAGTAAGCGAAAGTCTAAAATACCCTTCTCTAACAACTAGGGATACAAGCCCCTCAAGGGCGGTATTGGAAGACTTAAAGCTCTCTCCATCGGACGGATGCCCGACGACCGCAACCAGCTTAGCCTCGACGCAAGTCTTGTGATCCCTACGCGTGTCCTCCGCTTCGAAGATTCTGGACTGCGTCGTCGCACACCGGTCAGACCGGTACCCACCGGTCAGACCGGTCAGACCGGTCTGGCACTGCTGCAGCACCATCTTCGGTTCTTCGGTCTTGACTTTGTGGATCAACCAAGGAATCCAGTCGTTTTCTGGTGAACCACCGGAAACCCCGCGAACTCGGTGTAGCCTCCGCCAATCTCACTCATGACTTGGCTCCCACGTAGTCCCGGCTCGACCCTGGTTTTGAGGCTTAACCAAGAAACCGTACACGACTTCATCTTGCTGTTCATGCCACCATGGGGTCCGCACTTGACCCCGCTGGCCACCGGGTCCCTCGAACGAAGCCTACTTGGCTTCTCCACACCTGGAGGCCTCACCGGCTACGACCTTTCGCGCTTGTTCTTCACATGCACCAACATCAATCAAGCCGCAACCTGCACCTGCAATACTTAGCCAAGAATTAGCCCACACAACATTGTCAATCACTCATCACACAAGGAAGCGACCATCCACCGGAACTCGAACCACACATGGTCCTAAATCTCGCCCTTGATGAGTGCATTGACAACACCCACACGAAAGTAACAAGAGAGAAAAGAAAAAGAAAGGAAACGAACAAAAAGAAACTCCAACAAGCGATCGAAAGCCAAACAAAGGCAGAGAGCAAGATCACTTGAAGAAGACAAGTCTCGGACCCCTTAGGCAAGGGCAACGGCTCGACACATCCGAGATAAAACAAAGCTCAAGCAAAGAGCGCAAACCACCAAAGCAAAGCACGAACAACCACAAAGATCTCCCCCTGCACACATGCAAGCTCCCCCTGAACCAATGCACCTCCCCCTGGACGAATGCATGCAAACCAGCTGAAAACAGGGCAGCTGCAGCAACTTCAGCTCACACCGGTCAGACTGGTCATCACTGAGGACCATGTGTGGTTCGAGGACCGATGGAAGGTCGCTTCCTTGTGTGATGAGTGATTGACAACGTTATGTGGACTGATTCTTGGCTAAGTATTGCAGGTGCAGGTTGCGGCTTGACTCGTGTTGGTGCAGGTGAAGAACAAGTGCGAAAGGTCGTTGCCGGTGAGGCCTCCAGGTGTGGAGAAGACAAGTAGGCTTCGTTCGAGGGACCCAGTGGCCAGCGGGGTCAAGTGTGGGCCGCATGGTGGCATGAACAGCAAGATGAAGTCGTGGACGGTTTCTTGGTAGAGCCTCAAAACCAAGGTCGAGCCGGGACTACGTGGGAGCCGAGTCATGAGTGGAGATTGGCGGAGGCTACACCAAGTTCGCGGTGTTTGCGGTGGTTCACCGGAAAACCACCGGGTTACTCGGTTGAGCCACAAAGCCGAGGCCGAAGACTCGACGAGAAGGTGCGGCCACCCGGGCCGGTTCAACCGCCCAGAGGGGCGGTCGGACCGCCCGGGGCCGGTCGGATCCCCCCGGGCCGGTCTAACCGCCCGTGGGGGCGGTCCGACCGCCCGCGGCCGCCGGCGCCGAGAAGCTTCGAAGCGGAGGACACGCGTCGGGATCGCAAGGCTTGCGTCGAGGCTAAGCAGGTTGCGGTCGCCGGGCATCCGTCCGATGGTGAAGACATGAAGACTTCCAAATTCGCCCTCGAGGGGCATGTATCCCTAGTTATTAGTGAAGGGTAGTTTAGTGTTTTGGGTGCCTCCATATATAATCATTAGATGGGTGGATGGCAGCCAACTCTTTGAACCTAAGCTCATTTGTTTTTCCATTTTCGTTCTCCATTTTCCCTAGTTTTTAGAGGACTAGCTTGAGAGCTTCATGTGAGATCTAGAGAGAGGGATGGATGTTTGGGTGGCAAGGTAGACCTTGTACGAACCTTTCATGGCATGTATAGAAGGTTTGGCGTTGTTCATCATGGTGGTTTTCCCGTCTCTTTTGTGTTGATTTTCGGAGCTCTTTTGGCGGTGTTTTGAGGACGATTTCTTGGGGCTTTTGGTGGGTGTCACGTATGAGGTTCTTGTGCCTCTTTGGCTGGTGACTTTGCCCCCAAATTCCTTTTGAATCGGACTCGATTTGGTGGTTTCTCGAGTTGTGCGAGTTCTTGACCTAAAGAAGCGATTTCTTCGATTCCTCTTGATTGTGAGCGTTTTGGGTCGATTCCTTTGAGGTAGAGGTTGCCCAGGATGTAACCCAGCTATTCCCGAAGTTTGGCTGCAATCCGTGGAGTGATTCGGGAGATCGGGCGCGAGGAAGTTGAGGTTTGGCCCGCGGGTTCGTTTTCTGGAAGGGGCGGTCTAACCGCCTACAGGGGGCGGTCTAACCGCCCTGGGTGTTTCCGGGTCAAAGTTGTGTTTCGCCGGATTTTCCTCTCGTGAGTTTGTTCGCCTTGATCGGAGGAGTGTCCGGGTGAAATTTGGGGTCATTCTCGTGCGGTTGCTAGGTGTTTTTGGTCGGGGTTCGTTCCTCGGGTACGGGAGGTTAGACCGCCCCGGGTAGCCGGTCTAACCGCCCCTAGGCCCTTGGGTGAAGTTTTGGTTTTCGCCAAGATTTTCCGGTAGCTAGCATGGCCTTGACCGAGAGATCTCTGTTGGTGAAACCGTGGTGAGTTTTGGTGCTCGGAAGAGGCGTTTCGGAGGATTTCTTGGTTGCCGGGTGGAGGCGCTCTAACCGCCCCTTATACCCAGTCTAACCGCCCCCTCTGGTTAGCCGGCTTTCGAGTTGTTTCCGCTGTCGGTGCTGTGTGTTTGTTGTGGTTGCTGGTAGAGTTTGTTCCTAGGACCAGTAGCACTCCAGTGGCTACGTGGTTTTGGCAAACGGAAGGTTAAAGTGCGGAGCGTGTGATTTTGGGGGTTCGACCGAGCTATTTCATCTTGTCGGAGTTTCAATCTCCCTCGAGAAGAATTTTTATCGGCTCCCATTCACTCCCCCCCTCTCTGGTCGCCTTTTCAATCCTTCAAGTGGTATCAGAGCCGGTTCGGGTCTTTGTTGACTCTAACTAGTCCAAGATCCAAGGATGGCGTACCAGGATCGGGGTTCGGGTCCTCCACACTTCGATAGCAAGAACTACCAAATGTGGAGCAAGCGAATGGGTGCGTTCATCCGCGGAAAGGGTCAGCTTCTTTGGGATGTCACGGTGGACACAGGCTATGTCCAGCCGATGGATTTCCTTGCTCCAGGGTCGAGGGACAGATTCAACGCCAATAATAAGGCGGTCGACTACTTGTTTCGTTCTTTGTGTCAGCCTGAGTTCGATCGGGTGCACACCGAGCACATGGCTTGTAGGATTTGGGCGGTGTTGAAGGAGGCTCATGTTGGGAATGCCCAGGTTCAGGCACGGATGTATGCGACCTACCGGAGAGAGTACGAGAATTTCACTCATCTCCCCGGTGAGTCCATCGATGCCTTGTTTCAGAGGTTCACGGTGGTTGTGAACAACATTAGGGCCAATGTGGACGTGCTCCCGTACGATGATCATGGTAGAGCGGTCAAGCTCTTACACTCTTTGGATCGTACGATATGGGGCGGAAAGTTCGAGGCCATTGTGGAGTCGGAGAAGTATGACACTCTGACCGTGAACGAGCTGTTCTCAAAGCTCAAGTCGGCTGAGGTGGATAGGGGCATGACAGCCAAGATCGAGGGTCCGACTGACTCTCATAGTCTCGCCCTCGTCGGTGGTTTGAAAGGAAAGGCTAACACTAACCCATCCACCGGGATGTTTTCTTTGTCCTCTTTGATGTCTATGCCAGATGAGGAGTTCGACGTGCTTGGAGAGGACGAGCTGGCGCTATTGACGAGGAGGTTCGAGAGGCTGCACGAGAACCGGGTGAACAAGAGGAGGAACACGAGGACATGCTTCAAGTGCAGCAAGATTGGACACTATTTCGCCGAGTGTCCGAAGGTGAACAACCACGACAAGCACAAGTTCAAGGACAAGAGGAAGAAGTCCAAGAAGAAGGATCATGGACATGGAAAGAAGGCACGGTCTCGAGAGAAGATGAAGAGATCAAGCGACATCGAGTTTGATTCCGAGGACACGTCTTCAAGCTCGAGTGATGAAGACGAAGAGGATGAGAAGAAGAGGAAGAAGAAGAACCTTGGCAAGTATCTCAACGGCCTTTGTGTGACGGGCCTAAGCCTCAAGGACGACTTCTGCGGCATGGCTCACAGTTCGAGCAGCAAGAGAAGCCAGAAGGACGCCTCGGACTTGGACTCCGAGGATGAGGTATGTGATGAGCTCTCTTCTTTGCGCAAGGAGAATGAGGAGTTGGTTGACTTGCTTGATAATCGCGATCACATGCTTAGAGAGGCTAAGAAGCTTAGGAAGGAGCTTAGATCTTTGCTCGAGGATGCTAGGACTAGAGTGGCTGAGCTAGAAACACAGGTTCTTGATAGCAAGCTTGAAATTGATTCGCTTAAGGCTAGCTCGTTGTTTCGATGAAAATGATTGTGCTGATTGCTTTGCTTTCCTAGCTGACTTGACTGATCTTAGGGAGAAGTATGCCTCCAAGTGTGAGGAACTAGATGTGCTTAGGGTTGAGTTGGCTGAGCTACAATCTAGACCCACTTTACTTGGTGCTTGCACTTCTTGTCCTGGTTTGCATGAGAAAATTGTTGAGCTTCGTTCTCGCATTGGTTCGCTAGAGGCTGATTTGAAAGTGCCTATTCCTACTTCTTGTTCTACATGTGAGTTGCATGCTATGAAGAATTTGGATCTTGCAAAATGTGTTGGTCGCTTGCAAGATGAGAATGATAAGTGCGTGAAGCGCTGAGTTGGTTGTCGAGTCAAGAACCTCAGCTTGGTATGATGATTGCTAGCTGTAAGCGCTTTGATGGTTGGGCTTTGGGATTGGATAAGGTTGGTGAGGGCAGTGGTGAGAGAGAAAGAAAAATTTGGGAATGTTTCAGTTCCACCACAATCCACACCCAAAGACAAGTTTGCATCCAAGCCAAACCAACCTAGTGAAAAGCCTAGTGAGAAACCAAGTGAAGAGTCCCACCCCAAGCCTAAGCCCAAACCCATCCTTTTCATTTGTGAGTTTTGTGGGAAGGATGGTCACAAGAGAGAGTTTTCCTATAAGAGAAAGAGAGAGGCGAGAATGGCTGAGTGGGCGAACAAGGACAGGTACCACCCTTCTCATGGTGTGCCAGAGCCTCGTATGCCACTGCCTAAGGGAAAGGGCTTTGTGCGTAAGGATCCGGCATGGGGATATGAGAAATCTCGTAGCCGCAGTGGTGGTCTAGAGAGGGCGGTCAGACCGGCCTGGCTAGGCGGTCAGACCGGCCCTCCCCAGATTTCTGGGCAGTTCTGTTTTCGAGGTCGTGATGCTGGTGGTTTCAGTTCCCTTGGTCATGGTGCAGATGGTAGACACTTTGAGTCTGGTGGCGTTGAGTTTGCTGGACGTTCTCCACCTCGTGATCAATACGAGTTTGGGAGAGGTCGCAGTTTTGAGTCTCAGAGGGGCTACGGACCATGCTTTCCCTTTCGTGGTACTCGTACTCCTTCAGTGAGACGGGAGTGGTGTTCCCATGGTGGTTCCAGGTTTGATAGGTTTGACAGGATGGATCGCTGTATTGATAGGCAGGGTAGGATGAATGTTCCTAACCCTACTTTTGAGGAAATGGCCCGACACTGGTTTCACACCTTTGGGACTAACCCCAGTGTTGAGTCATTTGCTCGTTCTCGCTCTTGGTTTTGAGTTGCAAGTTGGAGGCCCGGAGAACATTTAGTTGATATTGGGGGTGGTTCTTCGGCCTCATACCCCGGTGGTGACATGTAGGTGCATCACTTTCGGGGATGGTGGACAAGGATGAGTGAATTGTGAAGAAATTATAAAGGTAAGTGCTTTGTGACCTTCGAGTGTGTGGCCTTGGTCAAGCCACTTGGCTTGTTTTGCTCCTTCTGTATATCATGTGTGTAGGGTGAGCTTTGTATGCTCTTTGGCCCTAGTGCATGTGCTTAGGGGGAGCTTGTGAGTTTTGTGCTCTTTTGCTCTTTTGCCGATGGTGTCGAGCCCTTTTTGCCTCCCCTCGAGGAGCCGGTCTTTTGTGAGCTTTGTGTGTGTGGTTGGTTTCCTAAGTTGGTGGTGAAGCTCCTTGTGTAGCATATGTATAGCTTTCCTTGTGCATTTCTTGCATTCGGCATTGCATATGTAACATGATGAATAGGCATCCTTGTATCTTAGATTGCATGCATTTTGTATCATATGCATTGGATAGGAAAAGCTTCTCCTATATACAGTGTTCACCATGGGTTGCTATATATGTTCTTGTGAGCTCGTTTGGCATGCTACGGTTAGTTTGCTTAGCTCTTGATGATCTTGATGAATGATCCATGGTTGATGGCTAATTTTTTGAAAAATGTCACATGTATGCTCTCTCATATGTAAATACCTTTATATGATCTTGACATGTTTTAGTGGCTTTGCTATGCTTAATTTGTGTTAGGATAGCTAGTTTATTGATCATATGGGGCCAAAGGCTCGTTTGCCATCATGGATGTTTAGCCCTCTTGTTTCATCTTGTGGAGGGGCATAAGTTCCTTTTTGTCGCAAAGACATTTCATGTACCAATTATGTATCTGAAAATGAAATGAAAAATGCTTGGAAAATATGCTCCCATGTCATATGTGCTGATTTTAATTTGCTTTGGGTGCTAAACCGTTGCATGATGCCTACCAATGAGAAGTCTCATACATAGAAGTAGGCACATGGCTCGGTGGCTTTGACATGACATGAGGTGCTTTTGGGTGTTTATGATGGTCTTATGATTAAAATGGCTGTCCTAGCATGAAGTTTGAGTGGCTTTGCCATTTTGATATGTTTTGCTCATGTTTAGGTTTTTGCTTATGAGAGAGTAACTTTTCGCAAAATTACTCAAATCCTATTTAGCCTTGTCCAATGGTTGTGAAACTTGGTGATCACGTAGTTAAGGTCATTACGAACCTGTCGAGTATCTAACTTGCTCATTTGGACTTGTGTAGCTCCTTGTGATGAATTTTGTATATTTGAGAAGCTATATGTTGTAAAGTTTCGCATTTTGCCTTGATTCATGCATTGTCAACAAGGGGGAGAAGTTTGTGCATGTTTTGGGCACCTGGGAGTGTTTGGAAGGTGTTCCAATTGTTTCGGGCAATTTTTGAGCAGTTTGGTGCAGGGCCGGTCTCTTGGGGCGGTCTAACCGCCCCCCAGGCGGTCAGATCAGGCACAGGCGGTCTAACCGCCCTGTACAGGTGGTCTAACCGCCCTGGGCATTGTGAGCAGGTTTTTTTGCTCTTTGTTGCATTCCCGCGTTGCATTGCTGCATTTGTTCAGGGGGAGTTTGCATTTGTGCAGGAGGAGCTCTTTGTGGTGTTCGAGCTTTGCTTTGGTGGTTTGCGCTCTTAGCTTGAGCTGTGTTTTGTCTCGGATGTGTCGAGCCGTTGCCCTTGCGTAAGGGGTCCGAGACTTGTCTTCTTCAAGTGATCTTGCTCTTTGCCTTTGTTTGGCTTCCGATCGCTTGTTGAGGTTTCTTTTTATTTGTTTCTTTTCTTTTTCTTTTCTCTTGTGTTACTTCATGTGAGTGTGTTGTCAATGCACTCATCAAGGGGGAGATTGAGGACCATGTGTGGTTCGAGGACCGATGGATGGTCGCTACCTTGTGTGATGAGTGATTGACAACGTTGTGTGGACTGATTCTTGGCTAAGTATTGCAGGTGCAGGTTGCGGCTTGACTTGTGTTGGTGCAGGTGAAGAACAAGCGCGAAAGGTCGTTGCCGGTGAGGCCTCCAGGTGTGCAGAAGACAAGTAGGCTTCGTTCGAGGGACCCGGTGGCCAGCGGGGTCAAGTGCGGGCCGCATGGTGGCATGAACAGCAAGATGAAGTCGTGGACGGTTTCTTGGTAGAGCCTCAAAACCAAGGTTGAGCCGGGACTACGTGGGAGCCGAGGCATGAAAGGAGATTGGCGGAGGCTACACCGAGTTCGCGGGGTTTGCAGTGGTTCACCAGAAAACCACTGGGTTACTCGGTTGAGCCACAAAACCGAGGCCGAAGACTCGACGAGAAGGTGCGGCCACCCAGGCCGGTTCAACCGCCCAAGAGGGGCGGTCAGACCGCTTGGCGCCGGTCAGATCCCCCAGGCCGGTCTAACAGCCCAGAGGGGGCGGTCTGACCGCCCTGGCCGCCAGCGCCGAGAAGCTTTGAAGCGGAGGACACGCGTGGGGATCGCAAGGCTTGCGTCGAGGCTAAGCAGGTTGCGGTCGCCGGGCATCCGTCCGATGGTGAAGACATGAAGACTTCCAAATTCGCCCTCGAGGGGTACGTACCCCTAGTTATTAGTGAAGGGTAGTTTAGTCTTTTGGGTGCCTCCATATATACTCATTAGATGGGTGGATGGCAGCGAACTCTTTGAAACTGAGCTCATTTGTTTTTCCATTTTCGTTCTCCATTTTCCCTAGTTTTTAGAGGACTAGCTTGAGAGCTTCATGTGAGATCTAGAGAGATGGATGGATGTTTGGGTGGCAAGCTAGACCTTGTACGAACCTTTCATGGCATGTATAGAAGGTTTGGCGTTGTTCATCATGGTGGTTTTCCCGTCTCTTTTGTGTTGATTTTCGGAGCTGTTTTGGTGGTGTTTTGAGGACGATTTCTTGGGGCTTTTGGTGGGTGTCACGTATGAGGTTCTTGTGCCTCTTTGGCTGGTGACTTTGCCCCCAAATCCCTTTTGAATCAGACTCGATTTGGTGGTTTCTCGAGTTGGGCGAGTTCTTGACCTAGAGAAGCGATTTCTTCGATTCCTCTTAATTGTGAGAGTTTCGGGTCGATTCCTTTGAGGTAGAGGTTGCCCAGGAGGTAACCCAGCTATTGCCGAAGTTTGGCTGCAATCCGTGGAGTGATTCGGGAGATCGGGCGCGAGGAAGTTGAGGTTTGACCCGCGGGTTCGTTTTCTGGAAGGGGCGGTCTAACCGCCTACAGTGGGTGGTATAACCGCCCTGGGTGTTTCCAGGTCAAAGTTGTGTTTCGCCGGATTTTCCTCTATGAGTTTGTTCGCCTTGATCAGAGGAGTGTCTCGGTGAAATTTGGGGTCATTCTCGTGCGGTTTGCTAGGTGTTCTTGGTCGGGGTTCGTTCTTTGGGTACGGGAGGTTAGACCGCCCCGGTACCGGTCTAACCGCCCCTAGGCCCTTGGGTGAAGTTTTGGTTTTCGCCAAGATTTTCTCGGTAGCTAGCATGGCCTTGACCGAGAGATCTCCGTTGGTGAAACCGTGGTGAGTTTTGGTGCTCGGAAGAGGCGTTTCGGAGGATTTCTTGGTTGCCGAGTGTAGGCGGTCTAACCGCCCCCTATACCGGTCTAACCGCCCCCTCGGTTAGCCGGCTTTCGAGTTGTTTCCGCTTGTCGGTCTTGTGTGTGTTGTGGTTGCTGGTAGAGTTTGTTCCTAGGACCAGTAGCACTCCAGTGGCTACGTGGTTTTGGCAAACGGAAGGTTGAAGTGCGGAGCGTGTGATTTCGCGGGTTCGACCGAGCTAGTTCATCTTGTCGGAGTTTCAATCTCCCTCGAGAAGAATTTTTATCGGCTCCCATTCACTCCCCCCTATCTGGTCGCCTTTTCGGTCCTTCAATCACCACCGATCAGACCGGTGCCTAAGATGTGCACAGGACCAGCACTCACACCGGTCAGACCGGTGACCCCGACCGGTCAGACCGGTGCACAACAGAGCCCAGAAATGGCTCGAAACCACCTGAAAACCTTCTAAATGCATTCAGCAAGCCATTTCAAGCTCAAACTTCTCCCCCTTGTTGGCAATGCATGAATCAAGACAAAAATGCAAAACTTTCAACCTAGAGCTTCTTAAATAGACAAAATTCAACATAGGATGCTACACATGTCCAAATTTAGATACTCTATAGCTTCGTGTCGACATCAACTACAAGATCACCAAGTTTCACAACCATTGGACGAAGCTAAGATGGATTTGGGCAATTTTGCGAAAAACTTGCCTCTCATGAGCAAAGACCTAAACATGATCAAAGCATATCAAAATGGCAAAGTCACACAAACTTCATGCTAGGACAGCCATTCTAATCATAAGACCATCACAAACACCCACAAGCACCTCATGTCATGTCAAAGCCACCAAGCCATGTGCCTACTTCTATGTATGAGACTTCTCATTGGTAGGCATCATGCAACGGTTTAGCACCCAAAGCAACTTAAATACAGCACATATGACATGGGAGCAGATTTTCCAAGCATTTTACATTTCATTTGCAGATTTGTAAATGGTACATGAAATGTCTTTGCGACAAAAAGGAACTTATGCCCCTCCACAAGATGAAGCAAGAGGGCTAAACGTTCGTGATGGCAAATGAGCCTTTGGCCCCATATGATCAATAAACTAGGTATCCAACCACAAATTAAGCATAGCAAAGCCACTAAAACATGTCAAGATCATGTAAAGGCATTTACACATGAGAGCGCATACATGTGACATTTTCAAAAACATAGCTATCAACTATGGATTATTCATCAAGAGCTAAGCCAAACTAACCATAGCATACCAAACAAGCTCACAAAGACATAAATAGCATTCCTAAGATACAAGGATATAGGAGAAGCTTTTCCTATCCAATGCATATGATACAAAATGCATGCAATCTAAGATACAAGGATGCCTATACATCATGTTACACATGCCATGCCAAATGCAAGAATTGCACAAAGGAAACTATACATATGCTACAAATGAGCTCCCACACACCCAACTCTAGAAATCAAACACACACCAAGTTCTCCCGCAAACGAGTGAAAGTTGCTTGATCTAGGGGTTTGGTGAAAATATCGGCTAGTTGGTCATGTGTGGGTACATGGATTAAAGCTATCTTTCCTTTCTCTACGTTGTCTCTCAGAAAATGATACCTCACTTCTATGTGCTTGGTTTTGGAATGAAGCACTGGGTTCTTTGCAACGCTTATGGCACTGGTGCTATCACATTGAAGTGGGACATGGGTATACTCCTCACCAAAGTCACTCATGGTGTATGAAATCCAAAGGAGCTGAGAGCAACAACTAGAAGTGGCAACATACTCTGCCTCGGTAGTGGATTGGGCAACACTCGATTGTTTGCGGGAAGACCAAGACACCAAAGAAAAACCCAAAAACTGGCAAGTCCCAGAAGTGGACTTCCTATCCAATCGACACCCGACAAAATCCGCGTCTGAAAAACCATGAAGCGCCAAAGAAGAGGACGCGGAGTACCAAAGGCCGAAGTCGGGAGTGTGACGCAAGTACCTGAAAATTCGCTTCACCGCTTGCCGATGCGAAGTCCTCGGAGACGCTTGAAAACGAGCGCACAGACACACCGAGAACTGTATGTCCGGCCTCGTCACCGTCAAGTAGAGGAGTGACCCGATCATGCTCCGGTACTCCTTCTGGTCCACGTGTTCACCTTCCTCGTCCGCATCAAGAGCTGTAGTCGTACTCATCGGCGTCGTCATAGCCTTGGAGTCCTCCATCTTGAACTTCCGCACAATGTCTTTGGTGTACTTAGCCAGGTGCACAAATGTTCCTTCCTTTGACTGTTTGATTTGTAGCCCGAGGAAGAACTACAACTCGCCCATCATGCTCATCTCAAATTCCCTGCTCATATCCTCTGCAAACCTTGCAACAAGAGAGTTAGACGAGCCACCAAAGACAATATCATCCACGTACACCTGCACAATCAGGATATCTCTGCCCTGCCTCAGCAAAAACAAGGTCTGATCGACCTTCCCCATCTCAAAACCTCTCTTAAACAAGAACCCTTTCAACCTACCATACCAAGCTCTAGGCGCCTGCTTCAACCCATACAGCGCCTTCCTCAACTTGTACACCCGATGGGGGTACTTCTCACTCTCAAACCCGGGAGGTTGCGTCACATACACTTCTTCCTCCAACACACCATTCAGAAAAGCACTCTTCACATCCATTTGGTGCAACTTGAACCCTTTAGCCACGGAAAAGGCTAGTAGGATTCTAATCACCTCCAAACGGGCTACGGGAGCAAGGGTCTCCTCGTAGTCGATCCCCTCCTTCTGACTGAACCCCTGAGCAACAAGCCTCGGCTTGTTTCTCACAACCTCACCTTTCTCTCCCTCTTTGTTCTTCCACACCCACTTTGTACCAATCGGCTTACACCCTAGGGGAGGGTCAACCAACTCCCAAACCTGATTCCTCTCAAAGTTCTCCAACCTCATGCATCAAATTAACCCAATTGTGATCATATAGTGCGTGTCCAATGTCTTTTGGCTCAAAATTAGCAACAAATGCAGCATGAGCGAATGAGAATTTTTTCGAACCGTCGACCGTGTAGTGTGTTCATTCATGTCGCCGATGATTCTCGAAGCTGGGTGATCCACTTGTACTCGCCGGGGAGGTTCTCACCTCGATGCTACCTCCCCCCTCAACATCAGCTTCTCCAAGTTCTTGATTTGTCGTCGTAGGTATAGGACAGGGTCCGTCAACCGCCGTAGTCGAAGTAGTGGGTACATGTTCAGCCGGGGGCACCACACCGCCATCTTCATCATCTCCATGTTCATGTTCCTCCTCCTGAAAGATCTCCTCGCCAAGCTCATCATCACCTGCACACTCAAAGACAAGCTGACTACGTGGCTCTGTCTCGTCGAAGGTTACCTCGCAAGTCTCCACGATTTGGTTAGTTTCAAGATTGAGCACAAGATATGCTCTAGAATGAGATGCATAACCGAAGAAAATACCATCGACAGACCTAGCCTCAAACTTATCCAACTTCCTGCATTTCTTTAGAATGAAACACTTGCAACCAAAGACATGGAAGTGACTCACCTTGGGTGTGCCACCATGCATCAACTCATAGCATGTTTTCTTCTTGTGCACTCTGAGGTAGATCATGTTTGACACATAGCACGCGGTATTCACCGCCTCAGCCCAATATCTTCTCGGAGTCCTATGCTCATCAAGCATCGTCCGAGCCATCTCGCACAAGGTCCTGTTCTTCCTTTACACAACACCATTCTGGGGAGGTGTATACGGACTCGAAAACTGGTGCTCGAGACCCAAGTCATGGCAAAAGGTTTCAAAACGAGAGTTTTTGAATTCCAAGCCATTATCACTCCGGATTGCTTGTATGGCATCTCCATGCCTCTCATTCCTCAACCTCAAGACTAGATCTCGAACAAAACCAAACGTCTCCCCCTTATCCTCAAGAAAGAACACCCACGCATACCGAGAATAGTCGTCCACCACAACAAGGACATACCACTTCCCACCCGCAGATCGCACACGAGCTAGGCAAACAAGGTCCATATGGAGCAGCTCGCATGGACGACCAGTCATCACATCGGTGAGAGGCAGGTGAGAAGAGGCTACCATCTTGGCATGCCTACACAGTGCACAAACCAACTCTTTCTCAAGCCTCAACCGTGGCAATACTCGGACCAAATTGAGTTTACTCAAGCGAGACAAATGGTCAAAGCTTAAGTGACCCAACTTCCTATGCCACTTCCACAATTCACTCGAAGAACCAGCCAAGAAACAACGCTCCACACCCGAAGACTGAGAAAAATCAGCACGAAACACCTAACCCTCGGGAACGACCATACAGACAAGGTCCCCTCGAGAGTCCAAAATCCGAGAACCACCTGGAAGAAACAACACCTCAAAGCCCTCATCCAACAACTGGGATACAGAAAGCAGATTGTACCCCAGCGATTGAACAAGAGCAACACGCCTCAGAGTGATCTTGTCACTCACCTTAATCTCACCTTCTGAAAGCACACACCCACGCCCATTGTCCCCAAAAGTGATGTACCTCTTTGTCACCACCGGGACGAGATTTGAGAGCCACCCCCTGTCTCCGATCATATGCCTCGAGTAGCCGGAGTCAATCAACCAAATGTTCTTCAAGACTCCCACCTGAAATTCAAAAACGAGCACGTGAGCGAACAAACGACTCAGCACTGGGGTTAGTACCAAAAGAGTAAAACCAGTGCCGAGACATTTGCTCGAAAGTGGGATTAGCACCAACCAAAGCATCTCTCCTACCAAAGCTACCTCCACGAACACCACCACGGTAACCACCCAGAGGGAACCACCCCTCTATGCCTGGAGGAGGACCAAAACCACGAAAGAGAACCCGTGGACTGTCCCTCCTCTCCTTCACAAAGCTACGACTCCTCCCATCCCTGTAGTGAACTCGAGGGGGAGAACGCCTAGCAACCTGACCACCTGCAAACTCTACAGCCCAACCACCAGAACCACGACCTCCATAAACAACCCTCGCACCTGTACGAGCATGAAACCCGAACTGCTTGCCCTTCGCACCGGTCGGTGCTCTGCACCGGTCTGACCGGTGTGACCTGGGCAGCAACACCTCCAACAGCCTTCCGCTCTCCCCAAGCCCGAACCATCCTCACACTCGCCTTGGCCCTGGGCATCAGCACACGAGGCTCAAGTACACCATCGGAAAGGTGGTACTTGTCTTTGTTATCCCACTCCTTTGCCATTCTCTCCTCTCGCTTCCTCTTGAAGCAAAACTCATCCTTATGGCCATCTCTACCACAATAGCCATAATGGAACCGCACAAGCTTAGGCTTAGGCTTGGGCTGTGGCTGCTCACTTGGTTTCTCTCCACTCAACTCCTCCACCGGTTTCCCCTCACTAGCCTTCTCACTTTCTTTCCCAAAGAACACTTTCCCGAAAGTGCTCACAAACTTGATAGGCTTTTGTAGATCATTTGTGGCTGTAGGAAACACGGGTGGACCTGGGGTTGTGTCTAGTCGGTTCCTAAGATGGTTAGGTTTTGGGGGGAAATCATTTTTGTGGTGGGTTTTTGGTGGCTCTAGGATATTCTCTCCACTTCCCTCACCAACCTTGTTTGCTCCAAGTCCCTCACCATCCTGCCTCTTAAACGCCTCGATCATCATCCTCAACTGAGGCTCATGACCAGACAACCAACCCATCAACTTCCTCAGCTCATCATTCTCATCCTGCAAACGGTCAACATAATGTGCAAGTTCCAAATTTTTCAAAGCATGCATTCGATAGGTAGAGCATGATGTAGGCATGGGTTCTTTCAGCTTAGCTTCAAGAGAACTAGTGTAAGCATGCATCTCATCAATCTTAGCAAGCAAAACAGGGCAAAAAGTGCAAGCACCTAGCAAAGCAGGTCTAGACTTAAGCTCAGTCACTTCAACCCTAAGCACATCTAGTTCCTCACACTTGGAGGCATGCTTCTCCTTAAACAAAGCAAGATCAACAAGAAAGATGGAGCAATCAGCACAATCCACCTCATCCGAAACAACAGGACTAGCCTTAAGGGAATCAATCTCAAGCTTCCTATCAAGCACCTGTGTCTCTAGCTCAGCCACTCTAGTCCTAGCATCCTCGAGTGAAGCCCTAAGCTCTTTTCTCATTTTCTTGGCCTCTCTAAGCATGTCATCACGGTTACCAAGCAAAGAGCCAAGCCTCTCATTCTCCTGGCGCAAGAAGGGAAGTTCATCACGCACCTCATCGTCGGAATCGGAGTCTGAGTCCCTCTGTGTGCTCTTCTTGCTGTCGGAGCTCAGCGCCATGGTGCAGAAGCCGTCTCTCGCGAAGCAACTCAGCCCGCTCAGGTTCTTGGACGACTTCTTGTTCTTGCGACGGTCACCTTCATCTTCACTGCTGCTCGAGCTCAAGGAGGAGTACGCGGAACTGGAGTCGACGTCGCTCGCTCCCACCATCGCTCGGGCCTTGCCTTGGCTCTCCTTCTTCCTCGATCGTCGCTCGTCCTTGTACTTGTTCTTGTGCTTTCTCTTGTGGTCGCACCTCGACCGATACTTGCCATCCATCCTCGACTTGTGCTTGTAGCCGTCCTTGTTCTCGACCTTCTCCAGGCAGTCGACGACGAAGTGTCTTGGCTTGCCGCACTAGAAGCATGTCCTCGTGTTCCTCCTCATGTTCACTCGGTTCTCGTGCAGCCTCTCGAACCGCCTCGTCAGGAGCGCCAGCTCGTCCTCTCCAAGCACGTCGAACTCCTCATCTGGCATAGACATCAAGGAGAACAAAGAGAACATCCTGGTGGATGGGTTAGTGTTAGCCTTTCCTTTCAAACCACCAACGAGGGCAAGACTATGGGAATCAGTCGGACCCTCGAGCTTGGCAGTCATGCCCCTATCCACCTCAGCTAACTTGAGCTTTGAGAACAGCTCGTTCACCGTCAGAGTGTCATACTTCTCTGACTCCACAATGGCCTCGAACTTTCCGACCCAAATCGTACGATCCAAAGAGTGTAAGAGCTTGACTGCTCTATCATGATGATCGTACGGGAGCACGTCCACATTGGCCCTCATGTTGTTCACAACCACCGTGAACCTCTGAAACAAGGCATCGATGGACTCACCGGGGAGATGAGTGAAGTTCTCGTACTCTCTCTGGTAGGTCACATACATCCGTGCCCGAACACAGGCATTCCCAACATGAGCCTCCTTCAGCACCGTCCAAATTCTACAAGCCAAGTGCTCGGTGTGCACCCGATCGAACTCCGGCTGACACAAAGCACGAAACAAGTAGTCGACCGCCTTATTGTTGGTGTCGAATCTGTCCCTTGATCCTGGAGCGAGGAAGTCCATCGGCTGGACATAGCCTGTGTCCACCGTGACATCCCAAAGGATCCGACCCTTTCCGCGGAGGAACGCACCCATCCGCTTACTCCACATCTGGTAGTTCTTGCCATCGAATAGTGGAGGACCCGAACCCCGTTCCTGGTATGCCATCCTTGGATCTTAGACTGGTTAGAGTCAATAAAGACCTGAACCGGCTCTGATACCACTAGAAGGACCGATACGGCGAACCAGAGAGGGGGGGAGTGAATGGGAGCCGATAAAAATTCTTCTCGAAGGAGATGGAAACTCCTACAAGACGAACACGGCTTCCAACACACTTCTTCGACTCACTAACCAAGTTGGCCAAGCCCACGTAGCCACTGGAGTGCCACTGGACCTTGGAACCAACACACACACCCTTCTGACCCGAGAACGCAGCGGAACACCAAACCTCGAGTCCACTGACCAACACCGGTCAGACCGGTGAGCACCACCGGTCAGACCAGTCCCTGCTGGTGGAACTGAGCAACTTTCACTAAGTGGCTCCACACCGGTCGGACCGGTGAGACACACCGGTTAGACCGGTCACAGCCTGAAAGCCCCCAAAGCACCAAACAGGCCAACCGACCACCAAACTGACCCAAACTCGAAACAGCAGCAACACATGACAACAGTGAACACACCCAGACGTTCACCCGAGCAAAAACCCACCGAGGGTTGCACCGGTTCGACCGGTCAAGAGCACCGGTCAGACCGGTGTAGCCTGGGCAGCTCGGGATGAACAGCACCCGCGGGTCAACTCCTCCAAATCCAAACATCGATCTCCCAAATCGCTCCACGTACTTGAACAAGACTTTGGGGATATTAGGAACACCTCATGAGGAGTCCATAGCCAAGTTTAATCCCACCAAAACTTGTCCAAAAAGGAGGAATCGAAGAAATCCCGCCAAGATCACCACAAACCCTAGAACTCGGAAAACCCCAAAATCGAGCCCCTTTACTCACGGATTTGGGAGGGGAATCACAGCCCAAAGAACCACGAAGGGTTCCCACAAATTTCTCCCATCAAATCCCTAAGAGAATGGTCGCAAAAACAACCCAAAGAAATCACCAACAGAGGGCTCCGAAAATCACCACCATGAACAACCGGGAACAACACATCCAAACCTTGAGGAACCGGTCAGACCGGTCAGACCGGTACCCACCGGTCAGACCGGTCTGGCACTGCTGCAGCACCGTCTTCGGTTCTTCGGTCTTGGCTTTGTGGATCAACCAAGGAACCTAGTGGTTTTCTGGTGAACCACCGGAAACCCCACAAACTCGGTGTAGCCTCCGCCAATCTCCACTCATGACTCGGCTCCCACGTAGTCCCGGCTCGACCTTGGTTTTGAGGCTCAACCAAGAAACCGTACACAACTTCATCTTGCTATTCATGCCACCATGCGGCCCGCACTTGACCCCGTTGGCCACCGGGTCCCTCGAACAAAGCCTACTTATCTTCTCCACACCTGGAGGCCTCACCGGCGACGACCTTTCGCGCTTGTTCTTCACCTGCACCAACACCAGTCAAGTCGCAACCTGCAGCTGCAATACTTAGCCATGAATCAGTCCACACAATGTTGTCAATAACTCATCACACAAGGAAGCGACCATCCACCGGTCCTCGAAACACACATGGTCCTCACCTCCTCCTGCTGCTGGAGAGGCTACTGTTTCGTCTGTTGCTTATCCTCATGTTGCAGTTGCTGCTTAGTCGTATAGTTTTCCTGGGCTCCTCCGGCTGCTGTTGTCGACGCTCCTACTGCTGGAGAGGCTGCTGTTTCGTCTGTTGATTATCCTCAAGTTGCAGCTGCTTAGGTGGAGTTTGCCTGGGCTCCACCTCCGGTTGTTGTTGATGCTCCTGCTGCGTAGTTTTGGTGATCTGCTACTGCTGCAGTTGAGCCTTCTCTTGCTGACATTGAGCTGCAGCACCTCCATTTGATGTTGTACCCCTGCTACCTGTTGCGGCTTCAGGGTTGGGATGTCTCGTCATGGGTGGTATAATGATTTTGTCCTTTGGCCATTGGATCCTTTGAACGAGAGCCGCAGCTAGGGTTGCTACGTCACCCCCATCAATTGGTACAGGCAGAGGGTATTGACTCGTATTGGCACACACATAAGTAGGTTGCACCACAACATACCCTTCTATTGACGGTGTATTTTGGTACACCAAGCATGTTCATTACACTTTGGTTTGGATTTGATTAAGGAACTAACCCGCCACTAGGCACGGTAATCATATAACAAGTTCATCTTTGCGCATGCATTTGGAAGTGTTGTGTTTATGTAGGAAAACATGGACATAAAGGACGGATTCACAACAAGTTCAAAGGAGCATTTACGGAGTCTTGTTCGTGTACATGAGCTTGATGAAATCACTTCCAATGGTGGCAAGGACCGAAGTGCTACGAGGAACACCCCTGGGATTGAAGCGTAAAAGACCGAACTTCATGCGCGAAGAACCTCCATCTTAGACGCGAGGATGACATCGTCAAAATCATGCAAGTGGAGGGGGCAAAGTGCATAATCACCTGAGGACCCACAAGAGCGAAGCGGCGACCGAACCGGGCCGAGATGGGCTTGGGCCGGTCAGCCCAGGCCGGCCGGCCCAGCCCACTCTGGGGGTCGGTTCGGCCCCCCTTTCCTTGTACCTGAAGGATCCTCAACCGTAAAACCCTGGAGGTGCCGCCATTCGACAGGGGGAGAGCCATTCACACCAAGAGGCCATCCACAAGCTAGAGAGAGAGGAGGGAGATCTCCGGAGGTAGATTGTCCACCTCGAAGGAAGCACCCACAAGTGGAGAAGAAGGAAGACACCGTCGGAAGGGAAACCATGATCAACGGTGCTATGTCCAACACCTTGATGGGGTAATCTCCTTATTCGCCCATGGGTTGTAATCGATCTTGAGATGTAATGATTAAGGTTAGCTACCGTGCCGTAAAGGAAGTAGAGCTTGAGGACCAGGAGCTTCCCGGTGGTCGGTGGTTGACCGCTCCTCAGTGATGAGTGATTGACAAGAGGTGTTGGACTGACACTTGGCTTAGTGCGCAGGTGTAGGCTGCGGCCTAGTTCGTGTTGTTGCAGGTGAAGAACGGGCGCGAAAGGTCTTCAGCCTTGAGGGGCCTCCGGGAGATGGAGAGACAAGTAGGCTCGGTTCGAGGGACCCGGTGGACGACGGGACTAGGTGCGGGCCACATGGTGGAGAGACGGGCAAGACGAAGTCATGGACGATCGAGCCTGTGCACGGTGGCGGTCGAATCAAGAGGCTTGGCGGGAGGCCGAACCGAGCACGCGGGGTTTAGTGGTTTGCCCACAAAACCATCGAAGGACGGTTTCTTGGTTTGGGCCTCAAAACCAAGTCCGAGGGCCCAACACGACGGAGACGGGATCCGGGCGTGTCGGGAAGCTTCGAAGCGGAGGACACGAGGCGGGATCGCATGGCTTGCGTCGGGAGGACGCAGGGTGCGGCAAAGGCGTGACCGTTCGATGGCAAGACCCACAAACATTACCTAAATGCCCCTACGTGGGTTGTATCGCCAGTAGTTAGGTTAGGGGTAGTCGATTCATTTACCACTCCGGTGAGACCTGATATATAAGCCATGAGTGTGTGTGGATGGCTCTCCCTCTCCGCGACTTAGGGTTTCATTTCCCCCTTTCCATTTCTCATTTTCGTAGTTATTTTCTTCTCTATTTTCTCGAGGCTAGCATGAGAGCTTCATGTGAGATTTGTTGAGAGGGATGGATGCTAGGGCGGCATGCTAGACCTTGTGAATCTTTCCTGGTTTGTATAGAAGATTCGGAGTTGTGTTTTTCGTGGTCTTTTTGTGCTTGTTTTTGGACCTTTGTTCTCGGTGTGATTCCGCGAATTTGAGTGGGTTTCTCCCCGGATTTCTTTGAGGGAAACATGGATAGATGTCTCGTGCATCTTTGTGATTAATCTTGTGCCCTCAAACGCCGGGAAACCACTTCGGTTTAAGGATTTTCGTTCGGTGCTCTAGCTTTTGGTGGTGCTCAAAGGATTCGTGATTCCCGGTGATTTAAGGAGTTAGGAGGCAAGATTTTTGGGCTATAGCATCCTTGTGTGACGCTTCTCAAGTCCCCAAACCCTTGTCTCTACAGCTTCTACCATTTGAGAAATCCGAAGATGATTTGGGGGAGTTGACTTTCGGGGTCGGGCTGTTTTCAGTTCTGTCCGTGCCTGGCGGGCGGTCCGCGAGGGTCTGGCGGACGGTCCGCGTGAACAGTGTTCTTCGCGTGTTCTTGCTCGGCTTCGCTTTCGATCCGTTTTGGTTTTAAGTTTTCGTTGGAAGTGGTTTCGGACAGTCCGCAGCAGCGGGCGGACGGTCCGCGGGTGCCTGGCGGACAGTCCGCGTGCTCCCCGCTGACAGTCCGTTTTTCGAGGTTGGCTACTGGAGGTTCTATTCGCTTTAATGGACGGTGTGTGGCTCAGGCCGGACAGTCCGCGGCAAGGGTGCGGACAGTCCGTGGTACCTCGCCGGACGATCCGCGCGGTCCATCGCGGACGGTCCGCCCCCGCTCGGCCGGACGGTCGCGCGAGGCTGGGTGCTTTGCTTCTTGGTTCGATCCCTCCCTTTCTTTCTCGTGCTTCCGCGTGTGCTTCAAGGAATCATTCCTAAGACTGGAGGTTGATCCATAACCTCGTTGTCTTGGCGATTGGTGTGTGATTCGATCCATCGCTTGTGTGTGACCGGGATTTGAATGGGGTATAGGCCGGGTTCTTTGTGAAGAATTTTTACCGGCTCCTATTCACCCCCCCCCCTCTCTAGTCGCCATCTGATCCTTCAGAGCTCCAATGCTTCCTTGGATCCATTCAATACGCCGTGTCTATCATAGGTCTAGTCATGAATACCTTCGCGTAGTGATAGTACGGGAGGAGGGAAAGGGCGAAACTGTGGTCACAACCCCGATAGATTAGATTGGTTTTCATGTCTTTAAGCGATTGCATGTTCTAGTATCGTAGACCCGTGGGCGAGTGTCTTTTATCTTGATATCTTAATCATTCTCTCTAGTGTAGTTTAGTTGTTTTCTAGTTTAATTGTAGTTAGAGGGTTGAGTAGCTAGAGTGTGAAGGTAGATCGAACGCTTGTAATCCCCTTGCTCCGCGGATTGACAAGAACCTTGGGAATCCCGTGGTGAAAAAGGTGTGGGGTCCGTACGCTTGCGGATCGTAAAGGGATACATCTTTTATCCGTCAACAAGCCCCTTTTTCTGGCGCTGTTGCCGGGGAGCAAGCTAGTTTACATCGTTTGGTTTACATCTAACTTAGTTTTATAATTTAGTTTATCTTTTCTTAGCTATATCTAACATATATTATCTAGAAAACCACTTGTTTCGTTTTTGTTTTTGTTTTTGTTTTTATCTTATTGTCTAGATGGCATTCGTCAATCAACCCGTGGAAGAGCCGGAGAAATCATTAAGGGATTGCACTAGCCCTCGATGTGAAGACATAAAAGTACAAGAGTCGGATTCGAAGCTCGAAGTGACCAAGTATGAGATTAAATCCAAGATCATCGAGATGGTGGCGGCAAACCCGTTTGAAGGGATGGTTAAAGATAACCCATATAGATACATAAGGCATTTCACGACTCTATGCAACACGGTGCGTCAAGAAGGAGTTCCCGATGAATTGTTCAAATGGAATCTCTTTCCCTACTCACTTGCTGGCAATGCAAAGACATGGTACTCATTTGTGTCCTTTGAAGTTGAAGGCATTTGGAACAAGTTGACAAAGATGTTTTGCGAGAAGTTCTTTCCAATTAGCAAGGTTCATCATTTAAGGAGGCAAGTGATCACTTTCATGCAAGGAGAAGAGGAAGGGATAGACCAAGCATGGGATAGGTTTAATGAGTTAATCGAACAAGGACCAAGACTCGGCTTCTCCGGTGACGTACTCTTGCATACATTTTTCTTTTCCCTAACCCCTAGTTGGAGGCAACACATCCAAATGTGTGCAGGTGGGGATCTCATGGAGAAAACGCTCACAGAAGCCGCCCAACTTCTACAAAAGATTAGTAAAGCGGCTGCCATGCGAAGAGATTGGGAAACAAGACTTGCGGAAGAGCCGGAATACAATTCAAGGAAGAAGAAGTGTGATGAATTTTTTAAAGGGGCAACCCCGAAAGTCACAAAAGAGGAGCCAATCCCGGAAAAGCTTCAAGAAGAACACATCAAGTCAAGCACTACCCCGAGCGTTGACTTCGTCGTACCAAATGAGACAATCAATAGAAGCATGTCAAGCGCGAAGCCACTAAGGGAGTTCGAACCAATGGATTGGGTTCCGATCGATTACGGAGAAGTATTCGACAAGAGAAGACCGTTCCCTAATCAAAAGGAAATGGCAAGAGCATTGGAAGTGGATTTCCCACCAGAAAGGAAAGCGGAAGAATCATACGACCTTGAAACCACCGGTGAGATCTTTCAAAAGCTCATTGGAGATGATGAAGTGGATCCGGAACACATAGCCGAGGTGAAGAGAATCATGGGGTTCAAGCCTGAAGCATCACCATACGCTCGCCACGCCAAAATTTACGCGATACAATCCGAAGAAGAAGAGAAGATGGCACAACGCTTGAGTTGCGAGATCTACGGAGTTCAATGTAAAGCTTTATGCGACATCGGAGCCCAAGTAAGTGTCCTATCTTCTAAAATTTATGATAAAGTTCAAGACCACAACCTAGACTTAGCCCCAACATCAACGAAATTAATTATGGGAGATGGTAGAACTATTAAACCTCTAGGTATTGCTTGCAACATGAAAGTAAAAATCTCGGGAAAATGTATACCAACCGATCTTTGTTATTGATGCTTACCATAGTAATCATGATCAGATAATCTTAGGTAGGCCCTTTCTTAATTGGTTGATGCCGTGTTAGATGCTGGAGAAGGCAAAGTAACAATGAACCTTAATGGAACAAAGTACACATATAATTTTCTTCGTGTTTCTAAACACCTTACACCCTTTCCTCTCGAAGACGATGAAGTAGAGGAGATAGATAGCCTTTGTCTTGTTGAAACCCTTAGAGACCCGCTGCAAAGAGTGATGGAAAATCAAAATAGTAATCAACAAGATGAAGAATTAGAAGAAGCAACAAAAGGCTTGGAACCACATGATGGAAGCGTGTAGGAAGGAAAATTCGAAGATATAGGAGAGATTAAACCCGAGGAGCCACAAGCGCCCGAGGTAGACCTTAAACCTTTGCCCAAAGGATTAAAGTATGCATTTTTGGGCCTAGACAAGACCTATCCATCCATCATGAGCGACGAGTTGAGTCCCGAAGAAAATGAGAAGTTGCTGACTTTAATGAAAAAACATAGGAAGGTGACTGGATATTCGTTTAATGATCTCAAAGGAATTAGCCCAGCCTTTTGCACTCATCGTATACCAATGGAAGACCAATGCCGGAATCATCTACCCGGTTCCGCATAGCGAATGGGTGAGCCCGGTACATTGTGTACCAAAGAAAGGAGGTTTGACCGTGGTGAAGAATGAGAAGAACGAATTGATACCACAAAGAACCGTGACCGGGTGGCGGATGTGTATTGATTATCGTAAGCTTAACAAAACGACAAAAAAAGATCACTTCCCCCTACCGTTCATCGACGAGATGCTCGAGAGATTATCAAACCACGCTTATTTTTGCTTTCTCGATGGGTACTCGGGGTTCATGCAAATTCCTATTCACCCGGACAATCAACACAAAACAACGTTTACATGCCCCTACGGAACGTTTGCATATAGAAGGATGCCCTTGGGACTATGCAACGCTCTGGCCTCTTTTCAACGTTGCATGATGGCCGTATTTTCAGAATTCATCGAAGAAATTGTCGAGGTGTTCATGGATGATTTTTCCGTTTATGGGAAGATGTTCATGGATTGCTTGGCAAACTTGGAAAAGGTTCTCACGAGGTGTGCGGAGGTAGACTTGGTGTTAAATTGGGAAAAGTGCCACTTCATGGTTAAGCAAGGCATAGTGCTCGGACATGTTATATCCGAGAGAGGCATTGATGTGAACAAGGATAAGGTAGAGACGGTTGAGCAACTCCCACCTCCGACGGATGTTAAGTCCTTAAGGAGCTTTCTAGACCATGCCGGATTTTATAGAAGATTTATTAAGGACTTCTCAAAGATCACTAAGCCTTTAACGCATCTCCTTCAAAAGGATGTGGCTTTTGACTTTGATGAGAAGTGCCTAGTGGCATTCGGGATCTTGAAAACTGCATTGGTGAGTGCTCCCATCATTCAACCTCCGGATTGGAGCCAACCTTTCGAGATCATGTGTGACGCAAGTGACTACGCCGTAGGTGCGGTTTTGGGTCAAAGAAAAGAAGGCCGAGTTCACGCCGTTTACTATGCTAGCAAAACTCTTAGTGGCCCACAATTAAATTAAGTTACTACGGAAAAAGAGTTGCTAGCGGTGGTATTCGCTTTCGAAAAATTCAGATCTTACATCGTGAACTCGAAGGTCATTGTTTACACCGATCATGCAACCATCAAGTATCTCTAGGCTAAAAAGGAAGCTAAACCACGTTTGATTCGTTGGATCCTTCTTCTCCAAGAATTTGATGTTGAAATTCGTGATAAAAGGGGGTGGAAAATGTTGTGGCCGATCATTTGTCTAGGATGAATCGTGGACAAGATGATAAAGAGCCCATAGAAGATAAGATGAGAGATGACCACCTCTATCGAGTACTTGATAAAGATACTTGTATGATCGATATCATTCGGGCAATTCGGAAGATGCCCCTCGATCATCTAGACAAAACTCTCAAAAGAAGATAATCTCCGAAAGTAGAAAATACTTTTGGGATGCACCATACCTCTTCAAACTTGGGAATGATGGAGTGATGAGAAGATGTGTGCCAAGAGAAGAGAGGGTAGAAATTCTAAGGAAGTGCCACTCGGTGGAGTACGGTGGACACTATAGCCATTTTCGAACCCAAGAAAAAGTATGGTCGAGCGGATTCTTTTGGCCGGGCATGCATGAAGATACTAAAAGATATGTTGCATGATGCCCCGAATGCCAAAGAACCGGAAACATCTCTCAAAGAAATTCTATGCCTTTGAAATACAACCTACAAATTGATATATTCGATGTATGGGGTATAGACTTCATGGGGCCTTTTCAAAAACTCATGCGGATATGAACATATTCTAGTCATGGTTGATTATGTATCCAAGTGGCTAGAGGCTATGCCGTGTCGTAAAGCTTCCACAGAGGAGTCCATTACTATGATCAAGAACGTGATTTTTCCTCATTTTGGTACACCGAGAATCTTGATAAGTGATGGAGGAATTCACTTCACCGAGAAGAATTTCAAAACGTGCTTGTCCAAGTTGGGAATTGAGCATAGGGTCTCTACGGCCTATCACCCACAAACCAACGGACAAGCGGAAATGTCAAATAGGCAATTAAAAAGTATCCTCAACAAAACCATATAGAAGGGAGGCAAAGATTGATCAAAGAAATTAGACGGCGATTTATGGGCTTATCGAACGGCGTTCAAGACACCGATAGGTATGACCCCTTATCAATTCGTCTATGGAAAAGCTTGCCACCTTCCGGTTGAGTTGGAACATAAAGCCTATTGGGCGATTAAAGAGATGAACCTCGATCTCGATGCCGCGGTGGTGAAACGAAGGATCCAAATAAGCGAGCTAGAGGAGATGAGGTTGAAAGCATATGAAAATGCAGGCATATACAAAGAGAGAATCAAAAGGTGGTATGATAAAAGATTGAAAAAGAAAGAGTTTAAAGAAGGAGATAAGGTCCTCCTCTACAATTCGAGGTTTAAAACCTTCGGAAAGGGGAAATTGCAAAGCAAGTGGGACGGACCTTATGTTGTGCATTCGATGCTCTCCAATGGAGCGGTAACCATTATGGATATAAAAGGCGATCAATTTATGGTGAATGGTCAACGACTTAAGGTTTACTACGAACCCAACGTTGTGCCCCTTCACCATGTTGATGTCTTCACCATGGAAGAAGAGCCCGAACGTCTCGCCTAGTACGAAAAACAAGGCATGAATTTCTGTAAATAGTTTTTCTTTTAATTTTCTGGAGTTTCTCGCGAAGATTTACTGGGCCAACTTTTTCCCATGGGCTAAGGAGGTGAAAAAAGGGCGGTGCACGAAAAACCGGACCGGCCCGGCCCCCGAGACAGGGTGGGCCGGCTGGCCCAGTCCGACCGGCCCGGTAGGGTCCCGGCGGTGGACGTCCCCGATTTTTGCCTGAATTGCTACTTTTTGATTTCCTTATTCGGTCAGAAAATTTTAAGGGAAGTTTAAAAAAGGAATATGAGGTTCCTAGGGTTTTTCTCTTCTGACTATTTATTTAGCTGATTTGGGAGCTCGGGAATCAATCCCTTCAAGCAATATTTTGTATCCACACAGCAGCCATTGTGTCCCCGAGGAGCTTAGAGTTGAAGCTAGAAGCTAAGGAGCCATCGATGGAGGAGGAGAAGCAATGCGAGCTCAAGCTACCCGTTGAGATCAAGAGGACCGCCCACATCCATTGCGGAGGGTGTGTCCCCGACCGGTGCTATTCATCTCACAACCCTGTCGAAGGAGAGAAGGTCCCTACGCCCGTTCGAAGGTCGGCGCGCATCCAAGGCATGAAGTGGAAAGACTACAAGGAGGTGTCGCCCGAGCCTAAGGATTATGGGGGTAGCGACTACTCCGACGATCATAGCCCAAGCTCGTGGGCGGCCGCCGGAAGAGATGATAACGACCTCTACATTTGGGATGAGGTGCCCAAGGAGAAGACTCCCAAAGGCCCCAACGGCGGCGGCAACGATGGTGGCGACGACAATGGTGGTGCCGACGACGGCGGCGACGACGGTGGCGACGACGGGGGAGACAATGGCAATGATGACCCATTCGGATTGCATCCGATGTGTTGTGTGGCTTGCCGTCACTCCATTAGGGATCTCTACGCATCGGTCGACGAATGTCTCCAAGCCATGGAGGCGATGAAGCAGCGTTTGAAGGATTTGGAGTGTGTAGTTGAAGATGACTACAAGTTTCTTAACCGCAACGTGCGCAAACTCTTTGGCATGGTCGGGAACTTGAGAGGCAAGTGGTGCAATACTTGCGGAAAGTACCACTAGGTCTAGTTTTCCCCTTAGGAATTTTGTAAGACACGACGAGGACGTCGTATGTTTTTAGCGTGTTGGAGAGCTAGCTAGCTAGCCTTAGCTTTTGAGTTTCAAAGTTTAGGTTCGGTTTAGTCTTCGAGAGAGGAGAGTCTTAGAGTTTAATGAGTCTTAGTTTTCGAGTGTGTTTTAAATTTTTGCAAGTTTGAACTGTCTTAAATTAGCATTGAGTCAACGAAAATCAAATAAAAAGAGTCTTTATATATTTTGTGTCTTGTGTGATGCTTATCTTTATTCACTTGTTTGTTGATCTTTGATTCTTGATATATGAACATAAGTGTGTGGTTCGAAAAACGTTTACCGTGGTGCTTACTGGCATTGCTACTACTTAAAGTACCCATACCGCACTTCAATCTTGAGCTTCACATGTTAGTTGTGCCATGTTCAATGCTAAAAGTTGGAGGATTTCAGTTCTGAAAATTATCTAAAACCCTTGTAATAAAGGTTAGCAAAACCTCTTTTTCCAAGTTGAGAGTAAGAAAAAAATCCTATACAAAGCCAATTTATTTTTTTGCTCCACCATAAGTGTGATTAGCACGATGAGTTAGGCTAGGATCCTTCTCTCTTGTGAGTTTTATTTTCGAGCAATGATCATGTTCTTGTGCTTATCTTTTGTTGCTAGCCTCGTCATACATTTGGTAACGTGACTTTCACATTGGAAGTCCTGTACATCGCCGAATTCCATACCCAACCCTGTACATCTCTTTTGTACATCGCATTCCTTGAATACAACCTACATTCAAAAGTTTCGTCTCGTCTCTAGCATGATTTATTTAAAATTTCAGATTGTATGCATGCAAGAAAGAGAGGAGTTGAGAGCTTTGAAAAGTTGTCAAGAGAGGGAAAAATAAAGAGAAAAGTATGAGTATGGAAAATAAAGAAAGAAAGAAAAATATGTGAATGAATGAAAGAATAAAGAAAAAAAGAAAGAAAGAATAAAGAAGAAAAAATAGAAAAAAGAGAAAAGAGGAGGTAGCAATAAATATATAAGAGGGATGAATCAAGTGAAAGAAAAGAAAAATAAAGTGTAAGGAAGGATGTCACGTTGTTGAGAGACGAAACTTCCATTCTTTTTCCAATCATGTGCAATCCGACAATGAGGACGTCACCGGTGCCTTATAGTCATAATTTTCTTTTGCCCTTGCACATGTCCACCATTCTAAATTTTCTCATCCTTGATATCCCTACATATGGTTAATTCTCATGATCATTAGCTTTGAAAGGTAAACAACCATAAGAGGAAGTTCTGAGTTTGACGATACTTGTGTTGATTTCACTAGCCCTACCTATAGCTCCACTTTACATGTATATGAGAGACTTATGGGAGGTGAGAGTTTCATAAAATTGGTTTAGGATAGCCACCTCATGTGAGTGACTTGAGAGAGCTTGGAGAAAGATTTTTGTCTAATACTTGTTGCAGGAATTTTGTTTGAAAAAACATAAAAACCCTCTGATGGAAGCAAAGAAGTAAGCATGACTGAAATTGAAGACTTCGAGTGAAGAGTTTGAGTTGTGGGGTAAATCTTGATGTGGTAAAGATTCTAAACACCCATGTTTATGTTTGATGGTCATTACTTTATGTTTATGTATTAAAGATGAAAGGATTGACTAACTTGTGAAGAAGGATTAGTGGTACACGATTACAACACTTTGGACGAAGCTCTTTTACGAGTACTTGCTCGAGGACGAGCAAGAGCTAAGCGTGGGGGAGATGTTGACGGTGTATTTTGGTACACCAAGCATGTTCATTACACTTCGGTTTGGATTTGATTATGGAACTAACCCGCCACTAGGCACGCTAATGATATAACAAGTTCATCTTTATGCATGCATTTGGAAGTGTTGTGTTTATGTAAGAAAACATGGACATAAAGGACGGATTCGCAACAAGTTCAAAGGAGAATTTACAGTCTTGTTCGTGTTCATGAGCTTGATGAAATCACTTCCAATGGTGGCAAGGACCGTGCTAAGAGGAACACCCCCGGGGATTGGAGCGTAAAGGACCGAACTTCATGCGTGGAGAACCTCCATATTTGATGCGAGGATGACATCGTCAAAACCATGCAAGTGGAGGGGGCAAAGTGCATAATCACCTGAGGACCCACGGGAGCGAAGGGGCGACCGAATCGGGCCGAGATGGGCCTGGGCCGGTCGGCCCAGGCCGGCCGGCCCAGCCCACTCCGGGGGTCGGTTCGGCCCCCCTTTCCTTGTACCCGAAGGATCTTCAACCCTAAAACCCTGGAGGCGCAGCCATTCGACAGGGGGAGAGCCATTCGCACTAGGAGGCCATCCACAACCTAGAGAGAGAAGAGGGAGATCTCCGGAGGGAGATCGTCCACCTCGAAGGAAGCACCCACAAGTGGAGAAGAAGGAAGACACAGTCGGAAGGGAAACCATGATCAGCAGTGCTATGTCCAAGTCCTTGATGGGGTAATCTCCTTATTCGTCCATGGGTTGTAATCGATCTTGAGATGTAATCATACTTGGTCGAATTATCTATCTATCATCTTGTGTTGAATATACTTTAACGCTTAAGGTTAGCTACCATGCCTTAAAGGAAGTAGAGCTCTAATGCTTCCTTGGATCCATTCAATACGCCGTGTCCATCATAGGTCTAGTCATGAATACCTTCGCATAGTGACAGTACGAGAGGAGGGAAAGGGCGAAACCGTGGTCACAACCCCGATACATTAGATTGGTTTTCATGTCTTTAAGCGATTGCATGTTCTAGTATCGTAGACCAGTGGGCGAGTGACTTTTATGTTGATATCTTAATCATTCTCTCTAGTGTAGTTTAGTTGTTTTCTAGTTTAATTGTAGTTAGAGGGTTGAGTAGCTAGAGTGTGAAGGTAGATCGAACGCTTGTAATCCCCTTGCTCCGTGGATTGACTAGAACCTTGGGAATCCCGTGGTGAAAAAGGTGTGGGGTCCGTACGCTTGCGGAACGTAGAGGGATACGTCTTTTATCCATCAACACCATCCTGCACCGGTACTGAACGGCAAGCCTTTTGAGATGGAAAAACTTTTTCTAGTGCGAGCTCAACGGTGCCATCCAAAAGGCCGCACACGGTTGGCTCTGTCAGCTTATCTATTGTGTCCAACATAGGTGATCGACTATCACTGTGCACTTCATTCACTTTGTCACCGTTGGCATTCCAATGATCTTGCTCTCTGCCATCTTCCTCCCTGACATGCGCATGTTCTTCCTCGCTGTCATGCCCATCTTCTTCCTCAATGCCATCCATATCTTCTTCCTCGCTGCTACTGACAGGCGCTGGTAATTGGGAAGGAAGAAGTGCATTTTTGGGTATGTTGATGCCTGATAGTCTTAGAGCATGGACAATTGATTTAAATGTTTTGTCCGCCATCACATCATGAGCATCAGACCTCTTGTTCCTCTTCTTCCTGTACATTCCAACGAACTCTTCACCAAACCCTTTACCCCAGCCTAGTGAACTAGACACGCCTCAGACCCGACCTCGATCCTTTGGAGTCTCAAGTGCTGCGGTGAGGATATCATCCTCCCTAACCCTAGAGAAAGAACCATCGCTACCCTGAGCTGCAAGTGTTTTCACCCTATCTGCTACCCCCACCACCACAGGGTTACTGAATGTTATGCCCCCACTTACTTCACTAGTATTCTTCTTCTTCTTCTTCTTCTTCTTCTTCCCTACCCTTGCCCGCAGATAAGGTCTCGAACGTCCAGCAAATTGATCCTAAGGGTTCTGTTTTCCTTCGACAGCGAGCTTTGCATCCTCCTCCTCCCACTCTTTTCTTTTACCACGATAATCTTTTCTGCCCGTCTTGTGTGGCTTATTATGCAATGCTCTCTTTTGTTTCATCTCCTGGCTCAATTACTGAAATGAAGGAGAATTGGTTTCCTGCACAAACATGTCCCAGTCTTGTTGCTGCAAAAAGGCATGCTTCATAAAGGGAGTCTCCTCTTCACTCACATATTTTTTTCATAAATGGGCCTTGAATCGCCATTGCAAGGTTCTCATCTGTGATATAGCTACCTTAACTGCCTTCTTGCGAACAGATTCTTCAGATTGGCTAGGTAATCTAGCTTTTCCTCTAAAACTGTAAACAGATGGTCCTTCTCAATTGGTGAGAGATCATCAACCGCCTTGTTGATTGACACCCTCTCCTGAGCAATGAGACCACAGATCAATACAATTCTATCCCTCGCAGCATCTGGGGTAGGCCAAAAATTGGCATCAAGTCTAGTTGCAGTCCACTTGTCTTCTGGCCATTTGGTTTGTGTCCTTGACCTGTGGGATCGAGTACTACTCGCAGCAGTCTGTGCTGAGTGACCCTATGAAGAAGGTTCACCGACGATGGGCTGTGATGATGCACTAGGGGTAGAGGAGTTTGTTGTTGTGGGAGACTGCATAGATGATATGTCAGGTTTGTAAGTAGAGCAACATAAGCAAGACTGAAAATCTAAATTTAATTCTTATTAGATAAATTCGTTTCCTCTGATAGACAAAATAGTTGATACGTCAGAAATAAAATCAGCATGGACATACACAGTTCATATTTTACTTAATTAGCATACAGGGATAGGTGCTAACCATTTTGATAGGGACACAACAATATGCTTATATATCAAAGCAGAGAATAAAATCCTTCAAGTACTTCCTTGTCCAACTTGAGTAGTGATGGATTGTGTGTTCCATATGTACAAGCAACAGGAGGATAAAGAAATGGTCATGACATTATATATGATAGTAGTGAAACAACACTCACAACACATCATGACACCAACAATAACAATATATATGACAGTAGTGAAACAATTAACACTCACAACAATGCATAAGACAGTCTAGTTATCCCTACCTTATAAACCACTGCAATGCAATTCCCACTGACATTATGTGGCCATTAGAATTAAAGTATGCTAACAGGTCCAAAGCATAAGTGTCGATTTGTTATATTCAAAGCTAAGAGAATTAAAGTATGCTAACATCCTTTATGCTTTTCATGAATTTACAGTGAAAAAATTATAGCACCAAGAACTTGAAAATGAATTTCAACATTTCATATTCAAAACAGACTTGGAGAAACAAAATCCATCCATCAAATCCACAGTCAATCAATTGAAGATGAACTATCTAGGCATGTCTCCCTAATTAATCCACATTGACATCAATATATAGCAGATCGATTTTGGTGACCGATGAGAGAGAGGGCGTTGGGGGTTCAAGCAGGACTAACCTCTATCGCGAATGAAGTAGTTGTTCTCGTGATGGTCGGAGGGACCGGATCCACGGCGGCTCCTGGCCTGAGGCGGCTGGCCGGCTCATTGTCGTGGTCGGGGATGACGTCGAAGGATGCGCGTCAACCATCTTTAGGTTGGCCGGACGTACGTCTACACGCTAGTAACCGCGTCCTCGTCACTGTCGTCACGTATGGAGTGGTGGGGCTGGAGAAGAGTAGGGCTGCGGCGGGGAGAGAGCGGCGAAGGCGAGCGGGGCGACTGGCGGCGGCGGTGGGGAGAATGCGGGCGTTGTGGATCTGTCTAGCTAGGAGCCGAATATGAACGGCGCGCGTAACTGTGTTTAATGAAACTACTGGCATGCCCTTGACAGCTCTGTGCAGCAATTGAAATTTCATGGGCACTATAGTAAATATAGGTTGGACATTTTGAGCAGCTCGCGCACGGTTCACTCAAGAAACGGAATGTACACTAAACAATGAAATTAATGAGTAGATTAGAAAAATTTAGAAAAAAAGTATCAAATTTGGATTAATAACGATGAAGAAATACTTGTTACAACATTTGATTGCAGATTAAAAGGAGAAACGGGAACTGTTTTTCATTTGAATAGAACTGGCCCCCACAGTCATTAGAATAGAACAAAGGAGGAGGCAGAGGCACCGCCGCCCGCCGCCGCCGACATCCCAACATCCCGATAAAATCAAATTCGCGTTTAGGAATATCTAATAATTTACATTCAAGATAGATAATGTTCATATTGATGCTTGCGCCTACATCCTGATGTTCATCCTGCTGACGGCGTACTCCACTGCGGGCTGCTGTAGTAGATGATCTCTTTGGTATCCGGCTCGTAGCACCTACATCCCGCTTCTCAAATGCAGATGTGGGGATTCTAGTCGGGCAGCAAAGGAATGTCGTCGTCGCCGTTGCCATCATCAAGCCAGTACAACCAGGCAATGTTATCGAGATCCTGCTTGACGAGGTAGCGCAGCTGCCGCAAGTTGTGGTTCTTCCACCGGCCTTCAGGGGGCGATGGGCCGCCGCTAATTTCCTAGAGTAGTGTCATGGCTTCAGGGTCCGCCTGGTTGCAACGGTACTTCAGCATCGCTAAAAAGTACATGGCACCGGAGTCTTCAGTAGCGGCAACATCTCCGATGAGCTTCAGACCCTTATCGGGGTTCTGCCGCCTCATCAACCTCACCATCCTCTAGAAGCACAATGGCTCCGAATGATTGGCCTCGCGGAAGTGCTACTCAAAGCACGACCTGACGTAGCGATTCTTGCACGCCTCACGAAGATCACGCAGCGACACATGCAGTAGTACCTCATCGGAGTTGTAGATGCACCGGAAGGTGTCGCAGATTTTATTGGGAAGGTTTAGAAAATCGAAAACGGCCACATCCTTGATGGAGTGGATGATGATCTTGGTGAGAAGTTCATCTGGCAGCAGTAGCATCAAGTACACTGCGGCGGTTATCAAGGAGAATGGAGGAAATAGCACAGAGACGGGGTTTGGAATTTGAATGGCGATGAGGGTTGAAGTTGGCAACAACGAGGGATGAAGTTGGCAAGGAGGATTGAAGTTGAAGAGGGATCAAGTTGGCAACTAGGATTGAAGTTTAAGGAGGCGACGAGCTCGAGTGTTGAAGGTTGAAGATGGCGCCTCGGCCATGTCATAATAAAACAATAAATGGAAATTGAAAAGGCACCGCAGTTTGGCTGCTGCCGTTGACATGTGGGCCCGACATCATTGCCCCGCCCCTTGTCAATCTCGCGTAAGTGAAAGGCGACGCGTGGGTTCGTGCCCGAGACGGAGTGTACACTAAACAATGAAATTAATGAATAGATGGTGATTTTAGAAAAATTTAGAAAAAAAGTATCAAATTTGGACTAATAACGACGAAGAAATACTTACAACATTTGATTGCAGATTAAAAGGAGAAATGGGAACTATTCTTCATTTGAATAGAACTGGGCCCCACGGTCATTAGCGACGCGGGGCTGATAACCCGCGTCGGATTTGCTGCTCTCTCTAAATTTTACACAGATAATTCGAGCATCATACAAAAGCTAATCTAGTACTAATCTCCTATTCTATGTGCGAACTTCACCATTTCACAGCGCAGCCTACAGTCTTCGCTGCAAAATAGAGAGATTCGAAGCCATCCTTTTTCCACATCACAGCCACCGCCGGTGCCTGCGCACGGCTGATCGCTGCACACCTATGCCGGAGGCGGCAGGGGTCCACCCCAAATGTGCCAAGTCGAGTAGTGGAGCACACGCACGGCCTTCTCGCGCAAAGGCAGACATCCCTCGTTGCTTAGCCATCTCAACGACGTCGTACTGCCGCCGCCCGCGACCCGCCTCATGTACCCCTTCGTGGCGTCGTCGACGGCGGCACCGCCATTGTCTCTGTAGACCAAGATGGCGTATAGATAGGTTGCCGCATCGTGCCCACCCTCGGCTGCGTGCCGGAGATCATTGTATCCCCTGTGTTCGATGAAGAAGGCTTTGATTCCAGATAGGTAACAAGCCTCCGGATTCCCGAGACCGCTCAGCATAGCAAGAAATGCTTTGTAAGCAGTGGGGTTCCACACCCAAGAAATCTCATCTTATATCCCTCTATTGACAAACATCGGCCGACGTCCCCGTGGCCACACACGCGGCGCATGGTCGGGCAAGTACTGCGTAGACTGCGATGGTCCGCCAAGGGCCGCTCCGAGGTCGCACCGACGCGCGCCGCAATCTCAATGTGGAGGTCTTGAGGGAGGCCCAGCAGCAGCGATGACGGCTGGTGCCACGTGCTTCTTCCCGGCATGCTATCCATCTCTGGCCGGGAATGGTGACGATGAGGATTAGGCAGTTGTTTTTATTCGCAGGTAGAGATGAAAGGAAAGGGGATCTAATTGTCTTGGAAGGAAAAGATACAGGAGATTTGTTTCCAAACACGGTTTAAGTATGCAATGGAGGTGACGTTTGGCTAATCCGCGTTGTCATTTAGTTCTCCATTAGAAACAATGTTTGGCTAATCTGCGTAGAAATGATGTTTTATTACCCCACGTATCATTGAATTCTACATTGGAATCACTACCTCTGCAGCTCTGCTCTCAACCATTGACTGGCAACAGTTTCTCCATTGACCGTCCTGGGAACCTCTTCCCGTTTTTTGTGCTCTTAATCTTATCCCTTCCTCTCTTTTTTTGGAGATGATGACTACATTGGATGTTTGGATGGAGGTGTTAGTGTTAGTTTGTAGCAAACTAACACCAAAACTAACACTTTGGAGCCAAACACAAGTGTTAATTTGGAGGTGTTAAAAACTACCACTAACAGTAACACTAACATCTACCATCCAAACACGGCCATTGGAGACGATGTTTGCTTACTCCGCGTATCATTTAATTCTACATTGGAATAACTACCTCTGCAGCTCTACTCTCAGCCATTGACTAGCAATAGTTTCCCGACCGTCTTGACCGTGTTGGGAACCTTCCCAGTCGTTCCTATGCTCTTGATCTTATCCCTTCCTTGTTTTTTCTATAAAAAGGCACCGACGCCTATCGGTCCTCCTCACTTCAAGTTGCTTCCTTCTTCTCTATATCTAGATCTAGCTATATGGTTCCTTCTTCTGATACAATAAAGTGAGTCACTTGCTTCATTCTTCTCTAGATCTAGATCTAGCTATGGCGGAAAGAATAGATCTTGTAGGGCGCAAGCTTTTGCTTTTCTCTCTTCTTCCTCCTCCTCGATCTTTCAGTTTCTAGAAGAATTCTTGTGATAAGGGGTGATTGGGTTTCTCATCCCTCTAACATAGTTGCCAGAAGAATTCTTGTGACATACTCCTTCCGTGTAGTCATGTTCGGGGAAGGTAGCCCAGAACCTCCTGGCATCTGGATGAATAAGTTCATCCTGTGTCCAATGATCATTGTTTTCAGGATGAACAATCCTTCATTATTGTCGGTGTTTTAGACCGGCAACCTACCAAGGGGAGTACCAGAGGTAGATGAATGTGGCCTCGTCGAGATCGGTAACTTGAAGGAAGAGACACGTGGCACACAATTTAGACAGGTTCGGGCCGCTAGGTGCGTAATACCATACGTCCTGTCTGCTGCGTAGCTCTGGATTGATTGGATGTGTTTACAAGATGATGCGTATCAGATAGATAGGGGTCCCTGCCTCGCCTTATATATCCCGGGAGGCAGGGTTACAAGTCGGTTTGAGGAGAGAGTACTAGTCGGGTACCGCTAGGAGTTCTCTATATAGTACAGGACATGTATAGCTTCCTATCCGATTACTTCTCCACCGTAGTCCTTGCGCCCCACGCCATCTGGTGCCATGTGGCACAAGCCGAGTAGTCCCAGGGGGACACCGAGTAGTCAGTCCTGGTACCCACCAAGGCAGTTTGCCCAGAGAGGTCCATACGACAAGCCCCCGAGTACTTTGTAGTCGAGTAGGATAGTTTCAACTAGTCCTCAAGCGTCGCTGAGTACTACAATCCAAAAGTCCTCAAGAGTACTTGAAGCATCCCGAGGTTGTAAGGTACTCCAGTTGATCGTTGAGTAGTCTTGAAGTCTTCTCGAGTAGTTCTCAAGCGTCCTCGAGTTCATCTCTTGAAAGTCTTCAATAATACTCTCTTTGTCTTGAAGAAGAACCCGTATAGAAAATGCGATTCGAAGAATCGCATTGCATATGGAATGTAGCCCCCGAGCCTTAGGTCGAATCGCAGATTCAAGCTGAGGGTCAATTTGAAAATCTACCAAGGTTATCCCACAAAATCCGGAGAAAAACCCAAAGGACACGAGGCACTGAGCCCCCGAGCCTTGAGTCGAGAACTTCCTCTCGAATTGAAGGGTCATCTTGATTGTAGAATGTGTCCTGAGTTGCTCTGGAGTCTTGTCATAACCCAGAGAATTGAGTAAATGTAGCCGAGCCCCCGAGATGATGCGCGTCGACTACTGGAAGTTGAAGAGTAAGGCTGCCATTTGAAATAGATCTAGCCCGGAGTTAGCCACCCGAGCACACTGCCACTGCGCCTTAGGCTGCAGATCCACGTGCACCGCCGCTGCTTGCCTCCGGAGAAGCCCCCGAGAGAATGCGAGTGAAAACCCGGTGAATTTGGAGGATAAAGTCTTCTCCGTCTAAGAGCATGAAGACCAGCATCGGAAAGAAGAGATCCCGTGATGAGGCGACTGGATCCGCCCAAGTGTCAACACTGCCGACCTCTCCCTCGCGCCTGAATCCAAACAAGGAATGGAAAGACCAAGGCGAAGACCAAAGACCTGCTGGCGCTGGTCAACAGCGGTTTCCTCCGGGAAAAGGAAATGGACATGTGGTGCGCCACCGCGGGAGATCCATAACCAATGGAGAAGAACCCCGACGAGATCCCAATGTTCACGCGGTTCGTGTAGCGCGGGCTGGCTCTCCCGGCGAGTGACTTCTTCAATGGTCTCCTCAAGTACTACGGTATCGAGTACTTGAACCTGAACCCTAACAGAATCTTTCACGTCTCCGTCTGAAGGACCGATTATGTGACCAGAGAGGGGGGAGTGAATGGGAGTCGATAAAAATTCTTCTCGAAGGAGATTGAAACTCCGACAAGATGAACCCGCTCGGTCGGACCCCCAAAATCACACGCTCCGCACTTCTACCTTCCGTTTGCCAACACCACGTAGCCACTGGAGTGCTACTGGTCCTAGGAGCAAACTCTACCAGCAACCTCAACACACATGCACCCACGACTGTGGAAACACCTCGAAAGCCCGCTGTCCAGAGGGGGGCGGTTAGACCGGGTATAGGGGGCGGTTAGACCGCCTCCACCTGGTAACCAAGAAATCTTCCTAAACACCTCTTCCGAGCACCAAAACACACCACGGTTTCACCAACAAAGATATCTGGTCAAGGCCATGCTAGCTACCAGAAAATCTTGGTGAAAACCAAAACTCCACCCAGGGGCCTAGGGGCGGTTAGACCGGCTACCAGGGGCGATCTAACCTCCTGTACCCAGCAACGAACTCCAACCAAGAACACCTAGCAAACAGCACGAGAACGACCCGAAATTTCACCCAGACGCTCCTCTGATCAAAGCGAACAAATCACAGAGGAAAATCCGGCGAAACAAAACTTCGACCTGGAAACACCCAGGGCGGTTAGACCCCCCCTAGGCGGTTAGACCGCCTCTTCCAGAAAAACAGCCTGCGGGTCAAACCCTAACTTCCTCGCGCCCGATCTCCCGAATCACTCCACGGATTGCAGCGAAACTTCGGGAATAGCTGGGTTACCTCCTGGGCAACCTCTACCTCAAAGGAATCGACCCGAAACGCTCACAATCAAGAGGAATCGACGAAATCTCCTTTCTAGGTCAAGAACTCGCCCAACTCGAAAAACCACCAAATCGAGTCCGATTCAAGCGAGATTTGGGGGCAAAGTCACCAGCCAAAGAGGCACAAGAACCTCATACGTGACACCCACCAAAAACCCCAAAAAATCGTCCTCAAAACACCGCCAACAAAGAGCTCCGAAAATCACCACAAAAGAGACAGAAAACCACCTTTAGGAACAACGCCAAACCATTTATACATGCCATGAAAGGTTCGTACAAGGTCTAGCTTGCCACCCAAACATCCATCCCTCTCTCTAGATCTCACATGAAGCTCTCAAGCTAGTCCTAGGAAAAACTAAGGAAAATGGAGAACGAAAATGGAAAAACAAATGAGCTAGGGTTCCAAGAGTTGGCTGCCATCCACCCATTCAATGAGTATATATGGAGGCACCCAAAAGACTAAACTACCCTCACCTAATAACTATGGATACAAGCCCCTCGAGGGCGGATTTGGAAATCTTCGGAATTTCTTTATCAGACGGATGCCTGGCGACCGCAACCTGCTTAGCCTCGACGCAAGCCTTGCGATCCCGATGCGTGTCCTCCGCTTCGAAGCATCTTGACGCCGGCGGCCAGGGCGGTCAGACCGCCCCCACTGGGCGGTTAGACCAGCCCTGGAGATCTGACCGGCCCTAGGAGGTCTGACCGGCCCTCCTGGGCGGTTGAACTGGCATGGGTGGCCGCACCCCCTCGTCGAGTCTTCGGCCTCGGTTTTGTGGCTCAACCGAGTAACCCAGTGGTTTTCTGGTGAACCACTGCAAACCCCGCGAACTCGGCGTAGCCTCCGCCAATCTCCACTCATGACTCGGCTCCCACGTAGTCCTGGCTCACCCTTGGTTTTGAGGCTCTACCAAGAAACCGTCCACGAGTTCATCTTGCTGTTCATGCCACCATGCGGCCGGCACTTGACCCCACTGGCCACCGGGTCCCTCGAACGAAGCCTACTTGTCTTCTCCACACCTGGAGGACTCACCGTCAACGACCTTTCGCGCTTGTTCTTCACCTGCACCAACACGAGTCAAGCCGCAACCTGCACCTGCAACACTTAGCCAAGAATCAGTCCACACAACGTTGTCAATCACTCCTCACACAAGGAAGCGACCATCCACCGATCCTCGAACCAACCATGGTCCTCAATCTCCTCCTTGATGAGTGCATTGACAAAACACTTGATTTGTAACCAAAGAGAAAAGGAAAAGAAAAGAACAAATAAAAAGAGACCTCAACAAGCGATCGAAAGCCAAAGAAAAGCAAAGAGCAAGATCACTTGAAGAAGACAAGTCTCGGACCCCTTAGGCAAGGGCAACGGCTCGACACATCCGAGACAAAGCAAAACTCAAGCAAAGATCGCAAACCACCAAAGCGAAGCTCGAACACCACAAGGAGCTCCTCCCTGCACATATGCAAGCTCCCCCTGAGCCAAAACACACTCCCCCTGAACAAATGCAGCAATGCAACATGGGAATGCAACAAAGAGCAAAAACCTGCTCACTCTGCCCAGGGCAGTTAGACCACCTACCCCAGGCGGTTAGATCGCTAGCCACTCATCTGACCGCCTGGAGGCGGTTAGACCGCCCCATGTGACCGCCCCTGCACCAAACTGCTCAAAAATTGCCCGAACCAATTGGAACACCTTCCAAACACTCCCAAGTGCCCAAAGCATGCACAAACTTCTCCCCCTTGTTGACAATGCATGAATCAAGGCAAAATGCGAAAACTTTCAACATATAGCTTATCAAATATACAAAATTCATCACAAGGAGCTACACAAGTCCAAATGAGCAAGTTAGATACTCTACAGGTTCGTAATGACCTTAACTACGCGATCACCAAGTTTCACAACCGTTGGACAAGGCTAAAAAGGATTTGAGTAATTTTGCGAAAAGTTACTCTCTCACAAGCAAAAACCTAAACATGAGCAAAACATGTCAAAATGGCAAAGCCACACAAACTTCATGCTAGGACAGCCATTCTAATCATAAGACCATCACAAACACCCACAAGCACCTCATGTCATGTCAAAGCCACCGAGCCATGTGCCTACTTCTATGTATGAGACTTCTCATTGGTAGGCATCATGCAACGGTTTAGCACCCAAAGCAAATTAATTTCAGCACATATGACATGGGAGCATATTTTCCAAGCATTTTACATTTCATTTTCAGATTTATAAATGGTACATGAAATGTCTTTGCGACAAAAAGGAACTTATGCCCCTCCATAAGATAAAGCAAGAGGGCTAAACATTCATGATGGCATATGAGCCTTTGGCCCCATATGATCAATAAACTAGCTATCCAACCACAAATTAAGCATAGCAAAGCCACTAAAACATGTCAAGATCATATAAAGGCGTTAACACATGAGAGAGCACATATGTGACATTTTTTAAAAAATAGCCATCAACCATGGATCATTCATCAAGATCATCAAGAGCTAAGCCACACTAACCATAGCATACCAAACAAGCTCACAAAAACATATATAGCATCCCATGGTGATCAATGTATATAGGAGAAGCTTTCCTACAAAATGCGTATGATACAAAATGCATGCAATCTACGATACAAAGATGCCTATACATCATGTTACATATGCTATGCCAAATGAAAGAAATGCACAAAGGAGACTATACATATGCCACAAAGGAGCTCCCACGCAAAACTCACTAACCACCAGCTCCTCGAGGGGAAGCAAAAAGGGCTCGACACCACCAGCAAAAGAGCAAAGGAGCACAAAACTCACAAGCTCCCCCTAAACTCATGCATTAAGGCCAAAGAGCACACAAAGCTCACCTTACACACATGAGATAGGGCAAAGAGCTAAAACAACCAAGTGACTTGACCAAGGCCACACACTTGAAGGTCACAAATTCACTTACCTTTATCATTTCATCAGAAGTCACTCATCCTTATCCACCATCCCCGAAAGTGATGTACCTCCATGTCACCACCGGGGTATGAGGCCGAAGAACCACCCCCGATATCAACCAAATGTTCTCCAGGCCTCCCACCTGTAACTCAAAACCAAGAACGAGAACGAGCAAATGACTCAACATTGGGGTTAGTGTCGTATGGACCTCCCTGGGCCTACTACCTCGGTAGGTACCAAGACCGACTACTCGGTGGGCCCCTGGGACTACCCGGCTTGCGCTGCACGGCACTTGATGGCGTGAAGCATAAGGACTACAAAGGAGAAGTACTCGGTTAGGAAGCTGTACATGTCCCGCAGTGTATGGAAGACTCCTAGACGTACTCGACTAGTACTCTCTCCCTACTCCGACTTGTAACCCTGCCTCCCGGACTATATAAGGCGGGGCAGGGACCCCTCTCTAATCATCTCATCTCACGGTGTACAATTGCATCATCTTGTAATCGTACCCAATCAATCCAGAGCTACGCAACATACCGGACGTAGGGTATTACGCACCTCGCGGCCCGAACCTGTCTAAATTGTGTGCCACGTGTCTCTTCCTTCGAGTTACCGATCTCGGTGAGGCCACATTCATCTACTTCGGGTACTCCCATTAGTAGGTTTCCAGTCTAAAACACCGACAGCTGGCGCGCCAGGTAGGGGCTCTCGCCCGAGATCACATGGCGAACTCGACGGCTCCTGTCTACTTCAAGCCAACTGTCACCTTCAATTGCGGCGACACCTTCGTTTTCGGCACTTGGGTCTGCACTGCTGACGGCGCGGGATCTTTCCAGCAATGCCTCACCATGCCGCCCAACCCGGAGACCGGCTTCATGACGCTTCCTGAAGTTGTCACAGGCGAACTCGCCGGCAAGTTCGGCTATATTTCGCTCTTCAACCATTACGCTGACTTTGAGCTCGAGTCCGCTTCCAACTCGAACTCGACGTCTCCATGGGCTATCGCATGCGAGCCAGCTTCTCAGCCATCGCATGTGGTCCCCCCATCCCGTGAGCGCTCCAAGCGTGGCCCCCGCAACCCCTGCAGGGCCCGAACGTGGGCTCCCTCTTCGCGCCGGGCCGGCAAGGAGCCCGTGCCCGAGTACAACTCGAACTCCGACACCGCCCCCGGCCACGCTTCGGACTCCAACCCCCTCTCCGGGTTCTACTCGGATTCCGCATACGAGTTCGACTTCGGGTCAGACCCAGAGGATCCCGAGTCCGAGGACAACTCTACTGGGCATCCCTTATCAGGGCCGGCCTCTAGGCTGGTTATAACGTCCACGCCTGCTGGAAGTTTCGTCTACTGGCTAGACCGCAAGCCCGCAGACTTGATAAGTGGAGACTCATGCTACGTCGCCTACCTCGACTCGCTCCCGTTCCAGGAGGGAACACCACTTGCCCGGGCTGACTCGCACACTCCAACTAAGGTGGCGAGCTCTGAGTCCAGCCTTGACAACCCAGATCGCCAAGTCTTCATGGCTGCCGGCGACACCCCCGGACCATCTGGGACGGCTCCAGACAAGTACCTTGAAGACATCTCCGCAGACGAGCTGTCTGCCGACGCACCTGCAGACGAGACTGCCGCCAACAGGGACGCTCGACGTGAGCGTAACAGGAAGCGCAATGAACGGCGCCAGTGGCTCAGAGACATCCTCCCCATCCGCAACCTTGCGGAAGCTCTCGACGCGGTCGAAAGCAGAGTACACACGACCCCCGAGCAGTGCCTCATGTCGATCACAGTGATCGGACGCCAGGCTCAGGGAATTCGCGCCGGAGAAGTCATCGCCAAGCTCGCTGAAGACGCTTACTTCATGCGGGTCGACAACAGGGTCAACCAGCCTCCTCCCGCCAGGAACCGCGACAACGAAGCTACAAGTCGCAGCGCCGACCTCGGTCGCAACCGTACTCAAGCCGAGCTCCCAGCTCAGCCCAACCGTACTCGCACGAACGCCGGCGGACCCTCACAAGGTGGCAACAACAACCGTGAGGTCGTCCCTCACCGCGCTCCTGACGGCGGCGGCCGTGACCCTGACGGCGACGGCAGCGACGATGGAAGCTCCAACCACGGAGCCAACAGGAGGGACGGCGGCAGGGGCAACCACGGAAGTCGAGACCACGCGAACAACCACGCCTCTGGTGCCTCACAGGGCGGCTACGACGCCCGCCAGAAGATTGAGGAGCTACGGCGGAAGAAGTCAGCCACTGCAGGCGACAACGACAGCTTCCCCGCCTTCTCACCTCGACTTTGCAACTTGCTCCTCCCCGACAAGTTCAAGCCTTTGGGGATCACCAAGTACGACGCGAAGCAGGACCCCATCCAATGGCTCAGGTGCTACGCCCTCTCCATCGAGAATGATGGCGGCAACAATGACACCAAGTGCCTCTACTCCCCCTTCTGCCTGGACCAAGCCCCACTCACATGGCTCAAGTCGCTGGGCAAGCACTCGATCGACAAGTGGGACCAGCAGAAGGAGCAGTTCACTAGCAACTTCGTGGGCGCCATGGGCCACTCGGGTACTCGCATGGACCTGGCTATGGTCAAGCAGGAACAAGGCGAGACCCTCCGCAAGTACATGCGCCGCTTCTTCGACAAGCGAGCTACCGTAGTCGATGTCACCGACAAGGAGGTCATCGACCTCTTCCAAGACGGCCTCTACCACCGCCGTGTGCCTGGTCGCTCCGTCTTGCTGCTTGACCACGCGTGCGCCACGCGTCCGGGTGCCTCGGCACGTCGCGCGGCTCGTCGTCGACTACTTCGCCTACGACGCGCGTTCGGGTGCCTTGGCACGTCGCGCGGCTCGTCGTCGACTACTTCACCTATGCCTCGCATCTGGGTGCCTCGACTTCTCGTTGGTCGGTCGCACTGGCTCTCGCCGTGCATCCAGTCACTGCATCTCGCGGCGCGACTACTCGTTATCGGGATTGCACCGGCTCTACTGCACCTATGCCGTCCATCCGGACGCGCCGTCTCGCCGCTGGACTTCTCGTCAGTCGGCCGCACTGGCTCTCGCCATGTGCCCGTTCATTCTGTTATGCATCGTGACTACCCATCACACGACGCAACGGATATACTTCAACTACGCCGTGCGTCCGGGTGCCTCGGCACGTCGCGCCGCTCGTCACGCGGCTTGTCACGCCGCTCGTCTTTGACTACTTCGCCTCGCGCAGGCTCGTCGTGGACTACTTAGAGTATGTCGCGCGTCCAGGTGCCTCGGCATGTCGCGTGGCTCGTCACGCGCCTCGTCGTCCACTACTTCGAGTACGCCGTGCGTCTGGGTGCCTCGGCACGTCGCGCGGCTCGTCACGCTGCTCGTCATCGACTACTTCAACTATGCCACGCGTCCGGGTGCCCCGGCACGTCGCGCGGCTTGTCACATCACTCATCGTCGACTACTTCTACTACGCCGCGCGTCCGGGTGCCTCGGCACGTCGCGCGGCTCGTCACGCGGCTCGTCGTCGACTACTTCGACTATGCCGCGCGTCCAGGTGCCTCGGCACGTCTTACGGCTCGTCGTCGACTACTTCGCCTCACGTAGGCTCGTTGTCGACTACTTCGCCTTGCGCAGGCTCGTCGTCGACTAATTTACCTATGCTGTGTGTCCAGGTGCTTGGCACGTCGCGCCGCTCGTCGTTGACTACTTCGACTATGCCACGCGTCCGGGTGCCTCGGCACGTCTTGCGGCTCGTCGTCGACTACTTCACCTCGCGTAGGCTCGTCATCGACTACTTTGCCTACGCCGCGCGTCTGGGTGCCTCGGCACATCGCGTTGCTTGTCATGTGGCTCGTCGTTGACTACTCCGTGTGCCACGACTTCATCTTGCGGCCACACTGGCTCTACTTCAGCCACGAACGTGCGTCGCGACTACTTGTCTCGCGGCAACACTGGCTCTACTTTGAGTACACCGCGCGCTGCCGCGACGTCATCTTCTGGTCGCATCACATCAACCATTCATCTCAACTAGTTTTCCAAACTAGTCGAGAACGGTAGTCACGCCCCCAGCAACTAGTCGGAATCAACTCTGACTAGTCAACTTTAGCAACAACCGTCGTGGCTCCATCGCCGACTGCCACGACTTCATCAGCAGTCTGCCCATGCAGCAACAGCTAAGTCATTTATTTAAATGATTACTATTTATCTTTTATTGGCTTATTCTCCTCATCATGTAGGACTACTTGCCGACTACTCATGTGTGTACGCTTCTCGGTGGGTTTTTACGGAAGCTACACTCTCCTGACTACTCTTGGGGTATATTAATCAAGTCACCACAAACTTCATCAACTCAGGGGCTATCCCAATGAGGCATCTTCTAAAGTTCTCTATGTGCGGCAATCTAAAGTCGACTTCTAAAGTCACATTCTAAAGTCCGCTCCGTGCGGCAACTTAAAGTCGACTCCGGTCGCATCGCCGCCTGCTTCGGTGGCATACTACGTGTGTAAGCTTCGATGGAACCTAGCTGTAAGTGGCCCTCGGGTCCTGGTGACGATGGAACCTAGCTGCACACGGTCTTCACACTCTGTACCATGGGTCCAAGTACCCTAAGTACACGCGCTCTGTACCTTGGATCTGAAATCCATGGCCCAGGTACACAAGTTGACTCTGGTCGCACCTACAAGTCCACTATGGTGGCAACTGTACCTTGGGTATGAAATCCATGGCCGAGGTACACAAGTCGACTTCGGTTGCACCTTCAAGCCCGCTCTGGCGGCAATCGTACCTTGGGTCTGAAATTCATGGCTCAGGTACTTAAGCCCACTCCGATGGCACAAGTCAATGCTAATAGTCGCACCCAAGCCCACTTCGGTGGCACAACCTGACTCTGGTCACAATTTTAAGCCCGCTCTGGCGGCAAAACTATTCGTTTTCTCTAATTTTTCATTCGCTTTGGCTTTCTGGAAAGTGCTTTTCGTTTTTTGCATCTTAAGTCCACCCCATGTGGCGCAGAGTTGACTACTGTAGTCACATCTAAAGTCCATTTCACACGGCAACCTAAAGTTGACTATTGTAGTCGCATCCAAAGTCTGCTCCGCGCGACAACTAAAGTCAACTTCGGTTTTCAAGTCGCATCTCAAAGTCCGCTACACGCGGCACAAAGTCGACTTCAGTTTTTTAAGTTGCATTCTAAAGTCCGCACTGTCTGCATCTAAAGTCGACTTCGGTCGCATCTAAAGTCCGCTATGATGGCACGACTACTTCTCAAGCTCCACGACTCGACACCAAACTACTATTCGGAATCTCTCCACCCCGAGGGCTGCATTCAAATTACTACTCGAGGATAACTTCATCAGGCTTCGCTCGCTCTCAAGCTCGGGGGCTCCGCAACAGCAATTACTCGATGTGGCTCATACAACTCTCTAATCTTGGGGGCTGACGCTGCAAGAGTACTCATATGATGGCTTTCGCAAACACTGAAGACCCTTGGATTGATTACAAAATCATATCAAGGCTCGAGGGCTGCTATGCTACACCCATCATTTAAATTTTTCAAGACGGAAGATTCGGAATCAAGATTGACCCTCAGCTAGTGTTTACGACTCAATCTAAGGCTCGGGGGCTACTCCATATGGAGTGCAATTTTGCAATCGCACTGCCATATACTCTCGACTTCAAGACTGATGAGCTGGACCACCTTCCAGCCTCGTGGCAGTTCAAGTACTATTGAAGACTTCTCCAAGCAGTACTCGAGGACGCTCAAGAACTACTCGAAGAGGCTTCAAGACTACTCGAACTACTGCTCTCGACTACAATGTGCTTGGGGGCTTGTTGGGCATACACCTTGGATATAAATTTTTTAAACTTGAGGTTTGTGTGAGATTATAAGTTAGTCAAATCTTGAAGTTTGACTTGAGTTATTAGAAACTATATGAGAGATGTATCAATTTGCGAACAATGTATAGTCCCACTTCCATCGGATCCTTTAAAAATTTTATGACGAGTTTATAAATCCAAAATATGTTGCCTTGTCATTTTTTAAATTTTTCTGATTAACTTTAAATATTATTACAATTATTTTGATGTAGTTATGAGATAGAATGTTGAATTATCCCTAGCAAACTCTTGAAATTTTCATTTATTTTCGGGATATGAGATACGATAGAACAAATATACTTGAATAATATTTTAGAAGAACTTTTTAAATATTATTTTAGATACATATAGTTCAAATTGTAATTACTTTCTATAATTCTGCAGATTTTCATTTAAACGGTTGAAAATAAAATAGTAAATGGCTTCAAAAATTATTGAAATTTCTACAAAATAACTTATATACAGTATACTGTATATAAAAAATACATTGCCTCTTATAAAATAATTATAATTATGGTTTATATCATAATGGAGCACTAAAACGAAAATAAAAAAACATTAATCTGGGAATGAATGTAAAAAAGCCTTTCAGCCCAAATGGTCCAACTATTGTCAGCCATCCATCATGGATTCGACGGCTGTGATCGCCTTTCCATAGTATATAACCTAGCACCTCAAACCAAACCCTACCCCCCCCCCCGCACATCTCTCACTTGCCTGCCTCCGCCGCTCACTACCTCTCTGCCCCTTTCTCCACCACGCACGATACCCTCCGCCGAGGAGCCACTGCCGCGGCTCCCTCCCGTCATGGAGACCTCGTGTCGACGCACGACCCTCACCATCAGCCGCTACTACTCACTCTCTCTCCCTTCCGTGCTTTGCCGCTCACTGCCTCTCTAGTCATGGAGACTCTGTGGCGGCGCCCGACACCAGTCAACCCTAGATCCGCCGCGCAACACATAGTTGTGCTTCGTAGTCCGCGTCCCAGATCCAGCCACCGACCGATCTAGCGGCCTCCAGCGTGATGGCGGTGACAGCGAGGGCGGCTGCAGCCCTAGCGCTGGCGCTCATGCTCACGCTAGCGGGGCCCAACTTCGAGGGGGACGCGCTCTCGGCGCTACGCCGCAACCTCAGGGACCTCGGCGGCGTGCTCCAGAGCCGGGAACCCACACAAGTCGACCCTTGCAGTTGGTTCCACGTCACCAGTGACAGCGGCAACCGCGTCACACACCTTCTCACACTGCATCTGGGAGCTGGACCGCTCCCCCGAGCAGCCAAGCAGCTCCGACGCCTGATGCCCTTCATGTGGTTGCCCTGCACGATGCAGCACCGGACAGTGGAGGGGCTATTCAATTCCATTTTGTTTGGACAGATTAATTAATTGTTGCTTTGACCTTTCCCTGTTCAGATCTGCGGCCTTTGCATCTCATGTTCCAATTTTTCGTGAAGTCTAGATCTGCTTGTGTGCACTCTTCTTTTGTCCTTGTAAATATGTAAGGCTTGAGCTGCAACAATTTTGTGGTCTTGTTGGACCTACCAGCCATGGTTTAGCTGTGTTGTTTGATTGAATAAGTCGATGATTGGGAAAACTAGGGCCTATTAATTTGTGGATTTGTTACTGTACATTTGACTCAACTCGCTGAGCTAGAAGCTTGTTTCGATGAGAAAATGGGTGTTGAATTGATTTGTTCCTGGAGTAGCAAATAATTGCATTGCTTATCAATCCTCATTTTCTCTGGCTGATCATGCTGTCAATTTTAATCAGAATTGTGTTTTTTATGTAAATTTTCACCTAGACAGTTTAATAGTGCAACAAAGGATAAGAAAGTATGATTTTCCTGGATTCCAGGTAGTAGTTGTTTGCTATGATGTGTATGCAACACTTTCATAATGGTGCATTAGATTCTGATATATACAGTTATGTGTAGCGAAAATGTGAGCTAAAAGTAATACTAGAGGAGCGTCGATTAGTAAAACATATAGTCTTTGATACACAGTTCTCTTGTGTGTTAAAAGCAGGCTAGATAGCTAAACTGGTGAAACTAGTATCTACATAACAATTTAGTAATTTCTATCTCAATTATTGTCCACTGACAAGTGTTTAGCAATGTTTTCTTTCAGGTCGAGGATTAGACGGCCAGTGGAACAAGACGGGAAGACTACGAAGCTTTAAAATCGTAAGATTGTTGAACTATCTTTTTCTTTTCTCAGCATGTGTGCAGGTTTTGCTGCCTTCGAGTTGTAATGCTATTGCAGTAACTTAGATGTCTGAACTTCTCCCATCACATGCATGCTACCTGTTCCTTAGACATACATATGAAATTACTTCAGCTGCCTTCGAGCACATGGCAGCACCTCCATGTACTATAGTTAAGGTGTTAAGATGCTTTCTCAGCATTTGCAAAGTCTCATTCTCAATTTTCTTAATAAACTCTGATATACCTCCATGTATTATAATTAATCTTAGATGGTTTAAGGAGCCATATGCTAACAATTATTTGATTATTTGTCTCTCTACCTGTGACACCCGAGGTTTTTGATTAACCCTAATTGTCAGTCAACTGTGCCGACAGTGGTCAAATCACGGTCAACCTATGTCCTCACCTTGAAAACCTCACCAACCAACCTTAATGACCCTATTGATCAAGTCAACACACCCTTGTAGTCAACCATTGGTCAAAGTCTTGGTCAAACCCACTTAAACCCTAGTGACCCTGAATGTCTTCCAAAACTTTTGCCGCGTTCTCCAAAATTCACCTAAACACTTCAAAATCTACCTATATGAAAGTTGTCTAGTTTGTTGAGGGACACAACTTTCATATAGATTGGCATTTCAAATTCTGAGGGGAAAAGGTGAAAAACTTGGTCAACTGCCAGGACCTCCTATTCACTGACACCCAATGGCATTCAAAGTTGGCAAACCTTTTGTGCGAAATCTTTTGAGAAAAACACTAGGTGGCCTTTGTAAAAGTTATAGAGGATAGCTAGATCTACAACTTTCGTATTCATCACTCGGTGCACTTTAGTACGCCACGCCAGGGCGCCCACTCCTCGGTGTTCGCGTCGTGCGCCGCCTAAGGCCGCACGCCATTCGAGCCGTACTCCGTCCCAGGCCGACCCGCGCCCCGCGGTGCATCGGAGCACACGCGCCACGCGCCCACGGCACCCACCGTACGCACGCCGACCGAGCCGCCGTGCCACGGCCGCATCTCCGCGGTCACGCCGTCGTCACCCCGGGCGCGCCCCTGTTTAAAGTTGTCAGTTTCCTCCTCGCGCCCAACACTGCCGCTCCCACCACTCCACCACGCCCGCCGCCTAGCAAGCTCTCGCATGCTCACCCTCTTGGCCACCGCGCACGCGAGTACCTTCCCAGTGACCTTTAGCATTGCCCCAGGTCGCACATTACCCATCCGTGCGCCCCCCCCCTCGCCGGAACCCCAGGCCGCTGCGGCTGGTGTCGACAGCCACCGCCGCGCGCCATCACTAGGGCAGCCTCGACCCCAACTCCAGGCGCAGACCGACCCTAGGTGAGCCACTGGACCTTACCCACCTATCCCCCGGCCGAGAGCGCCGCCGGCCTCACTGGATTCCTGCCGGTCGCGCCGCCCATCTGGCCTAGGGACCCAATTGCAAGCTCCAAAACCTTTTCGGGGTGTTCTTGGCAATTTGAGGGTGTATCTGTGAGGTTTGAAAAGTTCTAGGGGCCCTGCCGCAAAAGAGTAACTTCAATAGTATAGTCATATTGCTGAATCTTGTCAATTCTCCAGAAAATCGTAGAAAATTTGGAAAATTTCAAACTTAATTTTTCTAGACTTCTGGTGAGGATCACTACAACTTTTGTTATACTCACCTAGGCTGGTTCCTAATATTTTGGGCATGAAAAATAGAAATGTGAAAACCTAGATCTATGATATCTCAAAATCCATAGGTCCTCTGATTCCAATTTTTGGATATATTGTGTGTGATGTTATGACTAGCTCCTGTACCAAAAATTGCATAAAGTTATGTTGTAAATCTTTTATATGAATTGTTTTCCATTTATGCAGAATCGGCCTAGATGATTTTTGTAGCTAAAATAATTACGTTCTTGAGCCCAACTTCTACATGCTGTCTTGTTATGCCAAGTTACACCTGTGGTGAGCTAATCACTACTTTTGAACAATCAGAAGTACTTATTCTTAAATAGATGCATGTTTTCCTTTGTAATTGATTAATGCAAGATCAGTAGTAGTTCTAGGTGTGCTTGCTACTTTTCTAGGGTGGTTTAGGACCAGAGAGCATGTGTGAGGAAGTTTGGAACAATTGCTTATTTATTTTTATATTTTTTTATCTTGTTTATGTGTTTAACCTTCGTAATTATTGGTATAGTTAATTTCTTGCCCTTCCAAGCAGGCATATGTGCTCAGTGCCTTAGTATGGGTGTTTTAGTGCTTGAGCAACCCTCCACTGAATTTTAGAGCTTTATTGTTTAAATAAAAACCTTGGAGGTCCTTTATAGGTTTAATGTTTTGTTAAACAAGAAAATGCCTTTATAGATCTAAGAATGCACCTTGCTGTTTAAAGAATTAAATGTAATTAATTATTTTTGTACACACCTTTACTAGTGAAAGGTGAAACATTAAATCTTCACATAAAATAACAAATTAAAAGGGAACCTTAATTAAGTGTTTAATTAAAAGAATAAAACATATGTCAATAATAACCTCCATGCAAATAATTTAATAATTAATTAATTGTTCAGGTGAATATGGCCAACAAGAGTTGGATAAGATAAATAATAAATCCATCACATCATCTGAACCCTGCATTGCATTCTGTATAGATCTTCCTGACGGTGACTACTCGCACGTGCCGGAAGCCGAGGACGGAGAAGTGGAAGCTGCACTGCAGTACGTGGAAGTCCTCGAAGACACTGAGGGTGCTCAGGCTAACCTTGCTGACGAAGGCAAGCCCTGGTGCATTTAACCCAGTCTTTCAAATTTAATATATCAATATCTCTGGATGCTTGTGCATTTAAGTTCACGAGTTGTATGGAACCTTAGATGCATGATCCCTAGGTACTTGTGCCCTTACTAGTATGATAGGTCGATAGCTGCTAGGCTATAGGACCGTTACAAGTCAGGTGATGATGTCACTCGCGAGAATAGGTTCCTAGGTAGGAATCATAAGATCTCCTAAAATGGATTGCTCATGTGGTAAGAGCATGGGATGTGGACTCCGGTGCAATGGCTATCGTGGGTTAAGTGTTTGAACGTACTAAGCACTTGTCGGGAATGGGACCAGTAAGCCTAGTACCTTAATGAGACAGTTAGGGATTTAATTGTCACTACTCTTGGGATGCGTCTCACGTCTAGCTACTGGTGGTGCACGTGTGAGTCTGGTTGCCTCGAAGGGTAGTCCATATATCCGGCACCAAAGACTGTGGCCTTTTATCCCTACCCGAGTATTTTTGGGAACCGTTTGGTGGTTGTCCTCGCGGGGGCAACCCACCGTGTGTTTAGGTCTACCTTGCAAGATTTGAATCAATCGATTGTCGGCCTCTGACCGTTATCTGAGACTACTTACTCCACTAGCCATGAGATCCCTAACGATGGAAGTTGATAAATATTATGCTTGATTAATTGTATGGTAAAACATTGTCTGTACTAGATGGCTAATTTAGAAAAGAATAAACCCACTAGAACTTGTGCTAAAATCTTGAAAGCAAGGACATACTCTTTGTTACTTTTTAGCAAAGAAACCTAGTGGCCAAAAGCCTTTCATGTCTAGAGTTGGTGAAGTAGTTATCACCGACGGGTAAGTCTTGCTGAGTATTAGTATACTCAGCCTTGCTATAATCTGTTGCTCCAGGTAATGCCTTTGGTGCTGTGTTGCTCGGAGAGATCCCGCCCGGCTGGTGGCTGGAGTGGGTGGAGGATGACGAATGAAGGCATCATGGCTGGCCTCCCGTGGTGTTCTCGTATTCCGCTTAGTTTAATTCTCCTGTTTTAAAAACTCTGAACTACGTTGTTATGTCAATAACTTCGGTTTGTAATAATTAAACCCCTAGGGGTGAATTTCTGTTGTTAATTATGTTGTATCTCTGGACTCGCCTTCGCGTGAGTTCTAATGCATATATGTCGATCCTTGTTGCTATATAAATGATTTACCGGGCGTTAACCCGGCGACTAACGACAGGATGAAACTTTATTATTGCTTAATGACCAAAGTGGATTGGTTTAGGCAATAGTACGGTATTTTCCTGGGCGGGTTGTCACAGTTGGTATAAGAGCAATCATATGCACCAGAGATTAATTAATAACCTTAATCACTGGTTTTTGAATAAAATTTGCCAAGATTGTTTGATTTTCCAAAACACGTTGGTCCGTTAAGGATAACCTTGACCGAGAGGCCCTAGAGGGAATTTTTTGGTTCTTTCAGGTGGCTTATTAACCTATGGTTTATTTTGCTAACTTCTAGTACATTTACTTTACGTCAGACTTACTTTCTTGCACAACCAAACTAGATGAGCCACGTGTTTTATACATGTGCTCTGCCGGATCACGGTAATTGCGAGGGTTCATGGAGTGATCCATTCCACGGATCCCATCTTCGCGTCTGGTTATGAGTTGTGTTATCGCCCCGTGTTTTATACGTGAGCATTCCGCATGTCGAATATGAGAGGCAAGGATACACTCCATTCAAACGGAGGGTGTCCGAGGTTGGACGTTGTCAATGCAGCGGCTTAACACATGGATGTCGTTTCTATATTGAATTGTAATGTATGTGGACGCTTCCGTGACGTGCTGGCACGAAAGGTTCGTTTTCTGCAGGTACATAACGGCACTTCGTTAGTCGTTAAGTGAGTACCGAGTAGCTCTCGACTAGATATTATAGGGAGAGATGAATAAAAGCCTTGCCACCGACACTAACTTCGATTTTTCACTTGATTGCCATGTGAGGTCGAATAGGATGTCTTGCATACATGATAAAAATCGAAACAACAAAAATGGACCCAAGACAAAACCTTGTATGCTCTCTAAGGAAGATTTGCTAGTGTGTGTTTTCTAAACTAGAGTACCTTTCGTGCATAGGTGTTATGCTGCCAAAAAATTTTGTAAAAGTTTGTTCGTCTGACCTTTGCACCACGTGCTAGGAAATAATTAAAATCGGTGTGTTAAACAAAAGTTACTCCATACCCAATCTAGTTTTTGCTCGCAAAAATTTTCGATCATAGCTTCTCTCCACCTTGCATTGCACCTTTCTAAGGGAACCTAAGCTTTGTTATTTTTATGAATCAGCCCCTAGACTTTGCATCCTTCCACCTTGTTTCTTTTTTATCTAGTTTATCCTTTGAATACCAAAAGTGTGTAGAAGAACCATTCGGAGTAGTCGGAAAAAATTGGGAAATTTATGGGGTTCTGGATTTTTAGTCATTAATTGTAATTCACAGCTCCCAGAACTTCACCATTTGACATGTTGTTCTCTTTGAGACCTGACATGTGTTACATTTTGTACAGATGGCTTTCCCTGTGTTTCACGAGTTCGACGCTGACGGTACAATCCGTACCAACGGGTTGCACTGGGAGGGTTTTCCACGCCTTGCGTGGGATGCACTCAACGACGCTGGTACACCACTCCACTGACTTACGAGGTGTCCGAGTTTGAGCGCTTGGGTGTTCCCCGTTACAGGGTGATCGTCACTGTGCTACCACACCCAAACCACGCCGACTGGTTCGATTTGAGCTTTGTTTACTGGGGTTTTATTGCCCACGAGACCGTCGAGTCAGCCGCTCTTCGAGTGTTGATGGACTTCTGTGACCACAACCCTACTGTGGTGGCTCTCTCTCCGTTCGGGTTGTTTCCCGCTGTGAGTCCTCACGACCCGGCGTGTCTGGCATGTTGTCTCAACGTCGTGTTCACACTTTAAGGCTGTGTTACAACACCGCAGTGATTATCGGGCAGCGTTTGGAGGCAGTTAGGCGGGATTGGCAGCAGCTATCAGCAGCTCACCAGCAGCTGAACTTTACACTTACTCAGATGTAGCGGGAGAATGACAGGCTATGCGTCAGGAGATTCCAGTTAGAGAGAGGTGACCCTCTTCAGAGGATTGTGCATAACCTCTAGGAGGATGCTGATGCTCACGAGATTGAGAGATTGATGCTGTTACATAACATTGCCGATATGCAGCAGCAGGTAGAGGAGGCCGAGGTGCAGGTTGCAGCCTTGCGGGCCATAGTGGCCTTACAGCCGCTACCTCCAATTCAGGCACTTCCGGAGGAGCAGCAGGGACAGTCTGGTCTGGATCAGACGAGTCAAGCTGGACCACCGTTACGGACCCCACCAGCTTCACCTGCTGGTAGTGGTGCTTCAGTTGGTAACTAGGATGCCAGAGAACGACAGTAAGAGGAATTGTGCTCCTAGGTGTCACCATCGTGATGATTGTGGTGGTCAACTTAGGAGTATGTTTTCGTGCAGTGTGACTGCGTTGAGACCTTATTGTATCATGGTATCTCCAGCCTGTGAGTTGTACTGTCTTTGGACCCTTTTTATCCGTCGTGTTGTAATAAAGAATGCTTCAGCATATTGTGATTCGAATTGAGTTCGATTTGTTCAACCACGTTGTTGGATCTTGTTACGTGTTGATTACCAAAGCTGTGCAAATGTTAAAATAACCACGCTCGCCAAAACTCAGCATTTTGCATAAGTAATGAAGGATCTATGGCGTTTCCGGTGAGGGTCGGTCGATTGCCAAAATGACTAGCTGATTTTCCGCACATTGCCTTCTTCGGGCACACGAAATAGAAAATTCGCCGAGAAGTGGAAAGCCAACTCGAGGCACTTGAGTTATCGTATCTTCTAACTGTGTTGAAGAATGATTCTATGAAACTAATTTTGGCTACGAGATATCTTACGACTGTTGCTACAACCATCATATGAATACAAATGAGCTATTGTCATACATGATTGCACTTGTCATCATTTCTGAGTAAGATTTTGGCTATGTGTCTAATAAAGGCTCGCATTTCAGATGGTGGGACCCACGCGCAGCTCTCCCAACGGGTTAGGAGCGACCGGTAGCAGCGACCTGCCGCCACCGCCGCCCATGACGCCGTCGGAGGCCTTCATGGCCACTCAAACAGAGGTGCTACGCCAGATCCTGCAAACGCAGTAGCAGATCGCTCAGCAGATGAACCGAGGGCCGCCACATGTGGCCAATCACGAGGGGCCTAACCAGATCACCACGTACGCTCAGTTCATCGGGATGAAGCCACCGACATTTTCCAAGGCGGAAGATCCCTTGGAAGCTGAGGCTTGGATCAATGCAATCGAGGCCAAGTTCTCTGCCTTTGTGATGCCTTTCTCTGAGGAGAATAAAGCCAACTTCGCAGCCCTGCAACTGCGAGGAGAAGCCTTAATGTTGTGGGATCATTTCAAGACTATGCAGCAAGGGCGTGCTGTCACTTGGAATGATTTCAAGCAAGCTTTCAAGAGCCAACACATCCCTAAAAGATTAATGGATAGAAAGATGAGGGAGTTACTGGCCCTCATGCAGGGATCTCATATGGTGTAACGTTACGCCCAGAAGATCAACAACCTTTGCCAATATGGTGGGCATCACGTAGATACTGATGCAAAGAAGATGGAAAGGTTCCGTGATGGGCTGGATGGCAAGTTGTATGAGCGACTTAACCTGCTCGAGTCTGAGAATTTCCTTGAGCTCGTGAACAAGGCTATATCCCAAGAGGATGCTGTGAAAAAGGCCCACAGGGACAAGAAGAGGTCGTCTGGTTTTGCTCTGGGCAGCAGAACTAATAAGAAGTTTCGCTTTGTGAAAAAGAATAGTCCAAACCCATCCCAGCAATCTTCAACAGGACACTGGACGATGAAGGCATCCCAGGGCAAACCTTCAGAGAACTTCCAGTTCCATAATGCTCAGCAGCAGGCTCCAAAGCCTAATGCACCCCCGCGTAACATCGATGATCGCCATTGTTTCAACTGTGGTCAACCAGGGCATTACATCAATGATTGCCCCAAGCCCAAGCAGATCAAGCCCAACCCACAGAATCAAGGTGCGGGAAACAAACCTGCCACTCTTGTTAAGAAGCCTATGGTGCAAGTCCACCAAGGCAAGCTGCACTTCACCACCATGAGTGACATTCCAGAGGGAGCTTCAGTGATCACGGGTACATTCTCTATCAATGACACTCTTGTTAAGATTTTGTCTGATTCTGGAGCTACCCACAATTTCATAAGTGAAAAACTATTTGGCAGAATGGGTTTGAAGGGTTCTCTTACCAATTCTACTTATAAGATAATCACTCCGGGGGGGGCAAATCACCTCTAGTACCTTAATCCGTGCAGTATGTTTGGGATTGGGTAGTAAAATCTTTCCAACAAACCTCATAGCCATAAACTTGGCAGGCATGGATGTTATCTGGGGTATGGACTGGATGACCCATCATAAGGTGGTTCTAGATATATCAGATAGAGTTGTAGAGATCAATTCCCCTACTGTCGGGCACACTACCTTGTACCTACCTTTCAAAGACGATACCGACTCTTGTGCCTATGTGACCATTATCTCCCCTATTGATGAAATTCTAGTAGTGTTTGAGTATCCAGATGTCTTTCCTGATGAGTTGTCTGGTATGCCGCCAGACAGAGATATCGAGTTTGTAATTGAACTCCAACCTGGTACTGGACCCATTTCTAAACGACCTTACCGTATGCCTCCCAAAGAACTAGCCGGACTGAAAAACCAACTCCAGGAGCTGTTAGATAAGGGTTATATTCGCTCGAGCTCTTCTCCTCGGGGTTGTCCGGTTCTCTTTGTCAAAAAGAAGGATGGTAGCTTGAGCCCGTGCGTAGATTAAAGACCGCTCTATGCAGTAACTATTAAGAACAAATATCCTCTTCCCCGAATCGATGTTCTTTTTGATTAATTGGCTGGAGCCAAAGTTTTCTCCAAAATCGATCTTCGTTATGGTTATCACCAAATCAAAATTCGACCTTGTGACATTCCTAAAACTGCTTTCTCCACTCGTTATGGTCTTTACGAATTCTTAGTGATGTCCTTTGGTCTCACAAATGCCCCAGCCTATTTCATGTACCTCATGAACTCTGTGTTTATGACGGAGCTCGACAAATTCCTAGTGGTCTTTATTGATGATATCCTTATCTATTCCAAGAATGAGAAGGAGCATGCCAAACATCTCTGAATTGTCTTGCAGCGTTTGCAAGATCATAAGCTTTATGCCAAGTTCTCCAAATGTGAATTCTGGTTAAATAGTGTGAAATTTTTGGGCCACACTATTTCCAAGGATGGTATCTTCGTAGATCCTAGCAAAGTTCAAGAGGTGATGGATTGGAAACCACCGAAGTCAGTACACCAGATCCGCAGTTTCTTGGGTTTGGCGTGTTACTACCGTCGAATCATTCCAGACTTCTCTAGAATCGCAAAACCTATGACCGAACTGCTCAAGAAAGGAGTGAAGTTCGTGCGGAGAGAAGGTGAGAAAGCCTTCAATACCTTGAGGCAACACTTAGCTTCAGCCCAGTGCTAGTGCAACCAGGTAATTCCAAACGTTTCGAAGTTTTTTGTGACACGTCAGGCACGGGTCTCGGTTGTGTTCTTATGCAAGAAGGTTGAGTCATTGTCTATGCTTCACGGGCACTTCGACCCCATGAAATCAATTATCCTACCCATGATCTTGAGTTAGCAGCTGTTGTCCACGCTCTCAAAATATGGAGACATTATCTGATGCGTAATCGTTGTATTATCTTCACTAATCACAAGAGTCTCAAATACATCTTTACTCAGTCAGAGCTAAATATGAGGCAAAGGAGATAACTTGAGTTGATTAAGGATTATGACCAAGAAGTGCACTACCACCCCGGAAAAGCAAATGTTGTTGCGGATGCGCTTAGCCAAAAAGTTCACTACAATCATCTAGAGTTGGAGTCAATTTGTGACCCGTTATGTGAAGAAATGAGAAGGCTCAACTTGGAAGTGGTAGAGCAAGGAAATCTTTATGCCTTAGCTGCCGAATCCAATCTTTATGACAGACCTGTCACCGCTCAACACAATGACGAAGACATACAAATCATCAAACAGAAACTAGCAGAGGGAGATCCCAAGTATACATGTTTCCAGAAGGATCACAAGGATGTGATCTGGTTTGGAAAATGCCTTGTGGTTCCTGCCAATCCAGAAATTAAGAAGACAATCTTTGATGGGGCTCATATGTCCAAATTTCTATTCATCCCGGTAGTACTAAGATGTACCAAGATTTGAAACAAAATTTCTGGTGGTCCAATATGAAAGTCGATAGAGCCAAGTATGTAGTCGAGTGCGATACTTTCCACCAGATGAAAGCAAGCCATTTGAAATCGGCAGGTGTACTCCAACCTTTGTCGATACCCATGTGGAAGTGGGATGACATTGGTATGGATTTCACTGTGGGTTTACCCCTGACAGCCAGAAAGAAAGATTCTATCTGGGTTATCGTGGACAGACTTACCAAGACCGCCCATTTCATTGCAGTGCATACCACTTATTCAGTGCAACAATATGCAGAGATATACATGGATCAAATAGTTTGTTTAGATAGAATTCCAAAGACCATAATATCTGATAGAGGAACTCAGTTTGTATCTCATTTCTGGGAGTAGTTACATGAGTGCTTAGGCACCAAGTTGATTCGTAGTTCCATCTATCATCCGCAGACCGATGGTCAAACTGAAAGATAAATCAAATTTTGAAAGATATTTTACGAGCAAGCATCTTACACTTTGATAAGAGTTAGGACAAGTGTTCGTCCTTGGCAGAATTCTCCTAGAACAATAATTATCTAGCTAGTTTGAAGATGGCACCGTTCGATCCTCTCTACGGACGAAGATGTCGCACCCCGTTGAACTGGTCAGAAGCCGGATAAAGGACATTCTTTGGTCCGAACTTAGTTAAAGAGGCTGAAGAAAAAGTGCAAGTGACAAGGGAGAATATGAAGATGGCCAAGATGAGTCAAAAGAGTTACCATGATAAGGGAACGACACCCCGACACTTTGAAGTGGGAGATTATGTGTATCTAAAGGTTTCCCCCACCTAAGGCGTACAAAGGTTCGGTGTTAAAGGGAAATTAGCTCCACGCTACATTAGACCTTATGAAGTCATAGAACTATGTGGACCAATGGCTTATCATATTCAACTGCCTGAACGGTTTTCCACAGTCCACAATGTGTTTCACGTGACCCAATCAAAGAAGGGAATGCCTGTGCCAGAAAATGAAGTAATCATAGAAGCTAATGCTTGGATTGAACCGGATTTCTCACTCATCGAGCATCCACTGAGAGTGTTGCATCGAAAGGAGAGAAAGACTCGAAGACAGACCGTAAGAATGTACAAGATACAGTGGAGTCACCACACAGAAGAAGAAGCAACTTGGGAGACGGAAGAATACCTCAACACCAAGTACCCAGGCTTCCTGCAATCTCAAATCCGTGAGTTTCTACCGCCTATCTTGTTGTTCTTAAACCGAATCTCGAGGCGAGATTCCGTTTAAGGGGGGTAGGTTGTGACGCCCCAGGTTTTTGATTAACCCTAATTGTCGGTCAACTGTGCTGACAGTGGTCAAATCACGATAAACCTGGGTCCTCACCTTGAAAACCTCACCAACCTACCTTAATGACCCTATTGATCAAGTCAACACACCCTTGGAGTCAACCCTTGGTCAAAGTATTGGTCAAACCCACTTAAACCCTAGTGACCCCGAATGTCTTCCGGAACTTTTGCCGCGTTCTCCAAAATTCACCTAAGCACTTCAAAATCTACCATTATGAAAGTTGTCCAGCTTGTTGAGGGACACAACTTTCTTGTAGATTAGCATTTCAAATTCTAAGGGGAAAAAGGTGAAAGACTTGGTCAACTGCCAAGACCTCCTGTTCGCTGACACCCAATGGCATTTAAAGTTGGCAAACCTTTTGTGAAATATCTGATGAGAAAAACACTAGGTGGCCTTTGTAAAAGTTATAGAGAATAGGTAGATCTACAACTTCCGTATTCATCACTCGGTGCACTTTAGTACAATTGTTTGGAGAAAACTGTGCTCAAACTGTGGATCAACAAAACACTGTCGGCCAGAGCGCACCCGCGCGCCGCGCACCACGCCCCACATGCCACCCGAGCCGCGCTCCGTCCCAGGCCGACCCGCGCCCCGTGGTGTATCAGAGCCTAGGCTGGTTCCTAATATTTTTGGCATGAAAAATAGAAATGTGAAAAACCTAGATCTGTGATATCTAAAAATCCATAGGTCCTCTATATCCAATTTTTGGATATGTTGTGTGTGATGTTATGAGTAGCTCCTGTACCAAAAATGGCATAAAGGTATGTTGTAAATCTTTTTATATGAATTGTTTTCCATTTATGTAGAATCTGACAAGATGATTTTTGTAGCTAATAAAAATTATGTTCTTGAGCCCAACTTCTACATGCTGTCCTGTTATGCCAAGTTACACCTCTGGTGAGCTAATCGCAATTTTTGAACGATCAGAAGTATTTATTCTTAAATAGATGCATGATTTCCTCTGTAATTGATTAATGCAAGATCAGTAGTAGTTCTAGGTGTGCTTGCTGCTTTTCTAGGGTGGTTTAGGACCAGAAAGCATGTGTGGGGAAGTTTGGAACAATTAGATGCTTATTTATTTGTATGCTTTTATCTTGTTTATGTGTTTAACCTTTCTAATTTCTTGCCCTTCCAAGCATGCATGTGTGCTTAGTGTCTTAGTATGGGTGTTTTAGTGCTTGAGCAAGCCTCCACTGAATTTTAGAGCTTTATTGTTTAAATAAAAACTTTGGAGGTCCTTTATAGGTGAAACATTAAATCTTCACATAAAATAACAAATTAAAAGGGAACCTTAATTAAGTGTTTAATTAAAAGAATAAAACATATGTCAATAATAACCTTCATGAAAAGAATTTAATAATTGATTAATTGTTCGGGTGAATATGGCCAACAAGAGTTGGATAAAATAAATAATCAATCCATCACATCACCTGAACCCTGCATTGCATTCCGTATAGATCTTCTTGACGGTGACTACTCACACGTGCCGGAAGCCGAGGACGGAGAAGCAAAAGCTGCACTGCAGTACGTGGAAGTCCTCGAAGACACTCAGGGTGCTCAGGCTAACCTTGCTGACGAAGGCAAGCCCCGGTGCATTTAACCCAGTCTTTCAAATTTAATATATCAATATCTATGGATGCTTGTGCATTTAAGTTCAGGAGTTGTATGGAACCTTAGATGCATGATCTCTAGGTACCTGTGCCCTTACTAGTACGATAGGTCGATAGCTGCTAAGCTATAGGACCGTTACAAGTCGGGTGATTATGTCACTCGCGAGAATAGGTTCCTAGGTAGGAATCATAAGATCTCCTTAAATGGATTGCTCATGTGGTAAGATCATGGGATGTGGACTCCGGTCCAATGGCTATCGTGGGTTAAGTGTTTGAACGTACCGAGAACTTGTCGGGAATGGGACCGGTAAGCCTAGTACTTTAATGAGATGGTTAGGGATTTAACTATCACTACTCTTGGGATGTGTCTCACGGCTAGCTACCGGTGGTGCACGTGTGCATCTGGTTGCCTCGCGGGGTAGTCCAGATAGCTAGCACCAAAGACTGTGGCCTTTTATCCCAACCCAAGGATTTTTGGGAACCATTTGGTGGTTGTCCTCGCGGGGGCATCCCACCGTGTGTTTAGGTATACCTTGCAAGGTTTGAATCAATCGATTGTCCGCCTCTCACCGTTATCTAAGACTACTTACTCCACTAGACATGAGATCCCTAATCATGGAAGTTGATGAATATTATGCTTGATTAATTGTATGGTACAACCTTGTCTGTACTAGATGGCTAATTTTGCAAAGAATAAACCCATTAGGACTTGTGCTAAAATCTTGAAAGTAAGGACATACTATTTGTTACTTTCCAACAAAGAAACTCAGTGGCCAAAAGCCTTTCATGTCTAGAGTTGGTGAAGTAGTTATCACCGACGGGTAAGTCTTGCTGAGTATTAGTATACTCAGCCTTGCTATAATCTGTTGCTCCATGTAATGCCTTTGGTGATGTGTGGCCCGGAGAGATCCAGCCCGGCTGGGAGCTAGAGTGGTTGGAGTATGAACAATGAAGGCATCATGGCTAGCCTCCCGTGGTGTTCTCGTATCCCACTTAGTTTAATTCCGTTGTTTTAAAAATTCTGAACTACGTTGTTATGTCAAAAACATCAGTTTGTAATAATTAAACCCTTCGGGGTGAATTTCTGTTGTTAATTATGTTGTATCTCTGGACTCGTCTTCGCGTGCGTTTTAATGCATATATGTCGATCCTTGTTGCTATATAAGTGATTTACCGGGTGTTAACCCAGCAACTAACAACAGGATGATACTTTATTATTGCTTAATGACCAAAGTGGATTGGTTTAGGTGATAGTACGGTATTTTCCTAGGCAGGTTGTCACACTACCAAATGCAATTTCTAACTTAAATATGCATGTTAATTTTCCATGATAGCTCATTTGTATGCGGTAACTTAGTATTGTTATGTATAGATATAGCAGCAGTTGCAGGTTTCACTTCTGTAGTCGTGCGCCTATATACTAATAGATAATGGCATTTGCCGTATTATTTTAAATCTGAACCATATCAACCTGTAGTTAGTAATATATATTACTCCTTGTTTGTACTTATGAACATTATTACTCCTTGTGTGTATGCATATTGTATGAATTTATTCTATCTCCTGTCTAGAGATGCAGTAGTTGTAATTAGCATATAATGTAAAATTGTCTTTCTTCTAGAAAGGCAGCTTGACAAGGAGGAGGTCCCTCACGGACGCCTCAAATGTGGATCGACGGCAACGGGGTCCAACTACAGCCAACGAAGTCTTCCATTTTCCTCTTGGGGTAGCTGCTCAAGATCCCCTTGATATTTCTGCCACTTTGTCTATCTGCATATGCGCTATGCCTATTACAGATATTCGACCTTGTGGATATGAACATATACAATGAGTTAGTGGGATCTATAAATGAGTTAGTGAGGATTGACCACATATTATTTGCTAATCTATATCATTTGAAGCTTGTCCTGTACCAGCTTGTTAATATCATACAATAGCTTATGCTTTGACTTCAAAAGCATTACATCTTTTTTATCTATTGGTTGTATATATGGAGTGGGGATGGAGAGGAAACATGAGATGCTATGTAGTTGTGATAAATTCCATTAGCTTGCTCATTGGCTTCGTGCATTCTCACAACAATAGCATTGAAATTGTCGCAACGGAAAATAGTCTTTCTCCTGATCTACTTGTCTGTAACTAACTCTGGTTACCTGGTTTTATTCTACTGTACAGGTGAAAATCATTGGAAAAGCAAAACACAACTCTTGGTCTAAGTAAAGGGTCAGAGCTCATCGGATGACATGTGCTGGCCAGAGCTTCTAGAACAACAAGAACAACACTGCAATTTTTAGCATCTTAGTTCATCAGACCAAGCCAAGAAAGTCAGGTAAAATGGTGGATATGGTGACGTTTGTGGTGATCTGGTGGTGATATGGTGTTTTGATGTCATGCTAGATACATGATTCATGGATGTATAATTTTCTCAGAATTTCTTTGTTTTTTTGGGAATAGCTGTCGTGAATATGTTCAGTCAAATCTGTTGGTCTGAAATTTATGATCGTGGCTGAAATTTATGTGCTGGGCTGAAATGTATGGGCTGTTGTTGCAATTTATATGGGCTGCAATTAAAGTGAAATGGCTTTCTAATTTTAGATTCATTTTGAAGCCGGTTATAAGTGGCACGTGGTGACGTCATCATTGCCACGTCAGTGCCGCATGTCAGTACGGCCTCGTTTGCCATCATCATTGCCACGTCAGCTAACACGTGTCCGTACGCCTCACCTGCCACGCCATAGACTGCCTCGTCATATGCCAAGTGGCCACCATGTCATCTTCCATGTGGTTGCAATGTCATCAATTACCATGTCATCGATTTCCATGTCCTCTGCCATGTCATTAGCCAACTCATCCTATAAGTGATGTGGTGAGTCAATCCATGATGATCAATTTCATCACAGGTTTTGGGCTTCGGGCTGGGTTCAATGGGCTCTACACTAATTTATGACGACTTAAGAACGTCATGGATCACGCTAATCTATGACGAAAACGTTAGTTCGTCACAGCGCTTAATCTGTGACGCTCAATCCATGACATTTTGAAATTTCATCATAGATGTCGTTTTATGATGAAATTGTGATGACCAGTGATGAAAATTTACCGTCATGGATCGCAGGATGTTCTGTAGTGTATGTTCATCCGCTGAACTTCCTTGCTCCGGGCTTGAGGGACATGTTCGACGCCAACAATAAGGCGATCGACTACCTGTACCGTTCTCTATGTGAATCCGAATTCGAACGGGTTCAGACAGAGGATTTGGCGTGTAGGTTTTGGGAGCAGTTGAAAAAATGCTCATGCTGGGAACGCTCAGGTTCAGGCTCGGCTCTTTGCGACCTACCGGAGAGAGTATGAGAACTTCACTCATCTCCCCGATGAGTCCATAGATGCCATGTTTCAGCATTTCACAGTGATCGTGAACAACATGAGGGCTAATGTGGTCGTGCTCTCGTATGATGACCATGACAGGGCTGTCAAGCTTCTGCATTCTCTAGATCATACCGTCCGGAGTGGGAAGGTCGAGGCCATCCTAGAGTCGGAGAAGTATAAGACCCTCATGGTGGACGAGATGCTTTCAAAGCACAAGACGTCCGAGGTGGACCGTGGGGTGCGTGCAAAGATCGAGAACCCGACTGACCCTCATAGTCTTGCTCTCATATCTGGTTCAAGGACTAATTCTAACATGTTGTCGAGACATTTTTCTTTGTCTTGCCTTGTGTCCATGCTAGATAAGGAGTTTGACGTGCTGGGCGAAGAGGACCTCGCGTTGTTGAGTAGGCAGTTCGAGCGCATGTACATGAACCAAAAGAACGCTCGGAGGAGCTCGGGTATGTGCTACCGATGCGGGAAGCATGGGCACTTCATCGCCGAGTGCTCGGAAGCTATAGAGGTCAAGCCCGAGCACAAGCATCATCCGAGGACTGACCACAAGCACCACTCGAAGGACGACTACAAGGGCAAAAACAAGTCCAAGCGGAGGCCAAGGAGGAGTCGTGATCACAAGAAGAAGCAGCGGACGATGGTGGCCGATGCGAGCGACATAGACTCAAGCTCCTGCTACTCTTCATCGAGCTCGAGTGATGAAGAAGTGAACCGAAACAAGGGCAAGCGGTCGAGCAAGAACATCAACGGGTTGTGCTTCGCCACACAAGGCTTTTGCGGCATGGAAAATAGCTCTGCAGGCAAGAAGAGCAACAAGGATGACTCGGGCTCCGACTCCGAGGAAGAGGTAAGCAATGATCCATCCTTCTTGATAGTGGAGAATGCTTGGTTGAATGACTTGCTTGACAACCGTGATGATGTGCTTAGAAAGACCAACAAGGAGAAGAGGGAGTATAGGTCTTTGCTTGGAGAGGCTAAGGAGAAGGTGGCTGAGCTAGAATCTTTGCTTGATGATGCTAGGGCTCAAATAGATTCTCTTAAGTCTGCTCCTATTTTGACCAATGAACCTGAATGCACTGATTTTTCCACTTTTCTTGGTGAATTGACTATGCTTATGGAGAATTATGCCTCCAAGGATGGAAGAATTAGATGTGCTTAGGGTTGAGCTAGATGATATCAAATCTAGACCCTCCTTGTTTGGTGCTTGCACTTCTTGTCCTGTTTTGTATGAGAAGCTATATGTTTAACTTGTCTATGCTAGATCTCTAGAAGCTCAGCTGAAAGCTTCTATTCCTACATCATGCTCCACTTGTGAAATGAATGTTGTGAAGAATATGTGGCTTGCACACTATGTTGATCGCTTGCAGGATGGGAATGATGAGTTGAGACAGCTGATGGGTTGATTGTCTGGTCATGAGCCTCAGTTGAGGAAGATGATCGAGGCATTTAAGTGCCAGGATCGAGAAGCGCTTGGGGCAAACAAGGTTGGTGAGGGAAATGGTGAGAATGAGGGGAAGATCAGAGATATCCCAGAACCACCAAAAACCCACCACGAAAATGCCTTTGTTCCTAAACCGAATAATCTTAGGGTCGACTAGACACAACCCCAACTCCACCTGTGTTTCCTCCACAAATCGACAACTTCCAAAAATCCATCAAGTTCAAGAGTGACTTAGGGAATGAGTTCTTTGGGAAGAATGGAGAGAAATTGAGTGAGGAGAAACCTCAGCCCCGAGAGAACCCAAACCCAAAGCCAAAACCAAAATCCAGCCATTGTGAGCATTGTGGGAGGGATGGCCACCTTGCTGAGTTTTGCTTCAGGAGGAAGCATGAGGAAAGGTAGGCTAGAGAATTGGCCAACAAGGACAGGTACCGCCCTTCTCGTGGTGTGCCAGAGCCTAGGTTGGTGCCAAGAGGTGAGGGTATGGTGCGTACCATTTAACCTCGAGAGAGGCGTGAGTTTGTGCCTCGAGGTGAGCCTCCACATAGAGAAGGTGGTAGGCGTGTTGGGTTTGGGCGTGGTGAGTTCGTTGGACGTTCCTTTGTCGTGGCCAAGACGAGCATGGGGGAAACGATAACAGCTTTAGGTCCTAGAGGAGCTACGGTCCATGGTCTCCCCTTCGTGGTACGCGTAGTCCTCCAAGGGGACGAGTGGGTGTTCCACCTAGGAGAGATAGGATGGATTTTTCTAACCCCACATTTGAGCAAATGGCGAGACACTGATTTGATTTGTTTTGTACAAACCCAGTGTTGAGTCCTTTGCTCACTCTCGCTCTCGTTTTTTGATTTTGCGTCCGAGGACCAGTGGATGGTCGCTCGTGGCTGTGATGAGTGATTGACAACATGGTGTGGACTGACTCTTGGCAAAGTATTGCAGGCGCAGGTTGCGGCTTGATTTGCGTTGGTGCAGGTGAAGAGCGGGCATGAAAGGTCTATGCCGTGCGGGGCCTCCGAGGAGTGGAGAGACAATAGGCCTGACTAGAGGGACCCGGTGGCCAGCGTGGTCAATTGCGGGCTGCATGGTGGCAAGAAAAGAAAGACGAAGTTGTCGATCGGAGCCTGTGTAGGGTAGCGATTCACAACCGAAGTCTGCACGCAGGGTTTGCTGCGGTTCACCACAAAATCGGTCGGGTTACTTGGTTGAGCCACAAAACCAAGACCGGAGGCTCGGCGGGCGGAGATGGGATCCGGTCGCGCCGAGAAGCTTCGAAGTGGAGGACACACGTCGGGATCGCAAGGCTTGCGTTGAGGCTACGTGAAGGGTGGTCGCCGGGCATCCGTCCGATGGTGCTACAAAGACATATTCCCAAAGTGCCCTTGGTGGCCGTGTATCCTAGTTTTGGCTTTAGGGGTATTTTAGTCTTTCGGCTCTCTCCATATATACTCAGAGGAGAGAGGATGGCAACCATCCCTCGAAACCCTAGCTGAATTGGTTTTCCTATTTTCCCTAGATTTCCATAGGACTAGTTTGAGAGCTTCATGGTGAGATCTTGAGAGAGGGATGGATGTTGAAGAGGCAAGCTAGATCTTGTACGAATCTTTCTTGGTTGTATAGAAGATCTGGAGTTGTGAATGTCTTGGGTCTTTTTGGTGTCTCTTTGGTGTTTTCGCTCAAGGGACGACTACAAGGGAAAGAACAAGTCTGAGCGGAGGCCGAGAAAGAGTGGTGGTCACAAGAAGAAGGAGCGAGCGATGGTGGCCGGTCCAAGCGACATTGATTCAAGCTCCTGCTACTCTTCATCAAGCTCAAGTGATGAGGAAGAGAACCAGCACAAGAGCAAGCGGTCGGGCAAGAACATCAATGGGTTGTGCTTCGCCGCCCAAGGCTTTTGCGGCACGGCACATAGCACCGCAAGCAAGAAGAGCAACAAGGATGATTCGGGCTCCGACTCCGAGGAAGAGGTAAATAATGACCCATCCTTCTTGATAGTAGGGAATTCTAGGTTGAATGACTTGCTTGACAACCGTGATGATGTGCTTAGAAAGACCAACAAGGAGAAGAGGAAGTATAGGTCTTTGCTTGGAGAGGGTAAGGAGAAGGTGGTTTAGCTAGAATCTTTACTTGATGATGCTAGGGCTCAAATAGATTCTCTTAAGTCTGCTCCTGTTGTGACCAATGAACCTGAATGCACTGATTGTTCCACTTTTCTTGGTGAATTGACTGTGCTTAAGGAGGAGTATGCCTCCAAGGTTGAGGAACTAGATATGCTTAGGGTTGAGCTAGATGAGATGAAATCTAGGCCCTCCTTGCTTGGTGCTTGCACTTCTTGTTTTGTTTTGCGTGAGAAGCTAAATGTTTCGCTTGTGTATGCTAGATCTCTAGAAGCTCAGCTGAAAGCTCCTATTCCTACAATTTGCTATACTTGTGAAATAAATGCTGTGAAGAATATGGAGCTTGCACACTATGTTGATCGTTTGTAGGATGAGAATGATGAGTTGAGAAAGTTGAAGGGTAGGTTGTCTGATCATGATCCTCAGTTGAGAATAATGATCGAGACATACAAGCGCCAGGATGGGGAAGCGCTTGGGGCAAACTAGGTTGGTGTGGGAAGTGGTGAGAATGAGGGGAAGATCGGAGATATCCCAGAGCCACCAAAAACCCACCACAAAAATGCCTTTATTCCTAAACCGAACCATCTTAGGAACCGACTAGACACAACCCCAGCTCCACCCGTGTTTCCTCCACAAATAGACAACTTCCTGAAACCCATCAATTTCAAGAGTGACTTGGGGAATGAGTTCTTTGGGAAGAAGGGAGAGAAACTGAGTGAGGAAAAACTGAGTGAGGAGAAACCAGAGCCCAAAGAGAACCCAAGACCAAAGCCAAAACAGAAACCCTTCCATTGTGAGCATTGTGGCAGGGATGGGCACCTTGCTGCGTTTTGCTTCAGGAGGAAGCGTGAGGAGAGGTTGGCTAGAGAGTTGGCCAACAAGGACAGGTACCACCCTTCTCGTGGTATGCCTGAGACTAAGTTGGTGCCAAGAGGTGGGGGTATGGTGTGTACAATTTACCCTCGTGAGATGTATGAGTTTGTGCCTCGAGGTGAGCCACCACATAGAGAAGGTGGTAGGCGTGTTGGGTTTGGGCGTGGTGAGTTTGCTAGACGTTCCTTTGCTCGTGGTCAATACGAGTATGGGGGGAACGATCACAGTTTTTGGTCCTAAAGGAGCTATGGGCCACGATCTCCCCTCTGTGGTTTGTGTAGTCCTCCAAGGGGACGTGTGGGTGTTCCACCTAGGAGTGATTAGATGGATTTTGCTAACCCCATGTTTGAGCAAATGGCGAGGCACTGGTTTGATTTGTTTTGTACTAACCCTAGTGCTGAGTCTTTTACTCACTCTTGCTCTCGTTTTTGATTTTGCAGGTGGGAGGCATGGAGGGTTTTTGGTTTATCGAAACCTCGCAACGAAAGAGTGAGTCAAGCCGCTAAAGACAATATCATCACCCTGCTTGAGGAGAAAATGAGTGTTGTCAACCTTGCCCATCTCAAACCCCTTCCTGAACAAGAACCCCCTCAAACGTCTCTACCAAGCACAAGAAGCTTGTTTCAGCCCATGCAACGCCTTTCTCAGCCTATACACCCTGTGGGGAAACTCAACACTCTCAAAGCCCGGTGGTTGCTTCACATAAACTTCCTCTTCTAAAATCCCATTCAAGAAGGCACTCTTCACATCCATTTGGTACAATTTTAACCCTTTGGCCACACAAAAGGCTAGAAGGATCCTAATTGCCTCCAAATGGGCTACATGAGCAAATGTCTCCTCATAGTCTATCCCCTCCCCTTGACTATACCCCTGAGCAACCAACCTCTACTTATTCCTCACCACCTCACCATCTTCTCCCTCTTTGTTTTTCCACAACCAATTTGCCCCAATAGGTTTGCAATTTGATGGTGGCTCCACTAACTCCCACACTTGGTTTCTCTCAAAATTCTCTAACCCCTCATGCATGGAATTCACCCAATTAGGATCAGATAGAGCGTGTCCAATGTCTTTCGTCTCAAAGGTAGCAACAGAAGTTGAGTGAGCAAAGTGAGAAGCATTTCCGGACCTCAACCGTGTTGTATGCTCATTGATGTCGCAGATGATTATTGAGGGTGGATGATTAACTTGAATGCGCCTCGGTGCCTCTCGCCTAGAGACAACCTCCCCCTCAGCAGTTGCTTCCACTTGATCTTGTTGAATTGAGGCGGTGTAGGGGATGGACCACCCTGCACCGTAGTCATCGTAGTGGAGGTAGAGGGTACATGAGTGGCTGGAGCATCACCATCATCCTCTCCAGCATCATCCTCCTCGTCCTCAAAGATCTTTTTGCCAACTTCATCATCACCTGCACACTCAAAGACAGACAAATTGTATGGTTGTGTCTCGTCTAAAGTCGCCTCGCAAGTCTCCATGACTAGGTTAGTGAGAGAGAGGAGGAGGAGAGCTTTACAAAAGAGTAAGAACCTTTCAAAGTGCCAAGAGAAGCTCTCCCAACCCGAGCATGGAGTATTTATACTCCCTAATCCCGTTACTAGCTGTTATGTCAAAAACACGCACCTTGTGGACTGTCCGCGATGCCCTCACGGACTGTCCGCGTTTGACTTCTAACAGTAAAAATACGAAGTCAACGAATGTCAGAGTTGCCCGTTGGGTTGGGCGGACTGTCTGCCAGGACCCCACAGATTGATCGTACAATATACCAACAAGCTTTCTAGCGCCGTTGCCAGGGATTTAAACCTAGTGCGACGCTAGAGAGTGTCAACAAGCTTTCTGCCGTCGTTGCTAGGGAACGGTAGCTATTCTAGTTTGGAACCTAGTTCGTCTACGTATCATCCACCTACGATAATGAATTCCTCTCCTACCCTTGCACAATTTTTGGCTCCGAAGGGCGAAAATTTGGAGACCCCATCTTCGTCACATCCTATCCATACTACTGGCTATTAACTACATCCTGGTCTCATAGCCATTTCCAGAGAGAAATCCTTTGCTGGGACCGAAGAGGAGAACCCATACACTCATTTGAGAGAATTCGAGCAACTTTTCTCATGCATCACAATAGAGGGTATGACACAAGAAACATTGAAGTGGATAGTCTTCCCATTTTCATTAACGGGAAGAGTGAAACAATGGTACAACCTCAATGTCCGAAGCATAGAAGGCAAATGGGATGTTTTGAGGGAAAAATTTTGTCACACCTTCTTTTCACTAGCATGGATTAGTGATCATCGGTGTGAAAAGGAGAGTCAGTCTATAGCAACTGCCTAGGCCTGATTTACAAATATCTTAGCTTCAGGACCCGATTTAGGGATTCCAAAACACACATGCCTCCCACAATTTAGATTTGGCCTCAATACTGAATCCGCTAAGTTCCTAGACTCTTCATCAGGAGGTTCTTTCATAGATTTGACCTTGAATGAGGGAAGGGTGATCTTAGAAAAATTCTAGCAAATGCCCCTTACACTAGAATTTATGATGAATTTCCCGAAGGACCACCGGAAATGCAACCGGAAGAACCCTCCATAGAGATCCCTGAGCCAAAAGATGCGACACCTTTGCACACACCTACCTTCAACACAACATATATCTCTGATACAATCTCTGCGCCAATCCCAAAACCTTTGTCAGGCTCGTGCAATTCCCCGTGTGAGTTCCCTTTCAATTTCTATGATGAGCTCTTCCATGACTTTGGGAATGTCGCAAATCAACCCCTTGTGGGAAGACATTTGCCTCCGGAAGATCAAAGGAACCACCCACCAGATCTCGAGGAATCCCAATGGCAAGAACAATACAGAGGAAATATATCTTCCATCATGAGCCGAGAATTGCTTGAAGAGGCAGAATCATCTACAGAAGTCATTTGTTTGCCTACTAGACTTAGAACAATAAATTGTATGGTGATAGGCATGGATGGTAGTTTCGGATATGATCCTGGACTGGGGATCAATATCATATCATCTTCCCTAGTACAAACTCAGCTATCCGAGGAGCCCTTATCTTCATCTTAGAAACGACTTCATGTCACCCCTACACAATCTTTAGATTGTCGTGGGATTATAAGAGCCGCTCCCGTCCGCACAGCCAACCCTACTCTATACCTTGATTTTCACGTTTTTGACCTTCCCAAGAACCTGTCACATAACATAATCATCGGGGGGCCTATCATGAAAATCTTGGAAAAAGTACCAAGGTACCAAGAGCTGGAGCTAAAGGTTGCTAAGGAGTACATGCCCGTACAACTCTCACGAGCTATCAACACTCGTGTAGAACCCTAACCCGAAGCTGACCCCATAGAGCAAGTTATGTCCGCTTCTGTCAAAATCCATCCAGCTAGAAATCTTTTGACAGAATCATCCCCTAGGCCTACGGTCCCTCCCTTGCCTCCTGATCTTCCAACCGAAACTTCTATCATTGATGCCTTGAGGACCACAGCGTCCGAGGACGGGTGGACGGTCGCTCCCGGCTGTGATGAGTGATTGACAACGTTGTGTTGACTAACTATTGGCCGAGTATTGCAGGTGCAGATTGCGGCTTGATTTGCGTTGGTGCATGTGAAGAATGGGCGCGAAAGGTTTATGCCATGCGGGGCCTCCGAGTAGTGGAGAGACAAGTAGGCCCGACTCGAGGGACCCGGTGGCCAGCGGGGTCAAGTGCGGGCCGCATGTTCGAAAGAAAAGCAAGACGAAGTCGTCGATCGGAGCCGGTGCAGGGTAGCGGCTCACAACCGAAGTTTGCACACGGGGTTTGCGGTGGTTTACCACAAAACCTACCGGGTTACTTGGTTGAGCCACAAAACCAAGACCGGAGGCTCGGCGGGCGGTGACGGGATCCGGGCGTGCCAAGAAGCTTCCATGCCAGCAGACACATGGATGGATCACAGGGCTTGCGTCGGGAGGAAGCGGTCTGCGGCGACGACGTGGCCATGAGATGAAAAGAAGTGCTACATGACCTATTTGCCCCTTGGGGGTTTGTATCACAACTTAAGTGTCGGGGGTAGCGTGTCATTTGCCTGGCCCAGGAGGCACTCATATATATTAGCTCTAGGGTTTCCAAGCAAACCATCCATCCACACTCCTCATTTCCTTGCTCTATAGGGTTAGATTCTTTCTCCATTTGTAAAGAATTTGACTTCCGAGTCAATGGAAATGCTTGCGTCAATTTCCCTCTTGTAGCTCTGGTGATTTTCTTAACTTTTTTGAGCTATTTTTGTTGGATTTTCGTGCACAGCATGTTCCTTCGATTCGGAGGTGTTTGGGTTCAAATTTGTTGGTGGGGATCATGGATAGTTGCCTCGTGCATCTTTTTGCTTGATCATGACTCCTCGAACTCCGAATTCGGCCTGCGATTGAAGGATTTCGGTTGGACCATAGGTTTTTGGTTGAGTTTGGTTACGATTCAATTCCTGACGATTTAGTTTGTTTGATGACCCAAGTTTTGGGGCATAGCATCCCCGAGGGTTGGTTCATATCTCCTACAAATCCTTCCTCAAGAGCTTAAGCCGTTTGGGAGATCCATGAGTCGGTAGGAGAGGTTAACTTCGCGTTTTGGAGCTCAGATTGTTCTGTTCGAGGCCGGCGGACTGTCCACCAGTGGCCCGCAGACTGTCCGCGCGCTCCGTGTTCATCGCGTGGTCGTCCAGTTCTTGCGAGTTCGTGTGTGGAATTTTTGAGGTGCTAAAGTTTTATGGCAGGTGATTTGGCAGACCGTCCGCCTGGAGGTCGCAGACCGTCTGCGCGGCGCAAGTTGCTCTCGGACAGTTTGCGTAAGGGTACGGACCATCCGTATTTCGGGGTGTGCTTACGTTTTTCGGACTGTCTGCTAGAGGGTCACGAACCGTCCGCTCAAGGCTCGCGGACCGTCCGCCGGATATTGTGCAGAGTTGCTAAGTCCTTTTCTCCTTGAGGTTTGCTTTCGCTTTGGGATTGTTTGGGGTTTGTTCTAGGGTTGGTAGGTCCGTTGTGACTACACGGCCTTAGCAAACTCGTGTGGGAATCTTTGGTTGTGAATTTGGGGCATAGGCCGAGTTCGATCTTTGGGAAGAATTTTTATCGGCTCACATTCATTCCCCCCCTCTGGTCGCCTAATCGGTCCTTCAGCCATAAAAAAGAAGTGGTCGACTGGAGTGGGACACTTTTCCGAAGCACTTTGGATTTGTTCACCTTCTATGATCCATCCTTGTTCCATAAAAAGGATTACCATAGAAGCGCATCTTAATCCCATCATGGAGGCTAATATTATGCCATGGCACTTAGCGTATACTTTATTGGGCAACGTGACGCTAAGACCATCCGACAAACTTTTCAAGAGTTGTCTCTCTAGACACATTCTTGAGTGTTGGGGGGTTGCATGTGTTGTGCCACTCCTAGTAGACAAGATTAAGGTTGATCTAGACTTCCACGTCTTCGATGTCCTCAATCTTGATCTCCTCCTAGGATCCCATATAAAAAAACTTTTCGATGCATCTCGAGGAAGCCTAGATAAAAAGCTTAGGGAAGCTGTTTCGGCCACCATTCCCTTGTACACAGAAAATTCTAAGGTGACACCGCTTCCCAAACAAAACCCATTTGAGGAGATGAAGCTTGTAGAATTCTGTACTTCTTAGGAGTATGACTCGGAAGACCCGCTTCAACTTTCTGAAGACGAACGATCATCATCACCTGTGATCGAGTTTGAGCCTATTCCAACTGGCCAGTATCATGTTGTTTCTGACCATGGTCGAGAATCAACATTGTTCATACATGATGCATCTCTTGAGATGGAGAACTCATGGGCCATGGAAATATACGAGGTGCCGACTCTAGAGTCAGAAGGAACGGATCTCATCGACAAGCATGGTAGCTTTACTCTTGATTTACCTCAGGAACCATGCTTGCATCATATCTCTCTAGAGTCATCCATGCTTAGTGCATAGAGCACACATTAGGACTACAACTGCCTTTTGGATCTCCTTTGCAAAAAGTTTAGAAGGATGGTTGTAGATGCATACGTCCACCATAAGTATTGCAGATTTCGTGAGTGCATTGCTGCAGGAAGAAGATTCCATGGTTGAGCTTATGACCATAAACAAAGCACTACCAGGAGATAGCCTGGATTAGCGTAGATTTATTTCCCCTTCCAAATAAAAGCAAGAGAATGCTCCTAGGATAAGAGTGTCCTTTGTGTACTTTTGGTTACTAACCTTTCAAGTGGAGACCAAGAAGAATGATGGATACATGAAGCCTAAGAACATGTGAGCTACATCAACTATAACACTTTGGAAAGTTTTTGGTGAAAGAACATTTACAATAGGAAGCTTCATCTCCACACACTTGAGTTTCGTTGCTTAGCAATGAAAACTTCAAGTGTGGGGGAGGTATATGAACATCCCGAGTAAAGATCCTCACAAACCAAAATCTTGTCCTGGTTTGGAGATGATGTTAGCTCATGCATCTTGCCTAGCTAGGTTTGTCCTGCTTTTGACTTTAAACAAAACCCTTCCTGGAGGTTACCTGATGTTCTCTATCAGTCTCATCGTGAATAAAAAAGGCTAAGCTTTGATTTGCTAGTACACTTTGTACTAGACAAATCCTTGTATCTCATCTTTGTCTAAGAGTGTGCAGGAGAAGACGCAGCAAAAGATAGTGTGGGGAAGTACCGAGAGTCAACTTCTCCAGACATTCCGAGGGACATCATGGTTTGAACAATTCTATTCCCCCAATTCCATGATTCATGAGTTATAATTCCTTTCACGAGATAATTGTTAAATTGAATTCAAAGAATCTTGATGCTCCATTGCTATATATGTTTTGAATTGATTGGCTTGCCTGTTCTTTATTCCAAGCACATATATCAGTTACTTGTGAACAAATATTGTTAGAAAACATGTTCGTCTAAATGGTTGATTGATGAGATACGGTATGATGCGATGAACCTTACTCTGTCTGACGAAGTGCTTGGGATGTTTTATTTGAAAAAAACAACATATTTTAGTCTTGCAATCTCCTCAATGATGATATATTCCCACCAAAGCCATATGTTGTTTACATTAGAAAACCTCACACATATGATGCTTGTTATTACATTGAGCTTGGTCAAATTGTTGTGACCCTTGCCAAAAGCTTTTCATGTATCAAGATCACGTACACTCCATCTTCATATGCTAAACTTCTACATTAGAAGTTAACAATATCCATCCATCTATCCACACAAAAAATATACACTCCAGTCAGTTTATGAGTCCCCCTAGTTTTTCCTTCAAAAGAGACAAGGGCTATAAAAAAATAGATAAAGACACATCCTAAAGAGAAACTCTTCTCAAACATGATGCAAAAAAAGAAGGAAATAAAAAAGGAAGATATCTATGTTCTCAAAATAAAGTTGCAACCGGGAGAGAGATCATAAAACAAGGAGTACATATTTCCTTATCATCCACTTTCCACACACTTGCACATCTTGATTAGATTGTATGACTAGTTTTCTTCTTGGATCCGGTTTTTGACTTTGCAATATTGTGTGATACAAGTATGCCTTGTATCTTCAACCCTACCTGGAGCTCCACAAATAGCCATCATTACAAGTAGGATGAAGAAAGGCAAGTTTAATGCCTTGGTGAGGAATCATACACACTGAGCAATCTGACAACATCATTTGAGGAGTCAAGTAAGACTAAGGTTTGAAAAAAATATATCAAAAACCCAAGATACTTTACAGAAGAAGTTGGGGTGATTCAAATCCAGCAGTTCAACTCTTCAACCATCAAAGATGACATGGTAGACACCCCAAAGAGTCACAAGTACAGGTATGTTTTGGAATATCTTACATGCTTGCATCATATCATTTTGGATTCATATTTTCCACCATAGTCCTTAACCTTTACTCAAGGACGAGCAAAGGGCTAAGTGTGGGGGAGCTTGTTGACGGTCGTTAAGTCCCTATTTTCGACTATCAACTTCAGATAAAAGTTACTCCATAAAAAATATGCAACATAGCTATAGGGCTCTAATCTAACAAATTCCACAAGCTTTGGTGTATATTTAGCTGCAAGTGAAAATGAGCAGTTATAGAATAAAATATGGCATTATCACAAACAACATCAAATGCAAGATTGGATTACACCATGCGACTGGCTCATCGATACAATCGAAATGAATATTTTATTTGTCTACATTGGAGCTCATATGAAAAATATATTACAGACACAAAAATACAAGAGGTGCTGACATCATGCTGACGTCAGCACCCCGTCACTGTAGGAGCCAAGGGTGGGGGGCACCAGACGGTGCTACGTGGTCGGCAGCCACTGGCCGCAGGCCGCGGCGCGGCGCACCGCGCGCATATGCACCTAGACCGGCACCAGGGCACGCGGCAGCACACCGGTTGCCCCAAAACGAAGGCTGCACAAGAGCGGGATTTCTCCGCGGCCAGGAAACATGGCGCGCAGCCATTGGCTGTCAGCTGCCCACGTGCGTACATGGGCGCGCGCGGGGGCATGCGGACCGCCCTACTGGGACACGTGGCGTGCCTGGTGTGGCCACCCAATGTTGGTTGGCTGGTTCTGCCAGTTGACCGCGGTTCGCCCCCTGGTTTTCTTAGTTCTGCACCGGTTCAACGACCCAGACTCTGATTTAGCTCCGGGTCACGCACCTAGAGTCCGGTTTTCGCCCGGTTCTTTGGTCCACCGACTTAGGGATGTGTGTCCCTTACTGATCACGTGTGAACTGCCCCTGGGAGGTCGGTTTGCCACTGGAATGAGGAGGTGCTCCACACTCCCAAGTCTCCTCCACCTATAAATAGAAGCCCGTTCCTCACTCCAAAACACACAAGAGAAAAGCTTTGAAGAAGCGAAGCGCTACCATTATAGTTATAAAATAGGGAGAGAGTTGAGGTGAGAGTTTCTAGGAGGAGCTAGAGTGTCAGCCCCTCCTCTAGCTCGCCCCTCGGCGGATGCAGCTCCTCTTCTAGTAGCTACACCCGGGTCTTGTTCGGTAAAACTGGTTTCCTAAGCATTATTTATTACTTGTCTTTGCCTTATCATTTCTCGTTCATATCATAGTAAGTCTATATTGCTCTGAGTGATTGCTTTGTTTGAGCACGGAGTGAAGTAGTGATCGATAGTGTAGGCACGGTGTCTAGACTTGAGGTTACCTTGAAGTCATCGTAAGAGTGGTGTATGTAACGGCTGCCTTCTCATCCCTTTCTGTAGCCGAAGTGTGCATCCCTCGATTAAGACAAGTGCAAGTAATATCCTAATCAATTGATTAGTTGAGAGAGCCAAAGTTCCCGTATCAAGTACCCTCTCTACCCTCCTATCATTCATCTCTCATCTCTTCGTCGTTTAGGACTTTCCCCAAACAAATCTGTTTAGGACTAGAGTATTTTTCATCCCCCGTGGAAATCGATACCTTGAAATACTCCCGGGTGAAAGCTACACCGGTATCTATGCGCTTGCGGATTTATCTGTGATTGTATAATATACCATTAAGCTTTCTGGCACTGTTGCCGGTGATTTAAACCTGGTGTGAAACTAGAGAGTGTCAACATTGATTTAAGACAGAATGCAACTCGCGTTCCTGTTAAATTGCAAGTGCGCAGTCAGTGCAGTTGCAGCTCCTCAAAATAATAAAAAATGAACTTGTGTGTGATTGCAACTTGGCGTGTCGTGTGGTTGCAACTGAGTCTAACATGTGTTTGCATTTGCTGGATAACGTTGTCTCATTACAACTTGGTTAGTGTGTGGGTAGCAAAGCTAGTGGGTGCATGATTGCAATGTGTTAGCTGAAAAAATTGCATCCCCCTGGTGTGTGTAGTTGCAAACAAATGATGCTTGCTTGTGGTTATCTATATTTGCAACTTCTGAAAACCAAAAGTGTGTTTTGCATCCCACGCATGCGTGTGGTTGCAAACTATCTGAAAACACTGTGTTTGCAACCCACTCTTGCATGTGAGTGATTGCAACTAGGGTGAAGTATGGTTGAAACTCCTGATTAGTTGTGATTGCAACTTCTAAAAAACAAAGTGTGTTTCCAAATCCCTTGTCGGTGTTTTAGACCTGCAACCTACCAAGGGGAGTACCCGAGGTAGATGAATGTGGCCTCGCCGAGATCGGTAACTTGAAGGAAGAGACACGTGGCACACAATTTAGACAGGTTCGGGCCGCGAGGTGCGTAATACCCTACGTCCTGGATGCTGCGTAGCTCTACATTGATTGGGTGTGTCTACAAGATGATGCATATGAGAGAGGTAATGGTCCCTGCCTCACCTTATATAGCCCGGGAGGCGGGGTTACAAGTCGGTTTGGTACTAGTCGTATACGTCTAGGAGTTCTCTACATGGTAAAGGACATGCATAGCTTCCTATCCGAGTACTTCGCCACCGAGGTCCTTGTGCTTCACACCAAAAGGTGTCGTGCAGCCCAAGGCGAGTAGTCCTAGGGGCCCACCGAGTAGTCGGTCCTGGTACCCACCGAGGTAGTGGGCCCAGGGAGGTCCATACGACAAGCCCCCAAGTACTTTTTAGTCGAGCAGGATAGATTCGAGTAGTCTTGACGGCTTTGACGAGTATTACTTAGGCGTCCCCGAGTACTACAAGCCAAAAGTCCTCAAGAATACTTGAAGCATCCTAGGGCTGGAAGGTACTCCAGCTGATCCGTGAGTAGTCTTGAAGTCTTCTCGAGTAGTTCCCAAGCATCCTCGAGTTCTTCTCTTGAAGAAACCATATGGAAAATGAGATTCGAAAAATTGCATTCCATATGGAATGTAGCCCCCGAGCCTTGGCTCGGATCGTAGATTCAAGCTGATGGTCAATATGAAGTTATGCCAAGATTATCCCGTAAAATCCGGAGAAAAACCCGAAGGACACGTGGCACAGAGCCCCCGAGCCTTGAGTCGAGTACTTTCTCTTGAATTGAAGGGTAATCTTGATTGTAGAATGTGTCCTGAGTTGCTCTTGAGTCTGTCGTTACCCAGAAAATCTAGCAGATGTAGCCAAGCGCCCGAGATGGAGCGCATCGGGTACTGGAAGGTGAAGGGTCAGGCAGCCGCTGATACTTATCCATCCGGCCATTGTAGTGCCGCTTGCTAGGTTATAAATAGACACCGAAACCGTTAGGGTTTTTCATTCCCCGTAGTTGCAACTGCTGGAATAGATCTATCCAAGTTTGCATCCACTGTTGCTTCTGCTACTGCGCCTTAGATTGAAAGTCCACGCACGCCGCCACCCCTTGCCACCAGCATAGCCCCGAGCGGATGCGAGTGAAGACCCCCTGTTCTTGGAGAATGAAGCCATATCCATCCAAGGGTTCGAAGACTGGTGCCTGGAAGAAGAGGTCCCGTAGCGAAGCGGAGGGATCTTCCCAGGGGTCGTCGCCGCCAACATTTCCCCCGCATCCCAATCCAGCCAAGGAATGGAAGAAATCCAAGATGAAGACCAAAGATCTGCTGGCCCTGGTGAATAGCGGGTTCCTGCGGGAGAAGGAGATGGACATGTGGCACGCTGCAGTGGGCGACCTGTACCCCATGGAGAGGAATCCCGACGAAGTCCCCATGTTCGCCAGGTTCGTGGAGCGCGGACTAGCACTCCCAGCCTCGGATTTCTTCAAGGGTCTTCTCAAGTACTACGGTATCGAGTACTTGAACTTGAACCCCAATGATATTTTTCACGCCTCTGTCTTCGTGCACTTTTGTGAAGCATTAGTGGGAATCAAGCCCTGTTGGATCTTGTTCCGGAAGTTTTTCTGTGTGAAGCCGCAGCCAAGCGCCAACGACCCACGAGTAGTCGGAGGGGCTGGCATTCAATTGCGAGAATATGAGGCCGACCAGTACTTGTCATACAAGCTCATTGATTCGAAGCAAGACTTGAAGGCCAAATGGTTCTATATCACTAACCACCACCCAGAGCTTCCGAAGCCAAGTGGGAAACAACCAAAGCATCGGGCATGGTGGAACACAGAACCGACGATGCAAGAGGGTATCCAACTACCCGAGTTGATGTAGAAGATCAAGGCCTTGAGAGAGGCCGGACTGAGGGCCGAGCATGTGGCATTCACCTTCATGAAGAGGAGGGTGCAATCACTGATGGCTCGCGAGACCCTCGGGTACGAGTACACGGGCGATGAAGACACGTCGAGGATGCCCAGCAACGAAGTCGACGATGAAGACATTGTCGAGAGGCTGGGCAAGATATTCAAAGATATGCCACCGTACACTCCTTGCCCAGTCCCCGAGTACTCCGCGGCTCGTCCGCCGAACAAGGTGCGTAGTTGTCGCTTCTGCCTCTGAGTACTGATTGTCCTAGAGTAGTCGCGCTCACCGGAGTTGTTTGCTGCAGGATGACATTGCGAAGTTTGTCTCTAACCCAACTCCCCCGCCTCGGCTTGAAAATATTCTAGAGGAGGGCCAGAGCAAGGTGAAGGAACGCCGCGAAGTCAGAGAGGGTGATGACACCATGACCATTGAAGACACATCCGACGAGGAGGATGGGGAGACGCTCCAGGAGCACTTTCAGCTACGGTCCAGGTTCAACCGACCTGGACTGCCCCATATCTCCCTCATTGATGATAGACTGACTAGCCTAGAGGCAAGTCTCCCTGCGTCGCCGAGAAAGCTGCGCAATGTGGCACGAAAGCATGTCACCAAGAATCTGAAGGTGACAGAAACAACCGCCCACGAGGTGAGTTTCTCGAGTACAGTAGTCGAGAAGTTGTCTTGAAACATTGCATGCTGATAGTTGGAGTTGTCACAGGACATTACATCGTTCGACCCCGTGGATCAGGGGGAAGAGGACAACTGGGACACGGTGGGCGCGGCGACCGAGAGGAGCTTCAGTCCAGCCCCCATCGTTGAATAAATCGTGCCGGCGTCGGCACAACAGGCGAGTAGTGCCGGCGAGCCACGAGCGTCGATAGAGGATAGGAGCCCAGAGCCCTTCGTGACTACTGAAGCCGTGGAGCCGGTAGTCTCCCATGTTGAAGAAGAGGCGCCCTCAGAAGCCGGGCTTGTTGATATCTTCAGTTTATTTGGCTCTCCGACCGTGACTGTAGTCCGGTCCAGCCTGTACGTGAATTCTATCTTCGAGTAGTACGTGTAGGTTGGTAATCTTGCTTTGCTGATCACCAAATTTGCATTATGCAGGAAATCCACCGATCTGTCCTGGGAGGGAGACGAACCCAGTGCAGCAGCTAGTGAAGAAGACCCAGGGCGCAGAGGCTACGCTGCCAGAAGCCACCGTAGTGGATGGTACGTAGGCTTCGGCGATGCCGTTTGCCCCATGTAGTAGTCGTAGCCCCCAGATTCTGACGTCGTGTGCGTTGTGCTGACAGGAGCACAATTCGAGGGAACCACGATCCCCGAAGCCGTGCCAGTTGGGGGCGTCGTGCTGGAAGCTGATGTGCTGGAGGGAGTGGCTACCTGACCGGAGGTACCAATAGCCCCCGAGACCACGGAAGAGGTGCATGATGACGCACTCCCGGAGTTGAGCATGGAAGTTGTCGTGAGGTTGCCAGAGATCCAAGATGCGGAGCCAATCCGTTCAGCGCCGATGTCAGAGATAGTGGCGACTAGTCGTGGCGGGCTGGAGCTTCTGGCAGATGACCTCGTCGACCTGGTGGTGGTGGCCCGAAAATTGGAGTCGATGTGTCGGGCAGTGGACGAAGGTACGCGACTGTATCCTTGAGTAGTCGAAGTCCACAAGAACTGTGTACTAAAATAATGGTTGTTTCCTTGTGCAGGATGTCATGGAGAGATCCCGACAAAAATTAGATATGCTCCAGGGGTATGGTGACACAGTGCTCCGGGCAGAATAGCTGGAGAAGGAGCTCAATAAGGCCAAGAAGCATGCCGCCATGATGCAATCCAAGCTGGATGGAGCTTTCGCCCAGTACCGTAATGAGGTACAAGAGATGTAGGCGAAGAGCGATGACTTGATTTGGAAGAACAAGTCATTGCGCTAGAAGAATAAAGGTATGTCGCCGTGAGCTTGTCGAGTACTTATTGCGGGTACCTTGCAGGAGTCTAACATGTGTCCCTGAGCCTTGCAGATCTTGAAGCCCGAGTGGACCAGTTGAAGGCATCGGAGATCGATCTGAAGAACATAGTCTACCGGGAGAAGGATGCCTGTGAGGTACTTGAGTACGAATATAAGTAGTTGTCTCATGAATGTGTCATGCACATGGAGCTTCGTGAATCCTCAGGCCGTGATCTTGTCAATTGCTATAAATCTCTGTAGGCGGGCCCAAGATAGCTCTGTTGGTCGATCGACTGAAAGAAGCCCCCGGGCATTTGACAACTTATGTGAAGCATCTGGCCAAATCCATCCCCAACCAAGTCTTGGCGTACATGAAGCCATACTTCCCCAAGGCTCTGGTGGATGTAGTCGCAAGAGGACTAGCCGCCAATTGCATGGACGATCAGTACAAGGAGCTACTGGAGCAGATGGCGCCCATCGTGGAACAAGCCGCGGAGAAGCTGAACCTCCAGTAGTTGTGCTGTAGGGTTAGCTTACTGCAGCATATGTAATATAAACAAAGTTATGATGAACTTGTTTAAATTTGAATGAGAATCTCCCATGATGTATGGCTGCAATGAGTACTCGTTGTCACTGTTTGTATGTGCGGAGTGCTCATCGTCGAAGTGTTGCGAGTAGCAGGACTCAACAGTAGATCCATTATAGGAAATCAAAGTAAATGAGTTAATTGTGAATAAAACTTTATTACTAAAAAAAGAGTACACCTGGATGGCCAGGGCCGTTTACAAGTGTAGTCGCCTGGACCCGAAGGCCGCCTACGGCTTAAGTAGTGCTAGTACCATGGCCGCTTACAGCTATAGATCCGTTAGTAGCCGTATAAGCTGGATCTAGGAGTACATGGTCTCTTTGTAGACCGCTGCTAGAGTCGATGCTCTGAGCGGCACGAGATCCGTTAGTAGCCGTTGACGCTGGATCTTGGAGTAGAGTAGTCCGGAGACTAGTGCCTGGACCGGAGGCCGCTTACAGCGAAGAGCACAGGAGTAGTCGTGTAGACTTGGACCCTCAGAGTAGTCGAGAGACTACGCATAGAATCGACAGAGATGGTCGATGTTCCACGAGTTGCTAACGTTGTCACCTTCAAGTGTTTGGAGGTGATATGAGCCCGGTCCAGTCACCTTTGCGATTGAGAAGGGACCTTCCCATGGCGAGCTAGCTTGTGTAGTCCTTCTGTGTTCTGCATGCGACGGAGGAGTAGATCACCAACGTTGAAGGAGCGTTCCTTGACGTTGCGATCGTGGTACCGCCGGATACCCTCAAGGTACCTTGCTGACTGGACAAGGGCGGCACAGCGAGCTTCTTTGAGTCCATCGATGTCAACTCGTCTGTTGTCTTCTGAGATGCCTTCGTCATACTGCTCTACAGCTAGCGACTCCCACATGACGTCAGCAGGTAGAATAGCCTCGGAGCCGTAGACCTGGAAGTAAGGTGACCGTCCTATTGGCTTGGTAGGTTGAGTACGAAGCCCCCAGAGTGCATTGGGTAGTTCCTTGATCCACTTGCCCCCTTTGTGTTAACAGCGTCGTGTAGTTGCTTCTTCAGAGCGTCAAGTACCATCCCATTGGCACGCTCGACTTGTCCGTTCGCCCGTGGATAGACGACTGAGACATACCAGACGTCGATCCCGCTGTTCTTGTAGTATTCATAGAACTGGTGATTATTGAAGTTGGAGCCCAGGTATGTGATGATGCGATGGGGTAGTCTGTAGAGGTGTACGAGTTCATCGAGGAAGTTGAGTACTCTGTCGGCCTTTGGGTATGTGACTGGCTTGACTTCGTTCCACTTGGTGAATTGGTCGATGACCACCAGAACTCTGTTGAATCCTCGTGGCGCAGTCGGAAGAGTCCCAATCATGTCGACCCCCCAGCAGGCGAAAGGCCAAGTTGGTGGTATAGTGACTAGCTTGTAGGTAGGGACGTGCTGTTGCTTGGTGAAGTACTAGCACCCTTGGCACCTTCTGACGAGTTCCTCAGCATCGCCTAAAGCTGTGGGCCAGTAGAAAGCTCATCGGAAAGCCTTGCTGACCAGCGTGCAGGAAGACGTGTGGTTGCCGCAGACGCCTTTGTGGATCTCCTCCAAGATGTCCTTTCCTTCTTCCCGAGGAACACACTTCATGAGTACTCCAGAAGTGGCGCCCTGCCTGTAGAGCTTGTCTCTGACTTGTACGTAGAACTTGGCTCGATGGATGATTTGCTCGGCCAAGTTCCTGTCTGTGGGAACCTTCTGCTCGCGGATGTAGTCGATGAAGGGTTGTCACCAATCCACATCTATCATCATGACCTCCTGACCGGCTTGGGAAGGCGCCGGGTCAGTGGTCGTGGGCGCCGGTTCTGGGTTGGATGGTGCTAGAAGCTCGTGGATGAAGACTCCCACTGGTACTTGTGCGCGAGTAGATCCAAGATTCGACATGATGTCCGCTGCAACGTTGTTGTTGTGGACGGCGTGATGGAACTCGAGACCATAGAATTTGTTCTCGAGCTTGCGGACTTCTAGACAGTAGGCGTCCATGTTCTCCTTGTTGCGATCCCAAGACTTGTTAACTTGGTTGATGACCACTGCGGAGTCGCCGTAGACTAGTAGTCGCATGATGCCCAATGATATTGCGAGTACGAAGCTTTGTGTTGTTTGAGACCTTCCAGAAGATCTGCAGGACGTACTTGAGTTGTTTTCCCTTTGAAGAAATCAAGAGTACACCTGCACCTGCACCCTCGAACTTGAGCGGGCCGTTAAAGTACATCACCCAATGCTCCGGTCGCTCGATTGGAGTTGGTAGCTGATTCTCCCGCCACTCTGCCATGAAGTTGACTAGAGCTTGCAACTTGATGTCTGTTCGAGGCTTGAAGTCAATGGTGAGGGCGCCAAGTTCCAATGCCCATTTGGAGATTCTTCCAATAGCATCCTGGTTCCATAAGATGTCGCTGAGCGGGTAGTCGGTGACGATAGTGATCGAGTACTCCTGGAAGTAGTGTCGTAGCTTCCGCGAGGTGATGAGCAATGCATATAGTAGTTTTTGTACTAGTTGGTATCGTGCCTTGGATTCCGACAGGACCTCGCTGACGAAGTAGACTAGTCGCTGGACTGGTACGTGTGGCCATCTTCCTGCCGCTGGACGACGACGGCAGTATTGACCATGTGAGTAGTCACAGTGAGGTAGAGAAGTAGCTGCTCCTTTTTGCAAGGAGCCGTGAGGACTGGAGGCTTGGACAGGAAGTCCTAAAGCTAAGCCAAAGCTTGATCTGCCTCTGGGGTCCAGACGTACTTCTCTTGGCGCTTGAGTAGTTTGAAGAAGGGTAGTCCCCATTCTCCAAGCTTCGAGATGAATCTGTTCAAGGCCGCCATACACCTGGTAAGCTTCTGCACGTCTTTGATGCAGGTGGGAGCTTTCATCTTGGTAATGGCGGAGATCTTCTCGGGGTTGGCTTCGATGCCGTGATGTCTGATGATGAAGCCGAGTAGTTTCCCCGAAGGTACGCCGAAGACGCACTTGTTCGGGTTGAGCTTCCACCGGTACTCCCGCAGGGATGCGAAAGTCTCTTCAAGATCAGCGATGAGCATGTCGGAATTTCAGGTCTTGACGACCACGTCACCCACATAGGCTTCGATGTTCTTGTTGAGTTGTCCCTTGAAACAAGCATGGATAGCTCGCTGGTAGGTTGTGCCAGCGTTCTTCAACCCGGATGACATTATTGTGTAGCAGTAGGCGCCAAACGAGGTGATCAACAAGGTCTTCTCTTGGTCTTCTTCCTTGATCGTGATCTGGTGGTACCCGGAGTAGCAGTCGAGGAAGCAAAGCAGGTCGCAGCCCACTGTGGAGTCGATGACTTGGTCAATCCGCGACAACCCGAAGGGGTCCTTGGGGCAGTGTTTGTTGAGGTCGGTGTAGTCGACGCACATCCTCCACTCGTTCGTGTTCTTCTTGCGGACGAGGACAGGGTTGGCGAGCCACTTAGAATGGAAGAATTCTCTGATGAAGACGGCCGCGAGTAGTTTGGCGAGTTCCTTCTTGATGGCGTCCCATCGGTCATCAGTAAAACGGCGGAGATGTTGTTGTTTGGGGGTAGCTTTAGGACGACGTTGAGTGAATGCTCGATCAGATTCCTAGGCACCCCTGCCATGTCCGCTGGTTTCCAAGCGAAGATGTCTCAGTTAGCCCGGAGGAAGCTGACGAGCGTGTCTTCCTATTTCGGGTTGAGGCTCGCCTCGATCATGGTGGTCTTGCTGTTGTTGCCTGTCCCAAGGTCGATCGCCTTGACTTGCACTTCCTCAGAGGGTTGAGGCTTGTTGGCTGTGTACGACTTCTCTGGGATCTCGAGTTCGGTTGGGGCAAGCTTCTTGGATGCAGCATAGATCTCCATCATTGCATTGGGTACTTGGTTAGTGGCTGCGAGTTCGACAGCTCTTGTGTTGCAGTCGAAGTATATCTTCAAGTCCCCTTGCAGTGAGAGTACTCCGGCAGGCTTGGCATTTTGAGTACCAAGTATGTGTAGTGGGGTACCGCCATGAACTTGGTGATAGCTGGTCTGGTGAGGATGGCATGGTAGGAAGTCTCGAAGTCCGCAACCACGAACTTGATGTACTCAGTGCGGTAGTTCTCCCTGGTTTCTCCGAAGGTAACCGGCAGGACCACTGAACCTTGTGGAATAGCCTCGTTCCCAGGGACGATGCCATAGAAAGGCGATGTACTCTTGGTGAGCATGTGGGTGATGTCGAGCTTCATCTTCTTCTAGGTCTTGGTGAAAAGGACATTGAGCCCGCTTCCACCGTCGATGAGTACCTTGTTGAGTTTGGAGCCCGTGACTACCGATTTTAGGACGAGTGGAAAACACCCTGGCTCAGAAAAGCTTGTCCATTGATCCGTGCGGGAGAAGGTGATGGGTACCTTCGACCACCTGAGAGGGGTCGGGACCGCTGGTTCAATGTTTAGAACTTTTCATCTCGTGGCATTTTGTGATTGTTTGGTGGGTAGTCCACCGAAGAGGACATTCACCATCTTGTCGGGTTCTTGGAAGTCGTCGTTGGCTTTTTTCTTGCCCTTCTTGTCGTGAGGAGGCCGTGGGTCTGGGGTAACCTTGAGTGCTTGCTGGAGTTGATAGCACTGCTCGGTGGTGTGGTTGCCCTGCAGATGCCACAGGCACTTCTCTTTCAGCAAGTCTTTGAAGCCGCTAGAGGTCTTCTTCGAGTTCTCTTTCGCAGGGTGCTGAATAGCCGCGACTGTGTTGTCTGGCTTGCGCTTATGGTTAGGACCCGAGTAGTTGTTGTTGTTACGACCCTCTTGATCCATGTTGTTGTTGTTGCTGCCGCCCGGGTTGTTTTTTCTCTTGCCGTGAATGGCGTCGTACTTGGCATTAGCCTTGTCTTCTTCGTCGGCCCATGAGGTGATCATGTCCTTGAGCTTGACGATAGAACTCGGGCGGCGGCGACAGAAGTCTTCGAAGGTGCGACGGTGGTAGAGACCGTCTTGGAAAAGGTCGATGACCTCTTTGTCGGTGACATCGACTACAGTGGCACGCTTGTCGAAGAAGCGTCGCATGTACTTGTGTAGCGTCTCGCCTTGTTCCTGCTTCACCATTACCAGGTCCATGCAAGTACCCGAGCGTCCCATGGCGCCCACAAAATTGCTGGTGAACTGATCCTTGAGCTGGTCCCACTTGTCGATCGAGTACTTCTCGAGCAACTCTAGCCATGTAAGAGGTGCTTGGTCCAGACAGAGGGGAAAGTAGAGGCACTTGGTGTCATTGTTGCCACCAGCGTTTTCGATGGAGAGCGCGTAGCATCTGAGCCATTGGACTGGATCTTGCTTCGCGTCGTACTTAGTGATCTCCAAAGGTTTGAATTTCTCTGGGAGAAGCAGATTGCGAAGTCGAGAAGAGAAGGCGGGGAAGCCGTCGTTGTCGCCTGCCGTGGAGGACTTGTTGTGTCGTATTTCTTCAATTCTGCGGCCAGCATCGTAGCCGTCGCGTGAGGCACTGGTGACGTGGCTGTCTGCGTGGCCTCGGCCTCCGCGATCGCCTCCGCCACTGGCTCTCCTTCCAGCCCCGTGTGAGGAGCTCCCACCGCCGCTACCTCCGCCACCAGCATCACCATGATCAGCAGTGCCGCGACTACCACCGGCGCCGCCAGCACTGTTACCATCCTGAGAAGGTCCTCCAGCTGATGCCTTTGTATGGTTGGGGTTCTAGGGGAGTTCTCCTCGAGTACGGTTGCATCCATTGGCTGGACTGTGACTTGTGGCTTCATGGTTACTGGGTTCGCGAATTCTAAGGGGAGGTACATGAGTGACTCTGTTGTCAACTCTCATGAACTAGGCGTCCTCTGCGAGCTTGGCGATGACTTCACCCGCACTCATCCCCTGACCCTGGCGTGCTATCGTGGTGATAGACATGAGGCACTGTTTGGGGGTGGTGTGCACCTTGTTGGCGACTTCGTCGAGAGCCTCTGTGAGGTTATGTATGGGGAGAGTTTCACGGAGACGTCTGCACTGTTCGTTTCGCTTCCTGTTGCGCTCATGTCAGGCGTTTTTGTCGTCATTGGTTTCATGTGCGGGTGCATTGGCAGACAACTCGTCTACTCAGATATCTTCGTAGTACCAGTCAGGTCGGGTTCCTGAAGGTCCTGGCGTCTTGCCAGCAGCCATGAAGACTTGGCGATCAGGTGTGCCGACACCGGAGTCAGTAGTCGCCAGCTCGGTTGGAGTATTCTCCTCTGTCGGAGCTAAGGCTGTTCCCTCCTGGAAAGGAAGCGAGTCGAGGTAGGTGACACAGCGTGAGTTCCCGTCTGTCAGGTCTACATGCTTGTGGTCTGGCCAGTAGACGAATATGCTAGCGGGTGTAGACGTTATGACCAGGCCCGTGGCTGGTCCTGACAATGGTTGCTCAGTCGTGGAGTTCTCGGACTTGGGCTCGTCAGGGTCCGAACCGAAGTCGACCTCGTAGGAGGAGTCCTAGTAGTAGCCGGAGCCGGGGTTGGAGTCCGAAGTGTAGCCGGATACGATCTCCTGGTCAGCTCAGCGCGCAATGAGAGCTTCCGCATGGGCCAAATGGGAAGTGCTCGGTGAGTGGGGCATTAACACACGATGGCTCAGTAGCCGACTCGCATGCGGTGGCCCATGGGGACGTCGGGTTCGAGTTGGAAGCGGATCCGAACTCGAAGTCGGCATGTTGATTGTAGAGCGAAATTTTGCCAAATTTTTCGGTGAGATTGCCCGGATCACCTTAGGAAGTGTCACGAGCCCAGTCTTTGGGTTGGGTGCCATGGTGAGGCGGCGTTGGAAGGACCCAGCGTCGTCAGCTATGCAGACCCAGGTCCCGAAGACGAAGGTGTCTCCGCGGTTGAAGGCGACAGTTGGCTTGATGAAAATTGGACCCGTCGAGTTTGCCATGAGATCTTCGGCGATATCCCCTACTTAGCGCGCCAGCTGTCGGTGTTTTAGACCGGTAACCTACAAAGGGGAGTACCAGAGGTAGATGAATGTGGCCTTGCTGAGATCGGTACCTCGAAGGAAGAGACACATGGCACACAATTTAGACAGGTTCGGGCCGCGAGGTGCGCCCTACATATTGTATGTTGCGTAGCTCTGGATTGATTGGGTGTGTTTACAAGATGATGCGTATGAGAGAGGTAAAGGTCCCTACCTCGCCTTATATAGCCCGGGGGGCAGGGTTACAAGTTGGTTTGGGGAGAGAGTACTAGTCGTGTACGTCTAGGAGTTCTCTACATGGTACAGGACGTGCATAGCTTCCTATCTGAGTACTTCTCCATTGAGGTCCTTGCGCTTCAAGCCAACAGGTGTCGTGCAGCCCAAGTCGACTAGTCCCAGGGGCCCACCGAGTAGTCGGTCCTGGTACCCATCGAGGTAGTGGGCCCAGGGAGGTCCATACGACACCCCTGCCTGTGTGTGATTGCAACTTCTCAAAAACCAATGTTTTTGCAACACCCCCTGCATGTATGTGATTGCAACATATTTTGCAGTGCGGTTGCAACTCCTATAGTTAGATCTATTTGCAAACTTTGGTTTATGGTTAGTTGTGTTTACAACTTGGTGTCTAAGTTAATATGTGTTTACAATTGTTGATAGCACTATCTGATTGCAAAGTAGATTACTGTGTTATTGCAAAACAGGTGGCTGTGTGATTGCAAAAAAAATCAAAATAATCAGCATTATGTGATTGCACAAAAATCATTCAACATGATGATCACAAATTCAACAAACAAAATGGGTCTTCTGGTTTGCAGTGTGGTTGCAACTCCTGGTTAGTTGTGTTCACAACTTCTGAAAACCAAAAAGTGTGTTTGCAGCACGTGCATGTGTGTGATTGCAAACTTCTGAAACCACTCGGTTTGCAACCACCCCCCTACATTGCAACCAAGGTGCAGTATGCTTGCAACTCCTGATTAGCTGTGATTATAACTTTTGAAAGCCACTGTGTATGCACACACCGATGCATGTGTGTGATTGCAACTTGGATAGTGTGTGCTTGCAAAGTGGAGAAAGTTGATTGCAACATATTAGCTGAAAAAACTCTTGTTGACCGTGATTGCAAAAACAGCTACTTGCATGTGTTTGCAACTTCTGGCTATACTATTTGATATCAACTTCGTTGATATGTTGTTGCAAACTAGTGAACGTGTGATTGCAATATACTAGTTAAAAAAATAAAATCTTGTAGGTGTGCGTGACTGCAACATTATCACATTGTGATTGCAACAGCTAGTTAGCTGTGGTTGTAACCCGCACATTACCAAACATGTGTGTGATTGCAAACCTGGTTACGCTGTGATTACAAACCACTTGTTAGATCTGATTGCAACTTCTGAAAACCCCTCTCTGTTTGTAACCCAATCAGGAGTGTGACTGCAACCTAGTTTATAGTGTGGTTGTAAAAAATTGTTGTTTGCATGTGTTTGCAACTTCTGGTTAAACACTATCTGATTGCAGCTTCTTTGGTGTGCGATTGCAAACTGATAAATATCTGATTGCAATATACAAGTTGCAATCATACTGGGTGTATGTGATTGCAATCCTAGTTACGTTGTGATTGCAAGTCCTTGTTAACCCATGATTACAACTATCGAAAACCACTGTGTGTTTGCAACCTCGATGAATGTGTGTGATTTCAACATAGTTACAATGTGGTTGCTACTACCGCTTACATGTGTTTGCAAACTGCTGGATGACACTGTCGAATTGCAACTAGGTTAGTGTGTGCTTGCAAAACTGGTGAATGTGGATTACAACATATTAGCTAAAAACTTGCATCTACAATGTGTGATTGCAACATGGTTAGCTGTGATTGCAACTTCTGTTAACAAAACCTTGTGTGTTTTGCAACACCCAAACATTTGTATGATTGCAAAACTATTTATAGTTTGGTTGCAACTATTGGTAAGATTTGATTACAAATAGTTGAAAACTAGTGAGTTTGCAAACGTTGCAATCGTGTGGTTGCAAAACTACCGATTTCAACTTCACCATGCTGTAGAAAAAAATCATAAGTGGGTCATGTTGATTACCAAGAGTGCAATGATGCAGATGACTATGAATCTGATTGAATCAAACATAATTTACCATTTTACTTTATCATAGTCCTATATATAAGTTAAACAAAATAATGAATCTAGTGGTGTTTTACTTGGTATTGGTCTGGGATGACGTGCAGTAGGTTTTATGTTGATTTAAGACAGAATGCAACTCGCATTCCTGTTCGGTTGCAAGTGCGCAGTCAGTGCAGTTGCATCTCCTCAAAAAAATAAAAAAATTAACTTGTGTGTGATTGCAACATGGGGTGCCATGTGGTTGCAGTAGAGTCTAAAATGTGTTTGCATCTACTGGATAACACTGTCTTATTACAACTTGGTTAGTGTGTGGGTTGCAAAGCTAGTGGGTGCAGGATTGCATTGTGTTAGCTAAAAAAATGGCATCCTCCCTGGTCTGTGTAGTTGCAAACAAATGCTGCTTGCTTGTGGTTAGCTGTGTTTGCAACTTTTGAAAACCAAAAGTGTGTTTTGCATCCCGTGCATGCGTGTGATTGCAAACTCTCTTAAAACCTTTGTGTTTGCAGCCCACTCCTGCATGTGACTGATTGCAAAAAGAGTGAAGTATGGTTGCAACTCCTGATTAACTGTGATTGCAACTTCTAAAAAACAAAGTGTGTTTCCAGACCCTGCCTGTGTGTGATTGCAACTTATCAAAAACCAGTGTTTTAGCAACACCCCCTGCATGTATGTGATTGCAACCTAATTTGCAGTGCGGTTGCAACTCCTAGCTAGATCTATTTGCAAACTTTGGTTTATGGTTAGTTGTGTTTGCGACTTTGGTGTATAAGTTAATATGTGTTTGCAACTATGGATAGCACTATCTGATTGCAAAGTAGAATATTGTGTTATTGTAAAACAGGTGGCTGTGTGATTGCAAAAAAACAAAAAAATCAGCATTATGTTATTGCACAAAAATCATTCAACATGACGATCACAAATTCAACAAACAAAAAGGGACTTCTGGTTTGCAGTGTGGTTGCAACTCCTGGTTAGCTGTGTTCGCAACTTCTGAAAACCAAAAAGTGTGTTTGTAGCACGTGCATGTGTGTGATTGCAAAACTTCTAACACAACTGTGTTTGCAACCACCCGCCTACATGTGAGTGATTGCAACCAGTGTGTTATATGATTGTAACTCCTGATTTACTGTGATTACAACTTCTGAAAACCACTGTGTATTTGCAACCACCGATGCATGTGTGTGATTGCAACTTGGATAGTGTGTGCTTGCAAAGTGGAGAATGTTGATTGCAACATATTTGCTTAAAAAATCTAGTTAGTTGTGATTGCAGAAACAGCTACTTGCATGTGCTTGGAACTTCTGGATAACACTATCTGATATCAACTTCGTTGGTATGTGGTTGCAAACTAGTGAACGTGTGATGGCAATATACTAGTTGATAAAATAAAATCTTGTAGGTATGCGTGACTACAACATTATCACATTGTGATTGCAACACCTAGTTAGATGTGGTTGTGACCCAAACATTACCAAAAATTTGTGTCATTGCAAACCTGGTTACGCTGTGATTAGAATCTACTTGTTAGATATGATTGCAACTTCTGAAAACCCCTCTCTGTTTGTAACCCAATCATGAGTGTGACTCAACCTCGTTTACAGTGTGGTTGCAAAAAACTGTTTGTTTGCATGTGTTTGCAACTTCTGCATAAACACTATCTGATTGCAACTTCCTTAGTGTGCGATTGCAAACTGATAAATGTGTGATTGTAATATACAAGTCGCAATCATACTTGGTGTGTGTGATTGAAAACCTAGTTATGTTGTGATTGCAACTCATTGTTAACCTGTGATTACAACTACTGAAAACCACTATGTGTTTGCAACCCTGATGAATGTGTGTGATTGCAACATAGTTACCGTGTGGTTGCTACTGCCGCTTACATGTGTTTGCAAACTGCTGGATGACACTGTCGAATTACAACTAGGTTAGTGTGTGCTTGCAAAACTGGTGAATGTGGATTACAACATATTAGCTCAAAAATTGCATCTACTTCGTGTGATTGCAATCTAGTTAGCTGTGGTTGCAACTTCTGAAAACAAAACCTCATATGTTTCGCAACACCCAAATGTGTGTATGATTGCAAAACTATTTACAGTTTGGTTGCAACTACTGGTAAGCTTTGATTGCAAACAGTTGAAAACCAGTGAGTTTGCAAACATTGCAACCGTGTGGTTGCAAAACTACCGATTTCAACTTCACCATGCCGTAGAGACAAATCATAAGAATGTAAAGTGCACAAACTCATTGACCATTCTGATTTCCTAATTCAACAAAGAACATAAAGTTGCACATCACAAGAGAGTATTCAGTTACAACACGCCCAAACGGAAAACCACCAGAAAAGTTTATATCGGTGTTTTAAACCGACAACCTACCAAGGGGAGTACCCAAGATTGATAACTCAAAGGAAGAGACACGTGGCACACAATTTAGACAGGTTCGGGCCGCACTGTGCGTAATGCCCTACGTCCTGTATGCTGTGTAGCTCTGGATTGATTATGTGAGTTCATAAGATGATGCGGATGATAAGAGAGGGGTCCCTGCCTCGCCTAATATAGCCCGGGAGGCAGGGTTACAAGTCGGTTTGAGGAGATAGTACTAGTCGTGTATGGCTAGGAGTACTTTACATGGGGTCGGACATGCACAGCTTCCTAACCGAGTATTATTCCTCTGTAGTCCTTGCGCTCTACGCCAACAGGTGTCGTGTAGCACAAGTCTTCCCGAGTAGTTCCCAAAGCTGGAAGGTACTCCAGCTGATCCTTGAGTAGTCTTGAAGTCTTCCCGAGGCTGGAAGGTACTCAAGCTGATCCTTGAGTAGTCTTGAAGTCTTCCCGAGTAGTTCCCAAGCGTCCCTGAGTTGTTCTCTTGAAGGTCTTCAATAGTACTCATGTTGTCTCGACAAGGGAACCATATGGAAAATGCGAATCAGAGAATCGCATTCCATATGGAATGTAGCCCCTGAGCCTTAGGTCGAATCGTAGATTCAAGCTGAGGGTCAATTTGAAGTTCCGCCAATGTTATCCTGTAAAATTCGGAGAAAAAACCAAAGGACACATGGCACGGAGCCCCTGAGCCTTGAGTTGAGTACTTCCTCTTGAATTAAAGAGTCATCTTGATTGTAGAATGTGTCCTGAGTGGGTCCTGGAACTTGAAGTAACCCACAGAATCGATCTGACGTAGCCGAGCCCCCGAGGTGAGGAGTGTCAAGTAGTTGAAGGTGAAGAGACAGGTTGCCACCGCTGAGTCACCCGTCTGGGACTTATCCGTTCAGCCGGTGTGTCACCACCCGACGGCTTATAAATAAGCACTGAGCCCCTTAGGGTTTTCCATTCCCCGCAGTAGCAAACACCAGACAGATTTGCGCTTCAGCCTGCTTGCTTCACGGCTGCCGTCACCTTCACCGCCGTGCTACAGATTAGATTTGTAGGCGCCACCGCAGTTCGCTGCCAGTATAGCCCCCTAGCGAATGCGAGTGAAGACACCCTGCACTTGGACGATGAAGGCATCCCCATGCAAGAGCATGAAGACCGGTGCGGGGAAGAAGAGGACCCGCAGTGAAGCTGAAGATTCCGCCTCGGATTCATCACTGCCGTCCACTCCGCGCCCCAACTCGGCTAAGGAGTGGAAAAAGGCCAAACTGAAAACCAAAGATCAGCTCGCATTGGTCAACAACGGTTTTCTGCGGGAGAAAGAAATGGATCTATGAGGCACCGCCACGGGAGATCCATATCCAATGGAGAAGAATCCAGACGAGATCCCGATGTTCGCCCAATTCACGGAGCGTGGACTGGCACTGCCCGCCAGTGACTTCTTCAAGGGCCTGCTCAGGTACTACGGAATCAAGTACCTCAATTTGAATACGAACGGTGTTTTCCACGTCTCTTTCTTCGTGCATTTCTACCGAACGTTTTTGGGCATCAAGCCCCATTGGATCCTATTCCGCAAGTTCTTCTGAGTGAAGCCACAACCCAACACCAACTATCCACGACTATTCGGAAGAGCTGGCATTCAGATGCGCGAGGATGCTGCGGACCAGTACCTTGCGTACAAGCTGATAGAGTCGAACCAAGACTGGAAAGCAAAGTGGTTCTACATAAACAATCATAATCCGGAGCTGCCGAAGCCAAGTGGAAAGCAGCCGAAGCACAGACTGTGGTAAAACACGGAGCCGACAATGCAAGAGGGTATTCAACTACCCGAGCTGATGAAAAAGATCAAGGCCCTTAGAGAGGCCGGACTGAGGGACGAGCATGTCACTTTCAGCTTCATGAAGCGAAGGGTGCAGACATTGATGGCCTGTGACACCCTTGGGTACCAGTACAGTGGCGACGACGACACGTCGAGGATGCCCGGCGAAGAAGTTGACGATGATGATATTGTCGAGATGCTGGGCAAGATATTCAAAGACATGCCACCGTACACGCCTTGTCCAGTCTGCGAGTTTTCCACGGCGCGTCGACCAAGCAAGGTCAGTAGTCGTGATCAGAGCCTTCGAGTACTAATTTGCCTGGTGTACTAAAATGAATTTTGTACTGCAGGATGACGTCGTGAAGTTCATCTCTGAGCAGTCCTCTCCCCTAGAGCCTGAAGATATACCAGCAGAGAGGAAGGGGAAAGTGAAAGAGCGTCGCGAAGTCGGTGAGGGTGATGACACCGTCACCATTGAAGACACCTTAGACAATGAGGATGAGGAGACGCTCCAGGAGCGGTTCCAACTGCGGTCCACGTTTAGCCGCCCTGGTTTGCCCAATGTACCATTCATCGACGAGAGGCCAGCTAGCCTTGAAGCTAGCATTCCTGCACCGCCGAGGAAGCCGCGCAATGTTGTGCGGAAACACACCGCCAAGACGTTGAATATCACCGAGGCAACTAACCATGAGGTAAGTACCGCTGCTGGTGTAGTTGAGTACTTTCCGATGAATACCATGCTTTGACAGTTGAATCTTCGAGTGTCACAGGATATTCCTTCTTTGGACTGCATGGACCACGATGAAGAAGAGACCTGGCACATGGTGGGAGGGGCGGCTGAGAGGAGTATCAGCCCGCCTCCAACCACTAGGAAGTCGTGTCGGAATCGGCACTACAAGCGGCTTGCGCCGACGACTCGCAGGCGGGCGAAAGAGAGAAGGCCAAACTCCTCCTCGGCTGCAGTGGCAGAGAAGCCGAAGGAAGCCCAGACTGACGACGAAGTGACTGTAAACGCTGGGATTGTGGATATCTCTAGAATTCTTGGTGCCCCGACCGTGACTGTTGTCCGGTCTAACTTGTAAGTCTTGCTGATCTCTTGAGTAGTCGTGTGAGTTACCAATCATGCATGAATGATCAACGGACTTGTGTGATGCAGGAAATCCACCGATCTGTCTTGGGATGGTGACGAAACCAGTACTGCGGTTGGTGAAGAGGAACGTTCAACGGAAGTTCAGAAGCCCACACCACCGCCATAGACTGAAGTCGCGGCGGAGGCTACACTGCAAGAAGCCACCATAGTAGAGGGTACGTGTACGTTGCCACTTGTAGATACCAAGCATAGTAGTCGTAGGAATTGACTTCATGCACTCTGTGTTGACAGGAGCACAAGGTGGAGAATCTGAGATCCCTGAAGCCGTAGCCATGGAGTCAGCTACGGATGAAGTCGAGGTCGCCATATGTTGATGGTGAATTTCTGTCAACCTAGCTATGAGTTTACATTTAATGTTGGTATTGATTTATTGTTCTAACCACTGGAACTAACCCCCCCCCCCCCCCCGTATATAACAAGTTCACTCTTGCATGTCAATTTTGGAGTTCATTTTTTACGCAGGAAATCTACGCTAAAGAGGAGACTTTGGGGATAAGTTCACCAAGCACTTTGGAAGAAGATCTTGAAGCCCGATAAGAGTCAAGATACGTGATGAACATGACTCCAAATGACCCGAGGACAGAAGCGTCAATGTGCAAGTCTTCAGGGACTCAACCAGAAAACAGCAAAGCTTAGCAAGGATTCAAGCCTTAACCGTGAAGGAAACGACATCAGAGGCACACATGCAAGTGCACACAAATAAGGAATCATGCAAGAAGTAGCCAAGGAGGAAGATGGGCCCCAACCGGCCCAGAAAGGTCCTAGGCCAGCCGGCCTGTTCAGATCGGCCCAGGGGGTTTCTGGCCCAGTTTGGAGCCCCCTTTGCCCTAGGTGTTCCTCTATTTATTTCCTCCGCCGCCGTCGGCCACCACATCGAACAAATCATTCTACCGACACCATTCACCAGAAAACCACCGCCGCAAGATGAGGGAGAGAGTTGGATGAGCTCGTCTCAAGGATCAACGCCGGCGGAGGGAAGGAAGCAAGATGAAGACTCCAAGCCACTGGCCTAGGGGTGTTCCCAAGCTTCATCGCGGCCATCTTCATCGACGATGTTCTCCGGAGTATCCATCACCCCTATGTGCTTCAATCCATGTAAGATGATGGGGTAATGTCTCTGTTCATCCCTAGGGTTAGATGGATGCAAGATATGTAATCTATACATGAACCTTATGCCAATCAATGCAATATGGTCTATGTCTTCGCGTATGCTTTGTTTACATATGTTTGCGTAACATGTGGTCTTAGTCGGGTTTGTGGTAATTGTGGTGATTAGCTTAACCCTATGGATGCTTAGGTATAGATGCGGTTATACGTGAAAGTGTTTGATTACCTTGCGTAGTGACAGTACGGTGGAGGGAAAAGGCTTAGCGGCCGCATAACCTCCATGAAGCTAGTGTAGGTAACACCCTTTTCATGTACTAGATGCATGTTCATGTGATCCTAAACCCTAGTGAGGGAACGCTTGTCTATCTTAATCTTTCTCTTGTGTCCAACCTTTGCCATCTAGTTTAACCTTAGATTTGTTTGATCAACTTAGGTTAGATTTTCTTTACCTTTAGATTAATACCCCTTTCAAAGGTTTCCCATCACTAGATTAGTATTTGGTTAAGCGCTAGCAATCCCCTTGCTCCGCGGATTAACAAGAACCTTGGGGGTCACCCCGTGGTGAAAAAGGTGTAGGTCCGTACGCTTGCGGATCGAAGGTTGTTACGTGTTTCAACCATCAACAAGCGCCTTTTTTGGCGTCGTTGCCGGGGAGCAAGCCAGTTTGCTACGTTTAATCTAGTATTAATTTTTTTGATTACTAACATCTAACCCTTATTTTATAGAAAAAAATATTTTTTTTGTTTTTCTTTCTACTTTTCTTGTGCCTAGATGGATTTGTTCACCTCACCATTGGAAGACGAAGAGATGTCTCTAAGGGAGCTAGCAATGCCGTCAATGGAAGACATTGAGATGCAAAAATCCGATTAGACGCTTGCTACAACCCACTATGAAGTGAAGCCTAGAATCATCAAGTTAGTGGCGACAAAACCATTTAGAGGATTGGAGGATGACAACCCATATAGACACATTAAGGAATTCATGATGATATGCAACACGGTGCAACAAGAAGGAGTTTCGGCCGCTTGGTTCAAGTGGAATCTTTTTCCGTTTTCTCTCGAAGATGAAGCGCAAAGATGGTACACACTTGCGTCCATTGGAGCAAAAGGAAATTGCGATGAGCTAGTGAAGAAGTTTCTTTTGAAGTTCTTTCCCATAAGCAAGGTCCAAGACTTAAGGAGGCAAGTGCTCACTTTAAGCAAGGAGAGGATGAAGCAATTGATGAAGCATGGGATCGTTTTAATGAACTACTTGAGCGAGGCCCGAACATGGGATTTTCCGGTGACTTGATGTTGCATACCTTTTATTTTTCACAAACCCCTAACTCGTCTCGTTTTGTAAGCATGTGTGCAAGCGGTGATATAATGGGTAAAACAATTAGTGAAGCCACACAAATATTATAAAGGATAAGCAATGGACAAAGAACGCAACGAAATTGGAAAAGACGTTGTCGAGAGGAGCAAAACAACAAAAGCAATCCCATGGTGCTTGCTGAAATTTCTGAAAAAGATGAACTGGAGGTCAAGGAAGATGAACCAACCATACAAGAAATTGAAGTTTCATTTCCCAAGGTAAGAGAAGTCATTTCGGATGTTAAAAATGTTGAAACTAACACGAATGTAGGCCGAAGAATGTGGAATGCAAGACCATTGGCGGGGTTCAATCAATCCGGTTGGATTCAAGTTGATTTTGCCCCACTAATCAACTACCGAAGGAAGGAGGGACGCCAACACGTTGCCAAACTAGTTGAAGATATATTTGATCAATAGATGAGTGGAGAGTCGATCCAAAAGATATTTGAAGAAGAAAGAGAAGAAGGAGATGAAGGATGGATCGACCGGTTTGACAACTCAAGGATTTATGATGAAAAAAGAGAAGAGTACAACCGTGACGAGCCTAGTGACTCGAATGATAAATGGGAGAAGATAGGACTCAATCTAGAAGATGAATGGGAAGATACTGATGCAGAGGATGGGACAGACCCAGATGCTGGTGGCGCCGTGAAGTCCCGACGCAGGACTAGGTCGACGGTTGGAAAGAAGTCAGCTTCAGCTGTTGCTGCTGCTATCTATGCGGTGAAGGCCGCAGAGCAGAAGAAGAAGAAGAAGAGGAAGAGGAAGGCTGCTTCCCCTCAGGCGGTCGTTACTCCATCAATTTCGACGCCCCGCTCACGAGAGGTCGAGTCAGAAGAGGAGGAGGAGTCGGAGAAGGAGAAGAATGAGGCGATCGAGGAGTTGGCGGTCGCTGAAGATCGTCCAGCAAGGAGGTCGGAGAGTCCTGCTGCCAAGAGGCAACAGGAGCTAGTATAGAAGACGTCGAAGGATGCCCTACGACGTGGATTGGAGGCATAGTGCACTGCTGCAGTAGCGTATGCAAGGATGCCTGCAATGATTAAGCCTCAGGTATTTTGGCCGAAGACTCGGCTCCCGGCCGTGACGAGGTAAAGTCGTGATGTCTGATTGTGTCTTTTACTTTGTATCTTTGCAAGTTCTTCTCTTTACAAGGTGTTTCGCCATGCATGCCGGTGACGAGGCCACAACGGGGTCTGGGTGCCCCATCTTCTCCCTCCCGAACAAGGTCGCCTGAGCCATGGGTCGTGGGGAAGGCGCTTGTTGACGACGAGCGTACTGCTAATCCGCCGCGAGTAGCGGTTGAGAGCAGGGCGACTTCACCGCCTGTGGCGGCCGCGAGGGTGGATGCTCCCCCCACGCGCTGCTGATGCTAGAGGCGCTTCCGCTGGGGACGTTAGGGCAACAACCTCCCCAACAATCATTGAGGTCAACCCCATCAGCGCAATACCTAGTGGGGCGGAGGACCTGGTCAGGGACCAGCCTCAAATTGACCTGGTCAGGGACCAGCCTCATTATCCGCGACCTTCTTCAATAGAGTGAAAGCTTCCGTCGGTGTAAGTTCGATGATGGATCCTCCCGCCGATGCATCCATGATCATCCTTGACGCCATGGTGAGTCCTTGATAGAACTTTTGCACGAGGTCTTCCTTCGGGAACTTGTGATGTGGAACCGCCCGGGTGTACTCGTTGAAGCGCTCGAATGCCTCCGAGATAGTTTCCGTAGGATATTGAACAAAGGTGGCAATCTTATTACGCAAGCTTTGAGTTTTACCCGGCGAGTAGTATTCCTTCATGAAAGCCTTCATCAACGTGTTCCAATTTTGCACCGTCTCCGCCGGCTGAGAGTGGAACCATTGCAAAGCCTTCCCGAGAAGTGAAAACGGAAAAATCCTTACCCTCATTTGATCTTGAGTCACCCCATCCGTGTTGAAAGTCTGACAAAGTTGAATGAATGCTTGGAGGTGAAGGTTCGGATCCTCTTTACCAATGAAGGGTGAATGTTGCACCATGCGGATTGTTGAGGTCTTGATCTCAAACGGTCTTCCGATCTCCTCAAGGTTCAAGATTGGTAGGTCGATGATGTCCGGGGTGCATAGCTCCCCAATCTCGTGTTCTTGCGGTGGTTGGTCACCCATCGGTAGAAGTCGATTCTCCCGAGGACTTTGAGGTGGTGAATTCTTCGGAGACTCCTGCGATCCTTTGTCTTCCTACTCCGAATCTACAAAATCCAGCTTTTTAGCTTGATGTGCTTCGCGTCTCCTTAGCCTGTAAAGTTTTTGCGGATCATCCAAAAAATTATCGGGTTTGTTGGAGAGGTAGCCGTCCATCTCCTGTTAGGGTTAGCAATGAACAAAGTATGCAAAAACTAGAAAGTAAAAACAAATCTATAGAAACTAGGGTTAGACAAACTATAATAGATGTATTTTGAGGATGATCAAAATTTAGTAGATGCAAAAAGAAAAACAAAAAGAAAACTGAAAATTACAAAAAGGCAATAAAAAATCAAATCTTGATCACTTGTTCCCCGGCAACGACGCCAGAAAAAGGGGCTTGTTGACGGTTAATAGTTATATCAAAGTTCGTTTGTGACTTGCAAGTGGAAAAGTGTCCCGTCGTAGTCAAGGGACCCTTCTTCCCTCGAGTGGTGAACCCAAGGTATCGAATCCGTGGAACAAATGTGTGACGCAAAACTTAATCTAATAAAGCCAAGTAACTTCAATCTTCGATAAAAGAAACCCTAATCTAATCTACTAAAGACCGGAGAAAACAAAGTAAGATTGGGTAGATAAAACGATCTAGAGGGATCGGGGTAAGCCTTTTGTTGAAGTTCCAAGGAAGAGAAGAAGTAGCAAATCGAATCTTATTAGAAGCCTCTTTAAACCATGGTTTCCCGTCCAAATCCGAAAACATCCGCCTTTCGAAACCCTTGTTCTGTCACAACGTATCCCTACTCATGTGGGGAGTCTAGGGCGAGTCAAAAGACAAGTCGAGATTCTTTCGGAAGATCCAGCGTGTACCTCTGGCCACCTCGTCTACAAGAACACCATATGTAATCTATCTCGAGAATAGAATTGGAATAAGCAAAGCCGATCGAAAAACGAAATCTTCGAGGAAACACTTGATCGCTAGGAAAAGGTTGAACTTGATAATTCAACTATATAAATGATACATACACAAGATCACCACCGGGATCCTTCCTTGATCTTGCTTCTAGCTCCTGGAACTCCGACATGGTTGTCGGTGTTTTAGACCGGCAAACCTACCAAGGGGGTACCCGAGGTAGTAGATTGTGCGGTGGGGATCATGATCGGGAGACCGAGAACTCGAAGGTATGTGCAAGGACACGGGACACAAGATTTATACAGGTTCGGGTCGCCAAGGTGGCGAGCCCTACGTCCTGTTTGGGGGATCAAGTATGGCGCCCTGCACTTGGTGTTGGTTGTTCAGGGTCAGGTCAGGTGCCCGGCTAGGTACCCGGCCCTCCTTTATATACTCCAGGGGGAGGGTTCCTAGTTGGTTACAAGGCAGGAGCCCTAGTAGGATTACACAGAACGAGTCCTAGAAGGATTACAGGGGAATTCTAATAGGAGTCTGTCTTTTTCCTTCCTTGCATGAGTACATGGGGTCTATGCCCGACAAGCCCCCGAGCACGTTGGAGTCGAGAGTAGTAGTTCGAGTAGTCTTGAAGCCTCTTCGAGTAGTTCTTGAACGTTTTCGAGTACTGCTTGGAGAAGTCTTCAATAGTACTTGAACTGCCGCGAGGCTGGAAGGTGGTCCAGCTCATCTGTCTTGAAGTCGAGATTATATGGAAGTGCAATTGCAAAATCGCACTCCATATGGAGTAGCCCCCGAGCCTTAGGTTGAGTTGCAGACTCTAGCTGAGGGTCAATCTTGATTCCGAATCTTCCGTCTTGAAAAATTTTAATGATGGGTGTAGCATAGCAGCCCCCGAGCTTTGAAATGATTAGGTAATCAATCCAAGGGTCTTCAGTGTTTGCGAAAGCCATCATCTGAGTACTCTTGCAGCATGTAACCCCCGAGATAAGAGAGTTGTATGAGCCACGTCGAGTACTGATTGGTGAGGAGCCCCCGAGCTTGAGAGCGAGCGAAGCATGCTGAAGTTATCTTCAAGTAGCCTCCGAGCTGGAGAGATTCCAAGTAGTAGTTTGGCGTCGAGCCGTGGAGCATGAGAAGTAGTCGTGCCGTCAGAGCGGACTTTAAATACGACTAAAGTCGACTTTAGATGCCGGCAGTGCGGACTTTAGAATGCGACTTAAAAACCGAAGTCGACTTTGTGCCGCGCGGAGCGGACTTTGAGATGTGACTTAAAAACCGAAGTCGACTTTGTGATGCCGCGTGGAGCGGACTTTTGAGTTGCAACTTAAAAACCGAAGTCGACTTTAGATTGCCACGTAAAGCGGACTTTGATATGCGACTTTAGAAGTCGACTTTAAGATGGCGCGCGGAGTGGACTTTGAGATGCGACTACAATAGTCGACTTTGTGCCACGCGGGGTGGACTTAAGATGCAAAAAACGAAAAGCACTTTCCGGAAAGCCAAAGCGAATGAAAAATCAGAGAAAACGAGTAGTTTTGCCGCCGGAGCGGGCTTAAGATTGCGACCGAAGTCGGCTTGTGCCACCGGAGTGGGCTTGGATGCGACCGTTAGCGTCGACTTGTGCCACCGGAGTGGGCTTGAGTATCTGAGCCATGGATTTCAGACCCAAGGTACAGTTGCCGCCAGAGCGGGCTTGAGGGTGCGACCGGAGTTGGCTTGCGTACCTAGGCCATGGATTTCAGACCCAAGGTACGGAGCGCGAGTACTTAGGGTACTTGGACCCATGGTATAGAGCGTGAAGACCACGTGCAGCTAGGTTCCGTCGTCGCCAGGACCCGAGGGCCGCTTACAGCTAGGTTCCATCGAAGCTTACACACATAGTATGTCATTGAAGCAGGCGAAGATGCGACCGGAGTCGACTTTAAGTTGCCGCACGGAGCGGACTTTAGAATGCGACTTTAGAAGTCGACTTTAGATTGCCGCGCGTAGCGGACTTTAGAAACTGCCTCCTAGGGATAGCCCTCGAGTTGATGAAGTAGACTCGTGGCGACTTGATTGATATGCCCCAAGAGTAGTCAGCAGAGTGTAGCTCCCATGAAAACCCGCCGAGAAGCATACACAAATGAGTAGTCAGCAAGTAGTCCTACGTGATAAGGAGAACAAGCCAAGAGAACAGTAACCATTTAAATAAATCACTTAGCTGTTGCTGCCTTGGCAGACTGATGATAAAGCCATGGCGGTCGGCGATGGAGCCGCGACGGTTGTTGTTAAAGTTGACTAGTCAGAGTTGATTCCGACTAGTTGTTGGGGGCGTGACTGTCGTTCTCGACTAGTTTGGAAAACTAGTCAAGATGAATGGTCGACGCGATGCGACCGGAAGACGACGTCGTGGCGGCGCGCGGCATACTCAAAGTAGAGCCAGTGTTGCCGCGTGACGAGCCGCGCGACGTGCCGAGGCACCCGGACGCGCGGCGAAGACGAAGTAGTCGACGACGGGGAGCCTACGCGAGGCGGAGTAGTCGATGACAAGCAGCATGACGAGCCGCATGACGAGCCGCGCGACGTGCCGAGGCACCCGGACGCGCGGCGAAGACGAAGTAGTCGACGACGAGCTTGCGCGAGGCGGAGTAGTCGACGACGAGCGACGCGACGAGCCGCGTGACGAGCCCCCGTGACGTGCCGAGGCACCCGGACGCGCGGCGAAGACGAAGTAGTCGACGACGAGCTCGCGCGAGGCGGGAGTAGTCGACGACGAGCGGCGCGACGAGCCGCCCGACGAGCCGCGCGGGCGTGCCGAGGCACCCGAACGCGCGGCGGAGGCGAAGTAGTCGACGACGAGCCTGCGTGACGCGGAGTAGTCGACGACGAGCGGTGCGACGAGCCGCGTGACGAGCAGCGCAATGTGCCGAGGCACCTGGATGCGCGGCGGAGGAGAAGTAGTCGACAACGAGCCTGCGCGAGGCGGAGTAGTCGATGACTAACGGCGCGACGAGCCGCGTGACGAGCAGCGCGACGTGACGAGGCACCCGGACGCGCGGCAGAGGCGAAGTAGTCGACGACGAGCGGCGCGACGAGCCGCATGATGAGCCGCGCGACGTGCCGAGGCACCCGGATGCGCGACGGAGGCAAAGTAGTCAATGACGACGAGCCTGCGTGAGGCGGAGTAGTCGACGACAAGCGGCGCGACGAGCCACATGACGAGCCGCGCGATGTGCCGAGGCACCCGGACGCACGGCAAAGACGAAGTAGTCGACGACGAGCCTGCGCGAGGCGGAGTAGTCGACGACGAGTGGCGCGACGAGCCGTGTGACGAGCCGCGCGACGTGCCGAGGCACCCAGACGCGTGGCGAAGATGAAGTAGTCGACGATGAGCCTGCGCAAGGCGGAGTAGTCGACGACGAGCGGCGCGACGAGCCGCGTGACGAGCCGCGCGACGTGCCGAGGCACCCGGACGCGCGGCGAAGACGAAGTAGTCGACGACGAGCGTGCGCGAGGCGGAGTAGTCGACGACAAGTGAAGGACCGATACAGCGAACCAGAGAGGGGGGGGGAGTGAATGGGAGCCGATAAAAATTCTTCTCGAAGGAGATGGAAACTCCAACAAGATGAACACGGCTTCCAACACACGTCTCCGACTCACTACCAAGGTTGGTCAAGCCCACGTAGCCACTGGAGTGCTTCTGGACCTAGGAACCAACACACCACCCACCGAACCGAGAAACACAGCGGAAAAACCAAACATCGAGTCTACTGACCCACACCGGTCAGACCGGTGAGCACCACCGGTCAGACCGGTCCCTGCTGGTGAAACTAAGCAACTTCCACTAAGTGGCTCTACACCGGTCAGACCGGTGAGACACACCGGTCAGAACGATGGCAGCCTGAAAGCCCCAAGGCACCAAACAGGTCAACCGACCACCAAACTGACCCAAACTCGAAACAGCAGCTACACGGGACAACACGGAACACACCAAGACGTTCACCCGAGCAAAATCCCACAAGCGCTCGCACCGGTCAGACCTGTCAAGAGCACCGGTCAGACCGGTGTAGCCTGGGCAGCTCGGGATGAACAACACCCGCGGGTCAACTCCCTCAAATCCAAATCTCGATCTCCCGAATCGCTCCACGGACTTGAACAAGACTTTGGGGATATTATGAACACCTCATGAGGAGTCCATAGCCAAGTTTAATTCCACCAAAACTCGTCCAAAAAGGAGGAATCGAAGAAATCTCGAAGAAAGCACTTCCAACCCAAGCACTCAAGAAACCCCCAAAATCGAGCACCTTTACTCACGGATTTGGGAGGGGAATCACAGCCCAAAGAACCACGAAGGGTTCCCACAAATTTCCCCCATGAAATCCCGAAGAGAAAGGTCCCGAAAACAACCCAAAGAAATCACCGAGAGAGGGCTCCGAAAATCACCATCAAGAACAACCGGGGAAAACACATCCAGATCTTGAGGAACCACGCCGAATCATCTATACATGAAACAAAGGTTCGTACAAGGTCTAGCAAGCCGCCCGATCATCCATCCCTCTCAACAAGATCTCTCCGTGAAGCTCTCTTGCTAGTCCTAAGGAAAACCTAAGGGAAATAGGTGGAAAATCGGAAAACTAATGAGCTAGGGTTCCAAGAGTTGGCTGCCATCCTCTCACCTCTTGGGTTATATGGAGGCAACCGAATGTCTAAAACGCCCTTCTCTACTAACTAGGGATACAAGCCCCTCAAGGGTGGATTTGGAATTCTTGATGTCTTCACCATCGGACGGATGCCCGGCGACCGCACCCTACGTAGCCTCGACGCAAGCCATGCGATCCCGACGTGTGTCCTCCGCTTCGAAGTATCCGGACTGCGTCGTCGCACACCGGTCAGACCGGTGCTTCTCACCGGTCAGACCGGTCCCCACCGGTCAGACCGGTCTGGCGCTGCTGCAGCTCCGACTTCGGTTCTCCGGTCTTGGCTTTGTGGATCAACCAAGGAACCCAGTGGTTTTCTGGTGAACCACTTGAAACCCCGCGAACTCGGTGTAGCCTCCGCCAATCTCCACTCATGACTTGGCTCACACGTAGTCCCGACTCGACCTTGGTTTTGAGGCTCAACCAAGAAACCGTACACGACTTCATCTTGCTGTTCATGCCACCATGCGGTCCGCACTTGACCCCCGCCGGCCACCGGGTCCCTCGAACGAAGCCTACTTGTCTTCTCCACACCCCGGAGGCCTCACCGGCGACGACCTTTCGCGCTTGTTCTTCACCCGCACCAACACCCGCCCGCCGCAACCTGCACCTGCAATACTTAGCCAAGAATCAGTCCACACAACGATGTCAATCACTCATCACACAAGGAAGCGACCATCCACCGGTCCTCGAACCACACATGGTCCTCAATCTGCCCCTTGATGAGTGCATTGACAACACCCACATGAAAGTAACAAGAGAGAAAAGAAAAAGAAAAGAAACGAACAAAAAGAATCTCCAACAAGCGATCGAAAGCCAAACAAAGGCAAAGAGCAAGATCACTTGAAGAAGACAAGTCTCGGACCCCTTAGGCAGGGGCAACGGCTCGACACATCCGAGACAAAGCAAAGCTCAAGCAAAGAGCGCAAACCACCGAATCAAAACTCGAACAACCACAAAGAGCTCCCCCTGCACACATGCAAGCTCCCCCTTAACCAATGCACCTCCCCCTGGACGAATGCATGCAAGACACCATTTGAAACAGGGCAGCTGCAACAAAACAGCCTTGACCGGTCAGACCGGTCAACACCACCGGTCAGACCGGTGTGCAACATGTGAACAGAGCCCGCACTCACACCGGTCAGACCGGTGACCCTGACCGGTCAGACCGGTGCACAACAGAGCCCAGAAATGGCTCGAAACCACCTGAAAACCTTCTAAACACGTCCAGCAAGCCATTTCAAGCTCAAACTTCTCCCCCTTGTTGGCAATGCATGAATCAAGCCAAAAATGCAAAACTTTCAACCTAGAGCTTCTTAAATAGACAAAATTCAACAAAGAATGCTACACATGTCCAAATGAGCAAGTTAGATACTCTACAACTTCGTATCGATCTCAACTACATGGTCATCAAGTTTCACAACCATTGGACGAAGCTAAAAAGGATTTTGGCAATTTTGCAAAAAACTTGCCTCTTATGAGCAAAGTCCTAAACATGATCAAAGCATATCAAAATTGCAAAGCCACACAAACTTCATGCTAGGACAGCCATTCTAACCATAAGACCATCACAAACACCCACAAGCACCTCATGTCATGTCAAAGCCACCGAGCCATGTGCCTACTTCTATGTATGAGACTTCTCATTGGTAGGCATCATGCAACGGTTTAGCACCCAAAGCAAATTAAATTCAGCACAAATGACATGGGAGCATATTTTCCAAGCATTTTTCATTTCATTTTCAGATTTGTAAATGGTACATGAAATGTCTTTACGACAAAAAGGAACTTATGCCCCTCCACAAGATAGAACAAGAGGGCTAAACATTCATGATGGCAAATGAGCCTTTGGCCCTATATGATCAATAAACTAGCTATCCAACCACAAATTAAGCATAGCAAAGCCACAAAAACATGTCAAGAACATGTAAAGGCATTTACACATGAGAGAGCATACATGTGACATTTTTCAAAAGCATAGCTATCAACCATGGATTATTCATCAAGATCATCAAGAGCTAAGCCAAACTAACCGTAGCATACCAAACAAGCTCACAAAGACATAAATCTCATTCCATGGTGAACAATGTATATGAGAGAAGCTTTTCCTAACCAATGCATATGATACAAAATGCATGCAATCTAAGATACAAGGATGCCTATACATCATGTTACATAGGCCATGCAAAATGCAAGAAATGCACAAAGAAAAGCTATACATATGCTACAAAGGAGCTCCCACACACAAAGCTCACAAACCACCGGCTCCTCGAGGGGAGGCAAAAAGGGCTCGACACCACCGGCAAAAGAGAGCTCCCACACACCCAACTCAAGAAATCAAACACACACCAAGTCCCCCCCGCAAACGTGTGAAAGTTGCTTGATCTAGGGGTTTGGTGAAAATATCGGCTAGTTGGTCATGTGTGGGTACATGAATCAAAGCTATCTTCCCTTTTTCTACGTTGTCTCTCAGAAAGTGGTACCTCACTTCTATGTGCTTGGTTTTGGAATGGAGCACTGGATTCTTTGCAACACTTATGGCACTGGTGCTATCACATTGAAGTGGGACATGGGTATACTCCTCACCAAAGTCACTCATGGTGTAGGTGATCCAAAGGAGCTGAGAGCAACAACTAGCAGCGGCAACATACTCGGCCTCGGCCGTGGATTGAGCAACACTCGACTGCTTGCGAGAAGACCAAGAGACCAAAGAGGAACCCAAAAACTGGCAAGTCCCAGAAGTGGACTTCCTATCCAACCGACACCCGGCAAAATCCGCGTCTGAAAAGCCATGAAGCGCCAAGGAAGAGGACGCAGAGTACCAAAGGCCGAAGTCGGGAGTGTGACGCAAGTACCTAAAAATTCTCTTCACCGCTTGCCGATGCGAAGTCCTCGGAGACGCTTGAAAACGAGCGCACAGACACACTGAGAACTGTATGTCCGGCCTCGTCGCCGTCAAGTAGAGGAGTGACCCGATCATGCTCCGGTACTCCTTCTGGTCCACATGTTCACCTTCCACGTCCGCATCAAGAGCTGTAGTCGTACTCATCGGTGTCGTCATAGCCTTGGAGTCCTCCATCTTGAACTTCCTCACAATGTCCTTGGTCTACTTAGCCTGGTGCACAAAAGTTCCTTCCTATGATTGCTTGATTTTTAGCCCGAGGAAGAACTACAACTCACCCATCATGCTCATCTCAAATTCCCTGCTCATATCATCTGCAAACCTTGCAATAAGAGAGTTAGACGAGCCACCAAAGACAATATCATCCACGCACACTTGTACAATCAGGATATCTCTGCCCTGCCTCAGTAGAAACAAGGTCTGATCGACCTTCCCCATCTCAAAACCTCTCTCAAACAAGAACCCCCTCAACCTGACATACCAAGCTCTAGTCGCCTGCTTCAACCCATACAACGCCTTCCTCAACTTGTACACCCGGTGGGGGTACTTCTCACTCTCAAACCCGGGAGGCTGCCTCACATACACTTCTTCCTCCAACACACCATTCGAAAAGGCACTCTTCACATCCATTTGGTGCAACTTGAACCCTTTAGCCACGAGAAAAGGCTAGAAGAATCCTAATCGCCTCCAAACGGGCTACGGGAGCAAAGGTCTCCTCGTAGTCGATCCCCTCCTTCGACCGAACCCTTGAGCAACAAGTCTCGACTTGTTCCTCACAACCTCACCCTTCTCTCCCTCTTTGTTTTTCCACACCCACTTGGTACCAATCGGCTTACACCCTGGGGGAGGGTCAACCAACTCCCACACCTGATTCCTCTCAAAGTTCTCCAACTCCTCATGCATCGAATTAACCCAATTGTGATCGGATAGTGCGTGTCCAATGTCTTTGGGCTCGAAAGAAGCAACAAATGCAGCATGAGAGAAATGAGAGTTGTTCCGAACCCTCGACCGTGTAGTGCGTTCATTCATGTCGCCGATGATCCTCGAAGCTGGGTGATCCACTTGTACTCGCCGGGGAGGTTCTCGCCTTGATGCTACCTCCCCCTCAACATCAGCTTCTCCTTGTTGTTGATTTGTCGTTGTAGGTGTAGTAGAGGGTCCATCCATCAGCGTAGTCGAAGCAGTGGGTACATGTTCAGCCGGGGGCACCGCACCGCCATCCTCATCATCACCAAGTTCATGCTCCTCCTCCTGAAAGATCTCCTCGCCAAGCTCATCATCACCTGCACACTCAATGACAAGCTGACTACGTGGCTCTGTCTCGTCGAAGGTTACCTCGCAAGTCTCCACGATTTGGTTAGTTTCAAGATTGAGCATACGATATGCTCTAGAATGAGATGCATAACCAAAGAAAATACCATCGACGGACCTAGCCTCAAACTTATCCAACTTCCTGCCTTTCTTCAGAATGAAACACTTGCAACCAAAGACATGGAAGTGACTCACCTTGGGTGTGCGACCATGCATCAACTCATAGCATGTCTTCTTCTTGTGCACTCTGAGGTATATCCTGTTCGACACATAACACGCGGTATTCACCGCCTCAGCCCAATACCTCCTCGGAGTTCTATGCTCATCAAGCATCGTCCGAGCCATCTCGCACAAGGTCCTGTTCTTTCTTTCCACAACACCATTCTGGGGAGGCGTATACGGACTCGAAAACTGGTGCTCAAGACCCAAGTCATGGCAAAAGGTTTCAAAACGAGAGTTTCCAAATTCCGAGCCATTATCACTGCGGATAGCTCGTATGGCATCTCCGTGCCTCTCGTTCCTCAACCTCAAGACTAGATCTCAAACAAAACCAAACATCTCCCCTTTATCCTGGAGAAAGAACACCCACGCATACCGAGAATAGTCGTCCACCACAACAAGGACATACCACTTCCCACCCGCAGATCGCACACGAGCTGGGCCAACAAGGTCCATATGGAGCAGCTCGCATGGACGCTCAGTCATCACATCAGTGAGAGGCGGGTGAGAAAAGGCCACCATCTTGGCATGCCTACACGGAGCACAAACCAACTCTTTCTCAAGCCTCAACCGTGGCAATGCCCGGACCAAATTGAGTTTACTCAAGCGTGACAAAAGGTCAAAGCTCAAGTGACCCAACTTCCTATGCCATTTCCACAACTCACTCGAAGAACCAGCCAAGAAGCAACGCTCCACACCCAAAGACTGAGAAAAATCAGCACGAAACACCTGACCCTCGGGAACGACCATACAGACAAGGTCCCCTCGAGAGTCCAAAATCCGAGAACCACCTGGCCGAAACAACACCTCAAAGCCCTCATCCAACAACTGGGACACAGAAAGCAAATTGTACCCCAGCGATTGAACAAGAGCAACACGCCTCAGAGTGATCTTGTCACTCACTTTGATCTCACCTTCTGAAAGCACACGCCCACGCCCATTGTCCCCAAAGGTGATGTATCTCTTTGTCACCACCGGGACGAGACTTGAGAACCACCCCCTGTCTCCGGTCATATGCCTCAAGCAACCGGAGTCAATCAACCAAATGTTCTTCAAGTCTCCCACCTGAAATTCAAAAATAAGCACGTGAGCGAACAAAAGACTCAGCACTGGGGTTAGTACCAAAAGTGGAAAACCAGTGCCGAGCCATTTGCTCGAAAGTCGGGTTAGCACCAACCAAAGCATCTCTCCTGCCAAAGCTACCTCCATGAACACCACCACGGTAACCACCCTGAGGGAACCACTCCTCTCTACCTGGAGGAGGACCAAATCCACGCAAGAAAGCCCGTGGAACATCCTTCCTCTCCAACTCAAAGCTATGACCCCTCCGATCCCCGTATTGAGCACGAGGAGGAGAACGCCTAGCAAACTGACCACCTGCACCCTTTCTAGCCCAACCACCAGAACCACGACCACCAGGAACAACCCTCGCGCCTGCACGAGCTCAAAACCCAAACAGCTGTCTGTCCAGGCCTGCACCGGTCTGACCGGTGCCCCACACCGGTCTGACCGGTGTGGCCTGGGCAGCAGCACCACCACCAGCTTTCCGCTCTCCCCAAGCCCGAACTGTCCTCACACTTGCCTTGGCCCTGGGCATCTGCACATGAGGCTCAAGTACACCATCAGAGGTGTGGTACTTGTCCTTGTTAGCCCACTCCTTTGCCATTCTCTCCTCACGCTTCCTCTTGAAACAAAACTCCTCCTTATGGCCATCTCTCCCACAATAGCCACAATGGAACCTCACAAGCTTAGGCTTAGGCTTGGGATGTGGCTTCTCACTTGGTTTCTCTCCACTCAACTCCTCGACCGGTTTCTCACCACTAGCCTTCTCACTCTCTTTCCCAAAGAACACTTTCCCGGAAGTGCTCACAAACTTGATAGGCTTTTGTAGATCATTTGTGGGTATAGGAAACACGGGTGGAGCAGGGGTTGTGTCTAGTCGGTTCCTAAGATGGTTAGGTTTTGGGGGGAAATCATTTTTGAGGTGGGTTTTTGGTGGCTCCGGGATATTCTCTCCACTTCCCTCACCAACCTTGTTTGCCCCAAGTCCCTCACCATCTTGCCTCTTAAAGGCCTAGATCATCATCCTCAACTAAGGCTCATGACCGGACAACCAACCCATCAACTTCCTCAAATCATCATTCTCATCCTGCAAACCATCAACATAATGTGCAAGCTCCAAATTTTTCAATGCATGCATTTCATAGGTAGAGCAAGATGTAGGCATGGGTTCCTTCAATTTAGCCTCAAGAGAACTAGTGTAAGCATGCATCTCATCAATCTTAGCATGCAAAACAGGGAAAGAAGTGCAAGCACCTAGCAAAGCAGGTCTAGACTTAAGCTCAGCCACTTCAACCCTAAGCACATCTAGTTCCTCACACTTGGAGGCATGCTTCTCCTTAAACAAAGCAAGATCAGCAAGGAATATGGAGCAATCAACACAATCATTCTCATCAGAGACAACAGGGCTAGCCTTAAGGGAATCAATCTCAAGCTTGCTATCAAGAACCTGTGTCTCTAGCTCAGCCACTCTAGTCCAAGCATCCTCGAGTGAGGCCCTAAGCTCTTTCCTCATTTTCTTGGCCTCTCTAAGCATCTCATCACGGTTATCAAGCAAAGAGCCAAGCCTCTCATTCTCCTGGCGCAAGAAGGGAAGTTCATCACGCACCTCGTCGTCGGACTCAGAGTCCGAGTCGCTCTGTGTGCTCTTCTTGCTGCCGGAGCTCAGCGCCATGGTGCAGAAGCCGTCTCTCGCGAAGCAGCTCAGCCCGCTTAGGTTCTTGGACGACTTCTTGTTCTTGCGACGATCTCCCTCGTCTTCACTGCTGCTCGAGCTTGAGGTGGAGTACGCGGAACTGGAGTCGACGTCGCTCGCTCCCACCATCGCTCGGGCCTTGCCTCGGCTCTCCTTCTTCCTCGATCGTCGCTCGTCCTTGTACTTGTTCTTGTGCTTGCTCTTGTGGTCGCGCCTCGAACGGTACTAGTCGTCCATCCTCGGCTTGTGCTTGTAGCTGTCCTTGTTCTCGGCCTTCTCCGGGCAGTCGGCGACGAAGTGTCCCGGCTTGCCACACTGGAAGCAAGTCCTCGTGTTCCTTTTCATGTTCACGCGGTTCTCGTGCAGCCTCTCGAACCGCCTCGTCAACAGCGCCAGCTCGTCCTCTCCAAGGTCATCAAACTCCTCATCTGGCATAGACATCAAAGAGGAAAAGGAGAACATCCTGGTGGATGGGTTAGAGTTAGCCTTTCCTTTGGAACCACCAACGAGGGCAAGACTATGGGAATCAGTTGGTCCCTCGAGCTTGGCAGTCATGCCCCTATCCACCTCAGCCGACTTGAGCTTCGAGAACAGCTCGTTCACCGTCAGAGTGTCATACTTCTCCGACTCGACAATGGCCTCGAACTTTCCGCCCCAAATCGTACGATCCAAAGAGTGTAAGAGCTTGACCGCTCTATCATGATCATCGTACGGGAGCACGTCCACATTGGCCCTCATGTTGTTCACAACCACCGTGAACCTCTGAAACAAGGCATCGATGGACTCACCGGGAGATGAGTGAAGTTCTCGTACTCTCTCCCGTAGGTCGCATACATCCGTGCTCCGAACACCGGGCGTTCCCCACATGAGCCTCCTTCAACACCGCCCAAATCCTACAAGCCAAGTGCTCGGTGTGCAACCGATCGAACTCAGGCTGACACAAAGCACGAAACAAGTAGTCGACCGCCTTATTGTTGGCGTCGAATGCGTCCCCTCGATCTCGGGAGCGTGGAAGTCCATCGGCTGGACATAGCCTGTGTCCACCGTGACATCCCAAAGGATCTGACCCTTTCCTCGGAGAAACGCACCCATCCGCTTGCTCCACATCTGGTAGTTCTTGCCATCGAAGTGTGGAGGACCCGAACCCCGTTCCTGGTACGCCATCCATGGATCTTAGACTGGTTAGAGTCAACAAAGACCCGAACCGGCTCTGATACCACTTGAAGGACCAATACGGCGAACCGAGAGAGGGGGGGTGAATGGGAGCCGATAAAAATTCTTCTCGAAGGAGATGGAAACTCCAACAAGATGAACACGGCTTCCAACACACGTCTCCGACTCACTACCAAGGTTGGTCAAGCCCACGTAGCCACTGGAGTACTACTGGACCTAGGAACCAACACACCACCCACCGACCCGAGAAACGCAGCGGAAAAACCAAACCTCGAGTCTACTGACCCACACCAGTCAGACCGGTGAGCACCACCGGTCAGACCGGTCCCTGCTGGTGAAACTGAGCAACTTCCACTAAGTGGCTCTACACCGGTCAGACCAGTGAGACACACCGGTCAGACCGATGGCAGCCTGAAAGCCCCCAACGCACCAAACAGGTCAACCGACCACCAAACTGACCCAAACTCGAAACAGCAGCTACACGGGACCCGCGGGTCAACTCCCCCAAATCCAAATCTCGATCTCCCGAATCGCTCCACAGACTTGAACAAGACTTTGGGGATATTATGAACACCTCATGAGGAGTCCATAGCCAAGTTTAATTCCACCAAAACTCGTCCAAAAAAGGAGGAATCGAAGAAATCTCTCCGAAAGCACTTCCAACCCAAGAACTCAAGAAACCCCCAAAATCGAGCACCTTTACTCGCGGATTTGGGAGGAGAATCACAACCCAAAGAACCACGAAGGGTTCCCACAAATTTCCCCCATCAAATCCCCAAGAGAAAGGTCCCGAAAACAACCCAAAGAAATCACCGAGAGAGGGCTCCGAAAATCACCATCAAGAAAAACCGGAAAACACATCCAAACCTTGAGGAACCACGCCGAATCATCTATACATGAAACAAAGGTTCGTACAAGGTCCAGCAAGCCGCCCGATCATCCATCCCTCTCAACAAGATCTCTCCGTGAAGCTCTCTTGCTAGTCCTAAGGAAAACCTAAGGGAAATAGGTGGAAAATAGGAAAACTAATGAGCTAGGGTTCCAAGAGTTGGCTGCCATCCTCTCACCTCTTGGGTTTTATGGAGGCAACCAAATGTCTAAAACGCCCTTCTCTACTAACTAGGGATACAAGCCCCTCAAGGGCGGATTTGGAATTCTTGATGTCTTCACCATCAGACGGATGCCCGGCGACCGCACCCTGCGTAGCCTCGACGCAAGCCATGCAATCCCGACGCGTGTCCTCCGCTTTGAAGTATCCGGACTGCGTCATCGCACACGGTCGACCGGGTGCTCCTCACCGGTCGACCGGTCCCCACCCCGTCGGACCGGTCGACCCACCGGTCGGCCGGTACGGCGGCTGCTGCGGCTCCGTCTTCGGTTCTCCGGTCTTGGCTTTGTGGATCAACCAAGGAACCCGGTGGTTTTACGGTGAACCACTTGAAACCCCGCGAACTCGGTGTAGCCTCCGCCAATCTCCACTCATGACTTGGCTCCCACGTAGTCCCGGCTCGACCTTGGTTTCGAGGCTCAACCAAGAAACCGTACACGACTTCATCTTGCTGTTCATGCCACCATGCGGTTCGCACTTGACCCGTATGCAAGGTCCCTCGGAGACGAGAAGCCTACTTGTCTTCTCCACACACGGAGGCCTTACCGGTGACGACCTTTCGCGCTGTTCTTCACACCTTGCACCAACACCGATCAAGCCGCAGCACACTGCAATGCCCAGCCAAGAATCAGTCCACACAACGTTGTCAATCACTCATCACACAAGGAAGCGACAATCCACCGGTCCTCGAACCACACATGGTCCTCAACGAAGCGACGCGGCGAGCCGCTGACGAGCCGCGCGATGAGCCGCGGCGATGCGGCTGTAGGAGCGCGGCGTAGGGCGATGACTCCGCTTTGACAAGAGCAAGGCGACTTGCTTCAATGGATCTCGGCTAGTCGACGAGTAAGATTGATCTTGTTGACAGTGGTTCCAATTAGCACAGTGGTGATGATCTGTCACACGATTTCGGAGGGGAAACCGGATGCATCTCATATGTGTGCAGGGATCTAGTTCCACACATATGATAGGCAGAAATGAGTGTAATATCATGTGATAAAAACGTAACAAGGGGTTTAACAACTTACTACACTCATTCGGAAGACACGAAGGTCTTTAACATCGGAAAACGATAACTACACGACGAGTCTTCGTCTTCGCTTCCACATGAGCACTTGGCCCCGAGGAGACGCAAGCCTCGAGAACTCCTCAAAGTCGTTGTAGAACTCTTCACCATTGTTCTCTTCGAACGGCGGTAAACAAAGAAATTTGAGTACACTTATGGTTGGTACTCAACAAGTGGGGGAATATGCAAGGCTATCAAGGATGAGGCATGGTTTTGCAGCGGTTAGCATTTTAATGTTGGTCAAACTTTTAATTAAAGAACGCCTAATTACTAGATGTAAGTATATACCAACCCACTTAAGAAAACTTTTAAGCAAAACAGCCCAAAGCTCACCCAGCTTCACCAAACCACGATTTATTCTCATCTTCCAGTTTATTAATCATGTGAGGGTCCAAGCCGCTCATGACCGTGAGCACGGGCGTCGACCGATTTTACACTGCGAGAGGTTTGCACACTTTACCCACAGCTCGCGTAAAAGTTCCGAAGAACTTTGAACCCAACCATGCAATGCTGATCAGGCATCATACCACACTTCCGAGGTGTGATTGCATAGGGACGCTACGAAGCCTTTACAAAGGTATACAAAAGACTAACGACCCGCATAGTTACGGATCAGGGCGGACCATAACCCTCCCTAGTGGTCAGCACCTTAGCAAAGGCTGCTACCCCAAAAGGACCGGGCTATACCTAGGCTTGGCAGGATCCCCCTGCGCCCTTTCGGAAAAGGGCCATCAGATCAATCGCACACCTAATTAATTGGCTAAGGTCAGAGCCATGTAACACTGTGGTTGCGCATGTTTTCTTGGGTGGTTCTCCATGTTCCGATTAAACCATATGATCTTGTATTACCAAAAGCATCATCATCATAAAACATACAAGCCTTTATCTTATAAAACCATTTTTATCCAACCCAAGTTGAGCAACTAGCATATTCTACCCAAAAACATTTATTAAACAGGGTTGATCCAAGGATTATGGGTAAAAGTCTAGGTAAGTCCTTAAAAAGGTATTCCCATCAATTTAATGCAATATCAATAAATATAAACTTAGTTGTCATGCAATTACATAGGATAAAAATAGAATCATGCGGGGGAAGACCACTTGCCTTCCTTGCTTAATCACTAAGGTTCTTCTTCTTCAAACACTTGCTCTTGATCTACTTCATCTGTTGCTTGCTTGAGCGCTTACCGATGTCTACGAGCACACAAGAATACATTCAATAAACAAAACAATACACCAAGCATGAAAAGCTTAAAGGAAAACGGGGTTTGGGTTTAGGAAAGCAGACACAAGGAACACTCGGAACTATCGGGAGATTTGGATGATCACAAACAAGAGCTAGCTATGCGTTTGATATCTTTTAATTAAGTAAAATCATGTGTATAGGTTATTTCGGAGAAATAGCCTATTTATAATTAAGCAAGAAGTTATATTTGTATTTAAAATACGATGTAGGCCTAGTCAATCTTACTTATAAATATTCAGTGATTTATGCAAATTAAATATTTAATTTTAAAATAAGCATTTAAAAGCATCTAGGCGTTTGTCTTTATATTTCGAGTTATTCTAATCAAATTATAATTTAAAAACACATTTATATTCATTTTAATCAAATTAACATTTAATTAGGAAAACCGAGATATGCTTTATGTTACATTTTAGTAGAAAGCAAATTGCATAATAATGAATCAAATTAAGTTTGATTATAAAGCAAGGTACATCTAATTAACTTTTAATTAGAAGAAATGTTCATTTAATATTAATCATATTAATATTTGTCTTATGAAAACACGTGTTAAACTTCTAATTAGATTTTAATTAGAAAAGCATGTGTAATAGGATTTAATCATATTTAATATTTAAATAAAATATAAAATATAGAACATGTACAACATTGGTCCTATCACGTAGTTTTAGTTGATATGAGCCCTGCGCAACTTGAAACGGTGGAATCGGAGCTACAACGCAAAAGATATGGAGAAAACAAGATTCTAAGGCTGACGGGCTTGAAAAGACGGTCGCATGAACCTAAGAACGCTTAAAAAACGGAGCTAGTACAAAAAAGATATGGCTAAAACAAGATTCAGAGACTAATTTGTGAATATCTGGAAGTTTAGGGGGTTTTCTGCAAAATTTCAGGGACCTAAACATAATTATATGTGAAAATAGGAGGTCTTTGGTGCAAATGATTGGCTTTGGACCGCGGGTGCATATTTTTGAAAGGTCAAGGGCTTGATTATAAAAACCAGGGGCTAAACTGCAAGGGTTTTATATGGTGGAAGGGTATACTTGTAATTTCGAAATGGGGGGGCTTAATTGCAAACTGCCCGGGCGGCCGGCGGGTGAGGGGCTGCCGAGGAGGTGGTGCCACGTGGCGGGTTGCGGTTGGGACGTGGCGACGCGTGCGCGCAAGGCGTGTCATGCGCGCGGGCGGTGACGCGAGCTCGTGGGCCGTGGTATGGACCGGTCCCACGAGTCCACGGTGGACCGATCAAGAGGTACACCTTTTCGATGCAGGCGTCCGCGCCGATCGGACGGCCACGATCGCACGCGCGGGCGACGGGCGGCGGGCGGCGAGAGGCCGGCGGGCGCCGGCGGGAGCGCGCGCGGAGCTCGCCGGCCGATGGCCGAATCGGCCATCCGAGCACCTAATCGCGCGGAAATAGGCCCAGGAGGAAGAGGGGAAGATAAGGAAGCTCATCAGGGGCTCGGAGGGCGGGAATCACGGCGGAGGAAGAGATCGGCGGCGGGGGGGCGGCGGTGGTGGCGGTGCTCGCGGCGACCCCCGCTATGGAAAGGAGGAGAGGAAAGGAGGGGCGCGGGGTAGAGAGGAGGTCCTGGCGCATCCTTTATAGGGCGTAGGAGGGAGAGGAAGGGGCGGCCGAGGCGGTGGCGGGTGCTCGCCGGCGGCGGCGATAAATGGCGGCGGCGGGCTCTGTGGAGAGGGAGGAGAGGAAAGGAGGCACGGGTGAGGATGAAGGGAGCAAGGCGGGTGTGCTTTTATGGGGCAAGGAGGAGGATAGGGCCACGGCGAGGTGATGGCCATCAATGGCCATCGGCTGGCGGCCTTCAATACCAGGGAGAGGCGTTTAATTGGGGAGAAACGGAAGGAATTGATGGGGGAGAATGAAGGCGGGCTTTATTGCTTCTTGATGGGGAGGTTTTGATTGGGGGAGCGAGAGGGGCGCGGGAGGGCGGCGCCGGGGACGGGCGGCGCGGCCCATGGGGAGTCGGTCGGGGCTGGAGGTAGGGACGGCCCGACGGGTGGGGCCGGCCGGCAGCGAGTGGGAGAGAGAGGAGGGGAGAAAGTGGGCGGCGGTGGCTTCGTGGGCCGGAAGAGGAGGTGGGCCGGTGGAGAAGGCCGAAGGGGGCTGGGCGCGCGGGGGGCTGGAATGAAAGGGAGGGAGAGAGAGGGTTTGGAGAGTTTTTTTCCTTTTTTTTCAACCATTCTTCAACTTTTCAAACTTTTGAAATTTAAACTCCTTTTCAAACTTTTCAAAATTCAACTATTTTCCAAAACTTTCAAATCAATTTAAAAGCTTTTAAAGCTTCACACCAACAAACAAAAACCTCATGCATTCAAATCATGATGCACAAGCACTTATTGCTCCTAAATTATTAAAATGATATTTAAATATTTTAAAGGCCAAATTTATTTGATAATTTAATTAATCCTTAGAAAATAAAATCTAAACACCATGTTGCTTACATTAATTTAGTGATGGAATTTTAGGGTGTTACATGATCACCCCTACCTGGCGCGCCAGCTATTGGTGTTTTAGACCGGCAAACCTACCAAGGGGGTACCCGAGGTAGTAGATTGTGCGGTGGGGATCGTGATCGGGAGATCAAGAACTCGAAGGTATGTGCAAGGACACGGGACACAAGATTTATACAGGTTCGGGTCGCCAAGGTGGTGAGCCCTACGTCCTGTTTGGGGGATCAAGTATGGCGCCCTACGCTTGGTGTTGGTTGTTCAGGGTCAGGTCAGGTGCTCGGCTAGGTACCCGGCCCTCCTTTATATAGTCTAGGGGGAGGGTTCATAGTCGGTTACAAGGCATGAGTCCTAGTAGGATTACACAGAACGAGTCCTAGAAGGATTACAGGGGAATTCTAATAGGAGTCCGTCTTTTTCCTTCCTTGCATGAGTACCCGGGGTCTATGCCCGACAGTGGTCTTATGTGCAAGGTTCCCACGTCGGCTAGGGAAACCCTAGTCAACTAGCTCGACCCTCTCCACTCCGAGATGGTGTCCCTCTCTTCTCTGCTCCTCGGCGGCCGATGACGAATTGTATGATGTGTGGCTCTCGGTCGGGGGCTATAAATAACGATTGGCGGCTAGGGCAAGGGGAGCCTCCTTTGGGCCTGGACGGAGCTGGGCCGACCGGCCTCGGCCGGCCGGCTTGGGCCATCCGGAGCCCCGGCCAGGCCTCTTTGCTCTACGTCGATTTCCTTGCTTCTAGGATGTTTCACATACTGCATGTAGGTCCATGTCGTCGAGTTTCTCTCCGAATTGGGCATAACTCCTTGTCTTGCAAGATTCAACACTTTTCTGGTCAGGTCCTCGGAGTTTGTCGTCTTCTCGGATCAAGTCCCTGGCTTCTTAGAGTTAAGTTTGCTTCATGGCATGACTTGTACGCGGCTTCAAGGTCGTGTCATAAGGTGCTTGATGAACTTATCGAAAGTCTTGCTTTCAACGCTAAAACCACTGCCATAAACGTAAACTCCAAAACCGACATGCACACGTGAACTTGTTATACCACGGGGGTTAGTACCAATGGATAAGGTATATAACTTATGCCAACACCGAAGGTAAAGTCATGGCTAGGTTGACGGTTTCACCGTCAACAGACAACGAGAACATGCAAGCCTTGCAGACTAGCATTGTCACCATCAATAACGCGCTGACGGTGAGTTGACCACGACATGTTGCTGTCACTTGATTGTTCATGTTTGAAATGATGTTGACGATCATGTTGTGCTGTGTCAGTCGTTAGAAGAGAAGGCTAAGGGCCGGGCCGACCTGCTGAAGGATGCGACGACGAAGGAGCAGCGGATTGTCAACCTTGAGCAAGAGCTCAAGGAGGTCCACGAGGCGGCAGCCACCGAGAAGAAGAGGCTCGAGGATGAGTTCACCGAAGAGAAGTGCAAGGCCATGGAGGCTACCACGTAGTTCAATACCATGGCTACTGGTAGGTTGAATCTTCATGTTGACAATCCTTTTCAAGAAGAAGGTCGTTAGCTAAGTGCTAATTGTTGTATCTTGCAGATTTCCTTAACCGCGAAGAGGAGCTGAAGAACGCTCTCGCAACCTCTAGGAGCAAGGTTCGGAACCTGGAGATATCGTTTCGGGAGGTCGAGGCCGGTGGCCAGGAGCTCAAACGAGTGATGAAAGAAGCTGCTGACAGCGAGTACGCCATATCTCAAAAGCTGGCTTATGAGACAGGAGCTCGTCGGGGACTTGAAGCAGAATTCGAAGTTGTTTTGAAGTCATTGTAGAGTGACCAAATCACTATTGCAGGGTGTGAGGTGGAGTTGAACGACCTCAAGGGTGCTTCTAACTATGCAACGGCTTGCATAGCTGTTCCCGCGGAGGGGGGAGCAGCAGTCCATTGTGGATCGCTTGGTAGACACTCCTAACAGGCTGTTGACTTTGCTAAGGGCGACAGGCTTGACGGCGACGACCGATGCATTGGTGAGAGTTAAGTCTCATTATCCTGACATCGACATGGCCAAGATCAAGGGAGGTGCTGACACCACAACGGACCTCCAGGCCCTGGAGCTTGAAGTTGAGGAGGCCGCCATGGAGGTGATGGAGAACATTGACTTTGAAGGCAATGGCGGCAACGGTGGTGACCAGTAGTCTTGGGTTAGGGGTTGTACCTCCTCCACCTCTCATAACTTGTAAATAATGCATCAGGGATATGTTGGAGAAACTTGAATGAAGTACTTGCCTTTTGCCTGCTTGAGCTTGGTTGATCTTGTAGATGTCGATCTCTTGTGTTCTTGACTTGCTAACCACTACTCACGGAGAGGCTGGCTTACCAACCTCCACAACTCAGAGTGGAGGCTGACGTGAGGTCGGCGCGCGAGGGAGGAGCATAGGGCTCAGGTCTGGCGACCTTTCTGACCAATTATGCTCATAGCGGCAAGAGGCTTCATACTCGTTAGGTATGGTGTCCTTAGGTCAGATGACCTTTAGGTTGGCTTTGAGCCAAGCCCCCGAGCATGCCGATGGGAAGGAATAAGAGTGACTCGGAACCCCCAGGTTTTGAAACCTATGTGTTGGCTTTAGCCAAGTCCCCGAGCATGTCGAGGGAAAGGGTTTATTGTATGAGGGGGAGGAGGTAGTGCTCGACTCATAGCAGATGACTGCTTGAGATATTTATTTATTTAATCTGAAAAACGGTACAAGAAAAAGAAATACATAGTATAAATTTAAAACTATTCTACAGATAGAATCTACGTAGATGCTCCACGTTACAAGGGTTGGGTACTCCTTGCCCGTCGCCCCACTAGAGTCGATATGTTGACGGGCTGATAACTTCAGCGACGATGAAGGGTGCCTCCCAAGGGGCAGAGAGGTTGTGCATGTCGTCGGTCTTCTGGATGTGTCTAAGGACGAGGTCGCTGATGTTGAAGGAAGTTTCCTTAACATTGTGATCATGATAGCGACGTAGTTGTTAGTCGTGACGAGCTTGTCTCATGACGGCGGCGAGTCTTTGTTCTTCGAGGCTGTCGAGGTCGATGCGGCGTGTTTGCTCGCCTCTCCTTCCTTGTAGAACTGGATCCGTCGAGCTCAGAAGGCGACGTCGGTATGAAGTACGGCTTCTGATCCGTAGACCAGAAAGAAGGGCGAGAAGCGCGGCGAGAGTAACTGATCTGAGGACCCCAAATCACGTGTGGCAGCTCGGCTAACCACCGGGTGGCGTAGTTGGAGGCATCGTTGTAGATACGGTCCTTAACAGCTTGGAGCACCATGCTGTTGGCTCTTTCGACCCAGCCGTTGCACTGTGGGTGGGCGAGCGAGGAGTAGTAGACATCGATAAGGTTATCTTGGCAAAAATCCCAGAAGATCGAGCTAGTGAATGCTGTGCCTAGGTCGGTGATGATCATGTTAGGCACACCAAAGCGATGATTGATGTCTCTGATGAACTTGACTGCTTCTTCCGACGTTACTTTCACAACAGGTCGGACTTCAATCCACTTGGTGAATTTGTCAACGACAACCAGGATATGTTTGTAGTCACTCGGGGCGGTACAAAATGGTCCTACAGCATCAAGACCCCACATAGCGAAGGGCCATGTCGGAGGGATAGTGTGCAGGACCTGAGCAGGCGGGTGCTGCTTCTTGGCAAAGAATTGGCATCCTTTGCACCTATTTACGAGGTCTTTAGTGTCAATTACGGCCGTGGGCCAATAGAATCCTGATCGGTATGCTTTGCCGACCAAGTTGGTGGATGTCACGTGGCAGCCACACTCACCGTTGTGAATCTCAGCTAAGAGCTGGAGACCCTCTGATCGTAAGATACACTTCATCAAGATGCCAGTACAGGCAGCTTTCCTGTACAGGTCGAACCAATCACGACGTAGTTAGCACTTCGCCGCGTGATGCGTTCTCGCTCTACTTTGTCGTCGGGGACAAGCTAGTTGAGTATGAAGTCTACGAAGGTCTTGCGCCAATCATCCTCTTTTTCTGACATTAGCACGTCGTGGGGAGGTGCTGAGTTTTGGTCGTTTTGAGGTGGTTCTGGATTATCGGGATCCAGAAGCTTGATTGAAGGCTTGCGCAGGTCTTGGACGAACACGCCTGCCGGGACTAGAGCTCGACAAGAGCCTAGTTTGGAGAGTACGTCGGCAGCTACGTTGTTGTTTCGTGGGACGTGCTGGAACTCGATCCCCTCGAAGTGGCCTTCAAGATTCCGAATCTCAGCGCAGTAAGCATCCATCGTGTCCTTGATGCAGTCCCACTTCTTGTTGACTTGCTCGATGACGACCTTGGAATCGCAAAAAGCCAATAGTCTCTTGATGCCAAGGGACACTGCTATTCGGAGCCCGTGGATCAGGGCTCCGTACTCTGCTCTGTTTTTGGAGGCCTTGTAGTGGATTTGCAGGATGTACTTGAGCTGTTCCCCCTTGATGGGAGATAAATAGCACGCCTGCGCCTGCTCCTTTGAGGTTGAGGGTGCCGTCAAAGTACATTATCCAGTGTTCAGCCCGCTCCTTGGGAAGGGGCATCTGGATCTCTGTCCACTCAGACACAAAGTCTGTGAGGATCTGTGACTTGATCGCTTGCCTAGGGCAAAACTCTATGTCGAATTCTCCAAGCTCGACCAACCACTTGACGATGCGGCCGTTGGCGTCAGGGTTGTGGATGATTTCTCCTAAGGGTAACGAACACGGAACCACGATCTTGTGAGCTTGGAAGTAGTGGTGAAGCTTTCTCGATGTGATCAGGAGCCCATAGAGCAGCTTTTGAGGTTGTGTGTAATGTGTCTTAGCGCCGTCCAGGACCTCGCTCACGTAATACACGGGTCGTTCAACAGAATAGGCCTGCCCTTTTTCTTCTCACTTGGCGGCGAGAATCGTGCTGACCACATTAGTGGTGGCAGAGATGTAGAGTAACAGCGTTTCCTTTGGGATTGGAGGTGTCATGACTGGTGGCGTCATCAAGGATTCTTTGAGAGCCTCGAAAGCTTTCTAGGCTTGGTCGTCCCATACGAACTTGTTAGCCTTCTTCAATAACTTGGAGAAGGGTAAGCCTTTTTCACCGAGCTTGCTGATGAAATGACCTAGGGCCGCCATTATACCTGTGAGCTTCATGACGTCTTTCTTCTTAGACGACCTGGCCATCTTGCAAATAGTGGAGACCTTCGTTGGGTTGGCTTCAATGCCTCAGTGTCTGACCATGAAGCCCAGGAGAAACCCGGAAGGCACACCGAAGACACATTTTGTTCGGTTGAGCTTCCACTGGAATTCTCGTAGATTGGCGAAGGTTTCGGTGAGGTCGGCGATGAGCTTGTCTTCCTCTGTGGTTTTGACGACCACAACGTCTACGTAGGCTTCGACGGCTTTCCCGATTTGGGACTTGAGGCACTTCTGAATTGCCTTCTGGTATGTTGCTCCAGCATTTTTTAGGCTAAAGGTCATGACCTTGTAGCAATAGATGTCGTGAGGCGTTATGAATGCCGTTTTGTCTTTGTTGTGGGGGTGCAGGGCTATCTGGTGATACCCTGAATAGCAGTCGAGGAAGCAGAGTAGGACGCTACCAGCTGTGGAGTCCACGACCTGGTCGATATGAGGAAGAGGGAAGGGATCCTTCGGACAGTGCTTGTTGAAGTCGGTGTAATCAATACACATTCATAATCCACCAGTTTTCTTTGCTACAAGAACTGGGTTTGCGAGCCAAATCGGGTGTTGACATTCTCTGATAAATCCTACAGCTAAGAGCTTACAAACTTCTACTTCTGCTTGTTTTCTATCTTTTGCAAATCGCGGAGCTTTTGCTTGATAGGTCATGCGGTCTTGTTGACTTCAAGTTTGTGCTCGGCCCGGCTCACAGGGACACCAGGCATATCGGATGGACTCCATTCGAAGATGTCAGCGTGTCCCTGAGGAAGCTAGTGAGCGCGAGTTCCTATTTGGGGTCGAGGTCGGCCCCGATGACGACTTCCTTGGATGCGTCGGGCAGGCCGAGGCAAACCTTCTTGACAGATGGACTTGGGTCCAAAGCTGTGGTTGAATGCTTCTGCTCTGGTACCTGCAAAGTAGTTTGGTCGATCTTGGTTGCCTGGCCGACTATGACCGTTGTTATAGCTTTGATCGCTGAATCCTTGGAGAGCTCGACAGTGGCACTTTCACAATTGTAGGAGACCATGATGTCCCCGAGGACGGAAATGATTCCATTTGGCACTAGCATCTTCATGATGAGGTAGTTGTGGTGCGGTATAGCCATGAATTTGGCGAGCATAGGTCATCCGAAGATAGTGTGATATGAAGAGCCGAAGTCCACGACCTCGAACGTCAGGTACTCTGTGCAGAAATTCTCCTCTGTGCCAAAGGTGACAGGTAGGCATACACGACCTATGGGGTGCACAGCCTTGCCGGGCACAACCCCGTAGAATGGTTCATCACAAGCGGTCATTTTGTTGAAGTCGAACTCCATCTTGCGCAGTGTCTCTGTGAAGATGATGTTTAGGCTGCTGCCCCCATCAATGAGGGTCTTAGGCAGCCAGGCCCCGTTGACTATGGGGTTAACGACCAGCGGGTAAGTCCCAGGGTCAGGGATGTGAACCCAATGATCTTTCCTAGAGAAAGTGATTGGGAATTCAGACCACCGCAGAGGTCGTGGGTTTTCAATGTTGACGTGCCCAATCTCCCTATCGTTTGATCGAGTTTGTTGGTTGCTTTTGATCGCTTGGCGACCACCGACGATGAAGTTGATCCCGCGGTTGGCCTTCTGAAACGCACCATTGGGGTTGTCCCTTTGGGAGGTGGCGGTGGAGTTCGCTCCTTCCGGTTGTTGTCGTGGTGACTGTGGTCTTCCTGGCGACATTGATCATCATGTCAGTCATCTCGTCGGTCATTGCGCTGGTCGTCGTGTCGATCATCACGACGATCACTTTGGTGGTCGTCACGCCTGTCGTTGCGGTGTACGGCCGGTATTGAAGTCCTTTCTAGCGAAAGTGGAAGGTCTTGGTGGGTCCGAGACATAAGCTTCGCCAGAACGCTTGTGCGACCTGGTGCCTCCATCGTCGTGATCTTCTCTGTTGAAGTCATGCATCACCGCGTCTTGAGTGTCGATCAGTTTGTCGACGTAGGCCATGAGGTCACCAATGGTGGGTGCGTCAGCTTTGTGGACCTTCTCGAACAGCTTGATGTTGGTGATCCCCTTGTAATAAGCGATGACGTCTTCGCCTTTGACACCTGCGAGAGTGGCGGTTCTCCAAGAAGTGGCGGTTGGTGTGTACTCACGAGAGGTTTCATCCGTCTCATCCGTGCCTACGGAAAGGTGGTCGTGTCAAGAAGAATGTAGGTCACCTGGTAGTTGGTCGTGAAAAGGCGAGACAATGTTGCCCAGAAGGTGATGCACATTGCTGGGAGATTGTCGAGCAACAAGAGTGGTGCCTTGCCCATCACAAGGGGGAAGTATGCCGCCATGTGGTCTTCATTGCCTCTAGAGGCGCGTGTCGCGATGCTATACATCTTGAGCCATATACTTGGGTCGAAGCGATCGTCATACTTCTCAATGGCCGGCTTAAAGTCCTTGGGGTATCTGATCGTGCGGAGATGTCATGAGAATGCTGGGAAATTGTGACCGCTCCCGGGCTTGCTGATGGAGCGTGAGAAGCAGGGATAACGTAAAGGTCATCGGGAGGGCCATTGTCTTAGTTGTACTGGGCACGCCCAGGAGTTCCTGGTCGCGCATGATCTGGAGATCTGTAGCTTGAATGGGGTTGTTGGCGCCGAGGGCGTCGGGAACCTCGTGTTCGCGGTAGTAGTTAGCATGTCGAGCTCTCTCCACTTCATCTCTTATGCGGTGACGCTGGATTATTCAGCATGATTGGCCTGGACTAGAGGAGGCTGAGCTCCTGCACTGTGTCTTGGATTTGGGGCGGCATTCCCCTGGATGTTGGCCGCATTGGATGCGTTGTTAGCGGCATTACCAGCAGCATTGGCAAGAGTGTTTGCTGGAGCATTAGCCGCAGGGTTGGCTGGAGCGTTAGGTTGCGGCATTGGCGGCCGGGGTTGACGGGGTACACGGCATTAGCGAGTACTACTTCATTTTCGTCTCGTCCCTCTTCAGCCACCGGGTCGAGGGGGCCCTGGCTACGACGTCGCTGACGGGGACGCTCTGATCTACTATTGGAGTAGGAACTTGCTGCGGATTTGCTGTATCCAGGACCCCTTTCTTCGATCTTAGCAGCGGCGACGCGGACGTTGGCTTGGAGACGTCGGACCATTGGAGAATCTTCAAGGTGATTCAGAGCGGCAAGAGCAGATCCCAAGTTGGTTTGCGGCGAGTTGTAGACTTTGAGTCCATCGCACTCGAAGTCCCTGAAGGGGTCTCGCGCACGCAGTCTGTTGGCACGAGGTGAATCGTCGTGGTGTCGCTGCTGCGGAGCAGCTGGTGCCGTAGGTGCTTGTTGCCCGGCATTGGCGTTGACTTGTCCTGCATTAGACGTTTGTTGTCATGCACCTGGAACAGCAGCAGCGAGCTCTTATTGTCGTCGGACGGCTCTTGCAGCATTAGCGTTTTCACGTTCTTGACGTTGCTCATCAGTTTTGAGGACCATGTGTGGTTCGAGGACCGATGGATGGTCGCTTCCTTGTGTGATGAGTGATTGACAACGTTGTGTGGACTGATTCTTGGCTAAGTATTGCAGGTGCGGGTTGCGGCGGGCGAGGTGTTGGTGCGGGTGAAGAACAAGCGCGAAAGGTCGTCGGCGTTTGGTGAGGCCTCCGGGTGTGGAAGACAAGTAGGCTTCGTTCGGGGACCGGTGGCCGGCGGGGGTCAAGTGCGGGTCGCATGGTGGCATTAACAGCAAGATGAAGTCGTGGACGGTTTCTTGGTTGGTACCTCAAAACCAAGGGCAAGCCGGGACTGCGTGGGAGCAGGAGTCATGGGTGGAGATTGGCGGAGGCTACAGGAGTTCGCGTGGTTTTCGGTGGTTCACCGAAGAGCCATTGGATCTGGTTGATCCACAAAGCCAAGGTAGAAGAGCCGGCGACGATCTTTAACGACGGCGCGGACCGGTCGACCGATGGGTCCGCCGGTCGACCGGTGGGTGCGGTCCCCGGCCAGGTGAACGCGGAGTCTGGCCGGTGTGCGGCGACGCAATCCGGAGACCGAAGCGGAGGACACGCGTCGGGATCGCATGGCTGCGTCGAGGCTCGCGGGGTGCGGTCGCCGGGCATCCGTCGGGTGGTGAAGACATGAAGACTTCCAAATCCGCCCTTGAGGGGCTTGTATCCCTAGTTGTTAGAGAGAATTAGTATTTTAGACTTTCGGTTGCCTCCATATAACCCAAGAGGTGAGAGGATGGCGGCCAATATAGCCTAGCTCATTTGTTTTCCCATTTTTCCTTCCTATTTTCCATAGGTTTTCTATAGGACTAGCAAGAAGAGCTTCATGGTGAGATCTTGTTGAGAGGGATGGTTGATGCTGCAGCTTGCTAGACCTTGTATGAACCTTTGTTTCATGTATAGATGATTAGGCGTGGTTCCTCAAGGTTTGGATGTGTTTCCCAGGTTGTTCTTGGTGGTGATTTTTCGGAGCCCTCTTTTGATGATTTTCTTTGGGTTGTCTTGGGACCTTTCTCTTGGGGATTTGATGGGGGAAATTTGTGGGAACCCTTCGTGGTTCTTTGGGCTGTGTTCCCCTCCCAAATCCGTGAGTAAGAGTGCTCGATTTTGGGGTTTTCTTGAGTTCTTGGGTTGGAAGTGCTTTTGGCGGGATTTCCTTGATTATTCCTTTTGGGACGAGTTTTGGTGGGATTAAACTTGGCTATGGACTCCTCATAGTGTTCCTAATATCCCCAAAGTCTTGTTCAAGTCCGTGGAGCGATTCGGAGATCGAGTTTTGGATTTGGGGGGAGTTGACCCGCGGGTCTTGTTCATCTGAGCTTCCCCGGGCTACACCGGTACGGCGTTGCTCTTGACCGGTCCCGACCGGTGCAACCCTCGGTGGGATTTTGCTCGGGTGAACCTCTTGGTGTGTTCATTGTTTCCGTGGTGCTTTCTTTGTTTCGAGTTTGGGTCAGTTTGGTGGTCGGTTGGCATGTTTGGTGCCTTGGGGGCTTTCGGTGCGATCGGTACGACCGGTGTGTCTCCTCGGTCGGCCGTGTAGAGCCACTTAGTGAAAGTTGCTCGGTTTCACCGGCGAGGGAACGGTCGACCGGTGATGCTCACCGGTCGGCCGGTGTGGATGCAGCTAGACTCGAGGTTTGGTGTTCCGAAGTTTGCCGTTCTCGGGTCGGAAGGTTGTGTGTGTTGGACCCTAGGTCCAGTGGCACTCCAGTGGCTACGTGGGCTTGGCCAACTTAGGTAGTGAGTCGGAGACGTGTGTTGGAAGTCGTGTTCATCTTGTAGGAGTTTTCATCTCTTCGAAGAATTTTATCGCTCCCGATGCTCCTCCCCCTCTCTGGTTCGCCGTATCGGTCCTTCAAGTGGTATCAGAGCCGGTTCAGGTCTTTATTGACTCTAACTAGTCTAAGATCCAAGGATGGCGTGCAGGGAACCGAGTCCAGGTCCTCCACACTTCGTTGGCAAGAACTACCGGATGTGGAGTAAGCGGATGGGTGCGTTCCTCCGCGGAAAGGGTCGAGATCCTTTGGGATGTCACGGTGGACACGAGGCTATGTCCGGCCGATGGACTTCCTCGCTCCCGGGGATCGAGAGACGGATTCGACGCCAATAAGGCGGTCGACTACTTGTTTCGTGCTTTGTGTCGGCGAGTTCGATCGGGTGCACACCGAGCACTTGGCTTGTAGGATTTGGGCGGTGTTGAAGGAGGCTCATGTTGGGAATGCCCAGGTTCAGGCACGGATGTATGCGACCTACCGGAGACAGTACGATAACTTCACTCATCTCCCCGGTGAGTCCATCGATGCCTTGTTTCAGAGGTTCACGGTGGTTGTGAACAACATGAGGGCCAATGTGGACGTGCTCCCGTACGATGATCATGATAGAGCCGTCAAGCTCATACACTCTTTGGATCGTACGATTTGGGGTGGAAAGTTTGAGGCCATTATGGAGTCGGAGAAGTATGACACTTTGACGATGAACGAGCTGTTCTCGAAGCTCAAGTCGGCTGAGGTGGATATGGGCATGACTGCCAAGCTCGAGGGACCGACTGATTCCCATAGTCTTGCCCTCGTTGGTGGTTCCAAAGGAAAGGCTAACTCTAACCCATCCACCGGGATGTTCTCTTTCTCCTCTTTGATGTCTATGCCCCGGATGAGGAGTTCGATGAGCTTGGAGAGGACGGGCGGCGCTCTGACGGGCGGTTCGGGGAGCTGCACGAGAGCACGTGAACTGAGGAGGAACACGTGGACTTGCTTCCGGTGTGGCAACCGAGGACACTTCGTCACCAGCGCCGAGAAGGCGAGAACAAGGACAGCTACAAGCACAAGCCGAGGATGGACGGCAAGTACGCGTTCGGCGCGACCACAAGAGTAAGCACAAGAACAAGTACAAGGACGAGCGACGATCAAGGAAGAAGGAGGGGCGAGGCAAGGCCCGGCGATGGTGGGAGCGAGCGACGTCGACTCCGGTTCCGCGTATACCTCGAGCTCGAGCGGTAGTGAAGACGAAGGTGATCGTCGCAAGAACAAGAAGTCGTCCAAGAACACGAGCGAAATTTGAGCTACTTCGTGAGATACGGCTTCGCACCATGGCGAGCTCACGGCGACAAGAAAAGAGCACACGAGCAACTCGGACTGCGAGTCAGACGACGGAGTGCGTGATGAACTTCCCTTCTTGCGCCAGGAGAATGAGAGGCTTGGCTCTTTGCTTGATAACCGTGATGACATCCTTAGAGAGGCCAAGAAAATGAGAAAATAGCTTAGGGCCTCACTCGAGGATGCTAGGATTAGAGTGGCTGAGCTAGAGACACAAGTGCTTGATAGCAAGCTTGAGATTGATTCCCTTAAGGCTAGCCCTGTTGTTTCGGATGAGAATGATTGTGCTGATTGCTCCATATTTCTTGCTGATCTTGCTTTGTTTAAGAAGAAGCATGCCTCCAAGTGTGAGGAACTAGATGTGCCCTATTTTGCATGCTAAGATTGATGAGATGCATGCTTACACTAGTTCACTTGACCCTAAATTGAAGGAACCCATGCCTACACCATGCTCTACCTGTGAAATGCATGCTTTGAAAAATTTGGAACTTGCACATTATGTTGATCGTTTGCAGGATGAGAATGATGATTTGAGGTGTCGGGGACAGCCCTAGGGGTCCCCTTAAACAACTAGGAAATCCCCGCTTAAAACCATGCAAGACACGGCCCACGCCGCGGAGGCCCCCAACGGCCCACCAAGGGGCCCGCTCCACTATCCCCTCGTGCTTCTACGCCGCTCGAGGATGCGCGCTCCCTCGGTGGGGCCCGTCCCGCCCGAGGGGGTGCGCTACTCGAGTGGGCTCCGCCGTGGAGAGCTCGCTTCCCCCTCGAGCGACTCCGCCCCGCCGAGGGTCCGCTCCGCCTCTCGAACGAGGGTCCGCCTCGGCCGAGGGCGCTCCGCACGCGCACGCTTGCTCCCACATACGCCGCACCCACTGCACTCGACACCGGCGGGGGCGGCGCCATCATGCGCCCGTCCCTCGCGCCCGCACCGCCGCACCAACTCCCCAGGAGGGACCCCATCCCCGCGACCGTGGGAGGAATTGTGCGCGGGCTCTGCCGCCGGGGGCCCCTTGACGCCGCGCCGCCCGCTCCGAGACGGCGACCGCGCCGAGCCCCCGAAGGGGGCCGCCCGCACCTTTGACTCGCTTTTATGTGATCTTGCAGAGATAGGGAGGAGGGCGCTAGGCCGGGTGGGACGCCATCCCCTCGCCACCGCACCCGGCGCATGGCTGCCACCCCCGTGCGTACGAACCACACGCCGGCGCTCGCCGTGGCAACGCCCCTAGCAATGCGTTGGAGCGTGCGGGAACGGAACGCCGCCTTGCTCTGCCACCGTGCCTCATACGGACCGACGTCGCCAACTCCCTCGAGCCTGGCCTAAAGGGCATCACGTGTGCCCATCCACCGCCCTTCTTACCCTTGAAGCCGCCACTCGTTTCGGTACAAGATAAGCCATGATGGCCCTGACGCTGCAAGAATTGTCCGGACGGCCGCCTACTCGACAAAGATAGCACATCACGCTCCCTCACGTAGCTAAATAGTGCGGCGTGCATGTGATTCGCTTTCCTTGATCTATAAAAGGAGGACGAACCCCCCCGCCGGGCAGTAGTGGCGAGGGAGACAACACAAACGCCCCGCGACCCTCGTACACACAACACAACACAACACAACACCGCCGCCCACGACACCAGGGACTTGGAAGCCACGCTTCCTCTCCCGCCTCGCTTTCGTAGCTTCCCCACACAGTCCACCCCGTGCCGAGCAATATAGTGCCTCGAGCACACCACCGCCGGACGTACGGCCCCCTACTTCGAACCAGGATAAATCCCGTGTCTCTTATTGCTTAGCATGGACCATCGAGGGATAGACTCGGCGCTTATTATTGGTTAGTGTTGGGACCATATTCCGCACCGACGCTGGCGCCCACCGCGCCCCAATCGAGCGCCCAAGGTCAATCCGTCAACCTCCTCCATGGTGATTCAGACCGAGTACCGGCGAGGACGCGCCACCGCATGGGTAGCCGGACCCCTCCCCGCCGGTTCGAAATCCTGCTCTCTGGGGCCCGAACTGGCAGCCACCGGGAACGACCACCCCATGCGCCCCACCAACCGTGAGGAGCCCCGCGGCGCCGCGCTGTGCCTAGTCCGCTCCGCCCCGCCGCGCGCACCACCATGGCGCGTACACCCCGCAGCGCGTATGTTGTGGGTCCGTCGACGCCACGACGCCGCCGCCGCCTCCGGTCGCCCCTCGCGCTAGGCATGTCCGAGTGACGGCGAGCCGAGCGCGCCGCCTCTCTCGCCCCGCGCGCCCGTCATCACGACCACCGCCACCCCAACGGGACAGCCGCACGGCTCTCCAGATCGCGCTTTCCCATTGGGTCGCGTGGTGCCACGACGGCCCCTACGACGCCAACATTAACACCACGATGCGTTGTGGCTCCCCCAGCCGTCACGTTTTCTGCTGCCAGTGAATCCCGCCGCCCCAAAGGACGAATCGTCCCCAGCTCTCTTGACGCGCCACCACCCGCTAACCTCCACGGCACGCGGAGTGGGACCCCTCTCGGCGTGCCGGACCCGCCCATGTTCCGCCGTTTCCGGACGCTACGGACCATCGGTTCGGCCGCTCCGACGACTCCGCATACGGGAGCTACGACCCCGCCCGGGAGGGCTCTGGCTACGTGCCAACGACTGAAAGTTCAACGCCACCGCCCCGTGGGCGCCGGGAGACGGGCAGATCACGCCGCCCCAAGGAACGCTCGCGCGCCCGGCCGGCGGTGGGCCAAGCACTCCCGCCGGGGCCGACGCCGATGCTAGGCTCGGCCCGTGCCCGTGAGCTCGAGGCTAAGTCATTCGAGGAGTACCGGACCGTGCGGGCCGCTCCGTGCCTCAATGGCGGGGAAGCCTCCGCGTGCTGCGCGAACGCGCGCGGAGCCGGGCAAATGTGTCCGCGACCGCATCAACGCCGACTTCAACGTCGACAACCCGGGGGGACGCGCCTCCGCGGGGGGCGCTCGCAAGCTCATTGCCACCGCGACGCCGGCCGGCGGCCATGCCGCACCCTCGACCCCCGAGGCGTGGACTTGCACCGCAAGGTACAGGTTCTCATCGAGCAAGCGGCCGTCCGGGGGCCGAGGCCGAGAGAGAGCAGCGCTGCGTGATCTTCCCCAACAGGGGGATGCGCCGGACGATGTGGCCGCATAACGGGGGCGAACCCCCATCTACGCAGTGAAGCGCGCGGGCGACCCGCCAACCCCAGACGCACGCTTGGCCAAGGAGCGGCTCCTTGACGCATGCAGGCGCCGGACCCGCGACGCCCGCAACGGCCATCAACGCCCGCGCACGAGCAAGCGGACGCGGGAGCGGCCAGGGGGCTGGCCACCCACGACGGGGTGGACGCTACGACAGTCGACGAAGACCGCTCTCCTGTCTCTGGAGCCCCCGTGAGACCCCTGTGTTCGGCACGGGGAGATCCGTGCGGCGGCCTTTCCCCCAATGCTTCCGCCAACCCTCGACCATCGCCAAGTACAACGGGGAGACGGATCCCCGCGTGTGGCTCAACGACTACGCGCCCCGGCGTGCCACTTTGGCGGGGCCACCTGCCGACGTGGTCATCATCCGCAATTTGCCCCCCGCACCCCTACGATGCCGCCGTGACGTGGCTCCTCGAGCACCTCGCCCGCCCCTCCGCATCCACAACCGGGACGCACCTGGTCCGCACGTTCGTGGGCAACTTCTGCAGGCACGTACGTGCGCCCCGGAAATTTTCGGGGACCCCGCGCTTCGCACCCGGTGGCCTTGGCGAGTCGTCGCGGACTCCATACGACACTTCTCCAAGCGCCGTATGTAGCTCCCGCCGTGGCGCAATCCGAGACCGGCGGGCCTTTCTTGAGGGGGCGGCCTCACACGTGCTCGGACCTCGTGCGAGAGCCGGGGGCGCATTCCGCCCGCGGACGCCAACAAGTCGGTTCGACATTGCCACCGCCCTCGCCTCAGAGAGGAGGCCGTGGGGGCAATCTTCGACGGCAAGAAGCGCAAGCGGCCGTGATGATGCGCCCGCAGAGGGCAGCAAGTCCAGGGAGCCCCACCGCAAGGAAAAAAGCGGGGCAAGAAGGGAAGCAGCCGCGCCGCCGCGAGGCGCGCGAGCAGGGGCGCGACGCGCTGATGCCGAGGCTCTTGGCCGTTGACCCGCCCCGACGGGGGCCCTCGACCGGGCCCTCGAGGTCCGGGGGTGTTTGATGACATGCTCGAAAAAGCCATGTCCTTACCATAAGACCCCGTTGAACCATACCCTTGACCAATGCGATATGCCTGCGAGTTCTATGGCCACGTCGCCGCGAAGGAAGCGTGAGGCCAAGAAAGACCCGAGGAGATGGTGACGCCGGCGATTTCCCCGCCGTGGAGAACGTGTTCCCCATCTTTGGGGGACCCACCGTCGACATGTCGACCCGCCGCCGTAAGCGGGAGCGGCACGAGGTCCTCGCCACACGGAGAGGGCACCTCCATCCCTCCTCAACCGGTCGGAAGACGCCATTACCTTCAAAGCAGAGAAGAACGCATCCCGAACCTCGCATCCCCCAACCCGGCCGCACCCTTTTTTGGTCGACCCAATCATCGGGAACGCGCGGTTCTCAAAGGTCTTGGATGGACCCGAGTGCGTTGTACCTCAACATCCTCTACGCGCACACGCCGTGCCCCACGGGGACCTGGGCCGGGACCAAAACGCGGGCCGGAAGACGAAGCCGTTCCATGGCGGCCGCGTCCGGCGGCGGGTGTCCACAAGACCACGGCAGATCGATCTCACGGCGGGCTGGTTCCCAAGACCGCGAAGAATTTCCGCGTGCGGAAACACTCACCTTCGAGGTGGTGGGGTTCAAGGGCGCCTACCAGGCCATACTTGGGGCACTCGCTACGCCCAAATTCATGGCGTTCCCCATCTACACCCACTTGAAGATGAAGATGCCGTGCCAAACGACATCATCATCGTAGGCTCGTCCATCGAACACGCATTCGACCGCGACGTCGAGTGCGTAGAGGACCCAGGTTCGGCGCCGGATGAGCGCCGGTGACCACCTTGGAGAAGATGGTCAACGAAGACCCCGACTCCACCGCCAAGCACACCGCACCTCCGAGGCCGCCGGCGTACCAAGGACGTCCCCCTCGACCCTTCGCTTCCGAGGGCAAGGTGACGAGGGTCGCTCCACCCTCGATCCCAAATAGGAAGTGGTGCTCGTCGACTCTCTCCATGCCAACGCCGACATCTTCGCGTGGAGCCCCTTTGACATGCCAGCATCCCGAGGGAGGTCGCCGAGAGCACTCCCTTGACATCTTCAAGCCTCACGCCCGGCGCTCGTGCAACAACGGCCGCGCCGCTTCGACGAGGAGCCGCCACGGCTATTGGAGTGGAGCTTCATGAAGCTTCTAAAGGTCGGCTTCATCAAGGAAGTGTTCCACCCAACGTGGCTAGCAAACCCCGTACTTGTAAAGAAAAAGAATGGGAAATGGCGGATGTGCATGCATCGACACTAGTCTTAATAAAGCATGTCCTAAAGTTCCTTTTCCTTGCCACACATTGATCAAATTGTTGACTCAACGGCCGGGTGTGAGTTGCTCTGCTTCCTTGATGCCTACTCCGGTATCATCAAATAAAGATGAAGGAGTTTCGACTGTACCGCGACTTCGTTCATCACGCCTGCCGGATGTTCTGCTACGTCACGATGCCGTTCTGGCCCCCGAACACGCGAGTGCGACATACCGCCGCCGGGTGGCGCACGTTACGGAGATCACACCTGACGGACGGTCGAGGCGTACGCTATGACATCGTCGTGAAAACCTTGTAGGCGACGACCCCGTCTGGGCGACCTCGGCATCGCGTTCGGCCGGCCCCGGCGGCCAATGGGGTCAAATTAAACTCCGAAAAGTGTGTCTTTGGAGTGCCGCGAGGCATGCGTCTCTTAGGATACATCGTGTCCCACGGGGCATCGAGGAAGCCAACCCCGAGAAGGTTGCGCCCTCGAACGAATGGGCCCGATCCGGACCTCAAAGGGGTGCAAAAGGTGCCGGGTGCCTTGCCGCCTTGAGCCGCTTCATCTCGCGGCCTCGCCGAGAAGGGCCTCGTCCTCTATCGCCTCCCCGGGCGGAAGCACGAGCGCTCCTAATGGACTCGCCGAGGCCCTGGTGATGCGCTCGACAAACCCGAAGGCGGCCCTTAACGCACGCCCGACTCCTCACGCCCCGCCGCGCAGACCCGCGAACCCCGGAAATTTCACGTGGCCGCAACCACCCAGGTGGCCGCCGCTAGTGGTGGAGCGCACGGAGGAAGGGCACGCCCGCCGTCCACCCGCCTTGCCTACTACATGCGAGGTCTTGTCCGACACCAAGACGCGCTACTCCCAAGTCCAAAAGCCGCCGCACGCGGTGGTCTCCTCGCCGGCGCAAGTTACGCTCACTACTCGAGGCCCACCCCGCCCGGCAAGGGTGTCCTCCCTTCCCGCCGGGGGGATCATCCAACCGACGTTGGGGGCCAAGCGGTGACCGCCGTGGTCCGTGGAACCGTTGGGCGAGACGCCGCCTGCGCCGCAAGGCCATCAAGTCCCGCATCCCCGGCGGATTTCGTCGCCGAATGGACGGGACACGCAATGCCACCGCCACAAACCAAGCATAGGCCGGACTCCGTATTTCGACTCGTTCGGCGATGAAAACAGGGCGGCGCGCGGCCCGCCTTCGTGTCACCCCCAGGGAGCACATGCGTACACGGTGCGCCCCTCCGCTCCCCGCCGAACAACATGGCCGAGTACGAGGCCCCTCCTTTGCGGCCTCAAGATCGCCATCGCGTTGGCGCCAAGCGCCGACGTGCGAGGGGACTCGGTACCGCGTGATTGACCAAGTCATGAAGAACGCGAGCTGCCATGACGACAAGATGGAGGGGCCCACCGCAAGGCCGTGCGAGCCCCTCGAAGACAAATTCCACGCCATCGAGCTCAATCACGCGCCCCGTCGCACAACGAGGAGGCGGGACGAGTCGGCCAAGATCGCGTCCCGGCGATCACCGCCCGAACGCCGCCCGCGATGAGCATTGCGGCCCCCTGGCCGCCCCCGAGCCTCACCCCTCGAGCCACACGTAACCCCGGGGCTCCCTCGAATCCGGGGGCCGGTGCGGAACCCATGGATGAGGACCCCTCGAACGAGGCGTACGTGCTCTCCCTCCTTGGAGGGGCTGGCGCTGTGGGGCTACCATGGGGCCGGGGGGGAGGGACATCGAGCCGGCCCCCGCTCGAGCGCCGACCGGTGTGACAAGTACGTGCTCGGATGGCCCGAGGGAAACCCCACGGACCGGCCGCGCCGCATCGGCGGTGATGGCGAAGTCCTTCGCCCTCGTCGACGAGCCGTACAAGCGCGCCGCCCTCCCGCATCTTGCGCCGGTGCGTTCCCATCCCCGAGGGGCGCGAGCTCGCGGACATCCACGGACCCTCGCGGCCACCGCGCGGCGGCCGCCGCGTACCCTTGCTGGCAACGCGTTCCGCCAAGGCTTCTACCGGCCCACCGCGGCCGAGGACGCCGCCGAGATCGTACGCACCGCGAGGGGTGCCGCTTACGCCCACAAGTCCAACCTTCCCGCCTGCGGCCCGCACCATCCCCATAACATGGCCGGTCGCCGTGTGGGGGCCGGACATCGTCGTGCCCTCGCGAAAGGCGCCGGGGGGCTTCACCCACTTGCCGATCGCGATCGACAAGTTCTCCAAGTGGGTGGAGGTACGCCCATTACCAATCTCGTGACGAGCCGCGATGACATTCTTCACCGACATCGTCCACCGCTTCGCAGTGCCAAACTCCATCATCACCGACAATGGGTCCCGCTCGACGGCAGGAAATTGGAGTTTTGCGACAAATTCCACAACCGTGTGGATTGGGCAGCTCGTGGCACACCCACGCACCAACGGCCAAGTAGAGCGTGCCAACAAGATGATCCTACAAGGCCTTAAGCCTAGGATTTTTGACCAGCCCAAATGACCGGCCTGAAATGGCTCCAAGAATTACCAACAGGGCCGTGTGGAGCCTAAGGGACCACCCCCGAGCAGAAGCCACCGGTTCACCCCGCTTTTTTCTAGTCCATGGCGCGGAGGCCGGCCCTCCCCACCGACTTAGAATACGGATCGCCTAGAGTTCGAGGCTACTACGAGGAAGCCAACCGGGCCGAGCCCGCGAGGACCCGCCGGACCACCTGGACGAGGCACGCCCTCGTGGCCTTGATGCATTCCGCAAGGTATCGGGGCACCCTTAGCGCTACCAAGCACGCAAGATACGCCGACGGGACTTCAGTGACGGGGACTTGGTCCTAAGGCTACGCCAAGACAACCGAGGACGCCACAAGCTATCGCCTCCATGAGAGGGACCCTACGTCGTGGTGAAGGTGCTCAAGCCCGGCACGTACAAGCTGGCCAATGAGGATGGTGAAGAGCTCACCAACGCTTCGAACATCCAACAGCTACGTCGCTTCTACCCCTAGCTAAGATTTCCAAGTATTTTTGTTGTAAAAATCACATGACCAACGCCCCTGTTGGTGACAACTATGTAAACGCCATAAGTCTAATGAAAAGGGCAACTCGGCTTTCCCCTGAAACCGAAGTTACCCTCGGGGGCTACCACAGGGGGGGCATCCCCCCCCCAAAATGGTCCCATTTTTGCGCAAAAACGAAACAACTCACGCGCGCTAAGTTTGTTTTCTACTTCGACCCCGAGCAACGATTCGAACAGGCGCAGTGCCCCCTAGGAGGAAGGAGCGCGCGAGCCGTAGATAGCTTACGCCTCCACGAGGATACGGCCCTTCTCTCTCGCCTCCAACCCACAGTGCCACTCGCGAAAATCGAACTCCCCTAACTAGAATCTACTCGGAAGAAGGAGAAACAAAAAGCGTAATAAACAAAAGACATCACTTTACATCGGCAAATGATTATGGCAAAAATATCTTGTTTTTTTACAAAGGCCGCACGGCGCGCCGCACCGATACATCAACAAAAACGGGCCTAGCGCCCACCGCTCGCGGGGAGGAGCGGTGGCGCCACCGGTCCGGAAGAGGGAGCTCCTCGAAGGCTTCGCGCCGAGCGCCCGCGGCATCGGCGGCCGCCGCGTCCACGCGCTCCATCGCCACCTCGTCCTCGACACCCTCGGAACGACGTAGCCTCCGCCGCCTCGAAGTCGACCTCATAGTGGGACCGCACCACCCCGAGGGCCTTCCGACGCCAAGACGCGCCGCCTCCGCGCATACGCCGTGACATGGCCGCTAAGGGGCGCGTAGGCGGCCGGCCAACGAGCTACTGCCCCGTGCTCGCCCTCCTCCACGACCCGCGCGAGAGTCTCGAGGGCCGCGCGTTGCGCAACTCCCCGTAGCTCCCGCTCGCAGGAGTTGTAGGAGGCCCGCGCCGGCCGCCCGCGCGGCCGCGCGTCCCGCAGCGGTGCGCAAGCCCGGAATCGCCAAGACAAGAAAGAAATCGAAAAAAGGAGTGCGAACCTCCAACGTAAAACCAACAAAACAGAGTCAAGCACCGGCTCACCTTCGACTTGCTTCCAATCCACCTCGAGGGCGTGGCGCTCGGCCTCGACCGCGCCCTCGAGGCCCTGACGGTCTCACCTGCTCTGGGAGGGCCGGCTCCGGCCCGCGCGGCGGTGATGCCGAGCACCATCGCCCACACTCAAGCTTGGAGAACTCGGTGTTCCGGCCTCCAAAGAATCCTCGCGCCGCCTCGCGAGCGACGCGATCCTCGCTCCCCGCCGACCGGCGTCGGCGAGGGCGGCCTGCTCCTCGCTGGAGCCGCCCCCGCCCCTTGGCGGGGTGGTGCGCTCCCGCGTGCGGTCCTCGCAGACGGCAAGCGCCGCGACCTTGGTGTCGAGGGTGGCCTTCAAGTCGTGGCCTCCTGGGCCCTTTGCTCGAGCGCCCGCCCCGCCCCCCGGCCCGGCGCCGCCGCGCCGCGCGCCCCTCAAGCGACGAGCGGAGCCCCCGCTTCTCGTTGCGACGCCGGCCACCTCCGCCTCCCGCCTGGTCGCCAGCGTCCGCATCTTCTCCAGGTCCGAGCGCGCCTGCCGCAGCGCCTCATCACTTTCGATGAGGGCCTGCAAACCCGCTCGAGGCTAGAGGGACGCGCCGGGTCTTGCCTTGTGCTCTCGTGGAGTTCATCGCGCAAGGCCATGGCCCGGTACGACAACCAGCCGTCCGGAGTCCTGAGGGCGTCGGCAAGCGCGTTGAAGGCGCCGCATCGCTCCCGGAGCTGGTGGAGCTCGGCGTTCACCCGGTCGAAGGCGCCGTACTTATCGCGGGCGGAGGCGCTCGAGCTCCTCGTCGCCCACAAGTCAAAGCGCAAGCATCATGACACGCAGACGGCGCGCGTAAACGAGGGGAAAGAGGAAAACGAGCAACGATGCCCTACCTCGGAAGACACGCCACGCCGGGCCGCCGTGGACCCTCGCCGCCTCGTTCGCGCACGGTCGAGCGTGGGGGCCGTGGGCGCGAGCTCTCCCTGCCTCCTCGCTCCCCCCCCGGGCGCCGCGCGAACGCGGGGCGAGTTGTCGGATCCCTCCACCGGGGGGAGCGGCCGCGCGGAAGACGAGGCCTCTACGCCGTGCCCTCGCCCCCCGCCACCATGTGGCCGTCGCGCCGCCCTCACGAGGGCCCCCTCCCCGGGACTCGAGGAGAGCGTGGGGAAGCTCACCCACCGATCCCACCGCGGCGGGCGGGGAGTCGTCGTCCGGATCTCCACCACCGCCGCCGGGGAGCGCGCCGGCAGCGCCGCCCCTCGTGTCGCTCCGCCGGCCGCCTCCACTTGCGCCTCCGTGACCACGGGCGCCGGCTCGACGCGGCGCCGTGGCCACGCCTCCGCCGCGCCTCCACGACCACGGCGCCCGTCCGCCCCTCAACCACAACCACGGGTGCCACCGCGGGCCGCACCCGCTCGCCCTCCGCCGCGGCCGGCGCCACGGACCGCGCCTCCGTCGCGGCGCCCACCGCCGGCCGCATCTCCACCACAGCGCGCCGCGGGCGCATCCCCGCCACGACCGGCGCCGCCACTCCCCGACAACCGCCGGCCGCGCGGAGGCGAAGCCGATCCGCCCGCCGAGGCCTCGAGGCCTCGCCCGCGCCTTGCGAGCCCTCGCCTGCCGTCGCCGTGCTTGCCTCCCGCCCGCGGCGCCTCGACGAGCGCCGCCGGGTGGGAATGGACGCGTCCGCCCTCGGCACCTTGGCCGGGTGCGAGGGGGAGGCACGGTTGGCACCACCCCGCCCAAGCACAAGCGTAAAGTCGAACGCCCTGATCACCAAAAACCAAACCCAGCAGAAGGGCAAGCCCCTTACCTCGAAGAGGAGAAGGCGCGCTTCCTCTTCCTCGAGGCTTCGGCGGATGAGGCCCGCGCGGCCGACGCGCCGGTCGCCGCTGTCGGGGACAGCCCTAGGGGACCCCTTAAACAACGGGGAAATCCTCACTTAAAACCCGCAACAAAGCCAAAACACAATTTGCCTAACCATGCAGGGAACAGCCCACGCCGCAGGGACTCCGACGGCCCATCAAGGCGGCCCTCTTAGAGATCCCCCGAGCGGCTCCGCCCGCTCGAGGATACGCGCCTCGGGCGGGCTCCGCCCCGTTCGAGGGGGTAGCACTTCCCTCGAGTGGGGCTCCGCCGCCGAGGGCTCGCTCCCCCTCGAGCGGGGTTCCGCCTCGCTCGAGGGCACGTCCCGCCCCCCCGCCGGGGTCCGCCACGCTCGAGGGCGCCCTTCACGCGTGCGCCGGCCCCCGTACACGGGCACGTAACGCCCCGACACCCGTGGGACGGCGTCATCATGCGCCGGGGCTCGCGCGCCGGTGCCGCCGCACCAACTCCCCCGTGGAGGAGCCCATCCCCATCACCGTGGGGAGGGACTGTGCAACGTGGCCGGTGTCGGTCCCCGTGACGCCGTGCGCCCGCTCCAAGACGGCTAACGCGCCGAGCCCCTCGAAGGGGGGCCGGGATGCACTCTCGATTCACTTTCTTGTGACCCTGCGGGGGTTAGGGTGGAGGCGCTAGGCCGGTGGAACGCCATCCCGGCCACTGTAGCGCGGCCGTGGGCCGCCATCCCCGCGCGTGCAGGCGCACGCTAGGCGCTGTAGCAACAACTCCAGCACTGTGAAGCGCGTTGGGAAGGGACGTCGTTCTACCTACTCCTGTACTCCATACGAGCCAACGCCGCACCTCCCTCTAGCCTATCAGAGGACATCGCCACCATCCGCCGCCCCTTCTACCCTCGAACCGCCACCGGCTCGGGTACAAGGTAGGCCATGATGGCCGCATCGCCGCGAGGATCGTTCGACGGCCGCCCACTCTACGGCACAGCACGTCGCACTTCCTCACATAGCTAGATAGCGCGGCACGCATGTAATCCGCCTCCCCTTGATCTATAAAAGGGGGGCGGACCCCTCCAGCCCGTGGGGGGAGAGACGGACGAACACCGTCGACGGATAGCACACAACACACCACATACTCATTCTCCAACTCTCCCACGATCTCTTCACCCACTCCCCGCAGACTTGGAAGCCACGCTTCCTCTCCCGCCTTGCTTGTAGCAGCCCCACTACAGGCACCCCCGGTGCTGAGCAATATAGTGCCTTGAGCACACCCCTGCTAGACGTACGGCCCCCTCGGCCGGAACCAGGATAAATCCCGTGTCTTTTATTGCTTAGCATCGACCATCGAGGGATAGACCTGGGCGCTTTCTACTGGTTAGTGTCGGGACCATATTCCGCACCGACAGTTGGCGCCCACCGTGGGGCAATCAAGTGCCTAAGGTCATTCCATCAACTCCCTCCATGGTGATCCGCACTGAGTACCGTGCTACACGCTACTGCATGGGTAGCTCGGACCCCCTCCCAGCCGGGTTCGAAATTCGCTTCGGGGACCCCGAACTTTCGGGCCACGGGGAACGGCTATCTCATGCGCCTCACCAACCGTGAGGAGCTCCGCACGCGGCGCCGGGCCGTACGCCCGGCCCCCGGCCGCACGCACCACCATGGCGCAGCGCCCGCGGCACCGATGCCGCGGCCCGTCGACGCCGCGACACCACCGTCGCTCCGGGCGCCGTTCGCGCGGGCGCGGTCCGAGTGGCGGCGGCCGAGCGCGCCGCCACTCGCTGCGGTGCGCCCGCCATCACGACCGCCACCGCCCCGGCGGGACAGCGCACGGTCTCCGGACCGCGCATCTCCATCGGGCTGCGTGGCGCTACGTCGGCCTACAATGCCAACATCAACACCACGATGCGCAGGGTCCCGCCTGGCCGTCACGTCTTCGTCACCAGGGATCCCGGCGCCTCGGCAGGGGACGAGTCGTCCCTGGGTTCCGTCGACGCGTTGCCACCCGCCAACCGCCACGGATACGCGGAGTGGGACTTCCTTGGCGTGCCAGACCCAGTTGTGTTCCGGCGATTCCTCGACGCTCGCGACTACCGGTTTGGCCGCTCCGATGACTCCGGCACGGGAGTTACGATCCCGCGCGGGAGTGCTACGCCGTCATCACCAACGACCCGGCCAATGCCGCCGGTGCGGTGTGCGCGGAGACGGGGGAAGTCACGCCGCCCCGTGGATCGCCACGCGCCCGGCCGCGGGGCCAAGCGCTACCGGCCGGGGCCGACGCCGACGCGCGCGCCAGCCCGGGCTCGCGAGCTTGAGGCCAAGCGGGCGCAGGAATACGGACGGTGCGGCCGCTCCGCGCCCTCAATGGCAGGGGAAGCCTCCCCGCGCGCGGCGACCGCGCACGGGAGCCGGGCCGACAGTGTCCGCGACCGCATCAACACCGTCCCCAACGTCGACAACGCGGACGCGCCCGCGCGGGCGAGCCAAAAGCTCATCGCCGCCGCTACGTTGCTGCGGGCCATGCCGGCACCCTCGACCCCTGAGGCTCGAGACCTGCACCGCAAGGTGCAAACTCTCATTGAGCAAGCGGCCGTTCAGCAGGCTGAGAGCTCGGCCTCACGCATCCGCCAACAGGGGGATGCGCGGGACGACGAAGCTGCACCGGGAGGCGAACCCTCGGTGCACGCATGGGAACCGGTGGGGCGGCCCGCCGTCCAAGGACGCACGCCGGCTAAGGAGCGGCTCCTTGACGCACGCAGGGCGCCGGATGGCGACGCCCCGCAACGTCATCAACGCCGTGCGCACCGGCCAGGCGCGACGCACGAGCAACAAGGGGCTACCCACCCTCGACGGGGTGGACGCCTACGACAGCGGCGAGGACCGCTCCCCGACGCCGAGCCCCCGTGGACCCGTGTGTTCGGGCCGGGAACCGCGCGGCGGCGTTCCCCCAACGCTTCCGCCCAACCCTCGACCATCGTCAAGTACAACGGGAGACGGACCCCCGTGTGTGGCTCAACGATTACCGCTTGGCCCCGCGACCGGGCGGGGCCACCGGTGACGAGGTCATCGTCCGCAACTTGCCCCCCGCATCTCGGCGACGCGGCCGGACATGGCTCGAACACTTGCCCGCCGGCCGCATCCACAACCGGGACGATCCGGTCCGCACATTCGTGGGCAACTTCCGTGGGCACATACGTGCGCCTTGGAAATTCGTGGGACTCGCGCTCCCGCACACGGAAGCCCGCGAGTCGCCGCGGGACTTCATACGGCGCTTCTCCAAGCGCCGCACGGAGCTCCCCCGCCGTGGCCCGGGCCCGAGATCGTGCACGCCTTCCTCGAGGGCACCACGTGCCGGACCTCGTGCGGGAGCTAGGACGCAGCCCCGCCCGCGGACTCAAACGAGCTGTTCGACATCGCCACCCGCCCCGCCTCCGGAGAAGAGGCCGTGGGGGCGATCTTCGACGGCAAGAAGGGCAAGCGCTCGGAGGACGCGCCCGCGGAGGGCAGCAAATCCAAGGAGCCCCACCGCAACGACAAGCGGGGCAAGAAGGGGAAGAAGCCGCGCCACGAGGCGCCCGAGCAGGGGCGCGACGGCGGCAATGCTGAAGCCCTTGCTGTTGACCCGGCTCGACGGGGCCCTCGACCGGCCCCTCGAGGCCCGGGGGTGTTCGACGACATGCTGAAAAAGCCATGTCCTTACCACAAGACCCCAGTGAATCACACCCTTGAGCAATGCGATATGCTCAAGAAGTTCTATGGCCGTGCCGCCGCGAAGGAGGCAGAGGCCAAGAAAGACGGAGGCGATGGCGACGCAGGCGGCTTCCCCGCCGTCAAAAATGTGTTCCTCATCGTTGGGGGGCCAACAATCGACATGTCGACGCGCCAGCGCAAGAAGGAGCGGCACGAGGTCCTCGCCGCGGAGAGGGCGCCTCCGTCCTTCCTCAATTGGTCGGAGGAAGCCATCACATTCAGCCGGGAAGACCACCCAAACCGCGTCCCCAACCCGGCCGCACCCGCCGGTGGTCGACCCCATCATCGGAACGCACGGTTCTCGAAGGTCCTCATGGACGGAGGCGCAGCCTCAACATCCTCTACGCGCACACGTTGCGCCCGATGGGGACGGGTTGGACCCGCCTGCGGCCCAAAGCACGAAGCCGTTCCACCCGCATCGCACCCGGCAAGCGGTGTCCAGCCCCTCGGCGCATTGACCTCGCCCCCTTGGGTTGGCACCCCAAAGAACATCCGCAAGGAGATCCTCACCTTCGAGGTGGTGGGGTTCAAGGGGGCCTACCACGCTATACTTGGGCGACCCTGTTACGCCAAATTCATGGCGGTCCCCAATTACACCTACCTGAAGATGAAGATGCCGGGACCAAACGGCATCATCACCGTCGGCTCGTCGATCGAGCACGCATTCGACTGTGACGTCGAGTGCGTAGAACACGCAGGCACTAGCGCCGGATGAAGCGCCGGTAAACACGCCGGGAGAAGATGGTCAACGAAGACCTCAACTCCGCCGCCAAGCACGCCGCACCTTCGAGGCCGCGGAGCGTACCAAGGGGGTCCCCCTCGACCCCTTCGCCCCCGAGGGCAAGGCGTTGAGGGTCGCCTCCACCCTCGACCCCAAATAGGAAGTGGTGCTCGTCGACTTTCTCCGCGCCAACGCCGACATCTTCGCGTGGAGCCCCTCGGATATGCCGTGCATCCCGAGGGAAGTCGCCGAGCACTCCCTTGACATCCTGCCAAACGCCCGCGCCGTGCAGCAACGGCTCCGCCGCTTCGACGAGGAGCGGCGACGGGCAATCGGAGCGGAGCTGCGGAAGCTTCTCGAGGCCGGATTCATCAAGAAGGTGTTCCACCCAACGTGGCTAGCAAACCCCGTGCTTGTAAAGAAAAAGAATGGGAAGTGGCGGATGTGTATAGACTATATTAGTCTTAATAAAGCATGTCCCAAAGTTCCTTTTCCTTTGCCACGCATTGATCAGATCGTTGATTCAACGGCTGGGTGTGAATTGCTTTGCTTCCTTGATGCCTACTCCGGATACCACCAAATAAAGATGAAGGAGTCCGACCAGCTCGCGACTTCGTTCATCACACCGTTCGGGACGTACTGCTACGTCACGATGCCGTTTGGCCTCAGAAACGCGGGTGCAACATACCACGTTGCATGCAAGACGTTTTTTGGGGATCACGTCGGCGAACGGTCGAAGCATACGTGGACGACATCGTCGTAAAGACCAGAAGGCGACGACCTCGCTGGCGACCTTGGCGTCGCGTTCAACCGCCTACGGCCAATGGGGTCAAATTAAACCCCAAAAAGTGTGTCTTTGGAGTGCCGCGAGGCATGCTCCCCGGGATACATTGTCTCCCGGCGGGGAATCGAGGCCAACCCCGAAAAGGTTGCGGCCCTCGAACGAATGGGTCCGATCCGGACCTCAAAGGGGTGCGAGAAGGTGTTGGGGTGCCTCGCCGCCTTGAGCCGCTTCATCTCGCGGCTCGGTGAGAAGGGCCTCGCCCCTCTACCGCCTACTCAAGAAGCACGAGCGCTTCTCCCGGACCGCCGAGGCCCAAGATGCGCTCGACAAGCTGAAGGCGTCTCTAACGCACGCCCCGATCCTCACGCCGCCGCAAGACGGCGAACCCCCGCAGCGCCTCTACGTGGCCGCAACCACCCAAGGTGGTCGGCCGCCGTAATTGTCGTGGAACGCATGGAGGAAGGGCATGCCTTGCCCGTGCGCCGGCCGGCCTACTACATCGGGCCGAGGTCCCGTCGACACGAAGACGCGCTACCCCCGTGTCCGTGCTGCCGTACGCGGTAGTCCTCGCGCGGCGCAAGCTCCGCCACTACTTCGAGGCCCACCCCGTCACGGTGGTTTCCTCCTTCCCACTGGGAGAAATCATCCGCAATCCCGACGCCGCGGGCAAGATCGCCAAGTGGTCCGTAGAGCTGATGGGTGAGACGCTCGCCTACGCCCCTCGCAAGGCCGTCAAGTCCCAAATCTTGGCGGATTTCGTCGCCGAATGGACGGACACGCAGCTACCGCCGCCGCAAATCCAAGCGGAGGCCGGACTCGTTCTTCGACGGCTCGGTGATGAAAACAAGAGGGCGCGGGCTCGCTCTTCGTGTCACCCCTCGGGGAACACATGCGGTACGCGGTGCGCCTCCACTTCCCCGCGTCTAACAATATGGCCGAATACGAGGCCCTCCTCTCGCGGCCTCAAAATCGCCATCGAGTTAGGCGTCAAGCGCCTCGATGTGCGGGGGGGACTCGCAACTCTTGATCGATCAAGTCATGAAGAACGCGAGCCGCCACGACGACAAGATGGAGGCCTACTTCAAAGCCGTGCGAGCCCTCGAGGACAAGGTTCTACGCGCATTGAGCTCAACCACGTGCCCCGCCGTACTACGAGGAGGCGGACGAGCTCGCTAAGATCGCGTCCCGGCGGATCACCGTCCCCCCGAACGTTTCGCGCGCGACGTCACCCAACCCTCGGTCGTCTTCGAGCCCTACCCCCTCGAGTCACAACGAACCCCTCGGGGGCTCCCTCGAATCCGGGCCGGGTGCGGAACCCATGGACGAGGACCCCTCGAACGAGGCGTACGTGCTCTCCCTCCTCGAGGGGTACGGCTCCCCGGGGGCCGACGTGATGGACATCGAGCCGGCTCTCGTCCAAGAGGACTGGCGCGAAAAATACATCGCCCGGATCGCTCGAGGGGAACTCCCCGCGGACCGGCCGCGGCCGGCGCACGCCAGGATGGCCAAGTCTTTTGCCCTCGTTGACGGCGAGCTGTACAAGCGCGCGCCTCCGCATCCTACAGCGGTGCGTGCCCATCCCCGAGGGGCGCGAGCTCCTGTGGGACATCCATGCGGGGATCTGTGGTCACCACGCCGCGCCCCGCACCCTCGTCGGCAACGCGTTCCGCCAGGGCTTTTACTGGCCCACTGCGGTCGCGGACGCCAGCGAGATCGTGCGCACCTGTGAAGGGTGCCAGTTCTACGCCCGCAAGTCCAACTTGCCCGCCCATGCCCTATAGACCATCCCCGTAACGTGGCCGTTTGCCGTGTGGGGGCTGGACATCGTCGGGCCCCTGCGGAAGGTGCCCGGGGGCTTCACCCACTTGTTGGTCGCGATCGACAAGTTCTCCAAGTGGGTGGAGGTGCGCCCCATCACGAATCTAAGAGCAGAGCAGGCGGTAACATTCTTCACCGACATCGTCTACCGCTTTGGAGTGCCAAACTCCATCATCACCGACAATGGGTCCCAGTTCAAAGGCAAGAAGTTCTTGGAGTTCTGCGACAAGTTCCACATCCGTGTGGATTGGGCAGCTGTGGCGCACCCACAGACCAACGGCCAAGTAGAACGTGCTAATGGCATGATCTTACAAGGCCTAAAACCCAGAATTTTCGATCAGCTGAACAAATCTGGGCGAAGATGGCTCCAAGAGCTACCAGCGATTGTGTGGAGCCTAAGGACCACCCCGAGTAGAGCCACTGGGTTCACCCCGTTTTTCCTAGTCCATGGCACGGAGGCCGTCCTCCCCACGTACTTAGAATACGGTTCGCCCGTGGTTCGAGGCTATGACGAGGATGCCGGCCCGCCGAGCCCGCGAGGACTCGTTGGATCGGCTCGGACGAGGCACGCCTCGTGGCCCCGATGCATTCCGCGAGGTACCGAGCCAGGGCCCTCGTGCGCTATCAAGCACGCAAGATACGCCGACGGGATTTCGCCGAAGGGGATGCGGTCCTAAGGCTACGCCAAGACAACCGAGGGCGCCACAAGCCGTCGCCCCCATGGGAGGGACCCTACGTCGTGGTGAAGGTACTCAAGCCCGCACGTACAAGCCGGCCAACGAAGACGGTGAAGAGCTCACAAACGCTTGGAACATCCAACAGCTATGTCGTTTCTACCCCTAGCTAGGATTCCCAAGCATTTTCTGTTGAAAAAATCATACGCGCCAACGCCCCCGCTTGGTGACAACTATGTAAACGCCTCAAAGTCCAATGGAAAGGGCAACTCGGCTTTCCCCTGAAACCCAAGTTACCCTCGGGGGCTACTGCGGGGGGCATCCCCCCCCAATGGTCCCATTTTTCGCGCAAAAATAAAACAACCCACACGCGCTAAGTTTGTTTCCTACTTCAACCTCGAGCAACGATTCGAACAGGGCGCAGGCGGCCTAGCGGGAGGAGCGTGCGAGTCAGAGATAGCCTACGCCGCGAGGATACGGCCCTTCTCTCTCGCCTCCAACCCAGCAGGCCCCCCGCGAAAATCGAACTCCCCTAAGTAAAATCTACTCAAGAAGAAGGAGAAACAAAAAAGTGCAATAAGCAAAAGATTTCATTTCGTATCAACAAGTGTTTACGATTAAGACAATGTGCTTATTTACAAGGCCGCATGGCAAGAATACTGATACACGAACAAAAAACGGGCCTAGCGCCCAACTGCTTTCAGGCGGGAGGAGCGGCAGCGTCAGCGGCGTCTGGGAAGAGGAACTCCTCGAAGGCTTCAGCGAGCGACCCGGCGGCGTCGGCGGCGAGCGCATCCACACGCTCCATCGTCACCTCGTCCTCGACGCCCTCGGGAACGATGTAGCCCTCCGCCAGCGCCTCGAAGTTGACCTCGTAGTGGGACCGCACCACTCCGAGGGCCTTCTGGATGCCCAGATGCAGCGCCCGGCGCATCCGCTCGGTGACGTGACCTCCAAGGGCACGCATGCGGCTGGCCAGCGAGCTGCCGGCATGTGCCTCGCCCTCCTCCAAGGCGCGGCAGGTCTCGAGGGCCGCGCCACGCAGCTCCCGCAGCTCCTGCTCGGAGGAGTTGTAGGAAGCCTTCAGCGCCTCGGCCCGCTCAGCTGCGTGCCCCAGGGCAGTGCGCAAGCCTGGAATCACCAAGACAAGGAAGAAATTAGAAAGGGGAACGCGAGCCCTCTAACAGAAAAACCAACAAGGCAAGAGTCAAACAGTGGCTCACCTTCGACTTGTTTCCTCTCCATCTCGAGAGCGCGGCGCTCGGCCTCGACCGCCGCCCGAGGCGCTTGACGCGCCTCGCCGTGCTCCCCGGAGGGCCATCTCTCGGTTTGCGCTCGCAATGCCGAGCACAATGAGCTCGCCCTCGGTCTTGGAGAGCTTCTCGTCCCGCTCCGCCAAGGACCGCGCGCCGCCTCGCGAGCGACGCGCTCCTTCTCCGCGCGTCGTCCGGGCATCGACGAGGGCGGCCTCGCTCCTCGCCGGAGCCGCCCCTCGCCCCCTTGGCGGGCGCGTGCGCTCCCGCCGCGAGAGCCGCTCCTCGGCCGACGACGAGCGCCGCGGCCTTGGCGTCGTGGGCGGCCTTCAAGTCGTCGGCCTCCTTGGTCCGCCGCTCCCGGCCCGCGCGCCCGTTCCTCGCCCCGGCGCCGCCGCGCCCGCGCCCTCAAGCGACGAGCGAAGCTCCCGGCTTCTCGCCGTGGACGTTAGCCACCTCCGCCTCCCAATTGGTGGCCGGCGTCCGCATCTTCTCCAAGTCCGAGCGCGCCGCGACGCCGCCTCATCACGATCGATGAGGGCTCGCGCACCCGCCGAGGCTCGAGCGGCGCGCCGGGGTCCGGCCTCGAGCTCTCGGGGAGTTCGTCGCGCCGTGCCATGGCCCGCACGCCGCCCGGCCCATCCGGGGACCGGAGGGCGCGGCAAGCGCGTCGAAAGCGCCGCACCGCTCCCCGGAGCCGGTGGACCCCGGCGTTCACCCTGGTCGAAGGCGTCGTACTTGTCGTGGGCGCGGCGCTCGAGCTCCTGGCACCCACACATCAAAATCCGTAAGCGCTACGGCACAGAGGCAGCACACAAAAACGGGAAATGGAAGAAAGCGAGCAACCACGCCCCACCTGGAAGACGCGCCATGCAGGACCGCCATGGACCCGCAGCGCCTCGTTCAGCACGCGGTCGAGCGTGGCGCCGTGGCTCCGGAGCTCACCCCAGAGCTCTTGCTCCCCCCGGGCGTCAGCGAACGCCGGGGGATCGTCAATGGCCCCCTCCACCGGGCGGGGTAGCCGGCGCGGGAGGACGAGGCCTCGCACCGTGTCCTCGGTCCCCCGCCACCATGTGCCCCTCGTGCCGCCCTCACGAGGGCCCCCTCCCCGGGGCTCGGGGGAACGTGTGGGGAAGCTAGCCCACCGATCCCACCCGGCGGCGGGGAGTCGTCATCCGGGACCTCCACCACCTCCGCCCGGAACCGCCGGCGGCACCGACCCTCGCGCCGCCCTCCACCGCCGCCTCCACTTGCGCCTCCGTGGCCGCAAGCGCCCGACGCGGCACCACGGCCACCACCTCCGGCTGCGCCCCCCGCGACCGCGGGCGCCGCCGCGGGTTGCACCCGCTCCGCCTCCTCTCGCGCTCGGCGCAATGGGCCGCACCTCCACGAAGAACAGCCCTCCCGGGCTGCGCCTCCGCCACGGCCGCTACCGCGGCCCGCACCCACACAATGGCCGGCGCCGGTCGCTCCTCGGTGACCGCCGGCCGTGCCGCGGCGGCCGGGACCGCCGGCCGAGGCCTCGGGCCCCGCCCGCGCCCTGCGAGCTCTCGCCTGCCGCCGCCGTGCTTGTCCCCGCCCGTGACGCCCTCGACGAGCGCCGCCGGGTGGGGATGGATGCGTCCGTCCTCAGCACCTTGGCCGGTGCGAGGGGAGGCACAGTTGGCACCACCCTGCGCAGGCACAAACGGAGGGTTAGAATGCCTGATCATCAGAAAATCAAACTAAAGTAAAGGATCGAGCCCCTTACCTCGAGGAGGAAAAGGCGCGCTTCCTTTTCCTCGAAGCCTCAGCGGATGAGGCCGGCGTGGCCGGCGCGCCCGCCGCCGCACCTCCCCGACGTCGCCGCGCGCGCGGGCCCCGCCCGCGCGCGCGCGCCCCCACCGCCCGCGCACGGGCGCGCTCGCCGCACCCGCCCCCGAGGTGCGCGCCGGCGCCCGCGCGGCGCGCGCCGCCCCCGATGTCGATTGCACGGCGGCGGCGGCGGCCGTTGTGCCCGCCCCGGGCGATGCCGCCCTTGCCATCGGAGCCGGCTCCGCGACGGGGCGAGGGCTCCCCACCTCATCGGAGGGGCCTCCCCCCCTCGCCCTCTTCCTCTTCGTCATCCCCCCGAGGACGAGTACTCCTCGGTCCCCGGGGATGAGAGCCCCGCCTCTTCGCGCCGCCGGTACTCCGCGTTCCGCCGCTCACGGCGCTCGTTGCGCCGCCTCGCGCGCTCCCTCCCGCGCGCCGCCCGCTCCTCGCTCCCCGCCCGCCGCGCCGCCCGACCAAGCGCGCGGGAGTCGGGGGTGGGCGGAACGGACTTCGAGGCGGTAAAGCTCACCACCGCATACGGGAACATCAAGGACGCGTCAGGAGGCGGAAGCAACACCAAGAGCTAAAACAAAAACAAGAATCACGCTCACCAGTGGGCCGGTGGGGAGCATCTCGAGGTCCCATGGGGTCCGATCCGGATGCGTCGGCATCCGGGTGTCGACGGCGTTCCACGCCCGGGTGAGCGCATACGGCCGCCCGAGGGGGGTCGGGAGCATCCGCGACCTCGCCAGATCGACGGGGTTGGCCACCTCCGTCATCTCGTAGATGCAGAGCGGCCTCTCCATCAGAGGCACAATCCGCCGGTGATGGAGGAAGGCGAGGACGCCCAACGCGGTCAGCCCCTGCGCCGCCAGGCTCTTCAGGGCGGCCAGGACCGAGTCCTGCCGCCTCCGATGCTGGGCCGTGGACACCCCGTAGCCCCAAGAGCTGGGCTTCTCCTTGAACACCCGACCGGTGTAGGGGGGGAGGCCGGGCTCGGCGTTGCGCAAGTAGAACCATCCCCGCTCCCAGCCGGCGTTGTTCGTCGTCATGGTGCAGGGGATGTAGTCGTCCTTGAATTGCCCCCGCAGGGCAAGCGACATCCCGCCGGCGCGCACCGCGTGGCGGGTCCTCGGCTCCGTCGTGGGCTGCGTGAAGAGCTCCGCGCGGAAGAGGTGTACCCGCAGCTCCCGCCTGACCGGGATCCCCGGGGCACCCTTCGCGTACGCCCACGAACGTGGCCGCCTGCGAAATCGCGTTGGGCGCGAAGTTGTGCAGCTCCACGCCGTAGTAGTAGCACAGCGCCCGCATGAAGTGGCTCGCCGGCGCATTGAAGCCCTGCTCGTGGAAGCGGACGAAGCTGACCACGTAGCCCTCCGGCGGGTTGGGCGCGCGGTCCGCCGCCGGCGGCACTATCCACTCCGCCGGCGGCCATCCTCGTTCGCCGCCGCCACCGGGCGGCGGCGACCGGCTCGCCAAGGGCCAGCGGAGTCACCGTCGACTGCTCCCAGGCGTATGGGTCAAGGATCGTGAGGGGCGGAAGCGGTGCCATGAGAAGAAGGCAAAGGAATGCGAGAGCAGAGGACGAGAAACGAAGGAAGAGCTCTAATGGCGACACCGCACGGTGACAAAGGCGAGGCGGAGACGAAGGCACAAGGGGCTGTAATGGCGGAGCGCAAAGGTAAAAAACCGCCGTCTCCCCCTCCCCTCAGATTTATAAACTGCGGGCGAGCTCTCCGGAGCGGATGTCCCGCGCACATTAACTGCAGGGAATCTTCCCTTCACGCCGCCGAACGGGCCCCACCACGACCGCAGCGGCCACATCACCGCGGGCGGGCCATCATCACGGCGAAGACTTGCAGGGACCGAGGCAAGCGGTCACGTCCGCCTGCCACGCCGCCCACTACGCGCGCGCGCGCCCGCAACGCCTAAAAAGGCGCGCCCGCGCTGCGCAGCCGCGGCCTCGACTGTAAGGCATTTAATGACCCGCTCCCTTGCCAAGTAAGGAGAACCCTCGAGCGGGGCGAACCCCTGACTCTAGACAAAGGTAGCCCTCGAAGGGACATCGGCGTGAGAAGGTCGCCCGGGGCCTGCTTGAAGTAAAGCAGGCACCACGAGCACCCATGCCACGTAAAACCCTCGAGCGGCACGAGCCCTCGGCTCAAGACGATTTCAGCCCTAGAAGGGACATCGACGTGAGAAGGTCGCCCGGGGCCTGCTTGAAGTAAAGCAGGCACCACGAGCACCCATGCCACGCAAAACCCTCGAGCGGCACGAGCCCTCGGCTCAAGACGATTTCAGCCCTCGAAGGGAGATCGACGTGAGAAGGTCGCCCTGGGCCTGCTTGAAGTAAAGCAGGTACCACGGGCACCCATGCCACGCAAAACCCTCGAGCGGCACGAGCCCTCGGCTCAAGACAATTTCAGCCCTCGAAGGGACATCGACGTGAGAAGGTCGCCCGGGGCCTGCTTGAAGTAAAGCAGGTACCACGGGCACCCATGCCTCACAAAACCCTCGAGCGGCACGAGCCCCTGGCTCGAGACGATATCAACTCTCTAAAAAAGGGGCATGTGCGTGAGAAGGTCGCCCGGCGCCCGCTTGAAGTAAAGCAGGCACCGCGAGCACCCATGCCACGCTGTGCTACCAACCGGCGCCTCGGGGGCTGGCTCGCCCAGACCCTCGATGGCCGCAAACGCAAAAGACGGGGCCGCCCAGGCACCGCCCCTCATGGCCCTACTGATCAGAGGTTCGAAGCCTGACCCTCGACGGGTTCGAACAGGCGCCTCGCATCGCGAGTCGTGGACGACGAAGGCATGCGCATTCGAGCCGTTCCTCGAGCCCGTCGGCTCGAGGGTGCCCCACATGTCGTGTTCGAGAGCCGCCGAGGGCGCCTAGCGGGGGATCCCACCGAGGGAGAGCTTCCGCGCCCTCGGTCCCTATCGAACGGGACCGAGCCCCACCTAGCAAACCCACGCAAGCGCTTCCATGGATGTGTCTCCGGACCACGCAGCCTACCCTTATCGAATGGGGCATGGGCGTCAACTCGAATCACCCATTAGCAGCTCAAAGAGGAATCCGCAATTCGCGACCCGCTCGATGGGGGTTGCGGAAACCTCACCATCCGTCCCGCGGAGGGACGGCGAGGGCGCGTTAAGAAACAAGTCGTGATGCTCTACCCGATCGCCTCGAATGGGCCCAGGCTCGGGGGCTTAACGCACGGCTACACCTCCTTGGCCTGCACCCACCGGAGACAGCGCCAGCAGCGCGTGCGTCACCGAAGCCGGCTGAGACACTGCCGATGCCGGTTGAAACATGTGCCACGCCCCCTGACCAGTTCTCGCGGTTAACCCCTGCAGGAGCACCCACACTCCTGCAGGGCTTCGGGGGCTAGACCCGCGGGTCCGCTGACGCGGCCCCACGGAAAGCATTCGCAAAACAAGGAGGGAAGAACGTCCTATCAGTAGGTTCCAGCATCTGCAGGAGCCTCAATGGCAAACCCGCAGATGCTCGGGGGCTACTGTCGGGGACAGCCCTAGGGGTCCCCTTAAACAACGGGGAAATCCTCACTTAAAACCCGCAACAAAGCCAAAACACAATTTGCCTAACCATGCAGGGAACAGCCCACGCCGCAGGGACTCCGACGGCCCATCAAGGCGGCCCTCTTAGAGATCCCCTCGAGCAGGCTCCGCCTCGCTCAAGGATACGCGCCCCCCTCTGGCGGGCTCCGCCCCGTTCGAGGGGTAGCACTTCCCTCGAGCGGGCTCCGCCTCGCTCGAGGGCTCGCTCCCCCTCGAGCAGGTTCCGCCTCGCTCGAGGGTACGTCCCGCCCTCGGCCGGGGTCCGCCACGCTCGAGGGCGCCCCTCACGCGTGCGCCGGCCCCCGTACACGGGCATTTAACGCCCGACACCCGCAGGGACGGCCGCATCATGCGCCCGGGGCTCGCGCCCCGTGCCGCCGCACCAACTCCCCAAGGAGGAGCCCATCCCCATCACCGTGGGGAGGGACCGTGCGCCGCGGCCGTGTCGTCCCGTGACGCCGTGCGCTCGCTCTCCAAGACGGCTAACGCGCCGAACCCTCGAAGGGGGGCCGGATGCACCCTCGATTCACTTTCTTGTGACCCTACAGGGTTAGGTGGAGGCGCTAGGTCGGTGGAACACCATCCCGACCACTGTAGCAGCGTGGCCGCCATCCCCGCGCGTGCAGGCGCACGCCAGGCGCTATAGCAACAACTCCAGCACTGTGAAGCGCGTTGGGAAGGGACGCCGTTCTACCTACTCCTGTACTCCGTACGGGCCAACGTCAGCACCTCCCTCGAGCCTATCAGAGGACATCGCCACCATCCGCCGCCCTTCTACCCTCGAACCGCCAATGTTCGGGTACAAGGTAGGCCATGATGGTTAGATCGCCGCGAGGATCGTCCGGACGGCCGCCCACTCTACAGCATAGCACATCGCACTTCCCCACGTAGCTAGATAGCGCGGCGCGCATGTAATCCGCCTCCCCCTTGATCTATAAAAGGGGGGCGGACCCTCCAGCCGCAGGGGGAGAGACGGACGAACACCGTCAGACAGATAGCACACAACACACCACGTACTCATTCTCCAACTCTCCCACGATCTCTTCAGCCACTCCCCCAGGGACTTGGAAGCCACGCTTCCTCTCCCGCCTTGCTTGTAGCAGCCCCACTACAGGCACCCCCGGTGCTGAGCAATATAGTGCCTTGAGCACACCCCTGCTGGACGTACGGCCCCTGGGCCGGAACCAAGATAAATCCCGTGTCTTTTATTGCTTAGCATCGACCATCGAGGGATAGACCTCGGCGCTTTCTACTGGTTAGTGTCGGGACCATATTCCGCACCGACAGCCGCGCCCCCTGATGCCTCCGCCACGCGCACGGGCCCCGCCCCGCGCGCGGGCGCACTCTTGCCGCGCGCGCCCGCGCGCGCGCGCCGGCACCTCCGCGGCTCGCGCCGCTCCCGTCGTTGATTGCATGGCGGCGGGCGCCGTTGCGCCCGCCCCGGGCGATGCCGCCCTTGCCGCCGAGCCCGGCTCCGGCGACGGGGAGCGGGCTCCCACCTATCGAGGGGCCCCCGCCCCCGGCCTTCTTCCTCCTCGTCCTCCTCCGAGGACGAATACTCCTCGGTCCCTCGGCGAGGAGAGCCCCTCGTCGCTCGCGCGGCCGGTGCTCCTTGCTCCGGCGCTCGCGGTGCCGCCTCGCGCGGTCAATCCCGCGCGCCGCCCGCTCCTCGCTCCCGTTGCTGCGCCGCTCGACCGACCGCGCGGGAGTCAGGGGTAGGTGGAACGGACTTCGCGGCGCTGAAGGTCACCAGCTGCAGGCGAGAACATCAAAGGCGCGTCAGGGGCTAGGAGCATCATCAAGAACGAAACAAGGCCAAGAACCATACTCACCAGCGGGCCGGTGGGGAGCATCTCGGGGTCCCACGGGGACTGGTCCTGGCGCAACATCCGGGTGTCGACGGCGTTCCGCGCCCGCGTGAGCGCGTACGCCCGCCCGAGGGGGGTTGGGAGCATCCGCGACCTCGCCAGCGCGACGGGGTCCGCCTCCTGTGTCATCTCGTAGATGCAGAGCGGTCTCCCCATCAGAGGCACAACCCGCCGGTGGTGGAGGAAGGCGAGGACGCCCGCCGCGGTCAGCCCGTGCGCCGTCAGGTTCCTCAAGGCGGCCAGGAGCGAGTCCAGCCGCCTCCGATGCTGGGGCGTGGACACCCCGTAGCTCCAGGAGTCGGGCTTCTCCCGGAACACCAGACCGGTGTAGGGGGGGAGGCCGGGCTCGGCATTATGCAGGTAGAACCACCCCCGCTCCCAGCCGGCGTTGTTCGTCGTCATGGTGCAGGGGATGTAGTCGTCCTTGAACTGCGTCCGCAGGGCAAGCGACATCCCGCAAGCGCGCACCGCGCGGCGGGTCCTCTGCTCCGTCGTCGGCTGCGTGAAGAGCTCCGCGCGGAAGAGGTGTAGCCAGAGCTCCCAATTGACTGGGATCCCTAGATACCCCTCGCAGACGCCCACAAATGTGGCCGCCTGCGAAATCGCGTTTGGCGCGAAGTTGTGTAAGTCCACGCCGTAGCGGTGGCAGAGCGCCCGCATGAAGTGGCTCGCCGGCGCAGCGAAGCCGCGCTCATGGAAGCGGATGAAGCTCACCACGTAGCCCTCCGGCGGGTTGGGCGCGTGGTCCCCCGGCCGGCGGCACGATCCATTCCGCCGGCCGGGCCCTCTTCGTTCGCCGCCAACTGGCCGGCGGAGACTCGCTCGCCAAGGGCCAGCCGGGTCACCGACGACCGCTCCCAGGCGTACGGGTCGAGGATCGTGAGGGGCGGATGCGGCGCCATGAGAGAAGACAAGGGATGCGAGAGCGGAGGACAAGAAGAAGAGGAAGAGCTCTAATGGCGAAGGGCCGCGGTGGCAAGGGCAAAGCGAAGGCGAGAGCGCAGGGGGCGAGAATGGCGAAACGCTAAGGTAAAAAACCGCCGCTTTTCCCTCCCCTCAGATTTATAAGCCGTGGGCGTGCTCTCCGGGGCGGACGTTCCGCGCGCATTAACAGCAGGGAATTTTCCTTCTCGCTGACGGGCGGGCCCCACCACGACCGTGGCGGCCACGCCACCGCAAACAAGCCATCATCACGGCGAGGAATAGCAGGGACCGTGGCAGGCGGTCACGTCCGCCTGCCCATGCCGCCCACTACGCGCGCTCGCGGCTGCAACGCCTAAAAAAGCGCGCCCACGACGCGAAATTACAGCCTCGCCTGTGGAGCATTTAAAGGCTCGGTTCCTTACAAGGTAAGGAGAACCCTCGAGCGACACGAACTCCTGGCTCGGGATAATTTCGGCCATCGAAAGGGTACAGGCGTGAGAAGGTCGCCTCGGGGCCCGTTTTGAAACGAAGCGGGCACCGCAAGCACCCATGCCGCGCTGTATTACTAATCAGCGCCTCGGGGGCTGGCTCGCCCAGGCCCCTCGGTGGTCGCAGATGCCAGGCCAGGAGCGCTTAGCGGCCGCCCCGCACCATTTTTACTAATCAGCGCCTCGAGGGCTGGCTCGCCCAGGCCCCTCGACGGTCGCAGACGCAAAGACGGGGCCGCCCAGGCGCCACCCCGCACGGCCCTACTTAATAGAGGTTCGAAGCCTGACCCTCGACGGGTTCGAACAGGCGCCCTAGATCACAGTGTCAGGGACCACGAAGGCACGCGCATTCGAGCCGTTCCTCGAGCCCGTCGGCTCGAGGGTGCCCCATATGTCGTATTCGAGAGCCAGCGAGGGAAGCTAGCCGGGGGATCCCACCGAGGGAGAGCTTCCGCGCCCTCGGTCCCTATCGAACGGGACCGAGCCCCACCTAGCAAACCCGCACAAGCGCTTCAATGGACGTGTCTCTGGACCACGCAGCCTACCCTTATCGAACGGGGCATGGGCGTCCACTCGAACCACCCGCCAGCAGCTCAACGAGGAATCCGCAATCCGCGACCCGCTCGATGGGGGCTGCGGAAACCTCACCCTCCGTCCCGTGGAGGGACGGCGAGGGCGCGTTAAAAGACAAGTCGTAAATCTCTACCCGATCGCCTCGAACAGGCCCAGGCTCGGGGGCTTGACGCACGGCTACACCTTCTGGATTGCACCCGCCGGAGATAGTGCTAGCGGCACGTGCGTCACCGAAGCCGGCTGAGACATTGCCGACGCCGGTTGAAACATGTACCATGCCCTCTGGCCAACTCACGCGGGTAACCCCTACAGGAGCACCCACGCTCCTACAGGGCTTCGGGGGCTAGACCCACCGGTCCGCTGATGCGGCCCCACGGAGAGCGTTCGCAAGAACAGGAGGGAAGAACGTCCTATGAGTAGGTCCCAGCATCTGCGGGAGCCTCAATGGCAAACCCTCAGATGCTCGAGGGCTACTGTCGGGGACAGCCCTAGGGGTCCCCTTAAACAACTGGGAAATCCCCGCTTAAAACATGCAAGAAATCTAAACACACCTCGCCTAACCATGCAGGACACGGCCCACGCCGCGGAGGCCCCCAACGGCCCACCAAGGCGGCCCGCTCGAAGATCCCCTCGGGCAGGCTTCGCCTCGCTCGAGGATGCGCGCCTCCCTCAGTTGGGCTCCGTCCCGTTCGAGGGGGTGCGCTTACCTCGAGCGGGCTCCGCCTCGCTCGAGAGCCCGCTCCCCCTCGAGCGGGCTCCGCCTCGCTCGAGGGTCCGCTCCGCCCTCGAACGGGGTCCGCCTCGCTCGAGGGCGCTCCGCACGCGCGCACGTGCTCCCGTACGCTGGCATTTAATGCACTGACACCGGTGGGGCGGCGCCATCATGCGCCTGGGGCTCGCGCCCCGGTACCGCCGCACCAACTCCCCAGGAGGGACCCCATCCCCGTCACTGTGGGAGGAATTGTGCGGCGTGGCCGGCGCCAGTCCCGTGACGCCGTGCCGCCTGCTCCGGTACGGCTAACGGGCCGAGCCCTCGAAGGGGGGCCGGCCGCACCCTCGACTCGCTTTCTTGTGATCTTGCAGAGATAGGTGGACGCGCTAGGCCGGTGGGACGCCATCCCTGCCACTGTTAACAGCATGGTTGCCGCCCCCGCGCGTACGAACCACACGCCGGGCGCTGTGCAACGGCTCTAGCACAGTGGAGCGTGCGGGAACGGGACGCCGCCTTGCCTGCCACTGTGCCTCGTACGGACCGACGTCAGCAACTCCCTCGAGCCTGTCTAAAGGCATCACAGCCATCCGCTGCCCTTCTACCCTCGAAGCCGCTACTGTTCGGGTACAAGATAAGCCATGATGGCCGGATCGCTGCAAGGATTGTCCGGACGACCGCCTACTCTACAGCATAGCACATCACGCTCCCTCACGTAGCTAAATAGCGTGGCACGCATGTGATTCGCTCTCTCCTTGATCTATAAAAGGAGGACGAACCCCCCTGCCGCAGGAAAAGAAGGAGACACACACGCGCGACAGACACACAACGCGCGACAGACACACAACGCAACCACTGGAAACCTTGGTTGATCCACAAAGCCAAGACCGGACAACCGAAGACGGAGCTGCAGCAGCGCCAGACCGGTCTGACCGGTGGGTCTGACCGGTCTGACCGGTGGGTACCGGTCTCACCGGTGAGGAGCACCGGTCTGACCGGTGTGCGACGACGCAGTCCGGAATCTTCGAAGCGGAGGACACGCGTCGGGATCGCATGGCTTGCGTCGAGGCTACGCAGGGTGCGGTCGCCGGGCATCCGTCCGATGGTGAAGAAATCAAGAATTCCAAATCCGCCCTTGAGGGGCTTGTATCCCTAGTTGTTAGAGAAGGGAATTTTAGACATTCGGTTGCCTCCATATAACCCAAGAGGTGAGAGGATGGCAGCCAACTCTTGGAACCCTAGCTCATTAGTTTTCCTATTTTCCACCTATTTCCCTTAGGTTTTCCTTAGGACTAGCAAGAGAGCTTCATAGAGAGATCTTGTTGAGAGGGATGGATGATCGGGCGGCTTGCTAGACCTTGTACGAACCTTTGTTTCATGTATAGATGATTCGGCGTTGTTTCTCAAGGTTTGGATGTGTTTTCCCCCGTTGTTCTTGGTGGTGATTTTTGGAGCCCTCTCTTGGTGATTTCTTTGGGTTGTTTTCGGGACCTTTCTCTTGGGGATTTGATGGGGGGAAATTTGTGGGAACCCTTCGTGGTTCTTTGGGCTGTGATTCCCCTCCCAAATCCGTGAGTAAAGGTGCTCGATTTTGGGGGTTTCTTGAGCTCTTGGGTTGGAAGTGCTTTCGGCGGGATTTCTTCGATTCCTCCTTTTTGGATGAGTTTTGGTGGGATTAAACTTGGCTATGGACTCCTCATGAGGTGTTCTTGATATCCCCAAAGTCTTGTTCAAGTCCGTGGAGCGATTCGGGAGATCGAGATTTGGTTTTGGGGGAGTTGACCCGCGGGTGCTGTTCATCCCGAGCTGCCCAGGCTACACCGGTCTGACCGGTGCTCCTGACCGGTCTGACCGGTGCGAGCCCTTGTGGGATTTTGCTCGGGTGAACATCTTGGTGTGTTCGTTGTTGTCCCGTGTTGCTGTTGTTTCGAGTTTGGGTCAGTTTGGTGGTCGGTTGGTCTGTTTGGTGCCTTGGGGGCTTTCGTGTCGCCACGTCCGACCGGTGTGTCTCACGGTTTGATCTGGTGTAGAGCCACTTAGTGGAAGTTGCTCAGTTTCACCAGTAGGGACCGGTCTAACCGGTGGTGCTCACCGGTCTGACCGGTGTGGGTCTGTAGACTCGAGGTTTGGTTTTTCCGCTGCGTTTCTCGGGTCGGAAGGTGGTGTGTTGGTTCCTAGGTCTAGTAGCACTCCAGTGGCTACGTGGGCTTGACCAACCTTGGTAGTGAGTCGGAGACGTGTGTTGGAAGCCATGTTCATCTTGTTGGAGTTTCCATCTCCTTCGAGAAGAATTTTTTATCGGCTCCCATTCACTCCCCCCCTCTCTGGTTCGCCGTATCGGTCCTTCACCTTGCCACCCTAATGTCCATAGGTGTCTGCCGGAACTTTTGCCGCGTTCTCCAAAATTCACCTAAACACTTAAAATTCTACCCTTATGAAAGTTGTCCATCTTGTTGAGGGACACAACTTTCATGCAGATTGGCATTTCAAATTTGGAGTGGAAAAGCTTGAAAAATTGGTTGCAAGGCAGGATTCACTGTTCCAAAGAACAGGCTGGCATTCAAAGTTGGCACTCATATAATTCAAAATCTGTGAAGAAAAACCCTATATAGCCTTTTTAGAAGTTGTAGAGGGTGGTTGGATCTAAAACTTTCTTGTTAAACACTTGGTCAACTTTTATACAAAAAATTGGAGAAATATTGATTCAAACTCAGCACCAGGAAATAGAAAACGGGCAGAGCGCCGACGCGCCGCGACGTCGCGTGCCCGCTCGCTGCGCGCGTCGCCGGCCGGCCGCCGGCCGTACCCCGGCGTCCGCGCCCGTGGCGCCCGAGGCCGAGCACCGCCCGAGGCACACGCCGCCCGAGCCACACGCGCCCCGACGTGCCCCTCGCCCGAGGCGCCTCAAGTCGGCGCGGCCACTCCTCCTACGCGCGCGCGCGCGCGCACGGACCGCCGGTCCGTCGGCGGTGTCGCCGTCGTACGCGCACCGCCCGAGCCCCGTCGCACGGCGGAGCATCTTCGCCGTCATGCCGCCATCACCCACGGACCCCCAAGCCACCTATAAAAGCCGGCCGTTCTCCCCTCCGCGTGCCATCCCGCCGCGCCGCCCGCCATTGCCGCCGCCGCCTTGAGCTCGTGCGCCGCACGCGCTCGCCGCTAGACAACCGCTCTAGTAGCTCCACTAGACACCCGTGAACCTCCCAAGTTCGCTTATTGCCCAGCACAACGCCTCCCTCGCTGTTTTCCCCCCAGCCGTCGCGGCCACCACGCCTGGCCGCCGGCGCCCCCTCGCCGGCCCTTCCCCCTCCACAACCGAGCCCCGGAATCGGTCCCCAAAGACCCAAGGGTCAACCCCCGCCCGCGCCCGGCCGGCCCCGGCCAGCGGCTCGCCAGAATTTGGCCTTCCCGCGCCGCCGGCCATGGCCAGGGGCCACACTGCAAAGGGCCGGATCTTTCCAGGGGCCTCCGCGCAAAAGTATGACTTCAATAGTATTTGTAGGTTTTCTGATTCTTGTAAATTGCGTAGAAAATCGTAGAGAATTCAGAAAAATGCCAAACCAATTTTGTTGGGTTCAGGGAGTGAAACCCCACAACTTTTGTTATTCTCACATGGTCTGATTCTAAATATTTTCAACAGGAAAAATAGGATTGTGAAATACCTAGATCTGTCATAACTTTAAATCTACAACTCCTCTGTATCTAAATTTTGGATATGTTGTGTATCTTGTTGGGACTAGCTCCTGTGCCAAAAATTGCACAAAGTTATGAAGTGAATCTTTCTAAATAAATTGTTGTCCAATTCTGCGGAAACTACCTAGATGATTTTTCTAGCTAAAAATATTTATGTTTTTGTGCTCAACTTCTGCACACTGTCTTGTTATGTCAAAACACACCCCTTGTGAATTAATCATGATTTTTCGTTTAACAGAAATATTTATTCTTAATTTGTGCATGTTTTACTTGTAAATAAATGAAGTAAGATCAGTAGAGTTTCTAGGTGAACATGTTGGTTCTTTAGGCTTGTTTAGAACCAGAGAGCATGCATGAGAAAGTTTGGATCATTTTGGTGCTTGATTATTTTTGTATGCATTTAATTTGAATCACTAGCTAGCCTTTGTTATTTTCCATAATGATTAGTTTCCAAGCTTCCAAGCATCACATGTGGATCCAATGGACCAGTTAGGTGCTGATATGCTTAAGAAACACTCCTTTAAATTTTTGGTAATTTATTGCTTAATAAAAAGCTTTAAAGCCCTTTAAAAGATTAAAGGTAAATTAAATAAAGGAAAGGCTCTTTTTAATTCTTTTTTCTTTTGGAAATTATTACCTAATCTAATTAAAAGATAATTAAATATCCTTGCTGATAAGAATATAATTCACGAATAAAAATATTGTTCATACCCTTGCTTGTGAAAGGAAAAGGACTACACATTCACATGAAATAACAAGTACAAGAAATATTTATTCAAAGGTGCAATAAAAGAATAAATCACGTATAACCAATAACCTTCCTAAAAGAGATGTACTATCCAGATACTTGTTAAGGTGAATATGACCAACAAGAGTTGGGCAAGTTAACAACCTATCACATCACCTGAACTTGCATTGCATTCCGTGTAGATCTTCCGGACGGTGATTACTCGCTTGTCCCGGAAACTGAGGAAGGAGGAGCGGAAGCTTCGCTGCAGTACGTGAAAGTGGTCGACGACACCGAGGGTGCCCAAGCTAACCTAGCTGACGAAGGCAAGCTCCTGTGTATCTAACCTAGTTTTTAAATTTTGTTATTCAATTATCTATGGGTGATTGTGCATTTAAGTTCAGGAGTTGAATGGAACCTTAGATGCATGATCCCTAGGTACCTTTGTCCTTACTAGAATGTTAGGTCGATAGCTGCTAAGCTATAGGACCGTTACAAGTCGGGTGATGACCTCACTCGTGAGAATAGGTTCCTAGATAGGAATCACAATTTATCCTTAATTGGATTGCTCATGTGGTAAGAGCAGGGGACTTGGGCTCCGGTCCAATGGCTTTTGTGGGTTAAGTGTTTGAACATACTAAGAACTTGTCGGGAATGGGACCGGTAAGCCTAGTACCTTAATGAGACGGCGAGGGATCCTACTATTTCTACTATTGGGATTTGTCTCACGGCTAGCTACCGGTGGTGTACGGTGACTCCGGGTATCTCGCGGGGTATGCCGGATAGCCTGCACCAAAGACTGTAAGATTCGATCCCGACCCGAGGACTTTTGGGAACCGCCTGGGAAAGTTGTCCTTGAGGGGGCAGCCTACTGTGTGTTTAGATCTACCTTGCAAGGTTTGAATCAATCGATTGTCGGCCTCTCACCGTTATCTGAGACTACTTACTCCACTAGGCATGAGATCCCTAATGATGGAAGTAGATGAATATTATGCTTGATTAATTGTATTGTACAACTTTGTTTGTACTAGTTGGCCAATGTAGTAAATATTAAACCCACTAGAACTTGTGCTAAAATCTTGAAAGTAAGGACATACTCTTTGTTACTTTTTAGCAAAAGCAACCCAATAGCCAAAAAGCCTTTCATGGTCTAGAATTGGTGAAGTAGTTATCACCATCAGGTAAGTCTTGCTGAGTATTAGTATACTCAGCCTTGCTATAATATGTTGATCCAGGTAATGCTTTCGGTGATGTGTGGCCCGGAGAGATCCCGCCCGGCTGGGAGCTGGAGTGGGTGGAGGACGACAACTGAAGGCATCATGGATGGCCTCCCGTGGTGTTTCCGCTTCCCGCTAGTTTAAATTCCGCTGTTTCAAAAACTCTGAACTATTTCCTTATGGCAAAAACTATGGTTTGTAACAACTAAAACCTTCGGGGTATGATTTCGGAGGTTAATGATGATGTATCTCTGGACTCACCTTCGAGTGAGTTTTAATGCATATATTTCGATCCTTGTTGCTATTCAAGTGATTTACCGGGCGTTAACCCGGCGACTAACGACAGGATGATACTTTATTATCGCTTAATGACCAAAGTGGATTGGTTTAGGCGATAGTATGGTATTTTCTTGGGCGGGCTAGAAAATGGACCGTCAGTTCATCCGACGGTTCCTAGAGTTTCAACCAGTGTCCCAACTCGTCCAACGATTGCACCAACGCTTGCTATATTGATACCATCGGTTCATCCAACAGTGTCTTTTTTCTTCCTTTTCTTCGCGTCTTCAACATGGATCTTTTCTTCAACTTAACATATTTAACATACTTAACATGCCATTACTTATAGCCTCAAAATATATACTAAGTCCTCAAATCTGCCGTAAGTAACCTAACATGTCCATGGTATGTTAACTTGTGGTATGACATGTTAGCTTGGGCATGGTATGTTAACTTGTGCATGGTATGTTAACATGTGGTAACATCCATGGGACCTATGAATGCCTACAAAGACATGCTAGACAATGTGGTTAGTCCCATTACTTGTGTTAGCATGAATCACCAAAATCAACTCAAACAAATGGCAAATAGGGCCATGTTCGCTACACCCACTTCAATGTGACAGCACCAGTGCCATAAGTGTTGCAAAGAACCCAATGCTCCATTCCAAAACCAAGCACATAGAAGTGAGATATCATTTTCTAAGAGACAATGTAGAGAAAGGGAAGACAACGTTGATCCATGTACCCACACATGACCAACTCGTCGATATTTTCACCAAACCCCTAGATCAAGCAACTTTCACTCGTTTGCAGGGGGTGCTTGGTGTGTGTTCGATTTTGTGTGGGAGGTCCTTTGTAGCATATGTATAGCTTCCCTTTGTGTATTTCTTGCATTTGACATGGCATATGTATCATGATGTATAGGCATCCTTGTATCTTAGATTGCATGCATTTTGTATCATGTGCATTGGTTAGGAAAAGCTTCTCCTATATACATTGTTCACCATGGAATGATATACTTTGTGAGCTTGTTTGGTAAGCTATGGTTAGTTTGGCTTAGCTCTTGGTAATCTTGGTTTATATACATGGTTGATGTCTATGTTTTTCAAAAATGTCACATGTATGCTCTCTTGTGAGTAAATGCCTTTATATGATCTTGACAAGTTTTAGTGGCTTGGCTATGCTTAATTTGTGGTTGGATAGCTTATTTTGATCATATGGGGCCAAAGGCTCATTTGCCATCATGAATGTTTGGCCCTCTTGCTTTATCTTCTGGAGGGGCATAAGTTCCTTTTTGTCGCAAAGACATTTCATGTACCAAATATGAATCTAAAAATGAAATGTAAAATGCCTGGGAAATGTGCTCCCATGTCATATGTGCTAAATTTAATTTGCTTTAGGTTCTAAACTGTTGCATGATGCCTACCAATGAGAAGTCTCATATATAGAAGTAGGCACATGGCTCGGTGGCTGTGACATGACATGAGCTGCTTGTGGGTGTTTGTTATGGTCTTATGATTAGAATGGTTGTCCTAGCATGAAGTTTGTGTGGCCTTGCCATTTTGACATGTTTTGCTCATGTTTAGGACTCTGCTCATGAGAGGGTAAATTTTCGCAAAATTGATCAATTCCTTCTTAGCTTCGTCCAATGGTTGTGAAACTTGGTGATCATGTAGTTGACGTCAATATGAAGCTATTGAGTATCTAACTTGCTCATTTTGACATGTGTAGCATCCTATGTTGAATTTTGTCTATTTGAGAAGCTCTAGGTTGAACGTTTGGCATTTTTGGCTTGATTCATGCATTGTCAACAAGGGGGATAAGTTTGAGCTTGAATTGGCTTGCTGCACGCATTTAGAAGGTTTCCAAGTGGTTTGGAACTATTTTTGAGCTCAGGCAATTTCCCAGGAGGCATCGTCCTGACCGGTGAGGGGCACCGGTCTGATTGTTGTAGTTCCCAAGTGCTGGGCGATCTTGCCCACCGGTCTGACCGGTGATAGCCACCGGTCTGACCGGTCAGAGCTTAGCTGATGCAGATGCTTGGTTTTCTTCAAGTGGTTTGCATGCATTCGTCCCGGGGGAGTGGCATTGGTTTATGGGGAGCTTGCATGTGTGCAGGGGGGAGCTCTTTCTGGTTTTCGAGCTTTGGTTTGGTGGTTTGTGCTCTTTTCTTGAGCATGGTTTTGTCTTGGATGTGTCGAGCCGTTGCCCTTGCCTAAGGGGTCCGAGACTTGTCTTCTTCAAGTGATCTTGCTCTTTGCTTTTCTTTGGCTATCGATCGCCTGTTGAAGTTTCTTTTTATTCATTTCTTTTTTTTCTCTCAATTTACTATATCTTGTGTGTTGTCAATGCACTCATCAAGGGGGAGATTGAGGACCATGTGTGGTACAAAGACCAGTGGATTGTCGCTTCCTGGTGTGATGAGTGATTGACAACGCTGTGTGGATTGATTCTTGGCTAAGTATTGCAGGTGCAGGTTGCGACTTGACGGGTATTGGTGCAGGTGAAGAACAAGCGCGAAAAATCGTGGCCGGTGAGGCCTCCAGGTGTGGAGAAGACAAGTAGGCTTCATTCGAGGGACCCGGTGGCCAGTGGAGTCAAGTGCCAGCCGCATGGTGGCAAGAACAACAAGATGAAGTCATGGACAATTTCTTGGTTGAGCCTCAAAACCAAGGTAGAGCCGGGACTACGTGGGTACCGGTCTAACCGATGTGGAGCACCGGTCTGACCGATGTGCGACGACGCAGTCCGGAGACTTCGAAGCGGAGGACACGCGTCGGGATCGCATGCCTTGCGTCGAGGCTAAGCAAGTTTGCGGTCGCTGGGTATCCGTCCAATGGAGCGATCACAAAGACTTCCGAATTCGCCCTCGAGGGGCATGTACCCCTAGTTAGCTACTAAGGGTATTTTAGACTTTCGGTTGCCTCCATATAACCCAAGAGGTGAGAGGATGGCAGCCAACTCTTGGAACCCTAGCTCATTTGGTTTTCCTATTTTCCATTCCTATTTGGTGGGGGATGTATCCATGAACCCTTCGTGGTTCTTTTCCCTTTGATTCCCCTCCCAAATCTGTGAGCAATGGGGCTCGATTTTGGGGTTTCGGTGTTCTAGGGTTAGAGGAGCTCTTGGCGGGATTTCTTCGATTCCTCTTGATTTAGCAAGTTTTGGTGGACAAAGTCCTATGGAGTGCCCATGAGGTGTTTCTACTATCCTCAAAGTCTTGTGCAAATCCGTGGAGCGATCGGGAGATCGGAAGTTGTCGGTGTTTTGGACCGGCAACCTACCAAGGGGAGTACCCGAAGTAGATGAATGTGACCTCGCCGAGATCGGTAACTCAAAGGAAGAGACACGTGGCACACAATTTAGACAGGTTCGGGCCGCGAGGTGCGTAATACCCTACGTCCTGTATGCTGCGGAGCTTTGGGTTGATTGGGTACGATTACAAGATGATGCAATCTTACGCCGTGAGATGAGATGATGAAGAGAGGGGTCCCTGCGTTGCCTTATATAGTCCGGGAGTGTTGACGGATAAAACTCGTATCCACCTACGATCCGCAAGCGTACAGACCTACACCTTTTTCACCACGGGATTCCCAAGGTTCTTGTAAATCCGCGGAGCAAGGGGATTACTAGCGCTTAACAAAGTACTAATCTAGTTGACTAAGGAAACCTTTAAAGAGAGTATTAATCTAAAAGTAAAACAATCTAACCTAAGTTAATCTAAGTTAAGTTGATCAAACAAATATAGGGTTAAACTATATGGTAAAGGGTGAACACAAGAGAGTGATTAAGAAAGATAAGCGTTCCCTCCCTAGGATCTAGGGTAACATGGTATGCATCTACTACACGAAAGCGGTAAACCAATCTACCGGGGGTTGTGACCACGGTTTCGCCCTTTCCCTCCTCTCGTATCGTCACCACGCGAAGGTATTCGTGACTAGACCTATGATGGACACGGTATGTTGATGGAATCTATGGGAGTAGCGGATATCATACGCCCGAAAAACACGGTGGCCTACCTTAATCATCTAAGCATCATCAACATGAAAACAATAGATTGGAACCACGAATCAAGTAGCAATTACATAGCATGTATCCATCTAATCCTAGGGATGAACGGAGACATTACCCCATCATCTTACACGAATTGAAGCACATAGGGGTGATGGAGACTCGGAGAACGTCGTCGAAGAAGATGGCGGCGATGGAGCTTGGGAACACCCCTAGGCCGGCGGCTTGGAGTCCTCCTCTTGCTTCCTTCTCTCCGCCGGCGTTGATCCTTGCGACGAGCTCATCTAACTCTCTCCCTCATCTTGCGGCGGCGGTGTTCGATGATTGGCGTCGGTAGGATGATTTGTTCGATGTGTCGGTCGACGGCGGCGGAGGCAATAAATAGACAAACACCTAGGGCAAAGGAGGGACCGAACCGACCTCGGAGTGGGGCCGGGCCGGTCGGACCGGGGCCGGCCGGCCCAGAGCCCACTTCGGCCGGTTCGGGCCCGGTTTTCTCCCCGGTTGCTTCTCGCGTGATCCCTTATTCGTGTGCACTTGCATGTGGGCCTTTGACGTCGTTTCCTTCACGGTTTAGGCTTGAATCCTTGCTATGCAAGCTTCGCTGTTTTCTGGTTGAGTCCCTGAAGACTTGCATGTTGACGCTTCGGCCCTCGGGTCATTTGGAGTCATGTTCATCGCGTGTCTTGACTCTTATCGGGCTTCATGATCTTCTTCCAAAGTGCTTGGTGAACTTATCCCGAAAGTCTCCTCTTTAGCGTAGATTTCCTGCGTAAACAACAAACTCCAAAATCGACATGCAAGTGTGAACTTGTTATATCATTAGTATGCCTAGTGGCGGGTTAGTTGCAAATCATAATTGAAACCAATGTATAACAAGTACTCTAGGTTGACGGAAATTCACCGTCAACATCTCCCCCATGCTTAAACCTTGCTCGTCCTCGAGTAAGTAATCCTTGCTTAAAAGGGAAATCGGTGTTGCCTTCCAATGTTGTCCCCGCACTTAGTCATTCATGACGAGGCAAATTGCTCTCTCTTAAAAATTTATTTTTAAGGTTCAAGTTGTGACCGGCTTCTTTTTCATTATGGAAGATAGACTAACAATAAAGAACAAGCCACATTTAACACGATGCTCTCAAACTTAAGTGAACTTCAAACCATTACCTTGTCACATGGAAGATTTTCAAAAAGATGCATATCCAACATAAGTGAAAATCTCTTGCAAGAGATCATGGAACACTCATCTCATCAAGTCACTCAAGCCTATAGTAGATTATTTTCAACCTACTCTACTCATATGTGATGGTGGAAGGCTTATGTGGAGCTTGGAAGGTTAAAAACAATCCTAGCAAAACATATATCCGAAATATTGTCAAATTAAGAGAGAGATCTATTGGAATTACCGAGACTCGTCAAAAAGGCCATGGAAAATAAATGTTGGAAAGAGAGAGGGATGAAACACACACATTTAGATAAGTGGACATGTGCAAGTGGCAAATGGATGATCCCGAGGCACGAGTGAAGTCCTCGTTATCGGATTGCACATGGTTGGAAGATTTGAGTATGGATTTGTCATTAAGGCACTTGAGAACTTATGAAGCAAAAAGATCCGAGGAGCATCTTTATTATTTTTTTTACTTTTATTCTATTTCCTTCTCATTTTCTCTCTTTCTTTCTTTCTCTTTTTTCTTTATTCTTCCTTTTTTTCTTACTTTTCTTTTCTTCTCATCATATTTTTTTTTCATTTTTCATTTTTTTCTTTTTTTTTCTTTTTTTTTCTTTTGCTCCTCAAAACTTTTTGCAACATAATACTTACATAGCATTTGTGTCAGAGAATGACTCCTCCCCCATGCTTGAACGATGCTCGTCCTCGAGCATAAAAGAGAGGGGAAATGACCGCTAAAGTAAGTATAAATTCCATAATCTTGCGGAATATTTAAATCTCCATCGAGAATTTTACTCCATACTCAAATTGGGTTGTGGACAAGGAGGTGATCACAAAAAGATGTTTTTGGTTTAGGGTGGATGCCCGCGAAGCTTGTGAAATTTTCGATGTGAAAACCCACAATGCATAGACAAAAAGGCTAGCATGAAAAAGTTACACAAAGGAATGACCAGCTTCTTAGTCTCGAACCATAGAAATCAATCCTAATCCAACTCATCAAAACATATGTTTGCAATCTATGAGTTTTGTTATCATAAAACATATATGTATATGGCTTTGGTAGGTAGAACTTTGCAAGAGCATCACAAATATGTAGATAGCATAAAAGTTAAGTTTTCATAAAAGCAACAAGTTATCCGGCTATCCATAAACTTAAATCAAAGAGCAAAGATATGTATGTGGGTCTAGAGCATGGTCATTTCACCTCCACAAATAAAGAGCCGGTATTTAAATTAATTTCAGATCATATTATAGAGAGCAATCAGCCAAGACATGTATAACTTCATGTAGGTAAAACAAAGCGGCAACTTTCATCATCTTTCCGTAAGCATAGGCAATGTAGAACATCGAGGTGGACACATGGTCATGCTTATCTATTGAAAGTAAAAAGAAACCTAGGTTGTCCTCCTAGTAGCCATGTTATTGTTTGAAGAGAAAAACAAAAGGTTGCACCTAGTTGATATTGAAGGTATACTTACAAGCATTTGTGTTTGGAAAAGAGAAGGTCCATGGAGATGTTACCATCCTTTGTAATTCTTCGTTGCCTTCTTCCGACATCTCCATGTATCGATGTGGCTTTTGCTTTTGTCTTGATTTATTAATGCTCCTAAACTTTTGAATTTGATCTTGTATGCTTAATGGAGTCATTGGTCACCCTTCTCTTCAATGTTGTCATCACCATCTCCTCTTTCTTGTTCTCATCATCTCCTTGCTGTCTCTTTTTCATGGATTTCCCCCTCTGTCCAGAACAGAAAATATATCGAAATATAGCTCTATTGAAAAGTTTACGAAATTACCTTTCCAACGTGTGGTCATTCATCGAAAACGGAGTTCAAACAAGGGAGCTATGTCCGTTTTACTTCAGCGCTGCGTGCTGTCCAAAACTGATTTCAGGACGTGTTGCACTCGGTGATTCGGGCATAACCGCTTGTAGGAACCTCCGATTGTCTTGATTCTTGATTTGTTGGAATCGTAACTTCATGGGGCTTCTAAATATCCAAAAATACCTAGTGTTTTCCCTTTGAGACCATGCAGAATTTTGATGAGATTGGTGACTTCTTGCGCATTGATCCGGAGATGTTAACGATCTTTATCATTCTATCTTCTAGAGTGTCATGTTGCACTTCCGTGTTGAAGATTCAGGGTCTCCCCCATGCTTAGCATTTTGCTAGCCATGGAAGAATAAGACAAAGCACTTCTTAGCCATCCTTCAATTTCCTTGTAGTGAGAGTCTTTATCTTGCCTGTAAGACATTTTAAACGCACATTCTACCCCCAAGGTGACGGTTGGGAGTAGATAGAATTGCCAATAATCCAACAATGTCTCCTAAGATTCTTAACTTGCAGCATAATTAGTTTAATGAGGAATAAAAACCTAATGAGTGTACGTGGTGCAAGGTGTGTATGCACATGATAGGAAAGCATATAAACAAAGACAATGTTTTCACCTAGTTCTAAACACCATGTTTACAACTAGGTTGCCGAATTTCTCCATAGCCATAAAGGTTTATTTATCAAGGGTTAAAACACCATGTCTATCCCTAAATCAATAACCCTTATAGCACAATAAAAATTAAGCGCATTGCAGAGCTTATAAACTAACCAATGCAATATGAAAACATATGAAAAGCTAGCAAGGTTTATCGAACTTAACGATGATGGTCCGCAATCTTGTTTAAACACCACGTTTACACAAGATCACAAAAGGAAAATACCCATAGGGCCATATGAAGCATTAACATGGAAACTGAAGCATACATCATTAAGTATATAAAACAACCAAGCCAACTATGTGCAAAACATGTATACACAAAGGAACATCACGAGGATAACAAAATGCAATGCATGCAAATAAATAAGATCATGAACATGATGGTGGTTCTAAAAAAGAAAACTGAACTTAGATTAATAACCACAAGTTGATCATCATAAGATAGTGCCATTCTTTTATTTTCTCTAAGAAAGTAGTAAAAATATAAAGAAACGGGTTGCCTCCCGAAAAGCGCTTCATTTAAAGTCATAGAGCTCGACTTTCTCACATACCTTCTTTTCGTTGCATAGCCATGGCCCTTCATGCAAGAAGAAAAGGTACCAATGCAGCTTTAATTTACTTCCCATGTTGTGCTTGATCACTTATAGAAGACTTGCCCAAAGCATCCTTTTGTTTCATCGTTATCTCCTTCTTTATCATCCTTCGGTGCTGCCTTCACTCTATTATTTTTTTTAATGTCCAGAACAGAAAGTATACTCAAGCTCTACTCCATTGCACAGTGCACAAAATTTCCTTTCCAACGAGTCTTCATTTGCTCAAATCGGACTCCGGACAAGAGAGTTACGTCGGTTTTACTTCGGCGATGAAATCTGTCCTGAAATTTCAGAACGCGCAACGCTCAATGTTTTCTCCATAACTCCTTGCACGGGTCTTCAAACTTGTTGGTTCTTGATGCGTTGGAATGGTAACTTGATGGAGCTTCTGGATATCTCATTTTCTTCATTTGTACACCTCTGAACAAGCTCTCAAATTGATGAAGACAGCAGCATCCATCGCGGGATTCGGAGAGGTTGATGATTTATCTTGCAACTCTTTTCAGGCATGACTTCTTTTTTTTTTATTCAAGCCTTGTCTACATGGTTAGTGAAAATCGGGCCTTTCCCGACATATGATTCTTTAAGGTCACTAGCTTGACCAAGCGCAAAGCATGATCGAGATTTACAAAACTTATTGTAAACATACGCGTCCATAATTAACACCACATGTGAATTGTAGCAACAAGTCAAGGTGTAAATAAAAGAAGCATATGTTTCATGCATAGCACTTAGCTCATCATTAGGCAAAGGTTGTATAGGTGTGAGATTAATTGGATCAAACTTAAATGTTTCCTCTTTTTCATTCTCAAGAAAATCTAGCCTATCAACATGATCACTATTGGAACAAGGCATAGACATTAAACTATCATTCATACTATTGGTTGAGCATGAGTATTTGAATTTATCAACATCAATACCAATAATATCTTGAGATTTCAGCGCGTACCTTGGGCTTAGAGATTTTTCAACAAGAGTGATATTTGGTTCATCAAGCGGTGTTGAAGGCGAATCGATCTCAACAAGTGTAGTTGCCTCTTCATCACCATCTTGCAATTTATTCAACTCATCATGTGGAACATGTAATCCTTCAACTATGTACGCATTCATCTCTTCTTTGAAGTCTTCTTTATCAACCAGATCTTCATCTTCAAAGACTTGTATGTTGCTTTCTTTATCTTCCATGTACCACATGTCGTCAAGATCGCTCATTGTTGATTCACTCTTTTCTTCATTTTTGAGTACTTCCATGTCTTGATTTGCTAGTGTGTAGGCTTCAATAGCACACAAGCTATCATCTAGCTTGAGTCCTATCTCCTCCCATTTATCCTTTGAGTCACTAGGCTCATCACGGTTGTACTCTTCTCTTCCTTCATCATAAATATTTGAGTTGTCAAACCGGTCGATCCATCCTTCATCTCCTTCTTCTCTTTCTTCTTCAAACATCTTTTGGATCGACTCTCCACTCATCTCTTGATCAAATATATCTTCAACTAGTTTGGCAACGTGTCGGCATTCCTCCTTCCTTTGGTAGTTGATTAGTGGGGCGAAATCAACTTGAACCCAACCGGATTGCTTGAACTCCGCCAATGGTCTAGCATTCCACATACTTCGGCCTACATTCATGTTAATTTCAACATTTTTAACATCCGAAATGACTTCTCTTACCTTGGGAAGTGGATCTTCACTTTCTTGTATGGTCGGTTCATCTTCCTTGACCTTCGGTTCATCTTTTTCAGAAATTTCAGCAAGCACCTTGGGCTTGCTTTTGTCATTTTGCTCCTCTTGACAACATCTTTGCCAATCTCGTATTGTTCTTTGTCCATTGCTTATCCTTTGTAAGATTTGTGCGGCTTCACTAATTGTTTTATCCATTATATCACCGCCTGCACACATGCTTACAAAACGAGACGAGTTAGGGGTTAGTGAAAAATAAAAGGTATGCAACATCAAGTCACCGGAAAATCCCAAGTTCGGGCCTTGCTCAAGTAGTTCATTAAATCGGTCCCATGCTTCATCAATTCCTTCATCCTCTCCTTGCTTGAAATTGAGCACTTGCCTCCTTAAGTCTTGGACCTTGCTTATGGGAAAGAACTTCAAAAGAAACTTCTTCACTAGCTCATCCCAATTTCCTTTTGCTTCAACGGACGCAAGTGTGTACCATCTTCGCGCTTCATCTTCGAGAGAGAATGGAAAAAGATTCCACTTGAACCAAGCGGCGGAACTCCTTTTTGTTGGACCGTGTTGCATAACATCGTGAATTCCTTAATGTGTCTATATGGGTTGTCATCCTCCAATCCTCTAAATGGTTTTGTCGCCACTAAATTGATGATTCCGGCTTCAATTCATAGTGGGTTGTAGCAAGCGCCAAATCTGATTTTTGCATCTCAATGTCTTCCATTGACGGCATTGCTAGCTCCCTTAGCGACATCTCTTCGTCTTCCAATGGTGAGGTGAACAAATCCATCTAGGCACAAGAAGAGTAGAAAAAACAAAAAAGATTTTTTTTTCTTTTTTTTAGAAAATAAGGGTTAGGTGTTAGTAATCAACAAAATTAATACTAGATTAAACGTAGCAAACTGGCTTGCTCCCCGGCAACGGCGCCAGAAAAAGGGGCTTGTTGACGGATAAAACTCGTATCCACCTACGATCCGCAAGCGTACGGACCTACACCTTTTTCACCACGGGATTCCCAAGGTTCTTGTCAATCCGCGGAGCAAGGGGATTACTAGCGCTTAACAAAGTACTAATCTAGTTGACTAAGGAAACCTTTAAAGAGAGTATTAATCTAAAAGTAAAACAATCTAACCTAAGTTAATCTAAGTTAAGTTGATCAAACAAATATAGGGTTAAACTAGATGGTAAAGGGTGAGCACAAGAGAGTGATTAAGAAAGATAAGCGTTCCCTCCCTAGGATCTAGGATAACATGGTATGCATCTACTACACGAAAGCGGTAAACCAATCTACCGGGGGTTGTGACCACGGTTTCGCCCTTTCCCTCCTCTCGTTCGTCACCACGCGAAGGTATTCGTGACTAGACCTATGATGGACACGGTATGTTGATGGAATCTATGGGAGTAGCGGATATCATACGCCCGAAAAACACGGTGGCCTACCTTAATCATCTAAGCATCATCAACATGAAAACAATAGATTGGAACCACGAATCAAGTAGCACTTACATAGCATGTATCCATCTAATCCTAGGGATGAACGGAGACATTACCCCATCATCTTACACGAATTGAAGCACATAGGGGTGATGGAGACTCCGGAGAACGTCGTCGAAGAAGATGGCGGCGATGGAGCTTGGGAACACCCCTAGGCCGGCGGCTTGGAGTCCTCCTCTTGCTTCCTTCTCTCCGCCGGCGTTGATCCTTGCGACGAGCTCATCTAACTCTCTCCCTCATCTTGCGGCGGCGGTGTTCGATGATTGGCGTCGGTAGGATGATTTGTTCGATGTGTCGGTCGACGGCGGCGGAGGCAATAAATAGACAAACACCTAGGGCAAAGGAGGGACCGAACCGACCTCGGAGTGGGCTGGGCCGGTCGGACCGGGCCGGCCGGCCCGGAGCCCACTTCCGGCCCGGTTCGGGCCCGGTTTTCTCCCCGGTTGCTTCTCGCGTGATCCCTTATTCGTGTGCACTTGCATGTGGGCCTTTGACGTCGTTTCCTTCACGGTTTAGGCTTGAATCCTTGCTATGCAAGCTTCGCCGTTTTTACGGTTGAGTCCCCGAAGACTTGCATGTTGACGCTTCGGCCCTCGGGTCATTTGGAGTCATGTTCATCGCGTGTCTTGACTCTTATCGGGCTTCATGATCTTCTTCCAAAGTGCTTGGTGAACTTATCCCGAAAGTCTCCTCTTTAGCGTAGATTTCCTGCGTAAACAACAAACTCCAAAATCGACATGCAAGTGTGAACTTGTTATATCATTAGTATGCCTAGTGGCGGGTTAGTTGCAAATCATAATTGAAACCAATGTATAACAAGTACTCTAGGTTGACGGAAATTCACCGTCAACGGGAGGCAGGGTTGCAAGTCGGTTTAGGGAGACAGTACTAGTCGAGTACGTCTAGGAGTCCTCTATACAGTGCGGAATATGTACAGCTTCCTAACCGAGTACTTCTCCTCTGTAGTCCTTGTGCTTTACGCCATCAGTTACCATGCAGCGCAAGGCGGGTAGTCCCAGGGGCCCACCGAGTAGTCGGTCCTGGAACCCACCGAGGTAGTGGGCCTAGAAAGGTCCATACGACAAGCCCCCGAGTACTTTGTAGTCGAAAAGGATAGCTTCAAGTAGTCTTGATGGCCTTAACGAGTAGTCCTCAAGCGTCCCCGAGTACTACAAGTCAAAAGTCCTCAAGAGTAGTCGAAGCATCCGGAGGCTGGAATGTACTCCAGCTGATGTTTGAACAATCCTGAAGTCTTCTCGAGTAGTCCCAAGCGTCCTCGAGTGCTGCCCTTGAAGGTCTTCAACAATGCCCGTGTTGTCTTGAAGCCGAAACTGATATGGAAGTGCGATTGCAAAATTGCACTCGATATGGAGTAGCCCCCGAGACTTAGGTTGAGTTGTAGACTCTGGCTGAGGGTCCATCTGAAGTTTTGGCAAGAAAATCCCGAAAAATCCAGAGAAAAAACCGAAGGACATGTGGCACGGAGCCCCCGAGCCTTGACTCGAGTACTTCCTCTCGAATTGAAGGGTCATCTTGTAGAATGCGTCCTGAGATGCTCTTGAGTCTTGCTGCTTCCCAGGAACCTGAGCGGGCTGAGCTGCTTCGCGAGAGACGGCTTCTGCACCATGGCGCTGAGCTCCGGCAGCAAGAAGAGCACACAGAGCGACTCGGACTCTGAGTCCGACGACGAGGTGCGTGATGAACTTCCCTTCTTGCGCCAGGAGAATGAGAGGCTTGGCTCTCTGCTTGATAACCATGATGACATGCTTAGAGAGGCCAAGAAAATGAGAAAAGAGCTTAGGGCTTCACTCAAGGATGCTAGGACTAGAGTGGCTGAGCTAGAGACACAGGTGCTTGATAGCAAGCTTGAGATTGATTCCCTTAAGTCTAGCCCTGTTGTTTCGGATGAGGTTGATTGTGCTGATTGCTCCATATTCCTTGCTGATCTTCCTTTGTTTAAGGAGAAGCATGCCTCCAAGTGTGAGGAATTAGATATGCTTAGGGTTGAAGTGGCTGAGCTTAAGTCTAGACCTGCTTTGCTAGGTGCTTGCACTTCTTGCCCTGTTTTGCATGCTAAGATTGATGAGATGCATGCATACACTAGTTCTCTTGAGGCTAAATTGAAGGAACCCATGCCTACATCATGCTCTACCTGTGAAATGCATGCTTTGAAAAATTTGGAACTTGCACATTATGTTGATCGTTTGCAGGATGAGAATGATGATTTGAAGAAGTTGATGGGTTGGTTGTCTGGTCATGATCCTCAGTTGAGGATGATGATCGAGGCGTTTAAGAGGCAGGATGGTGAGGGACTTGGGGCAAACAAGGTTGGTGAGGGAAGTGGAGAGAATATCCCGGAGCCATCAAAACCCACCACAAAAATGATTTCCCCCCAAAACCTAACCATCTTAGGAACCGACTAGACACAACACCAGCTCCACTCGTGTTTCCTACACCCACAAATGATCTACAAAAGCCTATCAAGTTTGTGAGCACTTCAGGGAAAGTGTTCTTTGGGAAAGAAAGTGAGAAGGCTAGTGAGGGGAAACCGGTGGAGGAGTTGAGTGGAGAGAAACCAAGTGAGGAGAGATTGGCAAAGGAGTGGGCTAACAAGGACAAGTACCACCCTTCCGATGGTGTACTTGAGCCTCGTGTGCAGATGCCCAGTGCCAAGGCGAATGTGAGGACAGTTCGGGCTTGGGGAGAGCGGAAGGCTGTTGGAGGTGCTGCTGCCCAGGTCACACCTGTTAGACCGGTGTGGGGCACCGGTCAGACTGGTGCAGGCCTGGACAGGTAGCGTTTTGGGTTTCGTGCTCGTACATGTGCGAGGGTTGTTTCTGGAGGTCGTGGTTCTGGTGGTTGGGCTGGAGAGTTTGCAGGTGGTCAGGTTGCTAGGCGTTCTCCTCCTCGAGTTCACTACGGGGATGGGAGGAGTCGTAGCTTTGAGAAGGAGAGGAGGGACGGTCCACAGGTTCTCTTTCGTGGTTTTGGTCCTCCTCCAGGTAGAGAGAGGTGGTTTCCTCAGGGTGGTTACCGTGGTGGTGATCGTGGAGGTAGCTTTGGCAGGAGAGATGCTTTGGTTGGTGCTGACCCCACTTTCGAGCAAATGGCTCGGCACTGGTTTTACTGTTTTGGTACTAACCCCAGTGCTGAGTCGTTTGTTCGCTCACGTGCTCGTTTTTGAATTTCAGGTGGGAGACTTTGAAGAACATTTGGTTGATTGACTCCGGTTGCTCGAGGCATATGACCGGAGACAGGGGGTGGTTCTCAAGTCTCGTCCCGGTGGTGACAAGGAGGTACATCACTTTTGGGGACAATGGGCGTGGGCGTGTGCTTTCAGAAGGTGAGATCAAAGTGAGTGACAAGATCACTCTGAGGCGTGTTGCTCTTGTTCAATCGCTGGGGTACAATTTGCTTTCTGTGTCCCAGTTGTTGGATGAGGGCTTTGAGGTATTGTTTCGGCTAGGTGGTTCTCGGATTTTGGACTCTCGAGGGGACCTTGTCTGTATGGTCATTCCCGAGGGTCAGGTGTTTCGTGCTGATTTTTCTCAGTCTTCGGGTGTGGAGTGTTGTTTCTTGGCTGGTTTTTCGAGTGAGTTGTGGAAGTGGCATAGGAAGTTGGGTCACTTGAGCTTTGACCTTTTGTCTCACTTGAGTAAACTCAAATTGGTCCGAGGATTGCCACGGTTGAGGCTTGAGAAAGAGTTGGTTTGTGCGCCGTGTAGGCATGCCAAGATGGTAGACTCTTCTCACCAGCCTCTCACCGATGTGATGACTGAGCGTCCATGCGAGCTGCTCCATATGGACCTTGTTGGCCCAGCTCGTGTGCGATCTGCGGGTGGGAAGTGGTATGTCCTTGTTGTGGTGGATGACTACTCTCGGTATGTGTGGGTGTTCTTTCTCGAGGATAAGGGGGAGACGTTTGGTTTTGTTCGAGATCTAGTCTTGAGGTTGAGGAACGAGAGGCACGGAGATGCCATACGAGCTATCCGCAGTGATAATGGCTCGGAATTCAGAAACTCTCGTTTTGAAACCTTTTGCCATGACTTGGGTCTTGAGCACTAGTTTTCGAGTCCGTATACGCCTCCCCAGAATGGTGTTGTGGAAAGGAAATACAGGACCTTGTGCGAGATGGCTCGGACGATGCTTGATGAGCATAGGACTCAGAGGAGGTATTGGGCTGAGGTGGTGAATACCGCGTGCTATGTGTCGAACAGGATATACCTCAGAGTGCACAAGAAGAAGACATGCTATGAGTTGATGCATGGTCGCACACCCAAGGTGAGTCACTTCCATGTCTTTGGTTGCAAGTGTTTCATTCTGAAGAAAGGCAGGAAGTTGGATAAGTTTGAGGCTAGGTCTGTCGATGGCATTTTCTTTGGTTATGCATCTCATTCTAGAGCATATCGTGTGCTCAATCTTGAAACTAACCAAATTGTGGAGACTTGCGAGGTAACCTTCGACGAGACAGAGCCACATAGTTTGCTTGTCTTTGAGTGTGCAGGTGATGATGAGCTTGGCGAGGAGATCTTTCAAGAGGAGGAGCATGAACATGGAGAGGATGAAGATGGTGGTGTGGTGCCCCCGGCTGAACATGTACCCACTACTTCGACTACGATGATGGAAGGACCCTCTACTACACCTATGACGACAAATCAAGAATGAGGAGAAGCTGATGTTGAGGGGGAGGTAGCATCGAGGCGAGAACCTCCCCGGTGAGTACAAGTGGATCACCCAGCTTCGAGGATCATCGGCGACATTAATGAACGCACTACACGGTCGAGGGTTCGAAACAATTCCCATTTCGCTCATGCTGCGTTTGTTGCTATTTTTGAGCCCAAAGACATTGGACACGCACTATCTGATAACAATTGGGTTAATTCGATGCATGAGGAGTTGGAGAACTTTGAGAGGAATCAGGTTTGGGAGTTGGTTGACCCTCCCCAAGGGTGTAAGCCGATTGGTACAAAGTGGGTGTGGAAGAACAAAGAGGGAGAGAAAGGTGAGGTTGTGAGGAACAAGTCGAGGCTTGTTGCTCAAGGGTTCAGTCAGAAGGAGGGGATCGACTGCAAGGAGACCTTTGCTCCCGTAGCCCGTTTGGAGGCGATTAGGATCCTTCTAGCCTTTTCTGTGGCTAAAGGGTTCAAGTTGCACCAAATGGATGTGAACAGTGCTTTCGTGAATGGTGTGTTGGAGGAAGAAGTGTATGTGAGGCAACCACCAGGGTTTGAGAGTGAGAAGTACCCCCACCGGTGTACAAGTTGAGGAAGGCGTTGTATGGGTTGAAGCAAGAGCCTAGAGCTTGGTATGGTAGGTTGAGGGGGTTTTTGTTTGAGAGAGGTTTTGAGATGGGGAAGGTCGATCAGACCTTGTTTTTGCTGAGGCAGGGCAGAGATGTCCTGATTGTGCAGGTGTACGTGGATGATTTTGTCTTTGGTGGCTCGTCTAACTCTCTTGTTGCAAGGTTTGCAGATGATACGAGCAGAGAATTTGAGATGAGCATGGTGGGCGAGTTGCAGTTCTTCCTCGGGCTACAAATCAAGCAATCAAAGGAAGGAACATTTGTGCACCAGGCTAAGTACACTAAGGACATTGTGCGGAAATTCAAGATGGAGGACTCCAAGGCTATGACGACGCCGATGAGTACAACTACAGCTCTTGATGCAGACGAGGAAGGTGAACATGTGGACCAGAAGGAGTACCGGAGCATGATCGGGTCACTCCTCTACTTGACGGCGACGAGGCCAGACATACAGTTCTCGGTGTGTATGTGTGCTCGTTTTCAAGCGTCTCCGAGGACTTCGCATCGGCAAGCGGTGAAGCGAATTTTCAGGTACTTGCGTCACACTCCCGACTTCGGCCTTTGGTACTCTGCGTCCTCTTCTTTGGCGCTTCATGGTTTTTCAGACGCGGATTTTGCCGGGTGTCGGTTGGATAGGAAGTCCACTTCTGGGACTTGCCAGTTTTTGGGTTCTTCTTTGGTGTCCTGGTCTTCCCGCAAGCAATCGAGTGTTGCTCAATCCACTACCGAGGTCGAGTATGTTGCCGCTTTTAGTTGTTGCTCTCAGCTCCTTTGGATTTCATACACCATGAGTGACTTTGGTGAGAAGTATACCCATGTCCCACTTCAATGTGATAGCACCAGTGCCATAAGCATTGCAAAGAACCCAGTGCTCCATTCCAAAACCAAGCACATAGAAGTGAGGTATCATTTTCTGAGAGACAACGTAGAAAAAGGAAAGATAGCTTTGATCCATGTACCCATGCATGACCAACTAGCCGATATTTTCACCAAACCCCTAGATCAAGCAACTTTCACTCGTTTGCGGGGGGAACTTGGTGTGTGTTTGATTTCTTGAGTTGGGTGTGTGGGAGCTCCTTTGTAGCATATGTATAGTTTCCTTTGTGCTTTCCTGCATTTGGCATGGCATATGTAACATGATGTATAGGCATCCTTGCATCTTAGATTGCATGCATTTTGTATCATATGCATTGGTTAGGAAAAGCTTCTCTCATATACATTGTTCACCATGGAATAAGATATATGTCTTTGTGAGCTTGTTTGGTATGCTATGGTTAGTTTGGCTTAGCTTTTGATGATCTTGATGAATAATCTATGGTTGATGGCTATGCTTTTTGAAAAAAGTCACATTTATGCTCTCTCATGAGTAAATGCCTTTATATGATCTTGACATGTTTTAGGCGCTTTGCTATGCTTAATTTGTTGTTGGATAGCTAGTTTATTGATCATATGGGGCCAAAGGCTCATTTGCCATCATGAATATTTAGCCCTCTTGTTTTATCTTGTGGAGGGGCATAAGTTCCTTTTTGTCGCAAAGACATTTCATGTACCATTTACAAATCTGAATATGAAATGTAAAATGCTTGGAAAATGTGCTCCCATGTCATATGTGCTGAATTTAATTTGCTTTGGGTGCTAAACCGTTGCATGATGCCTACCAATGAGAAGTCTCATACATAGAAGTAGGCACATGGCTCGGTGGCTTTGACATGACATGAGGTGATTGTGGGCGTTTGTGATGGTCTTATGGTTAGAATGGCTGTCCTAGCATGAAGTTTGTGTGGCTTTGCCATTTTGATATGCTTTGATCATGTTTAGGACTTTGCTCATGAGAGGCAAGTTTTGGCAAAATTTCCAAAATCCATCTTAGCTTCGTCCAATGGCAGTGAAACTTGGTGATCATGTAGTTGAGATCGATACGAAGCCGTAGAGTATCTAACTTGCTCATTTGGACATGTGTAGCATTCTTTTTTGAATTTTGTCTATTTGAGAAGCTCTAGGTTGAATCTTTTGCATTTTTTGGCTTGATTCATGCATTGCCAACAAGGGGGAGAAGTTTGAGCTTGAAATGGCTTGTTGGACGCATTTAGAAGGTTTTCAGGTGGTTTCGAGCCATTTCTGGGCTCTGTTGTGCACCGGTCTGACCGGTGTGAGTGCTGGTCCTGTGCACACGTTAGGCACCGGTCTGACCAGTGGTGATGACCGGCCTGACCGGTGTGAGGGCCGAAGTTCTTTGCAGCCCCCTGTTTTCAGCTGGTTTGCATGCATTCATCCAGGGGGAGTTGCATTGGTTCAGGGGGAGCTTGCATGTGTGCAGGGGGAGCTCTTTGTGGTTTTTCGAGCTTTGATTCGGTGGTTTGCGCTCTTTGTTTGAGTTTTGCTTTGTCTCGGATGTGTCGAGCCATTGCCCTTGCCTAAGGGGTCCGAGATTTGTCTTCTTCAAGTGATCTTGCTCTTTGCCTTTGTTTGGCTTTCGATCGCTTGTTGGAGTTTCTTTTTGTTTGTTTCTTTTCTTTTTCTTTTCTCTCTTGTTACTTTCGTGTGGGTGTTGTCAATGCACTCGTCAAGGGGGAGATTGAGGACCATGTGTGTTTCGAGGACCGGTCGATGGTCGCTTCCTTGTGTGATGAGTGATTGACAACGTTGTGTGGATTGATCCTTGGCTAAGTATTGCAGGTGCAGGTTGCGGCTTGACTGGTGTTGGTGCAGGTGAAAAACAAGCGCGGAAGGTCGTCGCCGGTAAGGCCTCCAGGTGTGGAGAAGACAAGTAGGCTTCGTTCGAGGGACCCGGTGGCCAGCGGGGTCAAGTGCGGGCCGCATGTTGGCATGAACAGCAAGATGAAGTCATGGACGGTTTCTTGGTTGAGCCTCAAAACCAAGGTCGAGTCGGGACTACGTGGGAGCCGACTCATGAGTGGAGATTGGCGGAGGCTACACCGAGTTCGCGGGATTTCCGGTGGTTCACCAGAAAACCACTGGGTTCCTTGGTTGATCCACAAAGCCAAGACCGAAGAACCGAAGACGGTGCTGCAGTAGCGCGAGACCGGTCTGACCGGTGGGTACCGGTCTGACCGGTGAGGAGCACCGGTCTGACCGGTATGCGACGACGCATTCCGGAGACTTCGAAGCGGAGGACACGCGTCGGGATCGCATGGCTTGCGTCGAGGCTACGCAGTGTGCGGTCGCCGGGCATCCTTCCGATGGTGAAGACATGAAGACTTCCAAATCCTCCCCTGAGGGGCTTGTATCCCTAGTTGTTAGAGAAGGGCATTTTAGACTTTCGATTGCCTCCATATAACCCAAGAGGTGAGAGGATGGCATCCAACTCTTCGAACCCTAGCTCATTTGTTTTCCTATTTTCCTTAGGTTTTCCATAGGACTAGTTTGAAAGCTTCATGGAGAGATCTTATTGAGAGGGATGGATGATCGGGTGGCTTGCTAGACCTTGTATGAACCTTTGTTTCATGTATAGATGATTCGGCGTGGTTCCTCAAGGTTTGGATGTGTTTTCCCCGGTTGTTCTTGGTGGTGATTTTCGGAGCCCTCTCTTGGTGATTTCTTTGGGTTGTTTTCGGGACCTTTCTCTTGGGGATTTGATGGGGGAAATTTGTGTGAACCCTTCGTGGTTCTTTGGGCTGTGATTCCCCTCCCAAATCCGTGAGTAAAGGTGCTCGATTTTGGGGTTTCTTGAGTTCTTGGGTTGGAAGTGCTTTTGGCGGGATTTCCTTGATTCATCCTTTTTGGACGAGTTTTGGTCTGACCGGTGTGGAGCCACTTAGTGAAAGTTGCTCAGTTTCACCAGCAGGGACCGGTCTGACTGGTGGTGCTCACCGGTCAGACCGGTGTTGGTCTATAGACTCGAGGTTTGTTGTTCCGCTGCATTCTCGGGTCGGAAGGTTGTGTGTTGGTTCCTAGGTCTAGTGGCACTCCAGTGGCTACGTGGGCTTGACCAACTTTGGTAGTGAGTCGGAGACGGGTGTTGGAAGCCGCGTTCATCTTATAGGAGTTTCCATATCCTTCGAGAAGAATTTTTATCAGCTCCCATTCACTCCCCCCCTCTTTGGTTCGCCGTATCTGTCCTTCAGTATCGGTCCTTCACGCCCGGCACACTTCTTCTTTTTCTCGTGTGCGGCGCGGTCCACCTTTCCCACACGCGCCCGCCTCCCTGCCAAAACGGAAAGTCTTATTATATAGGAGGAAACGTTACTATATATGGAAGGCTCTCCACGTAGCGCTAAAAGGAGAGGCCTCTCCCTCTAGTCACGTCCCTTTTCCAATGCTACACAATTAATTGTGAATTTTATAATGGCACGTGGATAAAAGACTCCATAATGACTCATTGCATTGTCTTGTTTTTGCCCAACGAGGGTCCAGTTGCCCCCTCACCATCTGCGTTTATAGATGTCCAAGCCCGGCCCTAGCACGGGACCCACAAAGCCTGGTGAACTTCGTGTCGGGCCAGCTCGACACTACTCTCCATCGGGCCGTATTGTGCCAGCACACGGGCTCCGTCGATGGCCCAAGCATGAGCACACGGACTGATTTTTTACTGGGCTAGCCCTTAAAGCTCGAGCACTACTACGTGTGTCGTGCGGCCTACAGCCCGTGAGACGGTGCCGATAGCTGAGATAGGGAGGCGACGCCGACGATGGCTCAGTGGAGCTGCAGTGTCCCATGTTCGTCGTCAGCGATAGAGATGAGGGGAGGCGGTGCAGTCGTGTTGACGACGGGTATGGGGAGGAAGTAGGGAGTGACGTAGTGCCCAACGAAAGAGCAGAGGAGATGGGGAGCTGCACCGAGCGTGGAGCAACAAACAGGAGGAGAGAGAGAACTGTGTCGGTAGCTAGCAGCTGTGCAGGTGGCGACAGCTGAGGAAGTGAGGAGAGAGGGAGGGAAGAAAGACATCGCAATAGAAGAGAGGTGAGGGAGCCGCGCCGGCTCGCTAGCGGTGTATGCGGCCATGCGGGTGGCAGCGCGCACCGAGAGCCCGAGGACATAGAGGCGTGGTTGTTGGCCGAGAAAAGAAGGTGACAATGCCTGGGAATTGAGTGGATGGTTGGTTCCTCGGGTTTTCATCCTCGGTTTTATATGAAGTGGAGATTCACGGGTGGTTAACGAGCCGACCATTTTGACCATGTTGGGCTCGTGCTGCCTGATGTGCCATGTGGCGGCCCACGCACGCCACAAGCTGGCCTTCCAGGCAGCCCGGGCATAGAGGTCGACGTGCCGTGCCGGGTTTGGACATGGCTACAAAACCAGGTCTGCCAACTTTATGGATATATATATATATATATGTGTGTGTGTGTGTGTGTGTGTGTGTGTGTGTGTGTGTGTGTGTGTGTGTGTGTGTGTGTGTGTGTGTGTGGACCTTGTGTGGTTCGAGGATCGGTGGATGGTCGCTTTCTTATGTGATGAGTGATTGACAACGTTGCGTGGACTGATTCTTGGCTAAGTATTGCAGGTGCAGGTTGCGGCTTGACTGGTGTTGGTGCAGGTGAAGAACAAGCGCGAAAGGTCATCGCCGGTGAGGCCTCCAGGTGTGGAGAAGACAAATAGGCTTTGTTCGAGGGACCCGGTGGCCAGCGGGGTCAAGTGCGGGCCGCATGGTGGCATGAACAGCAAGATGAAGTCATGGACGGTTTCTTTGTTGAGCCTGAAAACCAAGGTGCAGCCGGGACTACGTGGGAGCCAAGTCATGAATGAAGATTGGCGGAGGCTACACCGAGTTCGCGGGGTTTCCAGTGGTTCACCAGAAAACCACTGGGTTCCTTGGTTGATCCACAAAGCCAAGACCGAAGAACCGAAGACGGTACTGCAGCAGTGCCAGACCGGTCTGACCGGTGGGTCCCGGTCTGACCGGTGGTGAGCACCGGTCTGACCGGTGTGCGACGACGTAGTCCAGAGACTTCGAAGCGGAGGACACACGTCGGGATCGCATGGCTTGCGTCGAGGCTACGCTGGGTGCGGTCGCCGGGCATCCGTCTGATGGAAAAGACATGAAGACTTCCAAAACCTCCCTTGAGGGGCTTGTATCCCTAGTCATTGGGAAAGGGTATTTTAGACTTTCGGTTGCCTCCATATAACCCAAGAGGTGAGAGGATTGCAGCCAAGCCTTGTGTTAACACCAAAATTTGGTACAGGAAGAAGTCTGATTTGTGGGCCTAGCTTGGTGTAAAAATCCGTCCGGAAGAAGGAAGGTCTCTCTAGAAAGATTCGACAAAGAGGCTCACGGTCGGCAGTTGGCTTCCGTTCGGCAAGGAAGCTGTTTGCACTGATTTTGCGGGGTCACATGATGAAGTGGCCCGAGCGGAAGGGACGAATGGATGGATGAGCAATCGCATTTAGAGATAAATTAGGTATCAAATATTGTGCTCATAGTCCATTCGGAGTCGTGCCATGACAGGGTATAAATATAGACCCTGGATGTATGTAATTGTATTCGAAACATTCTCATAACAAACCGGCTTTACGCCAAAACCTTGAGTCCTCTGTCGTGTCGTCGAGTTCTTTGAGTGGGTTCATCGATCCGTCGACCTCCGTAAGTACCGGCAACCTTGTATCATGTCTAGTATCATGCGGTGGATTTAGATCGTGATGCAAGTAGTCTTGTTACCATGCTTAGTATCATGCGGTAGATTTAAGCTTGGTTCAAGAGGGTATCTTGTTAGGTCATGAGCCATGCGGTGGGCTAAGATCTAGCTTGGAGCTAGTTATCGGCTCTATTGGATTTTGGCAAGATCCAATAGATTGATTAAGTTACCCTTTGTTGCTTTGAGTTTTTACTTTATGTTTAAATTCATGTAACACTCTTTTGCCCAATTTAGATTGATTTGGATCGGCTTTATCTTGTTTTGTGATCTTTACATCGCACGTTCATATCTTGCCTCAAAAGGCACGTGGATCACGTGTTTGTCAAATAGCCGAAACCGAACTAATCTAGGTTGTTACATGTTGCGGGTTCAATCTTGTTAATTTTGTGTAAATCTTGGAAGAACTAGGTATCATGCGGTAGATGCAGGTTTTAGGGTTATCTTGAAGCTAATCATCCGGTGGATTAAGTCTTTAATTCAATCTGATAGGTTTGCCATCTTTGGCAATGTTTGTTCCTTCTTCATGGATCCCGATTCGGTTGTTCAGCCGTATTCGGTTATGCTTTCACGAGTGAAATGTGTTTATAAGCTATGTTTTAAAGATTGTATGCTTTTAGCTTTCCATATTTAGATTGTATCATGCGGTGGATAGATCTATTTGTGGATGGTGGCGTGGTTTTCAAACAAGTCGTATCATGCGGTGAATAAACTTGTTTGGTATCATGCTCGACCGGTTTTAAAGTACCTAGACATGCGGTGCACTAGTGCTTTGGGCCTATGCATGCTTGTTTATTACATATTTATGATCATGCTTTTCTTCAATTATTGTTTATTGTTATTTATCCTTGAGAATCGGTCATGGCTTTGTGCACGTGTAACTTCATTCAAGTAAAGACTGATTTTTGTCATGCTTACGTCATCCGTTCGGCTATGTTCTGTTTTGCACTCTGAAGCTCCCGAATGGTTTCTAGTTTGCTGGCAGATAGCTTCTTATTGCTATATGTCATCTCACATGGCTTTTCTAGCCGTAAATATGGAACTGTCTGGTACCACCCGGCAAGTTCCAAGCTTTGGAATTTAACTACTTTGTCTTTTGTTAATTTTCAGGAAAAATTGACTGGCACGTCTTGGAATCTTTTGGCGTGTGAAGCTAGCTTGTTCGGCTTGCTGTGTGCTTGGCGTAAGGTGCAGATTTTGCGTCAACACACTTTTTGGCACGCTCGGTGGGACCAACAGCCGAAATCAAGATGCCCGACATCAGTGACATTCTGGACGTCGCCATCGAGGATCTCTCTCCAGAGTACCTACAATAGCTGAAAGATGCTACAGATCAGTTTCAGCAAAAATGTTTGATGTCATTCAAAAAGAATAGAAGTGACGTTCCGTGTCTCAAAATGAGATGCCCAGGGTTCTACTGTCAGGAGAGACTAACGCCACAACTCTGCAAGAGAAAGAAGAGTGCATGCAAGCGTTTCGGGATACTGCGGAAGACGTGATGGGTAAACATCACAGGGCTTTCCTGGGTGTGTTCAAGCAGATGATGGTGGGTGTCTTTGGCCCCGGCATGGAGCAGGTATTCAGTCGAGTATCCCCTCAGGGATACAGTATGGAGGTTGGAGAGTCCAGCTCTTCCCAACCAGGAACTCAGCCACCATTGCGAAGCCAGCCAGTCCAGCCTCTCCCGCAAAGCGTTGGGAGCCAGCCCATTCAGCCCCCTCCGCAAGGCGCTGGAGGTCAGCCAGTTCAACCTCCTTTGCGGGCTGGAGGGGGACAACCGATCCGGCCACCTCCGCAAGGCAGTACAGGTCAACCGATCCAACAGCCAAACCCATATCAGCCCATGTATGGGGAGATGGCGTTCGGCTCGTCTGGAGTTCCACTCACTTCCACCTACAAGATTGCCCCAGCTAGCAATAGATTGCAGAAGACCTTGTACGGTGGAGGCTACCACAAAGTTATGGACTATGGTGCTATTGACGCTCTCCCGAATCGGGGGTACAGTGCGGCTGCAGGAGTGCAAGAGGACGACATCCTGGTTCAGAAGATGGCCGATATGATGCAGAATCAATTCAGCCTCAAGCCTAAAATGCAAGGACCAGCCTATACGCCTCCTTTCCCAAAATGGTACTACAAAGTGATCCTACTGCCGAGGGTGAAACCCCCGACGGAATTTACGAAGTTTTCTGGGCAGGATGATACGAGCACAGTTGAGCATATTGCTCGTTATCTGATGCACCTTGGAGAAGCCTCATCTGAGGAGGCGTTCAGGGTCAGGTACTTTCCCATGTCACTGATGGGCCCAGCGTTCCAGTGGTTTACATCTTTGCCTCCCCAATCAGTTGGCACGTGGAGGGAGCTAGAGCGAAAGTTCCACGATCATTACTTCAGTGGTAGCACAGAAAAGAAGCTCATCGATCTAACCACTTTGAAGCAGAGGCACAATGAGACGCCCTTGGAGTTCCTCAGGAGGTTCAGGGAGGTCGAAGGCATGTGTTTCTCGTTAAATCTGCCAGATGATCAGTTGGCCAACATGGCCGTTGCAGGGATGCTGCCGGCCATACGAGAAAAGTTGTTTGGTATGGAGTTCGATAATCTGGGCCAATTGTCTCAAAAGCTATCATTAATGAGCAACCAGGCCTATGGGTTTAAGAAGGACACCAGGTTCAACAAGCAACACGACATAGCGGACATCTATAATCAGTTCCTGGAGAAGGCCGACCAAATGGAAGATTCTGACGATGATCAGGAAGTGGCTGCTCCTGAGATCATGTGGGGCAAGGAGCTGTTGACCATGAACCAGCGTTGGATCAAGCAGACCAAGGGTACATACGACTTCGACGTCACCAAGGCTGATAAACTTTTTGACTTCCTGGTGAAAGAAGGCCGAATCAAGTTGCCTGAAGGGCATTCTATGTTTCGGCCTGATGAAGTAAAAGAGAAACGTTACTGTGGCTTCCATGACAGGAATTCTCACTCCATGAACGACTGCAGGGTCTTCAGGATGAGGATCCAGAAAGCTATCTAGGAGGGGCACCTCAAGTTTGACAACAAGATGAAACTGGATGGCCATCCTTTTCCCCAGAATATGATAAGATTTTCTGTTAACATGGTGACTGCTGAGGAAAAGGGAAAGGTTAAGGTCCTGACGTCCGCTAGAGCAAGACAGGATAGAGCAGTGGATCCGGCGCGACAAGTTACATTGGAACAAGTCCACGGAGAAGCCCCCCGTGTTCTCAAAAGCCATATTGAAATTGGGGAGTCATCCAGGGCCAAACCCAGGGTCACTACGCGCATCCTTCTCAACAAGTGGTAGCGTCAGATAGAGAAAGAACGCTACCAGAAGCGGAGACACGAGGAGGAGAGACGCAGGGCCGAGGAAGAAGCGCGCAGGAGAGAACTGGAGCGGTACACGCGTGAGCAAGAGCGCACACATTGGGGGTGCGCATTCTTCAGGCACTGCTGGAATGAAGGCTTGAAACTTCCTACATTGAGGAACTACCCTAAGTGCAGTGACAGATACTTTGAGTATAGGCAGGAAACTGTCAATCGCCGATCCGTCCATGAGAGAATTGGAAGGATACACCCTAGTGACGATCGGCGTCAAAAAATAATTGAGGTCATTGATCACCCCAGAAAGAGGCAAGCTGATCAGAGATGGGCTGATCAAGAAGAGGATGAATACATCTGGCAAGAAGGACACTGGTGCCCGCCTGGCTTGAGGAAGAGCCAGAAAAGAAGGGTTCAGCACTTGAGGAACCGTGAATTGAGGCAGGCGGGGGTCCAGAAGAAACAAGTGTGGCGCCCAAAGGACAAACCTGAAGGATCGGGTCGTTCGGCTCCGGCGTGTATGGTATACTTTCTGCCGAATGAGTTTATGGCTCCCGCTAATCAAGTTGTGCAGGAAGAGACATCCCTGGATGCCAATGATGATGAACAGCTTGGGGGACTGATGGCGCAACTGGTGTTAGCCAAGCAAGCCACCTTCGACAAACCGGCCAAGAATCGACACATGAGGCCGTTGTACTTGAAGGGATACGTCAATGGCAAGCCATTGACTAAGATGTTTGTCGATGGTGGGGCTGCGGTCAACGTGATGCCGTACACCACCTTCAGGAAGCTTGGAATGGGCCCTGGAGACTTAACGCCTACGAGCATAATTCTGAACAATTTCGCTAGGAATCCTTCAGATACCAAGGGGTGCGTCCACGTGGATCTGATGATTGGGTCCAAGACATTGCTCACGACCTTCTTTGTCATCGAAGGCAAAGGAGCCTATAGCCTACTGCTTGGGCGGGACTGGATTCACGCCAATTGCTGCATCCCATCTACCATGCATCAGCAGCTCATCCAATGGGTAGATGACGATATTGAGGTGGTCCAAGCAGATGACTCAGTGAGCGTCGCGAACGTAGAACCAGCTTTCTGGGAATATCAAGGCATTGATTGTTTCTCAGGGAAAGACTGGGGAGAAGGTCCTGTTGAGCCTGTCAGCAGTGATCAACAGCCGATTCAAGCAGTCGGCTCTTATAGTAATTTTTAATGGAAAATCCTGTTGATGGAACTTATGGCAAGTTGGGATGAGGATTCATGTCGGCTGACAAATTGGAGGAAGTTGATATTGGAAACGGTGACAAGCCTAGGCCGACATTTATCAGTGCAAACTTGGAATCAGATTTTAGAGGGGAATTAATCAAGCTACTAAGGGAATATAAGGATTGCTTCGCTTGGGATTATTCGGAGATGCCTGGTTTGGATCGTTCCATTGTCAAGCATCGGTTGCCAATCAAATCTGGTTTCAAACCATGCAAGCAACCTCCCCAGAAAATCTACAAAGACGAAGTATTGGCCGATGTGAAGAAAGAGGTTGAAAGACTACTTGATGCAAACTTCATTCGGCCATGCAGATATGCGGAGTGGATCTCTAATATTGTCCCTGTCTCCAAGAAGAATGGAAAGATGAGGGTTTGCATAGATTTCAGGGACTTGAACATAGCTACTCCTATGGATGGGTACCCAATGCCTGTTGCCGATTTATTGGTTGATGCTGCTGCTGGGCACAAAGTTGTCAGCTTCATGGATGGCAATGCAGGATACAAACAGATTTTCATGGCAATGGAGGATATATCAAAGACAGCCTTCAGATGTCCTGGTCATATAGGCCTCTTTGAATGGATAGTCATGACATTTGGGTTAAAAAATGCCGGTGCAACTTATCAGCGAGCCATGAATTAATCTTCCACGAGTTGATCGGCAAAATTGTTGAGATTTACATTGATGATGTTGTGATCAAGTCTTTTAATCATGACACACACTTGGAGGATGTGAAGAGGACATTGGAATGCACCCGAAAGCATGGTCTGAAGATGAATCCAAACAAATGTGCTTTTGGGGTATCAGCTACAGAATTCTTGGGATTCCTGGTACACGAAGGGGGGACTGAAGTTGGCAAGAAAAGCATGAAAGCTATTGATGAGGTTGTTCCTCCCACCAATCTCAAGGAGTTGCAATCACCGCTTGGCAAGATCAATTTTGTGAGAAGGTTCATTTCAAATCTGTCACAAAAGATTTTGCCCTTTTCTCCATTGTTGAAACTTAAGAAGGATCAGAAGTTCATATGGGGTGACGAACAACAAAAGGCTTTTGATGAGATCAAGCAATATATGAAGGAACCACCGGTACTGGTCCCGCCACAGTTGAATAAGCCTTTCAAGTTGTACGTGGCGGCCGATACCCAAACCATTGGATCGGCCCTTATTCAAGAATTTGAAGGAAGGGAGCGAGTAGTAGTGTACCTTATCCGAAAATTACTTTATGCTGAGACCAGGTATTCGGCTGCGGAGAAGTTGTGCCTATGTGTGTACTACTCGTGTACAAAATTTCGGCACTACTTGTTGAAGGCCGAATGCGTTGTATACTTCAAGTTTGATGTAATAAAACATATGTTATTTATGCCAATTTTGAATGGCAGGATTGGCAAGTGGATCTTGGCCTTATCTGAGTTTGAGTTGAAGTTCGAATCGGCAAAAGCTATAAAAGGTCAGATCATTGCCGATTTTATAATTGAACATCGTGATCCATCAGATGATTTGCTTGAAATTATTCCTTGCGCTTTGTTCTTTGATGGATGATCATGTGGTAAAGGTGGGGGAGTAGGGATTCTATTAATTTCACCTAGGGGTGATATGTTTGAGTTTGCCATCCCCATCCAGCCCACTGTTACAAACAATCAGGCTGAGTACGAGGCATTGCTTCGGGGGCTTCAATATTTAAGAGAAGCCGGAGCTGTTTCAGTTGAGGTTTATGGAGATTCAGAGTTGGTTATAAAGCAATTGAATGGCCAATACGAATGTAAAAGCGATGCCCTGAGGAATTACTACGAGGAATGCAGAGAGATTTTAAAGAGTTTTCAGTTGGTAATTCTACAGCATATTCCTAGAGAACACAATGAAGAAGCAAACAGGCTGGCTCAAAGTGCTTCAGGCTATAGAGAAAGTCAAGAAGCGTTTGCCACGAAGGTATGTGTCTTGGGAACGGACCTTGTAGAGGATGGTTGGAGAAAGGAGATCGTTGATTATTTGGAGGATCCATCCCGAAAGGTCTCTAGGAAACTCAGGTACAAAGCCATAAAATTTTTTCTTCTGGATGGAAGCCTATTCTACAAATCATTGGATGGGGTATTGCTGCGATGCCTGGGTCCAAAAGAAGTGAAAAGGATGATGAGTGAGGTGCATGATGGGATATGTGGAGCACATCAATCGGCCTACCGTATGAAATGGGTCATCAGGCAAGCTGGGTGCTTTTGGCCGATGATGTTGGAGGATTGCTTTGAGTATTACAAGGGATGTCAAGACTGCCAGAGGTTTGGAAATATTCAAATGGTTCCTGCATCAGCACTAAATCCCATTATCAAGCCATGGCCATTCAGGGGCTGGGGTATAGACTTGATTGGCCTGATTAACCCACCATCTAGAAAGGGGCATAAGTTTGTGCTTTTAGCGACGGATTACTTTACCAAATGGGTTGAGGCAATTCCACTTAAGAAGGTAACATCAGAGAACATGGTTGAGTTTGTCAAGGAACACATCATCTATCGGTTTGGAATTCCTCAAACAATCACAACTGATCAAGGAGCTCAGTTTGTGTCCTTGGAGTTCAGGGAGTTTGCCGAAAGCATGGGGATCAAATTGTTTAATTCTTCTCCCTATTATGCCCAAGCTAATGGTCAGGCAGAGGCTTCTAATAAGATCATGATCAAGCTTATACAAAAGAAGATCGACCAGAAGCCAAGAAGGTGGCATTCGGTACTCAATGAAGCTTTATGGGCTTACCGAATGGCCCCTCATGGAGCTACAAAGACATCTCCTTATGAATTGGTTTATGGGCACCATGCAGTTTTACCTTGGGAAATACAATCAGATTCTAGGAGAGTGGTTCTGCAAAAGGATTTAAGCTCCAAAGATTACAGCGGCTTAATGATGGACGAACTAGAGGACTTGCACACGATCCGTCTTAGAGCCCTGGAAAATATTGAAAAGAACAAGCAGCGAGTTGCTAAATATTACAACAAGAAAGTAAAAGTTAGGCAATTTGCAGAAGGGGATTTGGTTTGGAAGGCTTTACTGCCGATTGGAACCAAATACAGTGAATTCGGCAAATGGTCCCCTAACTGGGAAGGACCCTTTCGAGTGGTCAGATGCGTGCCCGGTAACGCCTACATGTTGAAACTTTACTAGGAGAGTAATTTTCTGCTGTAATAAATGCAAGATATTTGAAGAAATATTATCCTAGTATTGAGATCGATCGTTGATCACAAGCATTAGGATTACATGCATTTGATATAGAAACAGCCGGCGTTCAAGAACAAAGCCGCCTTTAGAACAAATGGCCAATACTTAGATGTATTGCCCTTAGCACGAAACTACATTGCAAATGCTTCTTGCATGTTTACATCTAACAACCCAGTTGCTCAGGGTTACGAGGGGGTGGAAAGCAGAAGGCCTGGCATAAGAAGCGAAAGTGTGCTTCAATCCTTTTTTCTTTGCTTCTTCAGCTCCTCCCTCTTCAGTTGTTCCAGGACCACCGTGACGGCAACTTGGAAGCTGTGGGGATGACCATGGTTTGCTGCCTCCACCAAGCTGTCCCAAGCCGCTTTCAGGTTACTGTACCTGTCAAAGACATCTAGGACAGAGGAATAGTTGTTAGAGACAGAGATCTAGGTGCAAGAGCGGAATCAAGATGAAGATAGAAATGTTTACCTCCTACCAACGCCTCCAGGGCCATGCGGCGCTCGCGTTCGGCTTGGCAGTGGGCGGTGATGTCCCGGAGATCATGCTCCAGATGCCGGACGCGGCGGCGTAACTGGTGGTTGATCTTCTGCTCTGGCGTAGCGTCCTCTGCTTCGAGGGAGGAGTCAGAGGAGATGTACTCAGGAGTTTCTTCAGTCCCAATGATTTCCTCAGGAAGCAGATCAAGACTAAAAGAAGACAAAGAGGAGGTAAAGCACAAGATCACACACGGAAGCAAGAAGCAAGTTAAAAGAAAAACTCACTCTCGAATGGTGCGTTTCTTTGGGGCGCTGTCCTCCTTGGGTTGCTTGCCTTTGTCCTTGCCCTTGGGGTTTTCTCTTCTGGAGCAGGGGAGAAGATGAGAAGTGATGGATGAGTGTGCGAGTGGATTTGCAGGGCATCTCAGCAGGCTATTTTATTGATTGAGAGAGTGCATTGGGAGTGATGACAGGCTGGCGTGCGTTATTGGAATACGAAGCGGCAGGGTTTTCCTCCCGAATGCAAACAGTGCTTATGGATTCCCGAATCGAGGATTTTCTGCGGGTTTTGCGCCAAGGGGCATCTGTTTTCATGTGTTCGGCTCAAGCAAGTTCCCGAATGCGTTCAAGGAAAATAAGGCTCGCAGTTGCAAACACAGAGGAATCATCACAATACAAGCATGGGAATTGAAAGTTCTTTATTTATTGCCGATAATCAAATATCCCTAGTACAATCTAATCAAAGAGCCTGTTTAGCACAGACTAGGGATGAGTGAGTTCGGCAATGGCGTCTCCGTGGCCGTCAAGGCGCTCCAAGATGACCTCGATCTCGTCGATATCTTCTGGCGCGCCATCTGGAAGCCGCGCGGCCGGGTGGAGTAGTCGACGCTGGTGTGTGTCGCCATGGCGGCCAAGCCCAAAGTGGTGCCCAGGCGGATGCCGTGGGTAGCCACCTCGTCCACGCGGTTCTCCATCGTAGCAAGGCGCTCCGCCGACGTGTCTCCACGGGCGTTCACCTTGTCAGCCAACTGCTCCACCAGCATTTTCAGCTGGTTGAGCTTGGCGTCACGGGCTGCAAAGTGCAAGGCGATGGTGATTAGTATCGAAAGCCAGATTGGATTTGGGAGCAATTCAAGGGTTGTACCGTCGATGGTTGGCAGCAGGTGCTTGCGCTGGTCCTCCCACTCCAGTTCGGCTATGGCAGCCTTCTTGGAGACGTCTTCCAGCTAGCGCTGGGCCACCTCAAGCTCCGCCTTGAAATGGAGAGCGTCGAGTTCCTCGTAGGGCACGGGGGAGTAGTGGTCCGACTCCGAGGAGTCGTCCGGCAGAGGTTGATTGGTCGGCGCAGAGGACGGGTTCCATTGAACAAGCCTGAAACAGAGAGGATCTTCAGAAACAAAGGGAAATCTCAGACAACTAATGAAGAGAAGATGGCGATCATTCCCTCCGACGCGAACTGGCACGGCTCCCTTCCGCCTCGTCGGCGGCGCGGTGCCTGTTGTTGCTCCCCGCCATGGTTCTTGGGGCTGCGCCAGTGATTGGGAGAAGAAAGCTTGAAGTTGGCAAAGATTGGAAGGCTAAAGGCTTGGTAAAGAGCTGGGGGCACCTACGGTTTTATTTATAAGCCTGGTGAAAAAGATCGTGGCCTCAGATCGTGGCGCGTATCCCGAAAAAAAATGGAAGGTGGAGAGGTTTCCTTGACCAATTCGCCGTCGGGTCGTTTGGGATTCAAAGCTGAGTCATATTCGGTTGACTGGCTCGGCTAAGTTGCAGTTGAGGTGCCGTTCGGGTATGGCACTATTAGACTACTAATTACCAAATGGATCGTTCAGAGTTGCAATCGAAGTCATGCAAAGAAAAGGAAAGCGAACTTATAAAAGGCAAATGTTACGAGAACGGTCAATTTGGTTAGACATCGCTCAGTACAGCTAAATGTTTAAATATTTTGCGATTACATTGGAGGCATTTGATATTGTTTGGTGGATATTCTCCATTCGTTCCTGATAATCTTTCTGGGCATTGGACAGGACGGTGAGTTCTGCATCGCACTGATTCACTTCAGCTATGGCCAATGATGCTTCCTCTTGGGTCTTCTCTATTAGTCCAGGAAGTTCGGCTATTTTCTTGTCATCAGCTTCTATTTCGGCAGACAAACTCTTCAGCTCTGCCTCCAATGCAGCTTTTCTGGCGATTTTCAATTCACGAGCAGCTTGCAGATTGGTCAGCATTCCTTTGCGGCTCTCAATCTGGGATTGTGCTCCCTTCGCAGCTTGTTCAGCTTTGGCTTTCTTTTGCTCAACAGCTGGTCGAGTAGACACATTTTTCAAGGCTCGCCTTATGGCCACATAGTGAATATCTAGACCAGAGATGGGTTCCAACGAAGTCTTGATGTCCTTAGGGAGCTTTTGGCTAATGGGCTCAAGCATTCCTTCGAAATAGTCGACATCTCTAATTTGGTCTCGAGCATCCTTTTGCAGCCAAGCGAAGATTTCTTTGAGTCTTGCTTGGATGTCCTCTGATAAGGCCTGAGTTCCTCTTTCTCCTGTTTCGGCAGCTGGATCATTCACCGCTAATGAGCTTGATGATGATGGAGTTTGATCCTGAAGTGGTAACATTGCCGAATTAGGAGTGGTTCATTAAAATGGAAGAAGATAACAGAGTTAAGTATATGTGCTTACCTCATGCCTGATTTCCTGAGCTGGAGCAAGGTTTTGTTCAGTTTCAGGGGGAATTCCTGAGCCACTGGTGAAAGAGGAGTCTGGGGAGCTCTTGGCAAAGCTGAGGCTTCTGTTTGAGAGGGTGCTGGTGCAGTCTCTGGCAGATTTGAAGCTTCTGGCTGAAGAGGAGGTGGATTTACCTCTGTTGAGGTTGGGGTTTCTGCCTGGCCAATGGGGGATTGAGCCCTTAGGGGGCTTGAAGCCTCTGGTTGGATTGAAGGGTTCCTTTCTGGTGAAGCTGACACCTCTGTTTGAGCAGGGGGTGACTGGGTTCCTGATGAGGAAGAAATCTCTACTTGAACAGATGGCTCAACTCTTGGTGAACTTACATGTTCAGGATCAGGGATATCCACAGGATGATTCACCAGTGTTTCTTCTGCGAATACCAGATTAAGGGTAAATGCTAGTGTTGATCTTTGAGGAAAAGGTAATAAGGGTCATACCAGTAGATGGAGCATTGGCAGGTTCTGAAGCTGAAGGCTGCTGGATTCTAGTCTGGAATTGCACAAGGTGAAATTTGTCAGAATAAGAGTAATCTTGTGATCAAGAAAGAGGAAATCTTACCTCAACAGGGACTTTCATGGTGGTTCTTTTCCTCTTGGCAGCTGGAGGTGCAATCAGGGACAGGCCTTTCCTCTTGTCAGCAGTGGCACTGAAGAGAATAGGGTCCATTGTGGCATTCCTGGCCATCAGTTGAGCCAAAGTTGGGGATTTAAATCCCAGGGCAGAAATTGGATATACTGCATTATAAATGATTGTCCTGGCTTGAGGGGCAGGCACTGTATTCTGCTGGGAATGGTCAAGATCATGGTTAGTAAAAGGAATGTCTGATCTGAAGAGAAAAACAATTATGTTACCTCTAAAATTGGCTGAAAATCAGGCATCAGCTCTAAACAAAATGAGGGCACTGGCTCACTAAAAATATGGTCATGAAATTCTTGCCACCAAGAGTTGAAGGTGGGATGAGCTATGGTTGTGGGTGTGAAAGGCCAGGTGTAAAGAGTTGGGCTGCATTCGTACTCAAAGACACTTCTGGATTGCATATTTTCCTTGATTTCCTCTCTGGGTTTGAGGAATTCATGCAGGAATAACCTTGGGGGCATCTGGCCACATCCAAGCTGTCGAGCCATCATATTTGGCTGATAGTATTCATAAGTGCTGTGATTTAACCTCCCTCCACAAAATTCAGCTGGCAAAGGACATGGACGGATCAAGATGTTAAAGATCTCTACAAACCTTCTATCTTGGCGTCCAGTCTCAAAGGAGAATTCACAAGGGAGAATTAGATTGTCATTATCAAGATAAGGAAGCCAAAGAGGGTTAGGGAAGCATTTGAAGAAGAGCTCGAAAAGCTGGCTGACATTCTGATTAATGGAAACAGTTGAAGCAGCCTCTCCATAGGTTTGGCATCCTCTGGTGATCTGAGTTTCCCCTTCATTATAGCTGGATGAAGGGAAAAGCCAGTTGTTGAGGTCAATGCCGACAATCTGGTGCATATGCAGTTGCAGCCACATCTTTACAAACCACTAAGAGCCGTTGACACATAGTATCTTCTGGCCAGTATGCATTTGGGTGATAGTCTAATGAAGCATATGATACAAACTACCTAGGAGGTATTTTCAAAGGGGAATGCGCTTACCACCAGCCAAATGTGTAGCCATTACAATGTGATTCAGAGTGGGCTCATTGGCTTTACCACAGAAAATAAATCTGCACAACCACATGTTCAGTAATGCTCTGTATTCAACTTCACCCAAGGGGCCATCCTTCATGTGATTCTGATATATGATTTATATCCACTTCCTGGTTTCACCCCTGTTTGTCTTGTGGAGCCTTTATAGTCCCAGGGGTACACGGATCCTGAAACATCAAGGCCGGTGATCATATATACGTCGGCCAGAGTTGGGGACATCGGGCCGTGACCAAAGAGAAAGGCATTGACGCCATTTGACCAAAAATGACAAGCTGCTATCAAAAGGTCTTCGTTCTTCGGGGTCTCGGCCAAAGAAAGTTCCAGACATTGAGCAATACGGAGGCTGTCCCAAGTTTGGGTCTTAGCACTGTTATCCTCAAGCACCCTTTTGTACCAACTTCTCCAGCCTGCAATTGGGTGCAAAGGCCAGTTCTTGAAGGCGTCCTGCCACAGGGAAGGTTTAGATAAAGCCGCTTTGAAAGGGATTCTTTGGGATTCGGCTGCAATAAACTCGCGAGGATCGGAAATTCCCACAAGACCAAGGAAATAAGACGTCGAATTGGCCTCAGTGCGGATTAAAAGCTCGGCGGAAAGTTCCTGTTGGGAGAAGGCGGAGAAGAAATCTCATGTAAAAATCGAAAAGTTAGTGCCGAATGAAGCTTACGGGGATGGAATTTACCTGAGTAGCTTGGTTTTGACCTACCATTGGGGATTTGAGCTTGGGGAAAAGATGGCCTAGGGTTTGGATATGGACGGAGGCTCCGATGGATTGCAAGGAGAGAGAATAGGTGTTGAACAGACTCAATTTTAAAACATTGGCAACTGGAGTCAATTTCGGAATAAAATCACTTTTATCCCGTAATTGAAGGGGCATACGGTAACACCAAAATTTGGTACAGGAAGGAGTCTGATTTGTGGGCCTAGCTTGGTGAAAAAATCCGTCCGGAAGAAGGAAGGTCTCTCCAGAAAGATTCGGCAAAGGGGCTCGCGGTCAGTAGTTGGCTTCCGTTCGGCAAGGAAACTGTTTGCGCTGATTTTGCGGGATCACATGATGACGTGGCCCGAGCGGAAGGGACGAATGGATGGATGAGCAATCACATTTAGAGGTAAATTAGGTATCAAATATTGTGCTCGTAGTCCATTCGGAGTCGTGCCATGGCAGGGTATAAATATAGACCCTGGATGTATGTAATTGTATTCGAAACATTCTCATAACAAACCGGCTTTACGCCAAACCCTTGAGTCCTCTGTTGTGTCGTCGAGTTCTTCGAGAGGGTTCATCGATCCGTCGACCTCCGTAAGTACCGGCAACCTTTTATCATATCTAGTATCATGCGGTGGATTTAGATCGTGATGCAAGTAGTCTTGTTACCATGCTTAGTATCATGCAGTAGATTTAAGCTTGGTTCAAGAGGGTTTCTTGTTAGGTCATGAGCCATGCGGTGGGCTAGGATCTAGCTTGGAGCTAGTTATTGGCTCTATTGGATTTTGGCAAGATCCAATAGATTCATTAAGTTACCCTTTGTTGCTTTGAGTTTTTACTTTATGTTTAAATTCATGTAACACTCTTTTGCCCAATTTAGATTGATTTGGATCGGCTTTACCTTGTTTTGTGATCTTTACATCGCACGTTCATATCTTGCCTCAAAAGGCACATGGATCACGTGTTTGTCAAATAGCCGAAACCGAACCAATATAGGTTGTTACATGTTGCGGGTTCAATCTTGTTAATTTTGCGTAAATCTTGAAAGAACCAGGTATCATGCGGTAGATGCAGGTTTTAGGGTTGTCTTGAAGCTAATCATCCGGTGGATTAAGTTTTTAATTCAATCTGATAGGTTTGCCATCTTTGGCAATGTTTGTTCCTTCTTCATGGATCCCGATTCGGTTGTTCAGCCGTATTCAGTTATGCTTTCATGAGTGAAACGTGTTTATAAGCTATGTTTTAAATATTGTATGCTTTTAGCTTTCCATATTTAGATTGTATCATGCGGTGGATAGATCTATTTGTGGATGGTGGCGTGGTTTTCAAACAAGTCGTATCATGCGGTGGATAAACTTGTTTGGTATCATGCTCGACGGGTTTTAAAGTACCTAGACATGCGGTGGACTAGTGCTTTGGGCCTATGCATGCTTGTTTATTACATATTTATGATCATGCTTTTCTTCATTTATTGTTTATTGTTATTTATCCTCGAGGATCGGTCATGGCTTTGTGCACGTGTAACTTCATTCAAGTAATGACCGAATTTCGTCATGCTTACGTCATCCGTTCGGCTATGTTCTGTTTTGCACTCTGAAGCTTTCGAATGGTTTCTAGTTTGCTAGCAGATAGCTTCTTATAGCTATATGTCATCTCGCATGGCTTTTCTAGCCGTAAATATGGAACTGTCTGGTACCACCTGGCAAATTCCAAGCTTTGGAATTTAACTACTTCGTCTTTTGTTAATTTTCAGGAAAAATTGACTGGCATGGCTTGGAATCTTTTCACGTGTGAAGCTAGCTTGTTCGGCTTGCTGTGTGCCTAGCGTAAGGTGCAGATTTTGCGTCAACACCTTGGGAACCCTAGTTCATTTGTTTTCCTATTATCCCTTCCTATTTTTCTTAGGATTTCCATAGGACTAGCTTGAGAGCTTCATGGTGAGATCTTGTGAGAGGGTTGGATGATCGGGCGGCAAGCTAGACCTTGTAAGAACCTTTGTTGCATGTATAGATGATTCGGCGTGGTTCGTCAAGGTTTGGATGTGTTGTTCCCGGTTGTTCTTGGTGGTGATTTTCAGAGCCCTCTCTTGGTGATTTCTTTGGGTTGTTTTCGGGACCTTTCTCTTGGGGATTTGATGGGGGAAATTTGTGGGAACCCTTCGTGGTTCTTTGGGCTATGATTCCCCTCCCAAATCCATGAGTAAATGAGCTCGATTTTGGGTTTTTCCGGGTTCTAGGGTTTGAAGTGTTCTTGGCGAGATTTCTTCGAGTCCTCCTTTTTGGATGAGTTTTGGTGGGATTAAACTTGGCTATGGACTCCTCATGAGGTGTTTATAATATCCCTAAAGTCTTGTTCAAGTCCGTGGAGCGATTCGGGAGACCGAGGTTTGGATTTGGGGGAGTTGACCCACGGGTGTTGTTCATCCCGAGCTGCCCAGGCTACACCGGTTTGACTGGTGCTCTTGACCGGTCTGACCGGTGCAACCCTCTTTGGGTTTTTGCTCGGGTGAACGTCTGGTTGTGTTCGTTGTTGTCCTGTGTTGCTGCTGTTTCGAGTTTGGGTCAGTTTGGAGGTTGGTTGGCCTGTTTTGTTATTTTGGGGGCTTTCAGGCTGTGACCGGTCTGACCGGTGCGTCTCACCGGTCTGACCGGTGTAGAGCCACTTAGTGAAAGTTGCCCAGTTTCACCAGCAGGGACCGGTCTGACCGGTGGTGCTCACCGGTCTGACCGGTGTTCGTCAGTGGACTCGAGGTTTGGTGTTCCGCTGCGTTCTCGGGTCGGAAGGGTGTGTGTCTTGGTTCCTAGGTCCAGTGGCACTCCAGTGGCTACGTGGGCTTGGCCAACTTGGGTAGTGAGTCGGAGACGTGTGTTGGAAGTCGTGTTCATCTTGTTGGAGTTTCCATCTCCTTCGAGAAGAATTTTTATCGTCTCCCATTCACTCCCCCCTCTCTGGTTCGCCGTATCGGTCCTTGAAGTGGTATCAGAGCCGGTTCGGGTCTTTATTGACTCTAACCAATCTAAGATCCAAGGATGGCGTAACAGGAATGGGGTTCGGGTCCTCCACACTTTGATAGCAAGAAATACCAGATGTGGAGTAAGCAGATGGGTGCGTTCCTCCGCGGAAAGGGTCAGATCCTTTGGGATGTCACGGTGGACACAGGCTATGTCCAGCCGATGGATTTCCTCGCTCCAGGATCAAGGGACAGATTCGACACCAACAACAAGGCGGTCGACTACTTGTTTCGTGCTCTGTGTCAGCCTGAGTTCGATCGGGTGCACACCGAGCACTTGGCTTGTAGAATTTGGACGGTGCTGAAGGAGGCTCATGTTGGGAATGCCCAGGTTCAGGCACGGATGTATGCGACCTACCGAAGAGAGTACGAGAACTTCACTCATCTCCCCGGTGAGTCCATCGATGCCTTGTTTCAGAGGTTCACGGTGGTTGTGAACAACATGAGGGCCAATGTGGACATGCTCCCGTACGATGATCATGATAGAGCGGTCAAGCTCTTACACTCTTTGGATCGTACGATTTGGGCCAGAAAGTTCGAGGCCATTGTGGAGTCAGAGAAGTATGACACTCTGACGGTGAACGAGCTGTTCTCGAAGCTCAAGTCGGCCGAGGTGGATAGGGGCATGACTGCCAAGCTCGAGGGTCCGACTGACTCCCATAGTCGGTCCCTCGTTGGTGGTTCTAAAGGGAAGGCTAACACTAACCCATCCACCAGGATGTTCTCTTTGTCCTCTTTGATGTCGATGCCAGATGAGGAGTTCAATGTGCTTGGAGAGGACGAGCTGGCGCAGCTGGCGAGGAGGTTCGAGAGGCTGCACGAGAACCGGGTGAACATGAGAAGGAACACGAGGACATGCTTCCAGTGCGGCAAGCCGGGACACTTCGTCGCCGACTACCCGGAGAAGGTCTAGAACAAGGACGGATACAAGCACAAGTCAAGGACGGAGAACAAGTACCGGTCGAGGCGCGACCACAAGAGCAAGCACAAGAACAAGTACAAGGACGAGCGACGATCGAGGAAGAAGGAGAGCCGAGGCAAGGCCCGACCGATGGTGGGAGCAAGCGACGTCGACTCCAGTTCCGCGTACTCCACCTCGAGCTCGAGCAGTAGTGAAGACGAAGGTGATCGTCGCAAGAACAAGAAGTCATCCAAGAACCTGAGCGGGCTGAGCTGCTTCGCGAGAGATGGCTTCTACACCATGGCCCTAAGCTCTGACAGCAAGAAGAGCACACAGAGCGACTCGGACTCTGAGTCCGACGACGAGGTGCGTGATGAACTTCCCTTCTTGCGCCAGGAGAATGAGAGGCTTGGCTCTTTGCTTGATAACCGTGATGACATGCTTAGAGAGGCCAAGAAAATGAGAAAAGAGCTTAGGGCTTCACTTGAGGATGCTAGGACTAGAGTGGCTGAGCTAGAGACACAGGTGCTTGATAGCAAGCTTGAGATTGATTCCCTTAAGGCTAGCCCTATTGTTTCGGATGAGGTTGATTGTGCTGATTGCTCCATCTTTCTTGCTGATCTTGCTTTGTTTAAGGAGAAGCATGCCTCCAAGTGTGAGGAACTAGATGTGCTTAGGGTTGAAGTGGCTGAGCTTAAGTCTAGACCTGCTTTGCTAGGTCCTTGCACTTCTTGCCCTGTTCTGCATGCTAAGATTGATGAGATGCATGCTTACACTAGTTCCCTTGAGGCTAAGCTGAAAGAACCCATGCCTACATCATGCTCTACTTGTGAAATGCATGCTTTGAAAATTTTGGAACTTGCAAATTATGTTGATCGTTTGCAGGATTAGAATGATGAGCTGAGGAAGTTGATGGGTTGGTTGTCTGGTCATGAGCCTCAGTTGAGGATGATGATCGAGGCATTTAAGAGGCAGGATGGTGAGGGACTTGGGGCAAACAAGGTTGGTGAGGGAAGTGGAGAGAATATCCCAGAGCCACCAAAAACCCACCACAAAAATGATTTTCCCCCAAAACCTAACCATCTTAGGAACCGACTAGACACAACCCCAGCTCCACCCGTGTTTCCTACACCCACAAATGATCTACAAAAGCCTATCAAGTTTGTGAGCACTTCGGGGAAAGTGTTCTTTGGGAAAGAAAGTGAGAAGGCTAGTGAGGGGAAACCGGTGAAGGAGTTGAGTGGAGAGAAACCAAGTGAGCAGCCACAGCCCAAGCCTAAACCTAAGCTTGTGAGGTTCCATTGTGGCTATTGTGGGAGAGATGGCCATAAGGATGAGTTTTGCTTCAAGAGGAAGCGAGAGGAGAGAATGGCAAAGGAGTGGGCTAACAAGGACAAGTACCACCCTTCCGATGGTGTACTTGAGCCTCGTGTGCAGATGCCCAGGGCTAAGGCGAGTGTGAGGACAGTTCGAGCTTGGGGAGAGCGGAAGGCTGTTGGAGGTGTTGCTGCCCAAGCTACACCGGTCAGACCGGTGCAGGCCTGGACAGGCACCAGTTCGGGTATCGGGCTCGTATAGGTGCGAGGGTTGTTTCTGGAGGTCGTGGTTCTGGTGGTTGGGCTGGAGAGTTTGCAGCTGGTCAGTTTGCTAGGCATTCTCCCCCTCGAGTTCACTACGGGGATGGGAGGAGTCATAGCTTTGAGAAGGAGAGGAGGGACGTTCCACGGGCTTTCTTTCGTGGTTTTGGTCCTCCTCCAGGCAGAGAGGGGTGGTTCCCTCAGGGTGGTTACCGTGGTGGTGTTCGTGGAGGTAGCTTTTGGTAGGAGAGATGCTTTGGTTGGTTCTAACCCAACTTTCGATCAAATGGCTCGGCACTGGTTTTACTCTTTTGGTACTAACCCCAGTGCTGAGTCGTTTGTTCGCTCATGTGCTCGTTTTTGAATTTCAGGTGGGAGACTTGAAGAACATTTGGTTGATTGACTCCGGTTGCTCGAGGCATATGACCAGAGACAGGTGGTGGTTCTCAAAGTCTCGTCCCGATGGTGACAAAGAGGTACATCACCTTTGGGGACAATGGGTGTGGGCGTGTGCTTTCAGAAGGTGAGATCAAAGTGAGTGACAAGATCACTCTGAGGCGTGTTGCTCTTGTTCAATCGCTGGGGTACAATTTGCTTTCTTTGTCCCAGTTGTTGGATGAGGGCTTTGAGGTGTTGTTTCGGCCAGGTTGTTCTTGGATTTTGGACTCTCGAGGGGACCTTGTTTGCATGGTCGTTCCTGAGGGTCAGGTGTTTCGTGCTGATTTTTCTCAGTCTTCGGGTGTGGAGCGTTGTTTTTTTGGCTGGTTCTTCGAGTAAGTTGTGGAAGTGGCATAGGAAGTTGGGTCACTTGAGCTTTGACCTTCTATCGCGCTTGAGTAAACTCAATTTGGTCTGAGGATTGACACGGTTGAGTCTTGAGAAAGAGTTGGTTTGTGCGCCGTGTAGGCATGCCAAGATGGTAGCCTCTTCTCAGCCGCCTCTCACTGATGTGATGACTGAGCATCCATGCGAGCTGCTCCATATGGACCTTGTTGGCCCAGCTCGTGTGCGATCCGCGGGTGGGAAGTGGTATGTCCTTGTTGTGGTGGACGACTATTCTCGGTATGCGTGGGTGTTCTTTCTCGAGGATAAGGGGGAGACGTTTGGTTTTGTTTGAGATCTAGTCTTGAGGTTGAGAAACGAGAGGCACGGAGATGCCATACGAGCTATCCGCAGTGATAATGGCTCGGAATTCAGAAACTCTCGTTTTGAAGCCTTTTGCCATGACTTGGGTCTTGAGCACCAGTTTTCGAGTCCGTATACGCCTCGCTAGAATGGCGTGGTGGAAAGGAAGAACAAGACCTTGTGCGAGATGGCTTGGACGATGCTTGATGAGCATAGGACTCCGAGGAAGTATTGGGCTGAGGCGGTGAATACCGAGTGCTATGTGTCGAACAGGATCTACCTCAGAGTGCACAAGAAGAAAACATGCTATGAGTTGATGCATGGTCGCACACCCAAGGTGAGTCACTTCCATGTCTTTTCTTGCAAGTGTTTCTTTCTGAAGAAAGGCAGGAAGTTGGATAAGTTTGAGGCTAGGTCTGTCGATGGTATTTTATTTGGTTATGCATCTCACTCTAGAGCATATCGTGTGCTCAATCTTGAAACTAACCAAATCGTGGAGACTTGCGAGGTAACCTTCGACGAGACAGAGCCACGTAGTCAGCTTGTCTTTGAGTGTGCAGGTGATGATGAGCTTGGCGAGGAGATCTTTCAGGAGGAGGAGCATGAACATGGAGACGATGAAGATGGTAGTGCGGTGCCCCCGGCTGAACAGGTACCCACTACTTCGACTACGGTGATGGACGGACCCTCTACTACACCTACAATAACAAATCAAGAATGAGGAGAAGCTGATGTTGAGGGGGAGGTAGTATCGAGGCGAGAACCTCCCCGGCGAGTTCAAGTGGATCACCCAGCTTCGAGGATCATCGACGACATGAATGAACGCACTACACGGTCGAGGGTTCGAAACAATTCTCATTTCGCTCATGCTGCATTTGTTGCTACTTTTGAGCCCAAAGGCATTGGACACGCACTATCTGATCACAATTGGGTTAATTCGATGCATGAGGAGTTGGAGAACTTTGAGAGGAATCAGGTTTGGGAGTTGGTTGAACCTCCCCCAGGGTGTAAGCCGATTGGTACAAAGTGGGTGTGGAAGAACAAAGAGGGAGAGAAAGGTGAGGTTGTGAGGAACAAGTCGAGGCTTGTTGCTCAGGGGTTCAATCAGAAGGAGGGGATCGACTACGACGAGACCTTTGCTCCCGTAGCCCGTTTGGAGGCGATTACGATCCTTCTAGCCTTTTCCGTGGCTAAAGTGGGTGTAAGCCAAATGGATGTGAATAGTGCTTTTCTGAATGGTGTGTTGGAGGAAGAAGTGTATGTGAGGCAGCCTCGGTTTGAGAGTGAGAGGTACCCCCACCGGGTGTACAAGTTGAGGAAGGCGCTGTATGGGCTGAAGCAGGCGCCTAGAGCTTGGTATGGTAGGTTGAGGGGGTTCTTGTTTGAGAGAGGTTTTGAGATGGGGAAGGTCGATCAGACCTTGTTTCTTCCGAGGCAGGGCAGAGATATCCTAGTTGTGTAGGTGTACGTGGATGATATTGTCTTTGGTGGCTCATCTAACTCTCTTGTTGCAAGGTTTGCAGAGGATATGAGCAGGGAATTTGAGATGAGCATGATGGGAGAGTTGCAGTTCTTCCTCGGGCTACAAATCAAGAAATCAAAGGAAGGAACATTTGTGCACCAAGCTAAGTACACCAAGGACATTGTGTGGAAGTTCAAGATGGAGGATTCCAAGGCTATGACAACGCCGATGAGTACGACTACAACTCTTGATGTGGACGAGGAAGGTGAACATGTGGACCAAAAGGGGTACCGGAGCATGATCGGGTCACTCCTCTACTTGACGGCATGAGGCCGGACATCCAGTTCTCGGTATGTCTGTGCGCTCGTTTTCAAGCGACTCCAAGGACTTCGCATCACCAAGCCGTGAAGCGAATTTTCAGGTACTTGCCTCACACTTTCAACTTCGGCCTTTGGTACTCCGCGTCCTCTTCTTTGGCGCTTCATGGTTTTTTAGACGCGGATTTTGCCGGGTGTCGGTTGGATAGGAAGTCCACTTCTGGGACTTGCCAGTTTTTGGGTTCCTCTTTGGTGTCTTGGTCTTCCCGCAAACATAAAAGTGTTGCACAATCCACTACCGAGGCCGAGTACGTTGCCGCTGCTAGTTGTTGCTCTCAGCTCCTTTGGAGTTCATACACCATGTGTGACTTTGGTGAGGAGTATACCCATGTCCCACTTCAATGTGATAGCACCAGTGCCATAAGCGTTGCAAAGAACCCAGTGCTCCATTCCAAAACCAAGCACATAGAAGTGAGGTATCATTTTCTGAGAGACAACGTAGAGAAAGGAAAGATAGCTTTGATCCATGTACCCACACATGACCAACTAGCCGATATTTTCACCAAACCCCTAGATCAAGCAACTTTCACTCGTTTGCGGGGAGAACTTGGTGTGTGTTCGATTTCTTGAGTTGGGTGTGTGGGAGCTCCTTTGTAGCATATGTATAGCTTTCCTTTGTGCATTTCTTGCATTTGGCATGGCATATGTAACATGATGTATAGGCATCCTTGTATCTTAGATTGCATGCATTTTGTATCATATGCATTGGTTAGGAAAAGCTTCTCTTATATACATTGTTCACCATGGAATACTATTTATGTCTTTGTGAGCTTGTTTGGTATGCTATGGTTTGTGTGTCTTAGCCCTTGATGATCTTGATGAATAATCCATGGTTGATGGCTATGTTTTTGAAAAATGTCACATATATGCTCTCTCATGTATAAATGCCTTTATATAATCATGACATGTTTTAGTGGCTTGGCTATGCTTAATTTGTGGTTGGATAGCTAGTTTATTGATCATATGGGGCCAAAGGCTCATTTGCCATCATGAATGTTTAGCCCTCTTGCTTCATCTTGTGGAGGGGCATAAGTCCTTTTTGTCGCAAAGACATTTCATGTACCATTTATAAATCTGAAAATGAAATGTAAAATGCTTGGAAAATGTTCTCCCATGTCATATGTGCTGAATTTAATTTGCTTTGGGTGCTAAACCGTTGCATGATGCCTACCAATGAGAAGTCTCATACATAGAAGTAGGCACATGGCTCGGTGGCTTTAACATGACATGAGGTGCTTGTGGGTGTTTATGATGGTCTTATGATTAGAATGGCTGTCCTAGCATGAAGTTTGTGTGGCTTTGCCATTTTGATATGTTTTGATCATGTTTAGGACTTTGCTCATGAGAGGTAAGTTTTCGCAAAATTGCCCAAATCCATCTTAGCTTCGTCCAATGGTTGTGCAACTTGGTGATCATGTAGTTGAGATCGATACGAAGCTGTAGAGTATCTAACTTGGTCATTTGGACATGTGTAGCATCCTATGTTGAATTTTGTCTATTTGAGAAGCTCTAGGTTGAAAATTTTGCATTTTTGGCTTGATTCATGCATTGCCAACAAGGGGGAGAAGTTTGAGCTTGAAATGGCTTGTTGGACGCATTTAGAAGGTTTTCAGGTGGTTTCGAGCCATTTCTGGGCTCTGTTGTGCACCGGTCTGACCGGTCGAGGTCACCGGTCTGACCGATGTGGGTGCTGATCCTGTGCACATCTTAGGCACCGGTCTGACCGGTGGTGACGAACGATCTGACCGGTGTGAGCTGAAGTTGCTGCAGCTGCCCTGTTTTCAGCTGGTTTGCATGCATTCTTCCAGGGGGAGGTGCATTGGTTCAGGGGGAGCTTGCATGTGTGCAGCGGGAGCTCTTTGTGGTGTTTGAACTTTGGTTCGGTGTTGTCAATGCACTCATCAAGGGGGAGATTGAGGACCATGTGTGGTTCGAGGACCGGTGGATGGTCGCTTCCTTGTGTGATGAGTGATTGACAACGTTGCATGGACTGATTCTTGGCTAGGTATTGCAGGTGCAGGTTGCGGCTTGACTGGTGTTGGTGCAGGTTAAGAAAAAGCGCGAAAGGTCGTCGCCGGTGAGGCCTCCATGTGTGGAGAAGACAAGTAGGCTTTGTTCGAGGGACCCGGTGGCCAGCGGGGTCAAGTGCGGGCCACATGGTGGCATGAACAGCAAGATGAAGTCATGGACGGTTTCTTGGTTGAACCTGAAAACCAAGGTTGAGCCGGGACTACGTGGGCGCCGAGTCATGAGTGGAGATTGGCGGAGGCTACACCGAGTTTGCGGGGTTTCCAGTGGTTCACCAGAAAACCACTAGGTTCCTTGGTTGATCCACAAAGCCAAGACCGAATAACCAAAGACGGTGCTGCAGCAGTGCTAGACCGGTCTGATCGGTGGTGAGCACCGGTCTGACCGGTGTGCGATGACGCAGTGCGGAGACTTCGAAGCGGAGGACACGCGTCGGGATCGCATGGCTTGCATCGAGGCTACGCTGGGTGCGGTTGCCGGGCATCCGTCCGATGGAAAAGACATGAAGACTTCCAAAACCGCCCTTGAGGGGCTTGTATCCCTAGTCACTAGGAAAGGGTATTTTAGACTTTCGGTTGCCTCCATATAACCCAAGAGGTGAGAGGATGGCAGCCAAGCCTTGGGAACCCTAGTTCATTTGTTTTCCTATTTTCCCTTCCTATTTTTCTTAGGATTTCCATAGGACTAGCTTGAGAGCTTCATGGTGAGATCTTGTGAGAGGGTTGGATGATCGGGCGGAAAGCTAGACCTTGTAAGAACCTTTGTTGCATGTATAGATGATTCAGCGTGGTTCATCAAGGTTTGGATGTGTTGTTCCGGTTGTTCTTGGTGGTGATTTTCGGAGCCCTCTCTTTGTGATTTCTTTGGGTTGTTTTCGGGACCTTTCTCTTGAGGATTTGATGGGGGAAATTTGTGGGAACCCTTCGTGGTTCTTTGGGCTGTGATTCCCCTCCCAAATCCGTGTGTAAAGGAGCTTGATTTTGGGTTTTTCTGGGTTCTAGTGTTTGAAGTGTTCTTGGCGAGATTTCTTCGATTCCTCCTTTTTGGACGAGTTTTGGTGGGATTAAACTTGGCTATGGACTCCTCATGAGGTGTTCCTAATATCCCCAAAGTCTTGTTCAAGTCCGTGGAGCGATTCGGGAGATCGAGGTTTGGATTTGGGGGAGTTGACCCGCGGGTGCTGTTCATCCCGAGCCGCCCCGAGCTACACCCACGGACGGGTGCTCTTGACCGGTCCGACCGGGGCAACCCTCGGTGGGTTTTTGCTCGGGTGAACGTCTAGGTGTGTTCGTTGTTGTCTGTGTTGCGACCGTTTTTCGAGTTTGGGTCAGTTTGGAGGTCGGTTGGCCTGTTTGGTGTTTTGGGGGCTTTCAGGCTGTGACCGGTCTGACCGGTGCGTCTCACCGGTCTGACCGGTGTGGAGCCACTTAGTGAAAGTTGCCTAGTTTCACCAGCAGGGACCGGTTTGACAGGTGGTGCTCACCGGTCAAACCGGTGTTGGTCAGTGGACTCGAGGTTTGGTGTTCCGATACGTTCTTGGGTCGGAAGGGTGTGTGTGTTGGTTCCTAGGTCCAGTGGCACTCCAGTGGCTACGTGGTCTTGGCCAACTTGGGTAGTGAGTCGGAGACGTGTGTTGGAAGTCGTGTTCATCTTGTTGGAGTTTCCATCTCCTTCGAGAAGAATTTTTATCGGCTCCCATTCAGTCCCCCCTCTCTGGTTCGCCGTATCGGTCCTTCAATATGTCACTACCGGAATCCATGGCTTTGCCGAAGGGGTAGTTGCTCTCGGCACGGGCCGGATTCTTCTCGGCACAGAATGTGCCGAGAGGGAACTCTCGGCAACAGCCACTTGGCACTGCTGGGCCGGCAAGGGGCTCTGTGCCGAGAGCCTTGGTAAAACCCCACGGCACACGTGTGCCGAAAGATCAGGTGGCTCTCGGCAAAGATTGTTGCAAAAGAATTAAAAAACAAATCCCACAGTCATGGGCCCACCAGCCGTCGCCATGGCCCGCCGCCGCCGGCGCTCCGCCGCCGTCACAGCAAGACCGCCACCACCAGCCCGCAACGGAGATGAGCTTCAGCACCACCACATCACTGCCACTGCCACAGTCACCACCATCACCACGCGGCTGACGCCACTGCCACCACCAGACCTCCACCCGTCGCCGTCGCACCTCACCCCGCCACGCCACAACACACCATAAGCCACGCCACTTGACATTAGAAAGAGAGGGAGGGTGAAAGGACATGGATTCGGCCCCCATAGATGAGAGAGAGAGGAGGGAGGGAGGAAGGACCTGGATCCGGCCGCCATAGATCCACCCGCCGTAGCACCGGCCGCCGTAGTTGCCGCCGTCTCCGACCGCTGTGGCACCGCTGCTAAGCCGCCGAGGCTGGAGGAGAGCGCCCGTGGCACGTAGTCGACGTAGGCTAGCGCGGAATCGACGGAGGTTCCGGCATCCGCCACCCTCGAGATACGCCGCCTCCACACCTCTCCCCGCCGCCGCTCCTCACAGCCAGTGAGGGGCAATCAGAGGGGTGAGGGGAGGGGAGGCAGGGGAGGGGGCGCACACGCCGGCGTTGGGGGTGAGGAGTGGGCGCACGACGGCGTTGGGGGAGAGGAGGGGGCGCGCGCAGTAGGGGAGAGAAGGGGGCGGCGCGCGGCAAGAGCTGGGGGGAGGAGGGGCGGCGGAGGCTTAGGGTTTGGGGGGCGGCCTTATATATGCGAGAGGGGAAAGGGGCGGTGGTGGGCTGTTGGGCCGATTTTGGCTCTTGGGTCGATTATGGGCTGGCTCTGCCGAGAGTAAAAATCCGGCTCTCTGCAAAGACAAACTCTGTTCCAAGAGGCAAAGGTAATTTTACTCAAAATTAATTTTAAAAATAGCAAAATGATGTGAGAATTTTCCAAAACCTAACATAACACCAATTGTGGTGTATACTACTTGTAGAAAAAAATTAGTCAAACTCAAATTTGAATTTCTCTAAGACTACAAAGTTAGTGATATTAGGTCAAATTCTTAGAAACTTCTTGTGAGATGTTCCGGTTTCTAAACAGCGTACATGTCAAAGTCTTCAAAACATACTCATTTTTTCCCCACAACCTCCACATATGATATCATGATATCAAGCCAAATTTCGTGATTTTCAAACTTCATTTGAATTTTATATAATTTTAAAATCTTTCTACCTCGCGATCTTCATCATGACCAGAGAAGCAAATACCGAAAATTTAGCTTGATTTCATGTACATGGCCTTAGAGATGTCTCATGAACATGAATATCATGTTTTCACCAACTTTAATATATATTTTAATGCACTTGCAGTTCATATTGGACGTATGCGAAAAATACCTAGAAAGAAGTAAAATTGTTAAATATAGCAAACAAAGTTAAAATTGTGCCAAATTTGAGCGTTTTGTACAAGTGTATGTTGAGGATTAAAAAAATTGGATGTAAAAAAGTGATTTTTAAAATTTCTTTGTCGAGAGCGAATTTTTTCGCTCTCGACAAAGAAATCTTTGTCAAGTGTTTTTTCTTTGCCGAGAGTTTTTTATTTGGCTCTCGGCAAAAAGCCTCTCTGCCGAGTGTTTTTCTTTGCTGAGAGTTTTTTATTTAGCTCTCGGCAAAGGCTTCTTTGTCCAGAGTTATTTTATTTTGCTCTCATCAAAGAAACAAACTCTAGGTAAAGACTCGGATTCCGATCGCATGGCTTCAAAATTTAAATGCTATCTTGCATCTTTCAAATAAAAATCAACAACGTTCGATATATGGGATAAGCTCCCAAAATCAAATTGGCAACTTCCAAAAGTTGGCGTAGTCGTTGCGGAACAAATCTGGGAAGGTGAGCATATGTTCTGGCAAAAACTTCTACGAAGCTTCCTACACAATCTCATCTCCGAATTCACAAATCACAGCCCCTTCCGTCCGTCAGGCGCAGCAAAAATGGGAAGGCGATCGTGTTGATGCCGCTCCAATAGGAAGGTTCTGACGCGATCGATCTCACCTGATGCCCTCGCATTAACTGCGACTCTGGGAGCAATCCAGCTTCCGCGCCTCATCTTAATGACAACGGATCAAACAGCAGTTTGGCATCGGAAATTTAGAAGCCTACGAGGCCTAGCCCTTCTCCTCTAGCCGTAGCTAGGCCTCGCCGACTCGCGTCCGTCCGGGCCGCGGCACGCGGCTGCCTGTATATATACGCCGCCTCGCCAACAACCAATTGCTAGCAGCGACGCAAAGGGGTAGAACAAGCTAAAGCTGGTTTGCGGAGGAAGGAGGAGAGCGCGCGAGGCAGGGAGACGCGATGGGACGCCGCAAGGTCTCCATGGGGCTCATCCCCAACCGCCGGGTCCGTGCCGGCACGTTCGGCAAGCGGAAGGAGGGGCTCAAGAAGAAGGCGGACGAGCTCTCCGTGCTCTGCGGCGTCGACGTCGCGCTGGTCATCGCCGCCGAGGCCGACGGCAACGGCGGCGGCGCCGACGTGTGGGAGTCCAAGGAGGGCGTGCTCGCCCGGTACCGCGCGCTGGGCGCGGAGGCGCGGGCGCGGCACTCGCACCGGGCGTACCTCGAGGGTGAGCTGGGCAAGGGGGAGGCCAAGCTCGCCCGGGTGCTCCAGGGGGGACCGGACAACCTCGCCCGATGGGACATGGCGCTCGACGGTGTCGCCACGCCAGAGGAGGCGCAGCGGCTGCTCGACGCCGTCGACGCCGCGATACGGGCCACGGACGAAAGGCGGATGAAGCTGGGCATGCGGGTCGGCGACGGCGCCGAGGACGGCGGCGCCGGGATCGTGCTCGACGGGATTGCGGCGCTGAACTTCGCTGCCGCCGACGAGTACCTGCTGCGCGCGCCCGGCAGTGGGGGCGACGCCAACGACCGCCAGGCCATGTGGGGCAGCAACGGCTTGCAGTTCCAGCAGGGCAGCGCCGCCAACATGCAGCTGCAAGCCGGGTATGGCTTCCACCAATGCACCGCCACCAGCGGCGCCGCGGGCATGGAGGGCTACCACCTGCAGATGGCGCCGGACATGTACGGCAACGTCGACAGCAACGACGGCAACCTCGCCGACGCCTTCCAGCAGTACCAGCCGCGCGACACCGGCCCAATGCAGCACAGCTACGGCTTCCAGTGTGCCCGCGCCGGCTACTTCGGCGTGCCTTCTCGCTACCAGATGCAGCAGGTGCAGCCCAATCTGCCAATGATGTGGAGCGCCGACGAGTCCCACCACGCCATGGTACCGCTCAAGTACCCCTCCGCCGACGCCGGCCTCAATAACTACGCGGACGCGGCGGCGGCACACGGCGCTCAGGGAGTCGCCGAGAGTTCCTTCGCCATGGGCGTCGGCGGCGACTTCATCAACTCACCACCAGCGCCCTCCTTCGCCATGGCCAGCGGCGGCGGCAACTACATCAACACGCCACCAGCAGTCCCCTCCTACACCATGGGAGTCAGCGGCGACAACTTCACCAACGCGACGCTGGCCCAGCCCCTCGCCATCAGCTACGCGGCGCCGTGGCAGGCGGCAGCCCCGATGCCCCAGCGCGCCGGCGGCGACCAGAAGGCCGGCATCGAGCAGCTGCATTACCTCAGTGACCTGGAAGACACGCAGCTGCAGCTCTGGGGAAACTAACCTTCCTTCCAGTTCGTTCCACACTTCAGCAAGTACTAGTGTCTTGCGTTACACAGTCGATCAATTTCAGTTTCTCCGCTAGGTAGAAATCGGGCAAAATTCTCACTTTTTTGTACCGTCTGCTTGGTTTTATGGTGGAATCTTGTCAGCATTTAGGAGATTGGACAATTTTTAGGATTTACTAGTGTCTAGCATTACACAGTCGATCAATTTCAGTTTCTCGGCTAGGTAGAAATCGGGCAAAATTCTGTCACTTTTTTGTACCGTCTGCTTTGTTTTATGGTGGGTGGAATCTTGTTAGCATTTTAGGAGATTGGACAATTTCTAAGTTGTGTTAGCGCGGGGAAGATGCAGCTATTGTTCTCTGGAAACTATCCTGCCAATTATGTAAATATAATTCATACATCAATACCCTCATCGCTCGAAAGGTACAACAGTTAGTCTGAACATGCATAAGATTAGCGTATGATGGGATCGAAACTATATATTAACCTTAACAGTGCACCAGTGAATTGTTTAAACTCTAGCTCATGTGTCAAATAAGATTATCAGTTATATATGATCCACATTACATTGTGCCTTCCTAGGGTCAGGATTAATTAGTCCCATAACTCTGAGCAATTTTACGCAAGTCTGAACACAACAGGGCAGCTCAAATGCTATTGGAAGACTGCTAATAGTTCCTAGATTAACACAGAACATGCAAGAACATATGCATGCGCATCCACTTGACCCAAGGTTCACCAGAGTCCAGAGATGTTGTCATGATCCGAACACAGGCCGCAGTTTGTAGGGCTTTGTTACTCAGCATCCTGGATTAATTTTGGACGAGAGAAAGACAGCTGATCCAACTGAACACCCACAGCTAGATTCTGATAATGGTCAAGCTCATCAGCATGTACACGACCACGCTCTGCATGTCCCTCTTCACTGCTCGACAGTAGATCACATGGATGGGGGCTCTGCACCCTCATTGGCACTGATCTCAGAAGTGCAGTTCGCCTCAGGTCTCCACCATGGCACATGTCATTAGGAGAAGATGGTATCCGGCCTTCATGTTCAGTTCCACTGCCACAGCGAGTGTGCGCGCAGACCACTGCTGATAGTGAGCAGCTTGGGAGAGGACATGGATTTGCAGGAGCAAACCAAGTATGTGGCTTCTGGAATCGATGAGGAGAAGAGATTGGACTAGTTGAGGCGCTGCTTGTCGCATCAGTTTAACTCCCATAGGTGTTTACTTGAGTGTCACAGTACCGGTAGTTATCTGACTCTTCTGACATAGGTGAGTACTGAGTGACCATTTCATCCCTGAAAGGATGCAAATAAAACAATCATGAAACAATGTAATCCAGAGCAGTGTAGCAGAAACTTGTAGGATGTAACAAATAAAAGGACAGTGGAATGAAAAGAAAATAGCATGCGAAGTCCAGATAATTTAATGTCACAGACATGATCTGAGAACCGTTTGGTTTTAAGTATTAGTACTAATGACAGTCTGATCTAAGTAAGCACTGCAAAGTTACTACATGACTTCCAACTTTTCCTGAGATTGTTTCCCTTTTACAATGTTCTCAAACGGGCAAGGGCATTTTTATTGCCATTCACTACCGGAAACAGAGTCTTCACCGAGAGCTGGAAGCTTCGGCGAGAGCCAAATCTGCAGCTCTCGGTGAAGCCCCTCTTCGCCGAGAGCGCAAGGTCTGGCTCTCGGCGAAGGACTGGCCCACGGTGATCAGCACCTTCGCCGAGAGCTTTCTATCCTCAGCTCTCGGCGAAGGGTTCGGCTGACGGCCCAGCAGGAGCAGCCGTCACGGCCGCCTACGGCCGTTAAATTCGCCGAGAGCCTGTATGTTAGGCTCTCGGCGAAGAAAAAACACATGGCGTAGAGACACTTTCACCGAGAGCTTTATACCTTCGGTGAGTGTTTTTTTTGCTCACGGCGAATGTTCAAAAAAAAATCACATTTCCGAGTCCAAACTTTCTCCTTGAACCACATACACACAAACAATGTACATGTTCAAAATTGGCACCATTTTGTCTTTGTTAGCTATATTTAACAATTTCACTTCTTTCTTTGTATTTGTTTCTTATACGTCCGATATGAACTGCAAGTGCATAAAATCATAGAGCAAATTTGTTCGAAAAATGGTATTCATGTTCATGAGACATCTCTAAGACCATGTACATAAAATGAAGCTCAATTTTCTTGCATTTGGTTCTCGTATCAAGATGAAGATCGTGTGGTAGCAAGGTAAAAAAATTATATAAAATTCAAATGAAGTTGAAAAATCACGATTTTTGTCGAGTGGTCGTGATATCATACATAGAGATCGTGATAAATAGTAGAGAGTGTTTTGAACAAGTTGACACGTACACTCTTTAGAAACCGGAACATCGAACGAGAAGTTTCGAAAATTTGAACTCATACCACTTGGTTTGCTCTCTTTGTGAATTTTCATTTTGAATTTGAGTGCAACCACTTTTTTATAAGCAATACACAACATATCTAGTGACATGTTAAGTTTTATCGAAATTTCAAATTTATTTGCTATTTTTAGATAAAATTTGATGAAAACAACCTTCGGTGAGTGTTTTGCTCTCGGTGAACAGGGGACCTTCGCCGAGAGCCGTACCCTTGGCTCTCGGCGAAAGGAGCTTTTTTTTTTATTTTTAGCGGTGCGACGCGAGCGTCCGGTGCGGGGGGCCCGCTCGTCAGTATCGCCGAGAGCCGGCCCCTTGGCTCTCGGCGAAGGGAGCTTTTTTTTTATTTTTAGCAGGCAGCACGATTTTTTAATTTTTTTTCAATAAGTTTTTTTATTTTAAAATTTTTAGCAGCTTCGCCGAGAGCCCTAGATCTTGGCTCTCAGCGAAGGGTCTTGATTTTTGGCCTACCCAGCTAGCAACGCCCGCCAGTCGCACACAAACCACTATCACCTACGCCACCCCGCCGGTCCGCCCGGCCCCCCCCGCCACCACCCCCGCCGCCGCCACCCCCGCCGCCACCACCCCCGCCGCCCGGCCCCCGCCGCCACCACCCCCGCCGCCGCCCGGCCCGCGCCGCCACCACCCCCGCCGCCGCCCGGCCCCGCCCCCCGCCCCCGCCCGTCCCGCGTCGCGCCGAGCCCCGCCCCCGACCCCGCCCCGCCCCCGCTCCGCCGCCACCACCGCCCGGCCCCGACCCCCCGCCCCCACCCCCGCCCCGTGCCGCGGTGACCCGCCCCCACCCCGCCCCCGTGCCGCCCTCGCCCACCGCCACCTCCCTCGGCCGCCAAGGAGGAGGAGGCCGGCTGCGAAGGAAAATCAGGAGGGGAGAGAAGGAGGAGGAGATGGAGAAGGCCGACGTGGAGGAGGGTTAGGAGACGTCGAAGGATCCATTGCCACGAACGCATCCAACCTCGGTGCTTCACCCCTTGTGAGTGCTCTCTCGACTTCCTCTCGATTTCGGTAATTTAGTTACAAATTAGTGATGAATTAGTGATGTTGGATATATAAATTAGAGATTTTGGTGATCAAATTTTAGGTGTCTTGACGAATTAGTGATGTAGAATAGCAAATTTATCATGTCTCTAATTTTTGTTTTCATATATACATCTAATGCATATCAATTTTATAGGAAGAGATGCCTTGAGATGCCGCACTGACCACCGGAAGCTTTTTTGGGAGCAAGAGGGGTGATTTGTCGATCACCTAGGTGAGACTCGTGGATCGCATGGGGGCACTACATGTGATTTTCCGGCCATCGAGCCGTTGGAAGAAACCCCATGTGTAGCCCGACCGTCGTGTCGTGCCTTTTTTTGCAGGTTTTGGAAACCTCGCCGTACAGGGGAGGTGCTGCCGAAATTTTGACTAAACACCCATCATTGATCTATTTTTGCGGGGAAGGAGGCCCGGTTGGCACCGCCGAAGAAGGAGTTGGAGTTCGCGCTCACATTGTCTCGGAGGCCCGGTCGACCCCGGTCTTGCCGCCCGCCCTCGCTCGCCATCAAGTCACTAGGTGAGCACGCCCCTCGCCTCGCCATCAAGTTCCTAGATGTTGTAGATCGCGAAACCTAGTTAGGCGTCTCCCATTCGAAAGAGATACGGTTTGAAATATGCAAATCTTTGCATATTTATTGTTGTATCCGTTTCGAATTGTCCACGTTTTTGGACAGCCGTGGATGCGTAGATGGGGTTAGTTTCTATGGTCTACTCCGATCCGAGATAGAGTTTCGGCGGCACCTCCCCGTTGTTCTCCGGATACACAATCTCCCTAATGGGACGTGTATTTGGAGAACAATGGGGAGGTGTCGCCGAAATTCCGTCTCTGGATCGGAGTAGACCATAGGAACTAACCCCATCTACGCATTCACGGTGGGATTAGGACCTATCTTTACCTATTAGAATGTGTAGGCATCGTGTAGATGATGCAATATATTTCATATGACTCGTTGATATGATATAGAATGGGTGACCGTGAGTGGATGTACAAAGGATGGGCACCAAATGGTCGTGTGACACAAGAATGGATTGACAATGCTCAAGCTTTCATGGATGAAGCATTTAGAAAGGTTAAAGGGCCTAAAGATAGTAAAACGATATGGTGTCCCCCGTCACAAGTGCGGAAACTCACGCAAAAGGACAAAGGAGGTCATGGCAGCTCATCTCTACAACTTTGGTTTTACGAGAGACTACTCCAAGTGGACCTTTCACGAGGAAACCCGTCGTATGAGATCCGAGGCCGTGAGACAACGCATTGGAGAACTTGATAGTGATGCTTCGGAGTAGCGTACATGCTAGATGACTTTCATGAAGCACATTTTCAAGGAGAACGTCCGGAGGAGGAGCCGAGCCAAGCGCAAAGGCGTATTATGACATGTTGGCCGCAAAGACAAAAAACCCCTTCACAAGCACACCAAACAATCTCAACTAGACTCCATCGGCCGCCTCATGGCAAGTAAAGTCCCAAAGCATAACCCGAGTCGAGAATGCTTCGATGCTTTGGTGACGGTGATTAGCGACATGCTTCCCGAAGATCACATTTTGCCAAAGAACATGTATGAAGCCCAAAAAGTCCTTCGTGCACTTAAGATGCCATACGAGAAGATACATGCTCGTCCGAATGGATGTGTCTTATTCGGAAAGATCATGAGAAAGCCACGCACCGTCCGAAATGTAAAGCATCTCGGTTCATTGAGGTAGACTCGGTGAGGGTCGTCCAAAGACGCAACTCACGACCCCGATGAGTGTCCCGCGGTACCTCTCGCCCATACAACGGATCCAACGGATGTACATGACCGAGGAATCGCGAAGCAAATGACTTGGCACAAAACGGGTCGCTGATACGGTGATAACCTTACACATCCATCCGATGCTGAAGCATGGACAAAGTTTGATGAGAAGCATGCTGACAAAGCGGGAGAGGCTCGCAATGTACGTGTTGCGTTGGCGACAGATGGGTTCAATCCTTATGGAATGTTAGCTGCCCCATACACTTGTTGGCCCGTGTTTGTAATCCCCCTCAACCTACCCCCCGGCATCATCTTTCAACGGCAGTACGTATTCGTTTCGTTGATAATTCTTGGATACCCGGGAGATAATATGTGTGTGTACATGGAGCCTCTGATTGATGATTTGCTCAAGGCTTGGAATGAAGGGGTGACGACATACGACCGAGCTACGAAGACAAACTTCAAAATGCACGTGTGGTACATGTACTCCTTGCATGACATGCCGGCTTATGGGATATTTTGCGGTTGGTGTGTCCATGGGAAGTTCCCTTGCCCGGTATGCAAGGCAGCTCGATGTTCATTTGGTTGAAGAACGGTGGGAAGTATTCTTCATTCGACAAACATCGACAATTCCTCCCTCTTGACCATCAATTCAGACGAGACACAAAGAATTTTATAAAAGGTGTCGTAGTTAAAGATCCACCCCCGCACATGATGACTGGTGTCGAGGCTCAAGCTCGGTAGACGCTCTCGTGCTCAAAGAAGGAGAACATCGTTTTGTGGGATATGGTGTGCAACATGCCCGGACGCGAAGTCGGGGTTGTGGAGGCTACCCTACATGAAAGATCTTCATCTTCCACATAACATTGATGTGATGCATACCGAAAAGAATGTTGCCGAGGCACCGTGGGGTACAATCATGGACATACCGAGAAGAGTAAGGACAATGTTAAGGCTAGAGTCGATATAGAAATGTTATGCGATAGGCCAAAGCAAGTCATCCCAAAGCCTATACCGGCAAGAAATGGAAAAGGCCTAAGGCCGATTTCGTCCTTAGTAGGGAACAAAGAAAGGAAGTACTAGAATGGATCCAAAATTTAATGTTCCCCGATGGGTATGTCGCGAATCCGAGGAGGGGAGTCAATTTAACTAATCTAAAATTGAAAGGGCCGAAAAGTCATGACTACCACATTTGGATCGAGCGGCTTCTTCCGTGATGGTTCGAGGCTATGTGCCCGAGCATGTGTGGCAAGTGCCGGCGAGTTGAGCTATTTCTTCCGTCGGCTTTGCGCTAAGGAGTTATCTCGTGCCGTGATTGACAAACTAGAACAAATTGCACCCGTGTTGCTCGTAAGCTAGAGAAGATCTTTCCACCCGCTTCTTCACCCCGATGGAACATATGATTTTGCACCTCCCGCGTGAGGCACGATTGGGGGGCCCGTGCAAAGACCGTTGGTGCTATCCGATTGAGAGGGTTTGCAAGGTTCTTCGAAGCACATGTAAAAATAAAAATAAAATTGAAGCTTGCATTGCGGAGGCACGGATTCTCGCAGGAGGTGTCAAACTTCACAACTAAATACTATGCGGAGCACCTTCCCGAAACCGTGCATAATCGCCCTCCTCGATACAATACCGGAGAAAATGAATCGAACCTCGGCCTTTTCCGAGGACAACTTGGAAGTGCAAGTGTTCGGACGCGAAAGACCTTATCTCTTCAAGAGTGGCGCACTATCACGATATATATTTTGCGCAACCTTGAGGAAGTACGACCATACATAAAGTAAGTTGTCGTTAAATCTCATCATTTCCTTTCTTGTATGTTGCCTCATCTGCATCCAACCTCATTTGATTTGGTGCAGTGAATTTATTGGGCAATTTTGGGGTCACTCAAGGCCACCTAACGACCACGAGGAGGAAACCCTTCTTCGCCATGGTGCGGTTGATAGGATTTTGCCGGACATACCACCGGAACCGTAAATATCGATTTCATTGCATGGTTCAAACGAGAAGGTAATTTAGCTCGTACTCGCTACATTAAAAGTATTTTAGCTCATACTCGCATCGCATTAACCACTATCCTCCCTGAAATTGCAGGGTCTAACCGATCCGTTGATGAATCCTGAGGTGAGGCAGGTTTCGGGAGGTTTCGCCTTCAGGGTGAACTCATATAATGTTTATGATGTGAATGGGTATCGCTTTCACACGACAAAATACGAGGAGGAAAGGCCCAATCGAAGAACCACAAATAATGGAGTTTGTACGCGTAGCTCATCCGATGGGGTAGATTACTTTGGAAGACTTCAAGAAATATACGAACTCGAGTATCATGGTTGCAAACCTCTTAAACCTGTCATATTCAAGTGCCATTGGTTTGATCCAAGCGCTCGCGGTATGAGACAAAATAAGAATCTTGGGCTCGTCGAAATTAAGCGATCATCCGTGTACCCGGGGCACGATGTCTATATTGTGGCCCAACGAGACCACACAAGTATATTACCTCTCATACCCTTGTAAAATCGACAAGCGTCTCCGTGGTTGGAGTGTTGTGTACAAGGTATCGCCACACGGTAAACTACCCGCTCCAGAAATGAAGATTACCACCTACTAGACCCAAACACATATGACGGAGATTTCTTCCAAGAGGATGGGCTAGAGGGGAGCTTTGAGATAGACTTAACCCAAGCGATCGAAATGGAAGTAGACAATGAAATGGGTGTCGACGGCGATGATGCGAAGAGGTTCAAAATGATGACGACCTAAGATTACTTGAGCGATTACGTTTAGGCAATGACAATGATGATGATGACACCGTTCCGCCTTTGGAGCACGGCGTTGAGTCTATGGACATGCGAGATAGTGATGATGACTACGATCCAAATATTCCGGATTATGATGATTATTTCTAAAACATGTAAGATCCGTACTAATTGTAAATATGTATATAATTTACTAGGATATTTTGTTTCATGTACTAGTATAACGTGTTTCTTATGTATTACTAATTTATATTTAAATGTAATTATGTACTAATTGATTTACTCTTGTTTATTTCAGGTGTTTGATCCAAGATGCCGCCAAAGAAGAAGGTGCCGAGGCAGCGCGGCCGTTTGGTGAGGAACCTCAATGACTTGTACCAGGACGAGGCTTTGGGCTCCGGGATGATGAGGAGGGTGTCGAGGTCCCCCTCCGTGGTACCTTCCGGTTCGTCTGGAGCCACGGGTCGCAAGAGTGCACCCTCTCCAGCTTGCGACGGAGGAGGAGGAGGAGGAGGAGGAGGAGGAGGAGGAGGAGGAAGTGCGGCGAAGCAGGATGATGAGGTGCGGGGGGAGGAGGAGGGGCAGGAGGAGGAGGAGGACGAGGAGGAGGCGGGGGGTGGAGGCTAGGCCCAAGGTCTATGTGCGAGGCCATTCGAGACTTCCGGACCGACCCATACTACCCGCGAACCGCCCGATTATTAGACCCGAGGGAACACGGTAACTTTTCTTAACCTTTTCATTGGTTCTCTTCAAACTCACATTCAAACTAATACATTTTGTGAATCATTTTGGCGGGGGTGGAAGATCGAGAGTCCGTGTGGTCATAACCGTCTTCCCAATGGCATCTTGGGCGTTCTGGTCAGGCTTCACTACCCCGGGTTCGTGTGGGTTGGCGAGGGAGATGCTCGCCGAGAGGTGCTGGTGACGTCGTTTGACCACTACGCCCTCATGCCCGATGTCCAGGATCCGACTGGGCGGGTGTTCCCGAACAAGGCCGTCCGGGTGGTTTCTGAGTTTTGGGTGTGTTTTTCCTATCAATAAATTATTTTTTCTGACTTAATTGGATTTGGCTCGTGTATTGACAACACTTTTATGTGCAGGATTTCTACAGAGTTTTTCCAGGATACGAGGCGCGGGCGAATGACAACGCCATGTTCATTTGTCGCAAACTTGTCACTGATATGATTTACGAGTCCCGCGTCTCGCAAAACATGGTCTGGAAGGCTCAGCGACATGAGAAAGTCCGAAAATCGGACATGCGAAACCTCCGGCTCACTCAAGAACAATACATGGAGGTATAAATATGCGTCAATTCATTTTTCTGAGATTACATTTGCTCAATTTGATGTTTTTGTACGGTATGCACTTGATGACTTGCAGGTGCCCCCGTGGTGGTGTGCCGACCGGCCTCACGTTTGGAGGGCAATTGTGAACAAGTGGTTTGAGCCGGATTGGGAGGCAAAGCACCTCGAGCGCCGGGAGCGGCGTTTGAAGATGGCGGTGTCCGCACACCACCAAGGCCCCATTAACCTTCGCGAGTTCGGTCCGTAGATGGGTACGTTTATTTATTTATTTATTTATTTATTTCGATTTGTTGTTGTCTAACTCTCAATTATTCTAACACCCACTTTGTTGTTTTCTAACACCCACATTGTTGTTTTTCTAACACCCACATTGTTGTTTCTTGCGGCCTCGGCACATGAGAATCGGCCTTGCAGCGAGCTCCGTGCATATGGCATAGCACACAAGGGCAAGGCCAAGGCCGACGTCGCCTTCAACGTGGACGACCCACCCGAGGCGTATAGTAACCCGACAATCCAGTCCCGCATCACAAGGTACGTCACGACGGCAAGGGAGGTTCGTGGGCCGTACTTCGATCCAAAGGACGAGCCTCTTGATGGAGAAAGTGTCGTGAGGAGCGGAGAAGGCAGGATGCATGGACGGTACCATGTGGGTGACGGCCTCCTTGTTCCGTCCTCTCGTTCCGACGCTCGCGGCGCTTCGATCTCGAGATAGGGGCACGAGCTCGCCCCCGCCCATACATAGTCGGCCCATCGCTACGCGTACGTTGAACGAGCGGTTCCAGGTTATTTCTGTTGTCTTTGTCGTCCATTGATATTTACATATGATTACTTTATATTCTAATTTTTGGATCAAATATTGTAGGCCCAACTTGCAGCAGAGAAGGCCGAGCGGGAGAGGCGGTAGAAGAGACGCAAAGGCAATCCAATGAGCAGCTGCGGCTGATGGCCGAGGTCCATACGAAGCAGATGGAGGCGTTACAGTCGGCCCACACTCAGCAGATGTCCTCCGTGCTTAAGTACTTGGAAAACCTTAGTCACGCGGTGGCGCCACAGGTGCAACTCCCTCCACTACCGCAGTGCAACTCCCCTCCACTACCACAGGCATTCATTCCTCCACTCACTCGACCGGCCGCTATTTCTCCGTGAGTTACTTTGAACCCTCGCTATTTTTTTCTAGTAGTGACCTAGACTGACTTCATACAAATGCTGAAAACCTTGTACATTCATTTATGTCAATTTGACCACGTGTCGTACGACACCACATGACATGTGTCCGGCCATCGAGCCGTGAGAAGACATTTATTGTGGCCCGACCTTCGTGTTGTGGCTTTTTCTTGCAGGTTCTTAATACCTCACAGTGCAGGGGAGGTGCTGTCGAAATTTCTAATTAACACTTTAAATTCTACGCAGGATCTATCTGCGGCATCAAATGATGGGCCTACAGCATACGACGGGTCCCCGCCGGCCTCGACAGACTCCTTGGGGTGGGATGCAGTGGGTGCCACCTGGCCCGTGGCCGAGACCTGGCCTTCAGCAGCCCCACGCGTTCGCAGGGGGATGCCACAGGCGTCTGGGTGGGTCCCGTGGCCACAGCAGCCGCCCACGGGGGGGTCGGGGTCCCGCCGCCGCATGATCGCAGGCGGACGAGTGAGTTCGTGGACTTAGCTACTTTTATTTGCATTTGGACATTTGTGACTTGCACTGGACCATTATGACTTGTAGTTCGTGACTATGTGATGAATTTGTCGATTATGTGATCGTTGGTGGACTATGTGATGAATTTGTCGATTATTTGATCGTTGGTGGACTATGTGATGAATATTATGTCTGTGATGAATATTATATATGCCTGCGATGATATATGTGATTTCTATGAATATTTGAGGCTGCTGGAAAAAAAGAAAACAAAAAAGAAAAAAAAAAGAAAACCTCTTCGCCGAGAGCAAACTCCAATGCTCTCGGCGAAGGGGGCGCCCCAGATCTGCGGTATGCAGTCCTTCGCCGAGAGCAGAAATCTTAGCTCTCGGCGAAGGCCCCTTCTTCAACGAGAGCCAGATACCTGGCTCTCGGCGAAGACCCCGTCTTCAACGAGAGCCAGATATCTGGCTCTCGGCGAAGACCCCGTCTTCAACGAGAGCCAGATATCTGGCTCTCGGCGAAGGAGTGGCCCCCACTCCTGACGGAGCGACGCGCCGTGACGGGAAGAGGGCTTTCGGCGAGAGCCGGGGACGCCTCTCGGCGCATGTTCGCCGAGAGGATCCAGTGAAGCTCTCGGCGAAGGTCGCATCACCGGTAGGCTGTGCACCGTGTGACTTTCGCCGAGGGTTTCCTCTCGGCGAAGGCTTCAACGAGAGGGAAAGGGCCTTCGCCGAGAGTATCCCCGCTCTCGGCGAAGGCCCTGAATCCTGTAGTGATTTGGATAATTTCCTGATGGTGAAAACAAATCATTGCTTCAGACCAAGAACTAGGCGCAAGGAATTCTTAATACCCAAAACTGTACAATAAATGCACTCCACCCAATGCAACTTTATGAAATGTCAGATACATTGTAGTATATATTGCTGATAGAGGTGCTTCTCAATTTGAGATTTAAGTGCAATTTTTACTGAAGCTATAGTCTAAGGAATGCAAGATACTAATAACTATGATGTGGTTCTTTCTGTGCAACTACCTTAATCTCTACTCCTAAAAAGTATGAATTGGAGACAAAAACGTGTTAGCACTTTCGTCGTGAATCTGCCTCCCCCGCACTTCCGCAGTGCCTCTCCGCTCGCGTGTCTCGCTCCGGTCCCACCATACGAACCCCACGACACTACTGTTGTATGGACCTCCCTGCGCCCACTACCTCGGTGGGTACCAGGACCGGCTACTCGGTGGGCCCCTGGGACTACCTGACTTGCGTTGCACGGTACCTGATGGCGTGAAGCACAAGGACTACAGAGGAGAAGTACTCGGTTAGGAAGCTGTACATGTCCCGCACTGTATGGAAGACTCCTAGACGTACTCGACTAGTACTCTCTCCCTATTCCGACGTGTAACCCTGCCTCCCGGACTATATAAGGCGAGGCAAGGACCCTTCTCTCATCATATCATCTCATCTCACGGCGTACAATTGCACCATCTTGTAATCGTACCCAATCAATCCAGAGCTACGCAGCATACAGGACGTAGGGTATTATGCACCTCGCGGCCCGAACCTGTCTAAATTGTGTGCCACGTGTCTCTTCCTTCGAGTTACTGATCTCGGCGAGGCCACATTCATCTACTTTGGGTACTCCCCTTAGTAGGTTGCCGGTCTAAAACACCGACAGCTGGCGCGCCAGGTAGGGGCTCTCGCCCGAGATCACATGGCGAACTCGACGGCCCCTGTCTACTTCAAGCCAACCGTCGCCTTCAACCGCGGCGACACCTTCGTTTTCGGCGCTTGGGTCTGCACTGCTGACGGCGCGGGATCTTTCCAGCGCCGCCTTACCATGCCGCCCAACCCGGAGACCGGCTTCGTGACGCTTCCCTGTCGAAGTTGTCACGGCGAACTCGCCCGGCAAGTTCGGCGAAATTTCGCTTTTCAACCATCACGCCGACTTCGAGCTCGAGTCCGCTTCCAACTCGAACTCGACGTCTCCGTGGGCTATCGCATGCGAGCCGGCTGCTTAGCCATCGCATGTGGTCCCCCCACCCTACGAGCGCTCCATGCGTGGCCCCCGCAACCCCTGCAGGGCCCGCACGGGGGCTCCTTCTTCGCGCCGGGCCGGCAAGGAGCCCGTACCCGAGTACAACTTGGACTCCGACACCGCCCCAGGTCACGCTTCGGACTCCAACCCCTCTCCGGGTTCTACTCAGATTCTGCATACGAGTTCGACTTCGGGTCGGACCCAGAGGATCCCGAGTCCGAGGACAACACTACTGAGCATCCCTTATCAGGGCCGGCCTCTGGGCTGGTTATAACGTCCACGCCCGCCGGAAGATTCGTCTACTGGACAGACCGCAAGCCCACGGACCTGATAAGTGGAGACTCACGCTATGTCGCCTACCTCGACTCGCTCCCGTTCCAGGAGGGAACACCACTTGCCCGGGCTGACTCGTACACTCCAACCGAGGTGGCGAGCTCTGAGTCCAGCCTTGGCAACCCCGATCGCCAAGTCTTCATGGCTACCGGCGACACCCTCGGACCTTCTGGGACGGCTCAAGACAAGTACCTTGAGGACATCTTTGCAGACGAGCTTTCTGCTGACGCACCTGCAGACGAGACCGCGGCCAACAGGGACGCTCGACGTGAGTGTAACAGAAAGCACAACGAACGGCTGACTCAGCATCCGTCCCGCTCTCGCCCTCGCGTAGAGATCCATCTGTCCTCGTCACCTCCGTTGCCGCCACCTATCCCTTGATCGAGCGGATCACCGTCGCCATCGACCGCCACCTTCAGTTGGAGTCATCTACCTCGCCCCTGCCATCCCATGCCCACGCCTTCGCAATCAACAGGAGGATCCAATCGACTGCCTCCACCCATTGCCTCTCCCTCTCGCCATCGACCGACATCTTGATTCGTCCGGACGAACCACTCCTCCTTCGTTCGTTGCCACACGGGGCTTGCTCGGCCGCCCAACTACCGGTGCGGACCCTGAATGCATGGCTGCCCCTCTATGCCAACGACATAAATGGTGTGAGGGCGGCAAATTAAGGAGGGAGGCGCCGCGGCGGGATGGATCGGGCCAAGGTGCCGGCGGAGCCAAGGGAACTCCGGGCCCCCCTTTCTCCCTTCGCGAATCGCAATCCCTTGGCGCCCTGATCCGCCCGTTTTTTCTTGAAGATCCATCGCCACTGTCCCTGTTCACTCGCCGGACTCGGACTACATTATGTCTCCTTCCGTCCTCCTCTTGGGTGGGATTCTGGAGAGGTCAGTGTCCTCTGCCATATCCTTCTCCTGGTCGGTGCTAGGGGGCTTCATTTTGGCAATATAATGTTTGCAATACTTATGCATTTGTTGTTTCCATAAACTTTGCTAGATGTCGTGAATTAGTATTCCAATGATTCTTAACTCTTTTTCTGAGTAATGTTGTTGGAATTCACATTTTGTGATAAGTGGCAGCCAATCTCATGGAGATCGGATCAAGGGCGACATCTTCTTCGTCCAGGTCCAGGCTGTGTGGTATCGTTCCTCTCTTGATTAAAACAACTATATGATTTATTCTGGGTATGCTCTCTTGATTAGAATTCACGCTTACAGTCTGCTGGCATGCTCCGGATCTAACCTAGCTCAGAGTTCATAACCTGATTAAATTGGCCATTGCTAACGCATTGGGTATAATTGAGTTCTATAAGTTCTGTGTAGTAAGTTTCATCCAGAATTAGAGCACCTCTTGTGTTTTGTATGTTCAGTGGGAAATCCGTAAAAAAACATTCAATAGCGCTCGACAAAGTTTTTTAGTGCACATCAATTTATGGCATTGACGGGAGTGTCTCACCAAATTTATGTGCAAGTCACCAAATTATCCAGTTGCTTAGCAGCTTTCTATTTCAAGAGCAAACTCTCCAGTCTCCACAACCATCGTCCGAGATGCAGGAGTGAGCTGCAACTTACAAGAGCATCACCAATGTCAATAATGTGGTTGACCGTTGCTCTACATGCATTTGTAAATGATGAATAGGCGGTCAAAGTGGATGATTTGAGCATGTCCCACATTAATTCTTGTTGTTCGGTCAAAGCAAGAAGGATAGTGATTCTGGTGATTTCTGCAAGTATGTCCCTGTGACTCCATAGCCTATTTAGTTCTCTATTTTAGCTATATATCATTTATCTTCCTCCCTATTTATGGCAAGGGTGTGTATGGCAATGATGAGATGTTTGGAGCTTGGACCTACTTCATGTGGGACTTGAAAAGCATATGAATTCCAGTGCAATCTTTAAAGATGCTAACAACATTCAAACAAGTCCAAGTAGCATCACATTGGTATCTTTCTTGGTGTTTCACTTAGCCTTTTGTGTTGAGTTTCTGCATTTTTAGGGCATAGTGCTTTATAATTATTCTTCTCTATGCTACTACAGAGGGGGCTACTATTTAGCTTATTAGGATGCACCTGGATTTCATTTGATTTAGTTAGGTAGTGCCCTGCTCTTTGTTTTGTGAGATATTCTAATCTTGCTTTTTATGCACTTAATAAGAACATTTCTATACCTTTGAAGAGCTGTAAGTTTAACTTGATGCACTGCACTTAACTTTGTAGGTTTGCTTGATGAAGTCATAGAAATATTATGAAAGGATATTTCTCCTAACTGATATATCTAATGAGGTGATCTCGTGGCATATTGCAGGTGTGGAGAAGCCAAGCTTATGACCTAAATAGAATGCTTTGTTTCCGCAAAAGCAAGGGTACGAGGTCCATTCAAGCATGTTGTACTTTCTTTGTTTTCCTTTCCTTTTGTTGAAATTTCTATTGGTACACCAGCTATGATTTTTCAGTTGCGGTCTTAAGGCGGTATGGCTCCCAGTCTAAACTACTCTTCCACATTTGCCACCACACCGTTATTACCTAGGTTAATGGACATATCTACATCTTACTGGAGAGGTATGCATAAAAGGATTTGACAAAAATGCATCTGGCTATTGAAGATTTTTTTCAGACTACTCTTATATTATCTGTTTCTTCTGCATTTGTTCCTTATCAGGTTTGGCTTCATGAGATCAAAGAAGGAAATGTAGTTACCAGAAATGAGGACTCAGCCTGTAGTAGGTATCTATCTGCTTTACATGGCCTCATAGTTTTGGACATTTATGTTCTTCACTGTGTTGCTTATTGCTTACTTTTTCTTGAACCTGTTGGTTTGTGGGATAAATATACATTCCTTTTCAGTGAAACATTCCTTTCACCATTTTGTTGCATTTTTTTATGGAACTATTTCGTTGTACATACGTAGGTTTTAGTGAGATAATTGACACCTATCAAACTTGTGTTCTTAGATATTGAAACCTCTGGTGGATATGATGACGAATTGATTGCGAGACTGTTGGCCCTTGGGCATTGCAAAGAGAAGGAAATGGCTGTTAAGACAGTTGAAACCAAAATTTCACTTCTGTTATGGGCTGTTGTAGTTTGTAATATAAATAATGCCATCAAGTTAATATGTAAGTGTAAAAAATCCCCTGACATGAAATTATTAGAAACAGGAAACATGATGCTGAAGCGGAATTGACAAAACACAATCATACTTGAGCAGGTTCTTGGGACTGCATGAAGATACTCAAATTCTTAAGGATTGTTCAAGTCCATTCGATGTACTGTGATTTTCCAACAAATTAATAGAACAGAGGATGACCTGTGGCCAGAATGAGCAGGCAAAAACTCGCTAGTGAAGGCTTATCGGAAGTACCGGCCCGACGTCGGTACTACCGACAAAAGCTGAGTTTTTTTAAAAATAAAGAGCAAACGTGTACGTGTTGACTCTCAACTTCTCTCACTCTGTTGGGTCATCTCCTAGAGCACTTTTAGCATCTCTTGGATACCAATTCGCATCCCCCTTTATAGTATGGTGTTTCCTATACTCAAATTCATAATCAAAAATAGAATTAAGCCTTGATTCGAGACGAAAACATCGACTTGGAGTTGCGGGCCTTCCTTTGGTCAAAACCATGATTTTTATTCACTTAGATCCTGCACACATCTTGATCAAGCCTTAAATACCACAAATTGTGTTTGTCACTATCACCAAAACAATTAGGGGCCAAGATGCACTTTCAATTTTCCCTTAGGATTTCCATAGGACCAGCTTGAGAGCTTCATGGTGAGATCTTGTGAGAGGGAATGATGATCGGGCAGAAGCTAGACCTTGTATGAACCTTTCATGGTATGTATAGATGATTCAGCGTGGTTCCTCAAGGCTTGTTTGTGCTTCTCCCATTTTTCCTTTTTGGTGGTTTTCGGGGCCCTTTCTTGGAATTTCCGGTGGGAAGTTTTGGCAGCGTTTCTTTGCGGGATTCTTGTTGGATGTCACATATGAGGACACTGTGCCTCTGTGCTTGGTGATCTTGCTCCAACAAACCCTCCGAAACGGCTTCGATTTGGGTGTTTTCGGTGGTTTCCATTGGAAGGTGTTCTTGAGGGTTGACTTCCGATTCCTCTTGATTGAGTAGATTTTGGGGACCAAGCTTCTAGCCAAAGGCAGCCCACGAGGTACCCCAACTATCCCCAAAGTCTCACTTTGATCCATGGAACGAATCGGGAGATCGATGGCTTGTAGTGTAAAGTGTTTCTCACGGGCTGTGTTCTTCGGAACTGTCTAGGCAAAACCGGACTGACCGGTTTCCCAAACTGGTCTGACCAATTTAGCCCTGTGAGCTGTCATGAAGAGTTTTTGAGCAAGAGAGTCTCTGTCGGGCTATGGCTCCTTTGTTCAAAGGATGAAAGGTTCTTGAGGTGTTTTGGTCATGGAGGTGTTTCGGGGAGTGTCTGGACAAAACTGGCCTGACCGGTTTATCAAACCGGTCTGACCGGTTTCCCCAGCCTGTGAGAGGCTAAGTCCAATAGAAGCGGTATGACCGGTTTCAGAAACCGACCTGACCGGTTTGAGGTGCCAGCAGCTAGGTCGTGTGTGTTTCCGCTGAGTGTGTCGAGTGGCTGTTGGTTGTGTCTTGCTCCTAGGTCCATTAGCACTCCGGTGGCTATGTGGACTTGGCAAGAGAAGCCTGTGCAGGCCCACAAGTGAAATCGGGTTCATAGGCCGAGTTCTTGAATAGAATTTTTATCGGCTTTCATTCACTCCCCCCTCTCTAGTTCACTGCTCCGGTCCTTCAAGTGGTATCAGAGCCGGTTACGGGTCTTAATTGACTCTAACCAGTCTAGGATCCAACGATGGCGTACCAAGAACGGGGCTTGGGTCCTCCACACTTTGATGGAAAGAACAACCAGATGTGGAGTAAGCAGATGGCGGCGTTCCTCCGTGGTAAGGGTCAGATCCTTTGGGATGTCACGGTGGACACATGCTATGTCCAACCAATGAACTTCCTTGCTCCTGGATCGAGGGACATGTTGGACACCAACAACAAGTGGTTTAGATTAACCCTAAGAGGCGGTGGAGGAACTTTCCCGAAGTAGCCTGATCGGGGACAGGGGGAGCCTGATCGGCCTCCCCACAGGGCCTGTCAGCCTGGGCTGGGCCTCGGCTGGGCTCCGCCTTCGCGTGTGAGCTTCTTGTCCCTTCTAGATGCTTAATTTCTTGGAGCCCACTTCGGTTGAGTTCGGAAGTCTTCTGGAGCCTTCTAGTATTCATTCTTTTCGCATTTTTCTGAATAGTCCCGGAAAATATATAATTCACCCAAACTCGTGGAATTCATTAGTCCAAGGGCCTATACTGCTGTTGATTTATCTTTTTGGTCCTTTTTCATGTATTGTTGATCAATAAAAATAAGACTTAGTGAGCATCAAGATACGACCGACCCTATTATATTTTCTCCAGGCACTTGTGTCTCCTCCTGTAAACATCCTCTCGGTGAGGGCTCGTAGTTTAGAGTCCGTGAGCGGGACTCCTCCACTTGATCAATTGATCTTGGATTTGTCCAGTTCCGAAGTGAAAGACTCGGATGATACTCTTTTCACACACCTCACCTTCTATGTTTTCTTCGGTGGCGCTGAAGTCAGTGAGGCTTTGGCGGGGGTGTTTTTGATTTCCGTCTTCTTTTTCCCCTAAGCCTTGTTGATTTCCTTTGACTTCTTGGGTTGGTGGCGCCCTTTGAATGCTTTGTCCTTTCCTCCGAACCGAGTGATCTAAAGAATGGGAATGGCCACTGCGACTCGAGTCCGAGTCACGGAGCCTGATGTGTTTTCCCTTCACTACCTTTGCGGCCTTATGGAACCACGACATCCTGCAAAATGTTAATGCAATGAATACCTGAAGGATGAGGGTTATGAAAGGTTTGTCGTTCGAGGATTAGCGGTCCAAGAGTTAGCGGTCCTTGTGGGGTAATAAGACATCCAAAAAACTTGAGTGGCTTGCACTACGAGGGACACACTCTCGACACTCCTTTCTACTAAAAGCGAACTAACTTAACAAGGGAGCAAAGGTTGCAAAAATCTGAATTTGGCTGTGGTTCTCTAAGAGAGTGCACAGGAGGCCTCAATTTATAGGCAGGTGGAGGGAGGCAGGTGTAGCCGCACCTGTCCATCCGGCCATGCCACCAAAAATTGAGAGACGACCTCAGTGCATGATTAGGAGGCTAAGAGCAGGCTGCAACAACTTGGAAGTGACAACATGTTGGATTCCACAGGTGCGGACGCACCTACAAGGCCGGCCGGCCCTAGTGTTTCCACCAAAATAATGCTAGCAGGTAGTTGCTGCATTATTTAGCACTTAAGATCCTCGAGAATTTGTGCACTCAGTTGTCCAAAGGTTGCTAGCAAAGCTATTGGTTGTGGGGAAGAGTTACTACAGATTGGACTTGCTTTCTTACAAAGAAGGGCACTACCATGCATCTAGTGGCTGCTCCATGCATTAACCCAGGCCAAAGGGGTGGTGCGCCTGTGCCAACTGGGACGGACGCACCGGGCAAAATGCCTAAAACTGCTCTTTAAACCTTCTAAACTCTATGTTATGCAGTGGCTGAACGGATTTCGAAGAATAAGCATGCTTGATGCATGAACTTAGGAAGGGACAAGTGCTGGTTTACCTCACGGCGAGAGCGTCAAATTTATAGTCCTCGAGCTGGACTTGTTGATGATCATTTCTTCTTGGAGTGACTCTCTTGATTAAAGAGGTAATTCACTTGTAAGAAATCAGATGCTCGTTAGCCTGAGAGGGGGAGGGGGTAAATTAGGCAACTTAAAAACTTAACCTATGGCTTCACTAGTTTTACACAAAGATAAACTAGAACATGCTATCTAGATGTGCAACTAGGGTTGTTCTAGTGTGAAACTTCCATCCCAAATCAAGGTTTGCAACCTATAGCCATTCCTAGCATGATACTACTCTAGGAAAGTAAAGGCAAGCAAAGATTGCAAAATAGTAAATGCGGAAACATAAAGGGGATGAAAGGAAGCAAACTCTAGACATGCGATTTATCCCGTGCTATCGGTAGGCACTAAGCCACCCCTAGTCCACATTGAAGCACTCACACAAGAGTATTGCTTCCCTGTCACCAAGTCTCTCCCAAGAGCACCACTTGACTCGCCACAAAGGCTAGCCACTTAGGCACTTGCCAAGCTCCCTTGGTCACCTTGATGCCGCCTCCACTAAGGAGCTTCTCCACCAAGGAAGGGGGTCTCCAAGTCCCCCGCACAAAGTGTCCTCGCCGCTCCACACCAAGCCGTAGGGTCGATGACGATTGCCGGTGAGCCACTTAGGCCCCAAGGCTTCCGGCGAACCTTATACAACTTGATCCACTCAGGAATCACCTCACAAGGTTGGCACAACCTTGCACTCACTCAGCTCTAAGCTAAGCCAAGCACTAAGCACATACATAAAGCATATGCAAGTCTAAGGATGAGCAATTAAGCACTTGGATGGATTGGATATGATCTTCAATGTGTCTAGAACTCCTCTGCACTTCCACACCATCCAGCCACCTCAAATGGGCGGGTGGAGGAGGTATAAATAGCCCAAGGAATCAAACTAGCCGTTGGCTAAAAAGCTGCTGAAAGTAGTACCGTCGGATGATCCGACGCTATGTTTTTCCGGGCGTCGGTTCATCCGGTGCTACTAGCCGTTGCCTCCACCGCACATGACTTCTCTGACACAACTGCTCCGACGCTATGCACCGACAGTGCGTCAGATCATTCGGTGCTGAGGACTCCGCGTCCAAGTCGCCTCTGTTAGCTTCCACGCGACCGTCGGATAAACCGACGCTTCACCTTGACCAAGGCGTCGGATCAGCCGGTGCTGAAAGGCTTCGTCTTGGTGCGTCTCTGTCTTGATTCAAACTGAGCGTTGGATAGACCGACGGTGTCCCCACTCAGACTGTCGGATCATCCGGTGCTAGTGTCTTCACTGCTCTTCCTCTGCAACTAATTCGACGCTACTAAAAAATGGACCATCGGTTCATCCGACGGTACCTAGGGTTTCAACCAGTGTACCAACTCGTCCGACGATTGCACCGACGCTTGCTATTTGGGTACCGTCGATTCATCTGACGGTGTCTTTTTCCTTGTTTTTCTTCGCTTCTTCAACTTGGATCTTTGCTTCAACTTAACATACTTAACATACCATTACTTATAGCCTCCAAATATATACTAAGTCCTCAAATTTGCTGTAAGTAACCTAACATGTCCATGGTATGTTAACTTGTGCATGGTATGTTAACATCTGGTAACATCAATGAGACCTATGAATGCCTACAAAGACATGCTAGACAATGTGGTTAGTCCCATTACTTGTGTTAGCATGAATCACCAAAATCAACTCGAACAAATGGCAAATGGGGCCATGTTCGCTACAATCTCCCCCTTTTTAGTGATTTATGACAACACAAGCAAAGCAAGAATAAATTTGCAAAAATTGACAAAATTAGAGCCACTTACACTTACTTGGATGCTTACCATCATCAAACTCCCCCTAGATCAACCTTCCCCTTTTTTGATCTTCTCTTCCTATCTTCACATTCTCCCCATTTGGAATAAAATCTCCAAAAAGTCCAAAACAAAAGGGCTCTAAGGAAACTAGCAAGTCCTAGCAAACATAGCTCAAAGAGAAATGTTAAATACAAGGGAGAAAGCCGCATGAACCATGATCCATATGTATGATATCAATGAAGATACCACATGTAAGGATAACTAAGGTGGATCACAAGCTCATGAGACTAGCATGATACAAACTAAGCTCCCCCTAAGTGTGTGCATGAAATGATAGTGTAAAAAACAAGTGCACAACTACAAACATGTAAGGCAAGGAAGCTTAGAGCATATCATGCAAGGAGGTAGGTTAAAGGACAAGAGATAAAACAAATGAGTTCTTGTTACATTAGCACTTGTAGATATCACTTGTAGTGTTTTAATCTTTGCATACCTCCGGGGGATGATCCTCTCTACCTTGTTGGCACCATATTGAGATGAGCCTCTTGAAGATGATATCACTAGGTGACACCACATGAAAGAAGCTTGCATAGAAGACACTTGGGGTACCACAAGGATTAGGAATGTATGAGTACATTGCCTTTGAACTTATACAGTGACATAAGCTCGCAAGGACATGAATCAATAGCATGAAGCTCATATTGCTATATTCACTCTTTTAGAGATGTTAGATCACATTGATAGTGAAATAGCATTCTCTTAGAATGAAGCACCGCGCGGAACGCGTCGCCAAGGGACTACATAAGATATGCTTGAAACAATGTTAGTCCCATAACCAAACCATAGGATGAGCTCCCCCTAAATGTGTGCATTTAGTGTTAGAATCACCAACCAAATGTATGCACATTGTTTATGACAACAAAAGGGAAGCTAACCCTATAGTTTGCTCATGATGCAAAGAGAGATATATGTGAAAGCATGCACCATGAAAGAACAAGTGTAGCTTTCCTGCACACTAATTATACCATGTTGGTTGCTCATGGGTTAGTACATGGCACAAGCAACCTACCATACGTAAACATTGCAACAAATGCAACCTAAAAAAGGCAATGGAGCTATAATGATACATGAGATCGGTTTATGTTTCCATTACCTCAACCGGGGAACTTGGGCAATACATGTCCAACTTACAAGCTTGGCTTCTTGGCTTGAAACTTCACATCTTCATTGTGACAAGCCTCCCAAGTCCCCGCTCTCATGGCCTTCAAGTGGCCTTTGGAACCAAAACCATGTGAGGCCCCTACATGTTGGTGATGACTTCCTTGGGCACCCAAACGGGTTTGTTCCAACCCCACTCCTCCTTCATCTTCCCAACCTTGTGTGCAACTACCTTGCCATTAGTCTTCTTCTTGATGACGTAGGTGTTGCTCTTGGTCTTGTTCTTGCGGTTGGGCTTGGTGTAGATGAGGGAGCTTTTCATGGTGGGCTTCAATTTCTTCTTTGCGCCCTTGTCCATCTTGTTGACAAATTGAGGGCATTTGTAGAACTTGTGCCCTTCTCCATGACACTTGTAGCAAGTCACGGTTTCACCCTTCTCAAGCTTCTTCACCATGGGATCACAGTTATCTTGAGAAGGTTGGACTTTGCTCTTCATGTCTTGAGAGATGTCCCCTTGTTCTTCATCGTTCTTGCTGTCAGTGCGGAATGTGGTCCCGACACTAACCAGTAATAAGCGCCGAGGTCTATCCCTCAATGGTCGGTGCTAAGCAATAAGAGACACGGAATTTATCCTGGTTCTGGCCGAGGGGGCCGTACGTCCAGCAGTGGTGTGCTCAAGGCACTATATTGCTCAGCACCGGGGGTGCCTGTAGTGGGGCTGCTACAAGCAAGGCGGGAGAGGAAGCGTAGCTTCCAAGTCCCTGGTGTAGTGGCTGAAGATGTTGTGGGAGAATTGGAGAGCAAGTGCGTGGTGCTGCCTGTCTCCTGTTGTGTTGTGTCTGTCTCCGTCTCCCCCTGCGGCAGGGGGGGTCGTCCTCCTTTTATAGGTCAAGGAGAGAGCGAATCACATGCGTGCCGCGCTATTTAGCTACGTGAGGGAGGGTGATGGGCTATGCTGTAGAGTAGGCGGCCGTCCGGACGATCCTCGCAGCGATCCAGCCATCATGGCTTATCTTGTACCCGAACAGTGGCGGCTTCGAGGGTAGAGGGGCGGTGGACGGCCGCGATGTCCTCAGATGGGCTCGAGGAAGTTGCTGACGTCGGTCCGTACGGGGCACAGTGGCAGGAAAGGCGGCGCCCCGTTCCCACACGCTCCACTGTGCTATAGCCGTTGCTACGGCGCCCGGCGTGCGGTTCGTACGCGCGGGGGCGGCAGCCATGCCGTTAACAAAGTGGCGGGGATGGCGTCCCCACCGGCCTAGCGCCTTCACCTAACCCCCGCAAGGTCACAAGAAAGCAAGTCGAGGGTGCGGTGGCCCCCTTCGAGGGCTCGGCGCGTTAGCCGCACGGAGCGGGTGGCGCGGCGTCACGGGACCGGCGCCGCCACGCCGCACGCGTGCTTCCCACGGTGGCGGGGATGGGATCCCTCCCGGGGAGTTGGTGCGGCGGTGCACGGGCGCGAGCCCCGTGCGCATGATGGCGCCGCCCCGCCGGTGTGAGGGCATTAAATGCCCGCGTACAAGAGCGAGCGCACGCGTGCGGGGCGCCCTCGAGCGAGGCGGACCCCGTTCGAGGGCGGTGCGGGCCCTCGAGCGAGGCGGAGCCCGCTCGAGGGGGGAGCGGGCCCTCGAGCGAGGCGGAGCCCGCTCGAGGTAAGCGCACCCCCTCGAACGGGACGGAGCCCACCCGAGGGAGGTGCGTATCCTCGAGCGAGGCGAAGCCTGCCCGAGGGGATCTTCGAGCGGGCCGCCTTGGTGGGCCGTTGGGGGCCTCCGCGGCGCGGGCTGTGTCCTGCATGGTTAGGCGAGGTGTGTTTGGCTTCGTTGCATGTTTTAAGCGGGGATTTCCCTATTGTTTAAGGGGACCCCTAGGGCTGTCCCCGACAGTAGCCCCCGAGCATCTGTGGGTTTGCCATTAAGGCTCCCGCAGATGCTGGAACCTACTGATAGGACATTCTTCCCTTCTGGTCTTGCGAACGCTTTCCGTGGGGCCGCGTCAGCGGACCCGCAAGTCTAGCCCTCGAAGCCCTGCAGGAGCGTGGGTGCTCCTGTAGGTGTTAACCGCGAGAGTTGGACAGAGGGCATGGTACATGTTTCAACCGGCGTCGGCAGTGTCTCAGCCGGCTTCGGTGACGCACGCGCTGCTGGCACTATCTCCGGCGGGTGCAATCCAGAAGGTGTAGCCGTGCGTTAAGTCCCCGAGCCTGGGCCCGTTCGAGGCGATCGGGTATAACTTTACGACTTGTCTTTTAACGCGCCCTCGCCGTCCCTCCGTGGGACGGAGGGTGAGGTTTTCGCAACCCCCATCGAGCGGGTTGTGGATTGCGGATTCCTCGTTGAGCTGCTGGCGGGTGGTTCGAGTGGACGCCCATGCCCCGTTCGATAATGGTAGGCTGCGTGGTCCAGAGACACGTCCATGGAAGCACTTGTGTGGGTTTGCTAGGTGGGGCTCGGTCCCGTTCGATAGGGACCGAGGGCGCGGAAGCTCTCCCTCGGTGGGATCCTCCGGCTAGCTGCCCTCGCTGGCTCTCGAATACGACATATGGGGCACCCTCGAGCCGTCGGGCTCGAGGAACGACTCGAATGCTCGTGCCTTAGTCGTCCCTGACTCTGTGATCTGGGGCGCCTGTTCGAACTCGTCGAGGGTCAAGCTTCGAACCTCTGATCAGTAGGGCCGTGCGGGGTGGTGCCTGGGCGGCCCCGTCTTTGCGTCTACGACCGTCGAGGGGCCTGGGCGAGCCAGCCCTCGAGGCGCTGATTAGTAAAAATGGTGCGGGGCGGCGGCTAAGCGCTCCCGGTCTGGCATCTGCGACCATCTAGGGGCCTGGGCGAGCCAGTCCCCGAGGCGCTGATAAGTAATACAGCGTGGCATGGGTGCTTGCGGTGCCCGCTTTGCTTTAAAACGGGCCCCGAGGCGACCTTCTCACGCCTGTGCCCTTTAGAGGGTTGAAATTGTCCCGAGCAAGGGGCTCGTGCCGCTCGAGGGTCCTGCGTGGCATGGGTGCTTGCGGTGCCTGCTCTGTTTCAAGCAGGCCCCGAGGCGACCTTCTCACGCCTGTACCCTTTCGAGGGTTGAAACTCTCTCGAGCCAGGGGCTTGTGCCGCTCGAGGGTCCTGCGTCGCATGGGTGCTTGCGGTGCCTACTCTGTTTCAAGCAGGCCCCGAGGCGACCTTCTCACGCCTGTACCCTTTCGAGGGTTGAAACTCTCCCGAGCCAGGGGCTCGTGCCGCTCGGGGGTTCTGCGTACCTTGCAAGGAACCGGGCCATTAAATGCTCCACAACAGGGGCTGTAATTTCGTGTCGTGGGCGCGCTTTTTTAGGCGTTGCAGCCGCGCGCGTGCGTAGTGGGCGGCGTGGGCAGGCGGACGTGACCGCTGCCACGGTCCCTGCTATTCTTCGCCGTGATGATGGCTTGTTCGCGGTGGCGTGGCCGCCGCGGTCGTGGTGGGGCCCGCCCGTCAGCGAGAAAGGAGATTCCCTGCAGTTAATGCGCGCGGGACGTTCGCCCCGGAGAGCATGCCCACGGCTTATAAATCTGAGGGGAGGGGAAAATGGCGGTTTTTTACCTTAGCGTTTCGCCATTCTCGCCCCCTGCGCTCTCGCCTTCACTTTGCTCTTGCCACCGCGGCCCTTTGCCATTAGAGCTCTTCCTCTTCTTCTTGCCCTCCGCTCTCGCATCCCTCGTCTTCTCTCATGGCGCCGCTTCCGCCCCTCACGATCCTCGACCCATATGCCTGGGAGCGGTCGTCGGTGACCCGGCTGGCCCTTGGCGAGCTGGTCTCTGCCGGCCAGTTGGCGGCGAACGAAGAGGGCCGGCCGGCGGAGTGGATCATGCCGCCGGCGGGGGACCACGCACCCAACCCTCCGGAGGGTTACGTGGTGAGCTTTACCCGCTTCCATGAGCGCGGCTTCGCTGCGCCGGCGAGCCGCTTCATGCGGGGGCTCTGCCACCGCTACGGCGTGGAGTTACACAACTTCGCGCCCAACACGATTTCGCAGGCGGCCACATTTGTGGGCGTCTGTGAGGGGTATCTGGGGATCCCAGTCAATTGGGAGCTCTGGCTACACCTCTTCCGCGTGGAGCTCTTCATGCAGCCGACGACGGAGCAGAGGACCCGCCGCGCGGTGCGCGCCGGCGGGATGTCGCTTGCCCTGAGGACGCAGTTCAAGGACGACTACATCCCCTGCACCATGACGACGAACAACGCCGGCTGGGAGCGGGGGTGGTTCTACCTGCGCAACGCCGAGCCCGGCCTCCCCCCTTACACTGGTCTGGTGTTCCGGGAGAAGCCCGACTCCTGGAGCTACGGGGTGTCCACGCCCCAGCATCGGAGGCGGCTGAGCTCGCTCCTGGTCGCCTTGAGAACCCTGGCGGCGCGCGGGCTGACCGCGGCTGGCGTCCTCGCCTTCCTCCACCACAGGCGGGTTGTGCCTCTGATGGAGAGGCCACTCTGCATCTACGAGATGACAGAGGAGGCGGACCCCGTCGTGCTGGCGAGGTCGCGGATGCTTCCAACCCCCCTCGGGCGGGCGTACGCGCTCACGTGGGCGCGGAACGCCGTCGACACCCGGATGTTGCGCTAGGACCGGTCCCCGTGGGACCTCGAGATGCTCCCCACCGGCCCGCTGGTGAGTGTGGTTCTTGGCCCTGTTTTCGTTCCTGATGATGCCCCTGACCCCTGGCGCGTCTTTGATATTCTCGCCTGCAGCTGGTGACTTTCAGCGCCGCGAAGTCCGTTCCACCTACCCCTGAATCCCGCGCGGTCGGTCGGGCGGCGCAGCAACGGGAGCAGGAGCGGGCGGCGTGCGGGGAGGGAGCGCGCGAGGCGGCACCGCGCGCCGCCGCGAGCGGCGAGCGAGGAGCACCGGCCGCGCGAGCAGCGAGGGGCTCTCCTCGCCGGGGACCGAGGAATATTCGTCCTCGAGGAGGAGGACGAGGAGGAAGAAGCCGGGGGCGGGGGCCCCTCTCGATAGGTGGGAGCCTCGCTCCCCGTCGCCGGAGCCGGCTCCGGCGGCAAGGGCGGCATCGCCCGGGGCGGGCGCAACGCGCCCGCCGCCGGCAATCAACGACAGGGGCGGCGCGAACCGCGGAGGTGCCGCGCGCGCGCGCGCGGGCGCGCGCGCAAGCGCGCCCGCGCGCGGGGTGGGGCCCGTGCGCGCGGCGGAGACATCATGGGGCGCGGCGACCGGCGCGTCGGCCGCGCGGGCCTCATCCGCCGAGGCCTCGAGGAAGAGGAAGCGCGCCTTCTCCTCTTCGAGGTGAGGGGCTTGCCCTTCTGCTGGGTTTGGTTTTTTGGTGATCAGGCGTTCTGACTTTCTGCTTGTAATTGTGCAGGGTGGTGCCGACCGTGCCTCCCCTCACACCGGCCAAGGTGCTGAGGGCGGACGCGTCCGTTCCCACCCGGCGGCGCTCGTCGAGGGCATCGCGGGCGGGGGGCAAGCACGGCGGCGGCGGGCGAGGGCTTGCAAGGCGCGGGCCGAGGCCTCGAGGCCTCGGCCGGCGGATCGGCTCCGCCGCCACGCGGCCGGCGGTCGTCGAGGAGCGGCGGTCGCCGGTCGTGGCGGAGACGCAGCCGCGCGCGGCGGCCGTGGTGGAGACGCCGCCGGCGGTGGCTACCGCGACGGAGGCGCGGTCCGTGGCGCCGGCCGTGGCGGAGGCGCAGCGGGTGCGGCCCGCGGTGGCGCCCGTGGTTGTGGTTGAGGAGGGCGGACGGCGCCCGTGGTCGTGGAGGCGCGGCCGGAGGCGATGGCCACGGAGCCGCGTCGGTCGCCCGTGGCCGCGGAGGCGCAAGTGGAGGCGCCGGCGGAGGCGGCACAGGGGCCGGCGCCTGCCAGCGGCTCCCGGGCGGTGGTGGTGGAGGTCTTGGACGACAATTCCCCGCCGCCCGGGTGGGATCAGTGGGTGAGCTTCCCCACGCTCTTCTTAGAGTCCCAAGAGGGGGCCCTCGTGAGGCGGCGCGACGGCCACATGGTGGCAGGGGGCCGAGGGCACGGCGCCGAGGCCTCGTCTTCCCGCGCCGGCTACTCCGCCTAGGTGGAGGGGATCGTTGACGACCCGCCCGCGTTCGCCGACGCCCGGGGAGCAGAGGGCGTGGGGAGAGCTCCGCAGCCACGGCGCCACGCTCGACCGTGCGTTGAACGAGGCGCTGAGGGTCCACGGCGCCCCCGCGTGGCGCGTCTTCCAGGTGAGGCATTGCTGCTCGTTTTCCTCTTTTTCTCGCTTTCGTACACTGTCTCTGTATCATGATACTTACAGGTTTTGACTTGTGGGCGACAGGAGCTCGAGCGCCGCGCCCGCGATAAGCACGGCGCCTTCGACCGGGTGAACGCCGAGCTCCACCAGCTCCGGGAGCGATGCGGCGCCTTCGACGCGCTCGCCGACGCCCTCAGGACTCCGGACGGTTGGTTGTCGTACCGGGCCATGGCCTTGCGCGATGAGCTCCACGAGAGCACAAGGCAAGACCCGGTGCGTTCCTCCAGCCTCGAGCGGGTTTGCACAGCCCTTATCGACCGTGATGAGGCGCTGAGGCAGGCGTGCTCGGACCTGGAGAAGATGCGGACGCTGGCGACCAACTGGGAGGCGGAAGTGGCCGGCGTCCGCAACGAGAACCAGGGGCTCTGCTCGTCGCTCGAGGGGGCGCAGGCGCAGCAGTGCCAGGCCGAGGAGCGGGCGCGCGCGCTCGAGCGAGAGGGCCAAGGAGGCCGACGACTTGAGGGCCGCCCTTGACGCCAAGGTTGCGCGCGCTCGCCGTCTCCGTGGACCCGCCTTCGCGCGGAGCGCACCGCTCGCCAAGGGGCCGAGGGGCGGCTCCGGCGAGGGAGCAAGCCGCCCCCTCCGCCGACGCCCGGTCGGCGCTGGAGTAGGAGCGCGTCGCTCGCGAAGCGGCGCAGAAGTCGCTGGAGGACCCGAATACCGTGTTCTCCAAGGTCGAGGGCGAGCTGATGTGCTCAGCATCGTGAGCGCGAACCAGGAGCTGGCCCTCCAGGAGCAGGGCAGACCGTCAAGGGCCTCGAGCTGGCGGTCGAGGCCGAGCGCCGTGCCCTCGAGGTGGAGAGGAAGCAAGTCGAAGGTTAGCCGCTGCTTGACTCCTGTTTTGTTGGTTTTCTGTTAGAGGATTCGCACTCCTTTTTCTGATTTCTTTCTTGTCTTGGCGACTCCAGGCTTGCGCACCGCTCTGGGGCACGCGGCCGAGCGGGCCGAGGCGCTGCAGGCCTCCTACAACTCCTCTGAGCAGGAGTTGCAGGAGTTGCGCAACGCGGCCCTCGAGACCTGCCGGGTCGTGGAAGAGGGCGAAGCACAGGCCGGCAGCTCGTTGGCTAGCCGCCTGCGTGCCCTTAGCGGCCACGTCACCGAGCGTATGCGCCGGGCGCTGCGTCTTGGCGTCCAGAAGGCCCTCGGGGTGGTGCGGTCCCACTACGAGGTCGACTTCGAGGCGCTGGCGGAGGGCTACGTCGTTCCCGAGGGTGTCGAGGACGAGGTGGCGATGGAGCGCGTGGACGCGCTGGCCGCCGACGCCACCGGGACGCTTGCCGAAGCCTTCGAGGAGTTCCTCTTCCCGGACGCTGTTGACGCCGCCGCTCCTCCCGCCTGAAGACAGCTGGGCGCTAGGCCCGTTTTTGTTGATGTATCAGTACGCTGGCCGTGCGGCCTTTGTAAAGAAACAAGATATTTTTGCCATAATCATTTGCCAATGTAAAGTGATGTCTTTTGTTTATCACGCTTTTTTGTTTCTCCTTCTTCCTGAATAGATTCTAGTTAGGGGAGTTCGATTTTCGCGGGTGGCCTGCTGGGTTGGAGGCGAGAGAGAAGTGCCGTATCCTCGCGGAGGCGTAGGCTATCTCTGGCTCGCGCGCTCCTTCCGCTAGGCTGCCTGCGCCCTGTTCGAATCGTTGCTTGGGGTCGAAGTAGAAAACAAACTTAGCGCGCGTGAGTTGTTTCGTTTATGTGCGAAAATGGGACCATTTTGGGGGGGATGCCCCCCGTAGTAGCCCCCGAGGGTAACTTGGGTTTCAGGGGAAAGCCGAGTTGCCCTTTTCATTAGACTTATGGCGTTTACATAGTTGTCACCAACTGGGGCGTTGGTCATGTGATTTTTACAACAAAAATACTTGGAAATCCTAGCTAGGGGTAGAAGCGACGTAGCTGTTGGATGTTCCAAGCGTTGGTGAGCTCTTCACCGTCCTCGTTTGCCAGCTTGTATGTGCCGGGCTTGAGTACCTTCACCACGACGTAGGGTCCCTCCCATGGAGGCGATAGCTTGTGGCGTCCCCGGTTGTCTTGGCGTAGCCTTAGGACCAAGTCCCCTTCGCTGAAGTCCCGTCGGCGTATCTTGCGTGCTTGGTAGCGCCTAAGGGACTGCTGATACCTTGCGGAGTGCATCAAGGCCACGAGGCGTGCCTCGTCCAGCTGGTCCAGCGAGTTCTCACGGGCTCGCTGGTTGGCATCCTCGTCATAGCCTCGAACCCTGGGCGATCCGTATTCTAAGTCCGTCGGGAGGACGGCCTCCGCGCCATGGACTAGGAAAAACGGCGTGAACCCGGTGGCTCTGCTTGGGGTGGTCCTTAGGCACCACACGACTGCTGGCAACTCTTGGAGCCACTTTCGACCAGATTTATTCAGCTGGTCGAAAATTCTAGGCTTAAGGCCTTGCAGGATCATGACGTTGGCACGCTCTACCTGGCCATTGGTCTGTGGGTGTGCCACAGCTGCCCAATCCACACGGATGTGGAATTTGTCGCAAAACTCCAAGAATTTCCTGCCCGTGAACTGGGACCCGTTGTCGGTGATGATGGAGTTTGGCACTCCGAAGCGGTGGACGATGTCGGTGAAGAATGTCACCGCTTGCTCCGCCCTGAGGTTCGATCGCGACCAGCAAGTGGGTGAAGCCCTCGGGCGCCTTCCGCAAGGGCCCGACGATGTCCAGCCCCCATACAGCGAACGGCCATGTTATGGGGATGGTCTGCAGGGCATGAGTGGGAAGGTTGGACTTGCGGGCGTAAAACTAGCACCCCTCGCAGGTGCGCACGATCTCGCTGGCTTCCGCGACCGCGGTGGGCCAGTAAAAGCCTTGGCCGAATGCGTTACCAACGAGGGTACGCGGTGCCGCATGATGGCCGCAGATCCCGGCGTGGATGTCCCGCAGGAGCTCGCGCCCCTCTGGGATGGGCACGCACCGCTGCAAGATGCCGGAGGCGGCGCGCTTGTACAGCTTGCCGTCGACGAGGGAAAAGGACTTGGCCATCCTGGCGATGCGTCTGGCCGCGGCCCGGTCCGTGAAGAGTTCCCCTCGGGCCATCCAGGCCACGTACTTGTCACGCCGCCGCCCCCGACAGGGCCGGCTCGATGTCCATCACATCAGCCCCATAGGCGCCATACCCCTCGAGGAGGGAGAGCACGTACGCCTCGTTCGAGGGGTCCTCATCCATGGGTTCCGCACCCGCTGGATTCGAGGGAGCCCCCGAGGGTTCTGTGTGGTTCGAGGGGTGAGGTTCGAGGGCGACCGAGGGCTGAGCAATATCGCAGGCGAAAACGTTCGGGGGGACGATGATCCGCCCGGACGCGATCTTGGCCAGCTCGTCCGCCTCCTCGTTGTACCGACGGGGCACGTGATTGAGCTCGATGCCGTAAAATTTGTCCTCGAGGGCTCGCACGGCCTTGCAGTAGGCCTCCATCTTGTCGTCATGGCAGCTCGCGCTCTTCATGACCTGGTCAATCACGAGCTGCGAGTCCCCCCGCACGTCGAGGCGTTTGACGCCCAACTCGATGGCGATCTTGAGGCCGCAAAGGAGGGCCTCGTACTCAGCCATGTTGTTCGAGGTGGGGAAGTGGAGGCGCACCGTGTACCGCATGTGCTCCCCGAGGGGTGACACAAAGAGCAGGCCCGCGCCCGCCCCTGTTTTCATCACCGAACCGTCGAAGTACAGAGTCCAGCACTCTGCTTGGATTTGTGGCGGTGGCAGCTGCGTATCCGTCCACTCAGCGACAAAATCCGCCAGGATCTGGGAATTGATGGCCTTGCGCGGGGCATAGGCGAGCGTCTCGCCCATCGCTCCACGGACCGCCTGGCGATCCCTGCCCGCCGCGTCAGGATTGCGGATGATCTCCCCAGCGGGAAGGAGGAGATCACCGTGACGGGGTGGGCCTCGAAGTAGTGGCGGAGCTTGCGCCGCGCGAGGACCACCGCGTACAACAGCTTTTGGACTTGAGGGTAGCGCGCCTTGGTGTCAGACAAGACCTCGCTGATGTAGTAGACCGGCCGCTGGACCGGCAGGGTGTGCCCTTCCTCCGTGCGCTCCACCACGATCACAGCGCTGACCACCTGGGTGGTTGCGGCCACATAGAGCTGCAGGGGTTCGCCGTCCTGCGACGGCGTGAGGACCGGGGCATGCGTCAGGGACGCCTTCAGTTTGTCGAGCGCATCCTGGGCCTCGGTGGTCCAGGAGAAGCGCTCGTGCTTCTTGAGGAGGCGATAGAGGGGCAGGCCCTTCTCGCCGAGCCGCGTGATGAAGCGGCTCAAGGCGGCGAGGCACCCCAGCACCTTTTGCACCCCTTTGAGGTCCCAGATCGGGCCCATTCGTTCGAGGGCCGCGACCTTCTCGGGGTTGGCCTCGATCCCCCGTTGGTAGACGATGTATCCTAAGAGCATGCCTCGCGGCACTCCAAAGACACACTTTTCGGGGTTTAATTTGACCCCATTGGCCCGTAGGCAGCCGAACGCGATGCCAAGGTCGCCACCAGGTCGTCCGCCTTCCTGGTTTTCACGACAATGTCATCTACGTACGCCTCGACCGTCCGTCCGATGTGATCTCCGAAAATGTGCTGTATGCAGCGCTGGTATGTCGCACCCGCGTCTCGGAGGCCGAATGGCATCGTGACGTAGCAGAACATCCCGAACGGCGTGATGAACGTAGTCGCGAGCTGGTCGGACTCCTTCATCTTTATTTGATGATATCCGGAGTAGGCATCAAGGAAGCAGAGCAGCTCACACCCAGCCGTTGAGTCAACAATTTGATCAATGCATGGCAAAGGAAAAGGAACTTTAGGACATGCTTTATTAAGACTAGTGTAGTCTACACACATCTGCCACTTCCCATTCTTTTTCTTTACAAGTACAAGGTTTGCTAGCTACGTTGGGTGGAACACCTCCTTGATGAACCCGGCCTCCAGAAGCTTCCGCAGCTTCGCTCCAATAGCCCGTCGCCACTCCTCGTCGAAGCGGCGCAGCCGTTGTTGCACGGCGCGGGCGTGAGGCAGGATGTCAAGGGAGTGCTCGGCGACCTCCCTCGGGATGCCTGGCATATCCGAGGGGCTCCATGCGAAGATGTCGGCGTTGGCGCGGAGGAAGTCGACGAGCACTACTTCCTATTTGGGATCGAAGGTGGAGCTGACCCTCAACGCCTTGCCCTCGGGGGCAGCAGGGTCGAGGGGGACCTCCTTGGTCTGCTCCGTGGCCTCGAAGGTGCCGGTGTGCTTGGAGGTGGAGTCGAGGTCTTCGTTGACCATCTTCTCCAAGGTGGTTACCAGCGCTTCGTCCAGCGCCAGTGCTTCTGCGTGCTCTACGCACTCGACGTCGCAGCCGAATGCGTGCTCGATGGATGAGCCTACGGTGATGATGCCGTTCGGCCCCGGCATCTTCATCTTCAAGTAGGTGTAGTTAGGGACCGCCATGAACTTGGCGTAGCAGGGCCGCCCAAGTATGGCGTGGTAGGCGCCCTTGAACCCCACCACCTCGAAGGTGAGCATTTCCTTGCGGAAATTCTTCGCGGTGCCGAACCACACCGGCAGATCGATCTGCCCGAGGGGCTGGACCTGCTTGCCGGGTGTCGGTGCGGAATATGATCCAGACACTAACCAGTAGAAAGCGCCGAGGTCTATCCCTCAATGGTTGATGCTAAGCAATAAGAGACACGGGATTTATCCTGGTTCCGGCCGAGGGGGCCGTACGTCCAGCAGCGGTGTGCTCTAGGCACTATATTGCTCAGCACCAGGGGTGCCTGTAGTGGGGCTGCTACAAGCAAGGCGGGAGAGGAAGCGTGGCTTCCAAGTCCCTGGTGAAGTGGCTGAAGATATTGTGGGAGAATTGGAGGATGAGTACGTGGTGTGCCGTGTGCTATCTGTTGTTCTATGTCTCGTGTGCTCCTATCTGTGTCTCCCGCGGGCCGGGGGTGCGCCCCCCCCCCTTTATAGATCAAGGGGGGGGGCAGATACATGCGCGCCGCGCTATCTAGCTACATGGGGAAGCACGACGTGCTATGTCGGAGAGTGGGCGGCCGTCCGACGATCCATGCGGCGATCTGGCCATCATGGCCTATCTTGTACCCGAACAGTGGCGGTTCGAGGGCTGAAGGGTAGCGGATGGTGGTAACGCCTTCTGATAGGCTTCGAGGGAGGTGCTGACGTTGGCCCGTACGGAGTACAGGAGTAGGTAAAACGGCGCCCCTTCCCGACGCGCTTCACGCGTCGGAGTTGTTGCTACGGTGCCGGCGTGCGCCCCCCGCACGCGCGGGGATGGCGGCCACGCTCGTTATAGTGGCAGGGATGGTGTTCCACCGGCCTAGCGCCTTCACCTAACCCTGTAGGGTCACAAGAAAGTGAATCGAGGGTGCAACCGGCCCCCCTTCGAGGGCTCGGCGTGTTAGCCGTACTGGAGCAGGCGCACGGCGTCACGGGACTGACACCGGTCGCGCTGCACAGTCCCTCCCCACAGTGATGGGGATGGGCTCCTCCCCCGGGGAGTTGGTGCGGCGGCACCGGGCGCGAGCCCCCGGGCGCATGATGGCACCGTCCCGCCGGTGTCGTGGCGTTAAATGCCCGTGTACGGGGCCGACGCCCGCGTGAGGGGCGCCCTCGAGCGTGGCGGACCCCGGTCGAGGGCGGGACGGACCCTCGAGCGAAGCGCGTTGCCTGCTCGAGGGGGAGCGGGCCCTCGAGTGAGGCGGAGCCTGCTCGAGGGAAGCACACCCCCTCCGAGCGGGGCGAAGCCCGCCGAGGGGACGCGTATCCTCGAGCGAGGCGGAGCCTGCTCGAGGGGATCTTCATGAGGGCCGCCTTGGTGGGCCGTCGGGGTCCCTGCGGCATGGGCCGTATCCTGCATGGTTAGGCACACTGTGTTTTGGTTTTGTTGTGGGTTTTAAGTGGGGATTTCCCTGTTGTTTAAGGGGACCCCTAGGGCTGTCCCCGACAGTACCCCCGAGCATCTGCGGGTTTGCCATTGAGGCTCCCGCAGATGCTGGAACCTACTAATAGGACGTTCTTCCCTCCTTGTTTTGCGAATGCTTTCCGTGGGGCCGCGTCAGCGGACCCGCGGTCCAGCCCCCCGAAGCCCTGAAGGAGTGTGGGTGCTCCTGCAGGGGTTAACCGCGAGAACTGGTCAGAGGGCGTGGCACATGTTTCAACTAGCATCGGCAGTGTCTCAGCCGGCTTCGGTGACGCACGCGCTGCTGGCGCTGTCTCCGTGGGGTGCGAGCCAAGGAGGTGTAGCCGTGCGCTAAGCCCCCGAGCTCCGGGCCCGTTCGAGGCGATCGGGTAGAGCTTTACGACTTGTTTCTTAACGCGCCCTCGCCGTCCCTCCGCGGGACGGAGGGTGAGGTTTCCGCAACCCCCATCGAGCGGGTCGCGAATTGCGGATTCCTCTTTGAGCTGCTAGTGGGTGGTTCGAGTGGTTCGAGTGGTCTTCCAGGTAGGGCGTGGTTGCTCGCTTTCTTCCATCTCTCGTTTTTGTGTGCTGCCTCCGTGTCGTAGTGCTTACGGGTTTTGATTTATGGGTGCCAGGAGCTCGAGCGCCGCGCCCACGACAAGTACGACGCCTTCGACCGGGTGAACGCCGAGGTCCACCGGCTCCGGGAGCGGTGCAGCGCTTTCGACGCGCTTGCCGACGCCCTCGGGTCCCCGGGACACCGGGCCGGCGTACGGGCAATGGCCGGCGCGACGAACTCCCCGAGAGCTCGAGGCAGACCCGCCGCGCCGCTCGAGCCTCGAGCGGTGTCCGCACGCCCTCATCGATCGTGATGAGGCGCCGTGGCGGCGCGCCGGACTTGGAGAAGATGCGGACGCCGGGCAACCAACCGGGAGGCGAGGTGGCCAACGTCCGCGGTGAGAACCGGGGCTCCGCTCGTCGCTCGAGGGTGCGCAGCGCGGCCGCCGCCGGGGCCGAGGAGCGGGCGCGCGGGCCGGGAGCAGCGGGCCAAGGAGGCCGACGACTTGAAGTCCGCCCACGACGCCAAGGCCGCGGCGCTCGTCGTCGGCCGAGGGAGCAGCTCTCCCCGCAGAGCGCACCGCCCGCCAAGGGGCCGAGGGGCGGCTCCGGCGAGCGGAGCCGCCCTCGTCGACACCCGGACGCCGCCGGAGCAGCGGGAGCGCGTCGCTCGCGAGGCGGCGCGAAGTCATTAGCGGAGCGGGACGACAAACTCTCCAAGACCGAGGGCGAGCTCATTGTGCTCGCATTGCGAGCGCAAACCAAGAGCCGGCCCTCCCGGGGAGCAGGCGAGGCCATCAAGCGCCTCGAGCTGGCGGTCGAGGCCGAGCGCCGCGCTCTCGAGATGGAGAGGAAACAAGTCGAAGGTGAGCCACTGTTTGACTCTTGCCTTGTTGGTTTTTCTGTTAGAGGGCTCGCATTCCCCTTTCTGATTTCTTTCTTGTCTTGGCGATTCCAGGCTTGCGCACCGCCCTGGGGCACGCAGCTGAGCGGGCCGAGGCGCTGCAGGCTTCCTATAACTCCTCCGAGCAGGAGCTGCGGGAGCTGCGCGGTGCGGCCCTCGAGACCTGCCGAGCCGTGGAGGAGGGCGAGGCACAGGCCGCCGCCCGCCGGCCGGCCCGCCTGCGTTCCCTTGGCGGTCACGTCACCGAGCGGATGCGCCGGGCGCTGTATCTGGGCGGCCAGAAGGCCCTCGGAGTGGTGCGGTCCCACTACGAGGTCAACTTCGAGGCGCTAGCGGAGGGCTACATCGTTCCTGAGGGCGTTGAGGACGAGGTAGCGATGGAGCGTGTGGATGCGCTCGCCGCCGACGCCCCCGGGTCGCTCGCCGAAGCCTTCGAGGAGTTCCTCTTCCCAGACGCTGCTGACGCTGCCGCCCCACCCGCCTGAAGACAATTGGGCGCTAGGCCCGTTTTTTGTTTGTGCATCAGTATTCTGGCCATGCGGCCTTGTAAATAAGCACATTATCTTAGTCGTAAATATTTGATGATACGAAATGAAGTCTTTTGCTTATTGCGCTTTTTTGTTTCTCCTTCTTCCTGAGTAGATTTTAATTAGGGGAGTTCGATTTTCGCGGGGGGGGGGGGGGGGGGGGGGGCTGCTGGGTTGGAGGCGAGAGAGAAGGGTCGTATCCTCGCGGCGTAGGCTATCTCAGACTCGCGCGCTCCTTCCGCTAGGCCGCCTGCGCCCTGTTCGAATCGTTGCTCGAGGTTGAAGTAGGAAACAAACTCAGCGCGTGTGAGTTGTTTTATTTTTGCGCAAAAATGGGACCATTTTGGGGGGGGGGGGGGTGCCCCCCGCAGTAGCCCCCGAGGGTAACTTGGGTTTCAGGGGAAAGCCGAGTTGCCCTTTCCATTTGACTTGAGGTGTTTACATAGTTGCCACCAACTGGGGCGTTGGCCATATGATTTTTACAACAAAAAATGCTTGGGAATCCTAACTAGGGGTAGAAACGACGTAGCTGTTGGATGTTCCAAGCGTTGGTGAGCTCTTCACCGTCCTCGTTGGCCAGCTTGTACGTGCCGGGCTTGAGTACCTTTACCACGACGTAGGGTCCCTCCCATGGGGGCGACAGCTTGTGGCGCCCTTTGTTGTCTTGGCGTAGCCTTAGGACCAGATCCCCTTCGCTGAAATCCCGCCGACGTATCTTGCACGCTTGGTAGCGCCTGAGGGACTGTTGGTACCTCGCGGAATGCATAAAGGCCACGAGGCGTGCCTCGTCCAGCTGATCCAGCGAGTCCTCGCGGGCTCACTAGTTGGCATCCTCGTCATAGCCTCGAACCCTGGGCGAACCGTATTCTAAGTCCGTGGGGAGGACGGCCTCCGCGCCATGGACTAGGAAAAACGGGGTGAACCCAGTGGCTCTGCTCGGGGTGGTCCTTAGGCTCCACACAACCGCTGGTAACTCTTGGAGCCATTTTCGCCCAGATTTGTTCAGCTGGTCGAAAATTCTGGGCTTTAGGCCTTGCAAGATCATGCCGTTGGCACGCTCTACTTGGCCGTTGGTCTGTGGGTGTGCCACAGCTGCCCAATCCACTCGGATGTGGAACTTGTCGCAGAACTCCAAGAACTTCCTGCCCGTGAACTGGGACCCATTGTCGGTGATGATGGAGTTTGGCACTCCAAAGCGGTAGACGATGTCGGTGAAGAATGTTACCGCCTGCTCTGCCCTAAGATTCGTGATGGGGCGCACCTCCACCCATTTGGAGAATTTGTCGATCGCGACCAACAAGTGGGTGAAGCCCCCGGGCGCCTTCCGTAGGGGCCCGACGATGTCCAGCCCCCACACGGCAAATGGCCATGTTACGGGGATGGTCTGCAGGGCATGGGCGGGCAAATTGGACTTGCGGGCGTAGAACTGGCACCCTTCGCAGGTGCGCACGATCTCGCTGGCGTCCGCGACCGCAGTGGGCCAGTAAAAGCCCTGGCGGAACGCGTTGCCGACGAGGGTGCGGGGCGCGGCGTGGTGGCCACAGATCCCTGCGCGGATGTCCAGTAGGAGCTCGCGCCCCTCGGGGATGGGTACGCGGCCGCCGCAAGATGCCGGAGGCGGCACGCTTGTACAGCTCGCCGTCAACGAGGGCGAAAGACTTGGCCATCCTGGCGATGCGCCTGGCCGCGGCCCGGTCCGCGGGGAGTTCCCCTCGAGCGATCCAGGCGATGTATTTTTCGCGCCAGTCCGCTTGGACAGGAGTCGGCTCGATGTCCATCACGTCGGCCTCATGGGAGCCATACCCCTCGAGGAGGGAGAGCACGTACGCCTCGTTCGAGGGGTCCTCGTCCATGGGTTCCGCGCCCGCTGGATTCGAGGGAGCCCCCGAGGGTTCGTCGTGACTCGAGGGATGGGGCTCGAAGACGACCGAGGGTTGAGTGACGTCGCGTGCGAAAACGTTCGGAGGGACGGTGATCCGCCCGGACGCAATCTTGGCGAGGTCGTCCGCCTCCTCGTTGTACCGGCGAGGCACATGGTTGAGCTCGATGCCGTAGAACTTGTCCTCGAGGGCTCGCACGGCTTTGTAGTAGGCCTCCATCTTGTCGTCGTGGCAGCTCGCGTTCTTCATGACCTGATCGATTACGAGCTGCGAGCCCCCCCGCACGTCGAGGCGCTTGACGCCTAACTCAATGGCGATTTTGAGGCCGCAGAGGAGGGCCTCGTATTCGGCCATATTGTTAGACGCGGGGAAGTGGAGGCGCACCGCGTACCGCATGTGTTCCCCGAGGGGTGATACGAAAAGCAGGCCCGCACCCGCCCCTGTTTTCATCACTGAGCCGTCGAAGAATAGAGTCCAGCACTCCGCTTGGATCTGCAGCGGCGGTAGCTGCGTATCCGTCCACTCAGCGATGAAATCAGCCAAAATTTGGGATTTGACACCTTTGCGAGGGGCGTAGGCGAGCGTCTCGCCCATCAGTTCTACGGACCACTTGGCGATCCTGCCCGCGGCGTCGGGGTTGCGGATGATCTCTCCCAGTGGGAAGGAGGAAACCACCGTGACGGGGTGGGCCTCGAAGTAGTGGCGAAGCTTGCGCCGCGCAAGGACTACCGCGTACAGCAACTTCTGGACCTGGGGGTAGCGCGTCTTCGTGTCTGACAAGAACTCGCTGATGTAGTAGACCGGCCGCCGCACGTGCAAGGCGTGCCCTTCCTCCGTGCGCTCCACGACGATCACGGCGCCGACCACCCGGGTGGTTGCGGCCACGTAGAGCCGCAGGGGGTTCGCCGTCTTGCGGCGGCGTGAGGATCGGGGCGTGCGTGAGAGACGCCTTCATCTTGTCGAGCGCATCCTGGGCCTCGGCGGTCCAGGAGAAGCGCTCGTGCTTCTTGAGGAGGCGATAGAGGGGCAGGCCCTTCTCACCGAGCCGCGAGATGAAGAGGCTCAAGGCGGCGAGGCACCCCAACACCTTCTGCACCCCTTTGAGGTCCCGGATCGGACCCATTCGTTCGAGGGCCGCAACCTTTTCAGGGTTGGCCTCGAATCCCCGTTGGGAGACAATGTATCCCAGGAGCATGCCTCGCGGCACTCCAAAGACACATTTTTCGGGGTTTAACTTGACCCCATTGGCCCGTAGGCAGCCGAACGCGACGCCATGGTTGCCAACCAGGTCGTCCGCCTTCCTGGTCTTTACAACGATGTCGTCCACGTACGCTTCGACCGTCCGCCCGACGTGATCCCCAAAAACGTGCTGCATGCAACGCTGGTATGTTGCACCCGCGTTTCTGAGGCCAAACGGCATCGTGACGTAGCAGAACGTCCCGAACGGTGTGATGAATGAAGTCGCGAGCTGGTGGGACTCTTTCATCTTTATTTGGTGGTACCCAGAATAGGCAACAAGGAAGCAAAGCAACTCGCACCCAGCCATTGAATCAATGATTTGATCAATGCGTGGCAAAGGAAAAGGAACTTTAGGACATGCTTTATTAAGGCTAGTGTAGTCTATACACATCCGCCACTTCCCATTCTTTTTCCTTACAAGCACGGGGTTTGCTAGCCACGTTGGGTGGAACACCTCCTTGATGAATCCGGCCTCGAGAAGCTTCCGCAGCTCCGCTCCGATTGCCCGTCGCCGCTCCTCGTCGAAGCGGCGCAGCCGTTGCTGCACGGCACGGGCGTGAGGCAGGATGTCAAGGGAGTGCTCGGCGACTTCCCTCGGAATGCCTGGCATATCCGAGGGGCTCCCCACGAAGATGTCGGCATTGGCGCGGAGGAAGTCGACGAGCACCACTTCCTATTTGGGATCGAGGGCGGAGCTGACCCTCAACGCCTTGCCCTCGGGGGATGAAGGGTCGAGGGGGACCTCCTTGGTCTGCTCCGCGGCCTCGAAGGTGCCGACGTGCTTGGCGGCGGAGTCGAGGTCGTCGTTGACCATCTTCTCCAAGGTGGTTACCAGCGCTTCATCCAGCGCCAGTGCCTCTGCGTGCTCCACGCACTCGACGTCGCAGTCGAACGCGTGCTCGATGGATGAGCCGACGGTGATGACGCCGTTTGGTCCCGGCATCTTCATCTTCAAGTAGGTATAGTTGGGGACCGCCATGAATCTGGCGTAACAGGGTCGCCCAAGTATAGCGTGGTAGGCCCCCTTAAACCCCACCACCTCGAAGGTGAGGATCTCCTTGCGGAAGTTCTTTGGGGTGCCAAACCAAACTGGCAGGTCGATCTGCCCGAGGGGCTGGACGTGCTTGCCGGGCGCGATGCCGTGGAACGGCTTCGTGCTGGGCCGCAGCTGGTCCAACCCGATCCCCATCAGCTGCAACGTATGCGCGTAGAGGATGTTGAGGCTGCTGCCTCCATCCATGAGGACCTTCGAGAACCGTGCGTTCCCGATGATGGGGTCGACCACCAGCGGGTACTGGCCCGGGTTGGGGACGCGGTTTGGGTGATCTTTCCGACTGAAGGTGATGGCGTCCTTCGACCAATTGAGGAAGGACGGAGGCGCCCTCTCCGCGGCGAGGACCTCATGCCGCTCCTTCTTGCGCTGGCGGGTCGACATGTCGACTGTTGGCCCCCCAAAGATGAGGAACACATTTTCGACGGCAGGGAAGCCGCCTGCGTCGCCGTCGCCTCCGTCTTTCTTGGCCTCTGCCTCCTTCGCGGTGGCGCGGCCATAGAACTTCTTGAGCATATCGCACTGCTCAAGGGTGTGGTTTACTGGGGTCTTGTGGTAAGGTCATGGCTTTTTTAGCATGTCGTCAAATACCCCCGGGCCTCGTGGGGCCGGTCGAGGGCCCCGTCGAGCCAGGTCAACAGCAAGGGCCTCGGCATTACCGCCGTCGCGCCCCTGCTCGCGCGCCTCACGGCGCGGCTTCTTCCCCTTCTTGCCCCGCTTGTCGTTGCGGTGGGGCTCCTTGGACTTGCTGCCCTCCGCGGGCGTGTTCTCCGAGCGCCTGCCCTTCTTGCCGTCGAAGATCGCCCCCACGGCCTCTTCTCCGGAGGCGAAGCTGGCGGCGATGTCGAACAGCTCGTTGGAGTCCGCAGGCGGGCTGCGTCCCGGCCTCCCGCACGAGGTCCCGGCACGTGGTGCCCTCGAGGAAGGCGTGCACGATCTCGGACTGTGCCACGCTGGGGAGCTCCGTGCAGCGCTTGGAGAAGCGTCGTATGAAGTCCCGCAGCGACTCGCCGGGCTTCTGTGTGCAGGAGCGCAGGTCCCACGAATTTCCGGGGCGCACGTACGTGCCCTGGAAGTTGCCCACGAACGTGTGGACCAGATCATCCCAGTTGTGGATTTGGCTAGCGGGCAAGTGCTCGAGCCATGTCCGGGCCGCGTCGCCGAGATGCAGGGGCAAGTTGCGGATGATGACCTCGTCGCTGGTGGCCCCGCCCAGCTGGCAAGCCAAGCGGTAGTCGTTGAGCCACACACGGGGGTCCGTATCCCCGTTGTACTGGACGATGGTCGAGGGTTGGCGGAAGCGTTGGGGGAACGCCGCCGCGCGGATCTCCCGGCTGAACACACGGGTCCCTGGGGGCTCCGGCGTCGGGGAGCGGTCCTCACCGCTGTCGTAGCGTCCTCCCCGTCGAGGGTGGTAGCCCACTGCTGCTCGTGCGTCCGCCCTGCTTGTGTGCCTGGCGTTGATGACGTTGCGGGCGTCTCCATCCAGCGCCCTGCGTGCGTCAAGGAGCCGATCCTTGGCCGGCGTGCGCCCTTGGTTGGCGGGTCGCCCCGCCGGTCCTCCCGCGTGGACCGAGGGTTCGCCTCCCGGTGCAGCTTCGTCGTCCCGTGCATCCCTCTGTTGGCGGATGCGTGAGGCCGAGCTCTCGGCCTGCTGGACGGCCGCTTGCTCGATGAGAGTTTGCACCTCGCGGTGCAGGTCTCGAGCCTCGGGGGTCGAGGGTGCCGGCATGGCCCGCAGCAGCGTCGCGGCGGTGTTGACGGTGAAAATCCGTCAACCTAGCCATGAGTTTACCTTCGGTGTTGGCATGACTTTTGTATCTTATTCATTGGTACTAACCCCCGTGGTATAACAAGTTCACTTGTGCATGTCGGTTTTGGAGTTAAGTGTTTACGCAGGGTTTTAACGTTGAAAGCAAGACTTCCGGGATAAGTTCATTAAGCACCTCATGACAAGACCTTGAAGCCCGATACAAGTCAAGCAATGAAGTGAACATGACTCCAAGAGCCCAAGGACCAAGCCCGAGAAGATGATAAACTCCGAGGACGAACCGAAAAAGTCTTGAATCTTGCAAGACAAGGAATTGAGTCCAATTCGGAGAGAAACCGACGTCAAGGGCCCACATGCAAAAGGGGAGAACATCTAGAAGACGTGGGAAGCAACACCGGCGAAGCGAGCCGCGGGATGGGCCGAATTTGGCCCGGGCCGGCCGGCCCCGGCCGGCCGCCCCCAGCCCAATTCGGGGCCCAATCGGCCTCCCCTTTGACCTAATTGCTTCTCAAGCTATAAATAGCCCCCTGACCGAGAGCCACACGAACCGAAGTCGTAATCCGCCGCCGAGGAGCGAGAGAAGCTTGAGGGACACCATCTCGGAGATGAGGGTCGTGCTAGTTGTCTAGGGTTTCCCTAGCCGACGTGGGAACCTTGCATGGAAGACCACGTCGGAGCTCGGAGCGAGGATCAAGATCGAGGGAGGGCCCCGGTGGTGATCTTGTTCATGTAATCATTCATGGTGAAGTTTGTAAGTGAATCCGATTTCTAGCGATTAAGTGCCTTCTCGATGATTTTGATTTCTTCTTGGTTTTGCTTCTTCTACGATCTAGTCTATAGCTAGATTACATAGGGTGCTCTTGTAGCCGCGGTGGCTAGAGGTGCATACCGGAGCGGCCAAGTGATTTCAACTTGTTCTATCGAACTCGCCCTAGACTACCCGCATGAATAGGGATACGTTGTGACAGAACGGGGGTTCCGAAAGGCGGGCGTTTTCGGAGTCGGATGGGAAGGCCACGATTTAAAGATGCTTTTAATGAGATTCACTTTACTATCTTCATCTATCTTGTTTGGAGCTACAATATAAGCATGATCTAGATTCTCTAGATTGGTTATCTCTTGCTTTCTCTAGCTACCTCTTTAGTAGATTAGATTAGATTCGTTTTCTTTATGAGTCAGTAGATAGATGCAACTTGTCTTCATTAGATAGCTTTACCTTGCTTTACTAGATTGAATCCTTGCGTTGCACATTGTTCCACGGATTCGATACCTTGGGTTCACCACTCGAGGGAAGAAGGGTCCCTTGACTACGACGGGAGACTTGTCCTCTTGCAAGTCACAAACGAACTTTGATACAACTATTAACCGTCAACAAGCCCCTTTTTCCGGCCGTTGCCGGGGAACAAGCAATCAAGATCCGATCTAGTATCGCTTATCTTTCAGCTTTTTCTTTTGATTTTCTTTTGCATCTCTTATGTTTGATCATCCTCAAAAGAAAAAAAATCAATCTAATCTAGTTTTGATTAACCCTAGTTTTTATGTTTAGATTTTTGTTTTATTACTAACCCTAAACGGAGATGGTTGGCTACCTCTCCAAGAAACCCAAACCTTTTTTGTGGATGATCTAGGAAAACTTTACATGCAAAGGTGACGTGCAACACAAGCTAAAGGGTTGGAAACCCTAGATTCAAACCCGAAGGACCATCAAAATCTCCAAGGGAATCACCACCTCCAAGTCAAGACGCCAGAAGGCCGTTCAAGATCAACGAGGATGGAGAAGATGGAGATGGAGAAAGAAGCTCAACACCTAAAGGCCGCCAAAGCAAGGTCCAAATGCAAGGAGTGTGAAGTGTTCATCGTGATGAAGATGCTAGACGCAAGTGGGACAACTTGCCGGGTGCCCGATGGGTAACAAAGAAGAATGTCTGAAACAACTCCAAGGTCCCAAGACGGCGAAGGCTACTCAAGCTCACTCGGGAGAGATGAAGGATCACCATGAAGATCACAACCGAAGACCGGGGTTCGAGATGCCGAGCCACTACATGAAGGAAGTTGTTGCATCCGTCAAGACCAAAGAACAATGCCAGCCTGTGAAGACCAAAAAAAAAATTGACTAAGCCGAAGAAGAAGCCCGTGCCCAAGATGGTGCGGAAGTGGGTACCCAAGATTACAACGCTCGCAAAGAGCGTTGATCCGGAGTAATCAAGTGAAGAAGTCTAGCCATGGACTATAAACGAAGCGCTAGGCGGAAGGCAACCCGTTTCGTCGAGTCAAGAATAAGCTACCGGGAGGACAACCCGATTCCAGGTTTTTCGAGTCTTTTTAATAATTTAGTTTTTGAGTTTTACTACGCAAAACCTTAGACTTAGAATGGTTGAACAATATTAGAGACATAATTCTTGGTTGAATATTTTGCTTGATCATAAACCCTTTACATGAACCATCCTATGTTGTTTGCTTCTTTTTCGAGAAACCCTTCACCCTCATTATGGTGCTGTGGTTGACTTGTTTTTCATGCTAAAACCACTCGAGTAGAGCCACGACTTGTATCTAGATGTTATTTAAATTTCAGCATGTGGTAGGACTCGCGTGAATCTAGAAACTTGATTTTTTGTTGTTTTAAAAATCCATATCCTTGGTTTCTCTAAGATTAGAATTTTTCTAAGCCTCACTTAATTTTATTTCATTTAAAATCTCTCTCATCTAATCAAAATTAGGACCTAAACCTATGCCCCCATGATCAAGCCGGGAAAAGCTTGCTCTCAACTAATGAAGGCAAACTATACCGGTGAAACCGAAATCGACGTAGTCGAAAAATATTTTCGACTTACATTTGTTTTTAATGGATTAAAAACTTCTCTAAATTTATGTTTGAGCTCTTGCATGGCTCTGAAAAATATTTTTAAATTTCGAAATTAGAGGAGTGCTTAGCCTTAAACACACTTAAAGGGAGGCAATCTAGTTAACCTAACCATGCATGCACCATGATACATCACGGGATGCCCCTCCAACATATTTAAACCACATGCAAAGTACAAGCATGGGGGGCAGCCAAGGCTTTGTTTTGTAGGAATATCACGGATGCATGTGAGGCAAGGGAGTATGGAAGTGAGTCAAGGCGAAAACATCAAGTGGAAGGAGCAATAATGCAAGCGAAGGAGTGGACGGGAACGTTTGGAAGGTGTACGCGATCACGAAGCAACATGAATGCACTAGAGAAGAACCGAGCCAAGAGGAGGAGAGAGGTAAGTCTTTCATCCAACTCTTTGTTCGTGTGCTCTAGTTTGTAGGTCGGAATCACCTTATACTTAGCCATCCACCGCGTTTGTTTCATGCAACAAATCACATCCTTAATCCACTCAAAGTCCAGACTCCAAAATAATATTTGTGTACCTTGTTACCGGGTGAAAACCCCGGATATTTATTTGTGAGGGAGAGTGCTGCAATCATGGAAGAAAACTACAAGCCTTTTCACCGAAGAAAAAGGGATCATCGTCGTCTAAGCCATCAACCCCTTCGAGGAGGCGCTCGGTTTCCGAGTATCCCCGGAGTGTGGAGGAGGACACGGCACCGCCGAGGAGGAATCGCACTCTTCTCCTTGGTGGCATGAGGGCCACACAAAACTCGTTTATTAGGTTCACCAAACTTCAATAACATATGGAGGAGCCGCCTGTCCAACCTCGCCACTTGACACGATCATCCGCTCCACCTCCATACGCTCCGCGGTATTCCGAGGGGTATGTCATCACGACGGAGGAGGAGGAGAAGAATCTAGCTCGCCTTGAGTAGAGGCTTGTAGCGAACGTCGACATCGACGACCAAGCTCTCCACATATTGGGTTTCACACGGGACACCGATGCAATTCTCTAGCGGAGTGTCGGCAAACACCCACAAGGAATTCGCCTAGGAAATTTTCATGACCATGGAGCATACCCTTGATGAAGGAGTGCTGAGTCTCTCATTCCGTTGGAGGGAGCCCACAAGTGGAGAAGAAGGAAGACACCGTCGGAAGGGTAACCTTGATCAACGATGCTATTTCTAGCACCTTGATGGGGTAATCTCCTTTCATCCATGGGTTGCAGTCGATCTTGAGATGTAATCATACTTTGTTGGATTATTTATCTATCGTCTTTTGTTGGAAATACTTTAATGCTTAAGGCTAGCAACCATGCCGCAAAGGGAGTAAGGCCTCAATGCTTCCTTGGATCCATTCAACACAATCCCCGATAGATTAGAATGGCTTTCATGTTCAAAACGATTGCATGTTCTAGTATCGTAGACCCATGGGCGAGTGTCTCCTATTTTCAAAAGGGAGCTCCGGAACAAGTATGTGCATGAAGGCACATGGGAAGGTTTTTGGAGTATGATCACAGGAAGAGACCATCAACGAAGAAATACTATCCGGAACCCATCATCCAAGTGTGTCACTTTTGTGCAAATGGATTTTTGGGAGAACAAGAGAGACAAAGATAACCAACACGGAGTTGAACCGGCTTTACTCGGCTTTGATTGCCAAGTGGCCAATAGACCCCACTCACCTATGATCAACCGGTGGTGTTGTTAAGCAACATCGAGTTCGGAAGATATTGGTTCGGGGTGTTGCCTCTCCATATTGGCTATCTCTTTAAAACCGGGTATTACAAGGAACCCAAATCATCTCCTACCCGGGACTTCCCTAGGAATATATGAAGAAAGGAAAATATAAGAGTGAAGATGAGAGAGGAGGCTTCCAAGTGGCCTAGGTGAATTTGCCCCTTCCAGATTGAAGATTAAGACTTTTCTTGAGGGGAAGAAGATTGGTTAGAGGAAGGACTTCTTGTGCCGGCGAAGAAAAAAAAATAATAAAAGGAGAAGAATTATAGGAGAAGGATCTTCCACGACCCAAGAAGGAGGTGCACAACAAAATTATGTCCCACCATTGGGAGGAACCCCCGGCGCCGCCGAGTTACTACGGTGATGTACCAATGCAAGCATGGGAGAGTGGTGCAGCCATACCCCCACCATTTTTGCGGTGCCCAACATAGCCTTTGCAGAGCCCTATGCACACCTTCCTCAACCACAACAAAATGGAGCCACCATTGGAGGATACGCTGCAAGGAACATGCAATTTATTGCAGCCATCCAAACCAATGCAAACCAAATGGGTGAAGGAAATGCAAACGTCGCTTATGTGCTTGGACACCTTCACCTAGCACCGTCGGACAATTCATAGGAGTAGTGGTGCATTCCTATTACAAGTAAGGGTACAACAACCAAGACTATCAATATCAACCACCGGCGGAAGATTAGAGAGAGGAGGTGCTTTAGTTATCTTTCCTTTACCCCTTTTCTTTAATTTTCAGCTTGTTTGCGCCTATGTATGCGTAGTGTTTTCAGTTTTTATTTAAATTTCAGCAAGTGTGTTAGTTTAATTTTTCAGCGTGTGTCTTAGTTTTTATTTTCATCATGAATAATGTCGCCACCAAGTTTTTACCTTTGGTGAAGTTACAAAGTTTGTGCCATGATGATATATGATTATAATTGCCGCTTTGTTTATCTTTGTAATTGATTTATGCATGTTTGAACTAGTGCTCTCTTAAAAATACAAATCTGAAATTAGCTAAATGCTAGCTTAATCTTCAGCGGAGGTTATGACTAAAATAAAGACCCATAGTGTTTTATGTGCTCTCAAGTTATGAATAGATTAAAGATGTCTTTTATGCTCAAAAATATCGCTAACCTTGTCACAAATATCACTTGTGTGTTGCTCAACCTATCCAAAGCCTTATATATATTTGAGTGCATAAACCTTAGTGTACAAGATTTATTCTTGAGTGAGTTATTGCAGGCCATGATTTCTCTGGCCCGAGACTAAGAAGCTGGTCATTCCGTTTTTGCGTATCTATCTTTTTGCTAGCCTTTTATCCGTGCATTGTGTATCCCCGCATCGGAGATCTCACAAACCTCGCCGGATATCCACCCTTAAACCAAATATCATCTTTTGTGATTACCTCCTTGACCACAACCTATTGTTGAGAATGGATCATCAATTCAAGGAAGATCGCAAGACGGTGCCAACATTGAAGATTTCAAGTATCTCTCCAAGGAAGAATACCCCGGTACCTACCTTATTTTTCGCCTCTTTGCTCGAGGACGAGCAACGTCTAAGCATGGGGGAGGAGGTAGGTACGGTGCAGTTTTAGAGTTCAAAAAGGGAGTATTTTTTAAAAAATGTATAATGAAATAATGATGAAAGAAAAAAAATTCGGCGATATGCGTGACTTCCAAGGTGAAGGTCTCACAAGAAGAAAAAAATATATATATATATAATGAAAGAAAGAAAGAAAGAAAGAAAAGAATGAGAAATATGAGAAAGAGAAAAAAATATGTGCGTAAAGTGAACTCCCCGGTTCTCTAAAAGTGCATTCAAGGCTTCAAGTTAAAAAGATCCATTCTCATTTTCCAACCATGTGCAATCCGATAACGAGGACTTCCTTTGTGCCTCGGGATCACTCTTTGCCATTTGCACATGTCCACACATCTAATGTGTGTGTATTTTTCTCTTTTCCCTCCTTGATTTAACATTATTTCCAATGACATTTTTGACGAGTCTCGGTGAGACCATGAGAAGCTTGTCTTGTTTTGACAACACCTCATTTATAAAATCTTGTTAGGACTAAACTTTCCCAAACCTCCATATAAAGCCTACCACATATATATGTTATGAGAGGGAAAGGAGTAGAATATATAGGCTTGAGAGACAAGCGAGATGAGAGTTCATGAGCAATATGCAAGGTGATTTAAATTTGTGAACTTGGTTTAGCTCTTTTCTTTATCTCGTTCTTTATTTCAAAAATTCTGAGATCTATTTAAACTTTGTGAGCATGTTAATACTTGTGGGATAAGCTTAATAAGAATCTACCCTCCGTAGAGGTGAAGGCTAGTACATTATGGAACTTTGACGAATTAAACTTTTGAGAGCATTATGTTTTTTTTCATGTATGATCAAGTGCAAGGTTTAAACATTGATGGGCAACGATGATATCCATCGAAGGCTTACTCGAGGACGAGCAAGGTTTAAGCATGGGGGAGATGTTGACGGTGAAAATCCGTCAACCTAGCCATGAGTTTACCTTCGGTGTTGGAATGACTTTTGTATCTTATTCATTGGTACTACCCCCCGTGGTATAACAAGTTCACTTGTGCATGTCGGTTTTGGAGTTAAGTGTTTACGCAGGGTTTTAACGTTGAAAGCAAGACTTCCGGGATAAGTTCATTAAGCACCTCATGACAAGACCTTGAAGCCCGATACAAGTCAAGCAATGAAGTGAACATGACTCCAAGAGCCCAAGGACTAAGCCCGAGAAGATGATAAACTCCGAGGACCGAACCGAAAAAGTGCTTTGAATCTTGCAAGACAAGGAATTGAGTCCAATTCGGAGAGAAACCGACGTCAAGGGCCCACATGCAAAAGGGGAGAACATCTAGAAGATGTGGGAAGCAACACCGGCAAAGCAGCCGCGGGATGGGCCGACTTGGGCCCCAGGGCCGGCCGGCCCAGCCCAATTCGGGGCCCAATCGGCCTCCCCTTTGACCTAATTGCTTCTCAGGCTATAAATAGCCCCCTGACCGAGAGCCACGCAGAACCGAAGTCGTAATCCGCTGCCGAGGAGCAGAGAAGCTTGAGGGACACCATCTCGGAGATGAGGGTCGTGCTAGTTGTCTAGGGTTTCCCTAGCCGACGTGGGAACCTTGCATGGAAGACCACGTCGGAGCTCCGGAGCGAGGATCAAGATCGAGGGAGGGCCCCGGTGGTGATCTTGTTCATGTAATCATTCATGGTGAAGTTTGTAAGTGAATCCGATTTCTAGCGATTAAGTGCCTTCTCGATGATTTTGATTTCTTCTTGGTTTTGCTTCTTCTACGATCTAGTCTATAGCTAGATTACATAGGGTGCTCTTGTAGCCGCGGTGGCTAGAGGCGCATACCGGACCGGCCAAGTGATTTCAACTTGTTCTATCAAACTCGCCCTAGACTACCCGCATGAATAGGGATACGTTGTGACAGAACGAGGGTTCCGAAAGGCGGGCGTTTTCGGAGTCGGATGGGAAGGCCACGATTTAAAGATGCTTTTAATGAGATTCGCTTACTATCTTCATCTATCTTGTTTGGAGCTACAATATAAGCATGATCTAGATTCTCTAGATTGGTTATCTCTTGCTTTCTCTAGCTACCTCTTTAGTAGATTAGATTAGATTTGTTTTCTTTATGAGTCAGTAGATAGATGCAACTTGTCTTCATTAGATAGCTTTACCTTGCTTTACTAGATTGAATCCTTGCGTTGCACATTGTTCCACGGATTCGATACCTTGGGTTCACCACTCGAGGGAAGAAGGGTCCCTTGACTACGACGGGAGACTTGTCCGCTTGCAAGTCACAAACGAACTTTGATACAACTATTAACCGTCAACAGGCGGCGATGAGCTTTTGGCTCTCCCGCGGGGGTGCGTCCGCGTTGTCGATGTTGGGGACGGTGTTGATGCGGTCGCGGACCTGTCGGCCCAGCTCCCGCGCGCGTTCGCCGCGCGCGGAGGCTTCCCCCGCCATTGAGGTGCGGAGCGCCCGCACCGTCCGTATTCCTCCGCCGGCTTGGCCTCGAGCTCGCGGGCTTGGGCCGCCGCGCGTCGGCGTCGGCCCCAGCAGGAGCGCTTGGTCCCGCGGCCAGGCGAGTGGCGATCCCTGGGGCAGGTGTGACTTCCCCGTCTCCAGCGCCCACCGCACCGGCGGCATTGGCTGGGTCGTTGGTGATGACGGCGTAGCACTCCCGCGTGGGATCGTAGCTCCCGGTGCTGGAGTCGTCGGAGCAGCCGAACCAGTAATCCGTAGCATCGAGAAAACGCCGGAACATGACTGGGTCCGGCACGCCGGAGAAGTCCCACTCCGCGTACCCGTGGCGGTTGGCGGGTGGCAACGCGTCGAGGGACCCCAGGGACGACTCGTCCCCTGCTGAGGCGCTGGGGTCCCTGGCGACGAAGACGTCACGGCCAGGCGGAACCCTGCGCATCGTGGTGTTGACGTTGGCGTTGTAGGCCGATGTAGCGCCACGCAGCCCGATGGGGATGCGTGGTCCGGAGACCGTGCGCTGTCCTACCGGGGTGGTGGTGGTCGTGACGGCGGGCGCGCCGCGCCGAGTGGCGGCACGCTTGGCTCCGCCGCCGCTCGGACCGCGCCCGGCGCGAACGCGCCCGCAGCGACGGCGGCGTCGTGGCGTCGACGGGCCCGCGGCATCCGTGCTGCGGGCGCCCGCGCCGTGGTGGTGCGTGCAGCGGGGACCGGAGCGGACCTGGCCTGGCGCCGCGCGCGGAGCTCCTCACGGTTGGTGAGGCGCATGAGATAGCCGTTCCCCGTGGCCTGAAAGTTCAGGTCCCCGAAGCAAATTTCGAACCCGGCTGGGAGGGGGTCCGAGCTACCCATGCAGTAGCGTGCACTATATTGCTCAGCACCAGGGGTGCCTGTAATGGGGCTGCTACAAGCAAGGCGGGAGAGGAAGCGTGGCTTCCAAGTCCCTAGTGAAGTGGCTGAAGATATTGTGGGAGAATTGGAGGATGAGTACGTGGTGTGCCGTGTGCTATCTGTTGTTCTATGTCTCGTGTGCTCCTGTCTGTGTCTCCCGCGGCTGGGGGGTTCCCCCCCCCCCTTTATAGATCAAGGGGGGGGGGGCGGATACATGCGCGCCGCGCTATCTAGCTACATGGGGAAGCACGACGTGCTATGCTGTAGAGTGGGCGGCCGTCCGGACGATCCTTGCGGCGATCTGGCCATCATGGCCTATCTTGTACCCGAACAGTGGCAGTTCGAGGGCTGAAGGGCAGCGGATGGTGGTAACGCCTTCTAATAGGCTTCGAGGGAGGTGCTGACGTTGGCCCGTACGGAGTACAGAAGTAGGTAAAATGGCGCCCCTTCCCGACGCGCTTCACAGTGCTGGAGTTGTTGCTACAGCGCCTGGCGTGCGCCTGCACGCGCGGGGACGGCGGCCACGCTGTTACAGTGGCAGGGATGGTGTTCCACCGGCCTAGCGCCTCCACCTAACCCTGTAGGGTCACAAGAAAGTGAATCGAGGGTGCAACCGGCCCCCTTCGAGGGCTCGGCGCGTTAGCCGTACTGGAGCAGGCGCACGGCGTCACGGGACTGACACCGGCCGCGCTGCACAGTCCCTCCCCACAGTGATGGGGATGGGCTCCTCCCTGGGGAGTTGGTGCGGCGGGAACGGGGCGCGAGCCCCGGGCGCATGATGGCGCCGTCCCGCCGGTGTCGGGCGTTAAATGCCCGTGTACGGGGGCCGCACACGCGTGAGGCGAGCCCTCGAGCGTGGCGGACCCCGGTCGAGGGCGGGACGGACCCTCGAGCGAAGCGGTGCTTGCTCGAGGGGGAGCGGGCCCTCGAGCGAGGCGGAGCCTGCTCGAGGGAAGCACACCCCCTCGAGCGGGGCGGAGCCCGCTCGAGGGGGACGCGCATCCTCGAGCGAGGCGGAGCCTGCTCAAGGGGATCTTCAAGAGGGCCGCCTTGGTGGGCCGTCGGGGTCCCTGCGGCATGGGCCGTATCCTGCATGGTTAGGCACACTGTGTTTTGGTTTTGTTGTGGGTTTTAAGTGGGGATTTCCCTGTTGTTTAAGGGGACCCCTAGGGCTGTCCCCGACACCGGGCGCGACGCCATTGAACGGTTTCGTGCTGGGCCGCAGCTGGTCCAACCCGATCTCCATTAAGCGCAGCGAATGCGCGTAGAGGATGTTGAGGCTGCTGCCTCCGTCCATCAAGACTTTTGAGAACCGCGCGTTCCCAATGATTGGGTCGACCACCAGCGGGTACTGGCCCGGGTTGGGGATCCGGTTCGGATGGTCTTCCCTGCTGAAGATGATGGTGTCTTCCGACCAGTTGAGGAAGGATGGAGGCGCCCTCTCCGCGGCGAGGACCTCGTGCCGCTCCCGCTTGCGCTGGCGGGTCGACATGTCGACGGTGGGTCCCCCAAAGATGAGGAACACGTTCTCCACGGTGGGGAAGCCGCCGGCGTCGCCATCTCCTCCGTCTTTCTTGGCCTCCGCTTCCTTCGCGGCGCCGCGGCCATAGAATTTCTTGAGCATATCGCACTGCTCAAGGGTATGGTTCACTGGGGTCTTATGGTAAGGACATGGCTTTTTCAGCATGTCATCGAACACCCCCGGACCTCGAGGGGCCGGTCGAGGGCGCCGTCGAGCCGGGTCAACAGCAAGAGCGTCGGCATTACCGCCGTCGCGCCCCTGCTCGCGCGCCCGCGCGCGGCCTTCTTTCCCCTTCTTGCCCCACTTATCCTTGTGGTGGGGCTCCCTGGACTTGCTGCCCTCCGCGGGCGCATCATCCGAGCGCTTGCCCTTCTTGCCGTCGAAGATTGCCCCCACGGCCTCATCTCCTGAGGCGAAGCTGGTGGCAATGTCAAACAGCTCGTTGGAGTCCGCGGGTGGGCTGCGCCCCAGCTCTCGCACGAGGTCCCAGCATGTGGTGCCCTCGAGGAAGGCATGCACGATCTCGGATTGCGCCACGCTGGGGAGCTCTGTACAGCGCTTGGAGAAGCGCCGTATGAAGTCCCGCAGCGACTCGCCGGGCTTCTGGGTGCAGGAGCGCAGGTCCCAGGAATTTCCAGGGTGCACATACGTGCCCTGGGTAAACGTGCGGACCAGGTCGTCCCAGTTGTGGATCTGGCTGGCTGGCAGGTGCTCGAGCCATGTCCCGGCTACATTGCCGAGGTGCAGGGGCAAGTTGCGAATGATGACCTCGTCGCTGGTGGCCCCGCCTAGCTGGCACGCCAGGCGGTAGTCGTTGAGCCACACGCGGGGATCCGTCTCCCCGTTGTACTTGACGATGGTCTAGGGTTGGCGGAAGCGTTGGGGGAAGGCTACCGCGCGGATCTCTCGGCTGAACACACGGGTCCCCGGAGGCTCCGGCGTCAGAGAGTGGTCTTCGTCGCTGTCGTAGCGTCCACCCCGTCGAGGGTGGTAGCCCACCGTTGCTCGCGCGTCTGCCTTGCTCGTGCGCCGGGCGTTGATGACGTTGCGGGCATCGCCGTCCAGCGCCCTGCGCGTGTCAAGGAGCAGCTCCTTGGTTGGCGTGCGTCCTGGGTTGGCGGGTCGCCCCGCCGCTTCACCTGCATGGACCGAGGGTTCACCCCCCTGTGCGGCTCTGTCGTCCCGCGCATCCCCCTGTTGGCGGATGCGTGACGCCGAGCTCTCGGCCTGCTGGACGGCCGCTTGCTCAATGAGAACCTGCACCTCGCAGTGCAAGTCCCGTGCCTCGGGGGTCGAGGGTGCCGGCATAGCCCGCAGCAGCGTCGCGGCGGCAATGAGCTTTTGGCATGCCTGCGGAGGCGCGTCTGGGTTGTCGACGTTGAAGTCGGCGTTGATGCGGTCGCGGACCTGTTTGCCCAGCTCCCGCGCGCGTTCGCCGCGCGCGGAGGCTTCCCCCCCGCCATTGAGGCATGGAGCGCCCGCACCGTCCGGTACTCCTCCGCCGGCTTAGCCTCGAGCTCGCGGGCTCGGGCCGCCCGCGCGTCGGTGTCGGCCCCAGCAGGAGTGCTTGGCCCTGCGCCAGGCGCGGAGCAATTTCTGGGGTGGGCGTGACCTCCCCGTCTCCAGTGCCCACAGCGCCGGTGGCATTGGCTGGGTCGTTGGCAACGACGACGTAGCACTCCCGCGCGGGGTCATAGCTCCCAGTACTGGAGTCATCGGAGCAGCCGAACCAGTAGTCCGTAGCGTCAAGGAAACGCCGGAACATGACTGGGTCCAGCACGCCAGAAAAGTCCCACTCCGCGTACCCGTGGAGGTTAGCGGGTGGCAGCGCGTCAAGGGAGCCTAGGGACGATTCTCACTGGCTGAAGCGCTGGGATCCCTGGCGACGAAGACGTGACGGCCCGGGGGAACCCTGCGCATCGTGGTGTTGACGTTGGCGTTGTAGGCCGTTGTGGCACCACGCAACCCAATGGGAAAGCGCGGTCCGGAGACCGTGCCCTGTCCCGCTGGGGTGGCGGTTGTCGTGATGACGGGCGTGCCGTGCTGAGAGGCGGCGCGCTCGGCCTGCCGTCGCTCGGATCGTGCCTGGCGCGAATGCTGACCAGGAGAGATGATGGTGTGCGGGCTGGTGAGAGGTTTGGTCGGGCTCGTGGTGGTTTTGCTGGACGTCCTCCTACTCGTCCTCAGTACGGGTTTAGGGGAGATGATCGCAGCTTTGGGTTCCAGAGGAACTACGGACCACGTTTTCCCCCTCGTGGTGCTCGTACTCCTCCCATGGGACATGGGAAGTTTGGTGGCAAGGGAGTGATGTTTGCTGACCCCTCTTTTGAGCAGATGGCTCGACACTGGTTCAACTTTCTTTGTGCTAACCTCAGTGTCGAGTCGCTAGCTCATTCTCGTTCTTGTTTCGACCGGCGAAGGAGGCTTCGAGAACATTTGGTTGATCGACTCCGGGTGTTCTCGACACATGACCGGAGATAAGAAGTGGTTCTCCAGCCTCACCCTAGTGAAGTAAAAGATGTACATTACATTTGGGGACAATGGACGAGGTAGGGTGCTTTCAGAGGGTGTTGTGCATGTGAGTGACAAGGTAACGTTGAAGAGAGTGGCTCTTGTGAAGTCTTTGGGTTTTAATTTGCTTTCGGTTTTTCAGTTGCTTGATGAGGGTTTTGAGGTGCGTTTCAAGTCTGGCGAGTCTCGTTTGCTTGATTCTCTAGGTGATCTTGTCTGTATGATCATCCCCGAGGGTCAGATTTTCAGGGCTGATTTCTCTCATTCTTTGGGTCCTGCTCGCTGTTTGATGGCTGGTCCGTCTTCTGATTTGTGGAAATGGCATAGGCGGTTGGGACACATGAGCTTTGATTTGGTTTCCCGCTTGAGTGGTCTTGACCTTGTCCGAGGATTGCCGAGGTTGAAGCTTGAGAAGGATTTGGTTTGTGCTCCTTGTAGGCATGGTAAGATGGTAGCCACTCCCCATCCACCCCTGACCGATGTCATGACCGAGCGTCCGACGTAGCCGTTGCATATGGACCTTGTTGGGCCAGCTCGAGTTCGTTCGGTGGGTGGGAAGTGGTATGTCCTTGTTGTGGTGGACGATTACTCTCGCTATGCCTGGGTGTTCTTCTTGGAGGATAAGAGTGAGACTTTTGGTTTTGTTCGAGATTTGATCGTGAGGTTGAAAAACGAGAGGCATGGGAATGCTATTCGAGCTATCCGCAGTGATAATGGCTCTGAGTTTAAGAACTCTCGTTTTGATGCCTTTTGTCGTGATCTAGGTCTTGAACATCAGTATTCGACCCCTTATGTGCCCCCTCAAAATAGAGTCGTGGAAAGGAAAAATCGGACTCTTTGTGAGATGGCTAGGACGATGCTCGATGAGCACAGGACTCCTAGGAGGTTTTGGGCTGAGGCGGTCAATACAGCTTGTCATGTTTCCAACCGGATTTTATTGAGAGCTTTCAAGAAGAAGACCTGTTATGAGCTTATGCATGGTCGGGCACCTAAGGTGAGTCACTTTCGAGTTTTTGGCTGCAAGTGCTTTATTTTGAAGAAGGAAAACTCGACAAGTTTGAGGCTAGGTCTAGTGATGGTATTTTCTTTGGATATGCTAACCATTCTAGAGCCTATAGGGTGCTTAATCTTGAGACTAACAAAATCATGGAGACTTGCGAGGTGACCTTCGACGAGACAATGCCATGTACCTCTCTTGGTTTTGAATGTGCAGGTGATGAAGAGATGGCCGAGGACCTCTTTGAGGAGGAGAAAGATGAAGCTGGAGATGATGATGGGGAGAACCATGAGCCTGAAGCTGAGCATGTACCCACTACTTCCCCTACAACCACTTTGGAACATGGACCGTCTACATCATGGACAACGACGGTGCAACAAGAGGACCAGGCGAGAGAAGCTGAAGTTGAGGGGGAGGTAATCTCGAGGCGTGAGGCTCCCCGGCGGATTCAAGAAGTGCATCCCTTGTCGAAGATCATTGGGAACATTGATGAACGCACTACACGGTCGAGGTCCAGGAATTCCTCTCATTTTGCTCATGCTGCTTTTGTTGCTACTTTTGAGCCCAAGGACATTGGACATGCTTTATCCGATGCAAACCGGGTCAATTCTATGCATGAGGAGTTGGAAAATTTTGAGAGGAACCGGTGTGGGAGTTAGTTGAACCACCTCCAAATTGCCATCCCATAGGAACCAAGTGGGTTTGGAAGAACAAAGAGGGAGAGAATGGGATGGTTGTGAGGAACAAGTCCGGACTTGTTGCTCGGGGGGTTTAGCCGAAGGAGGGGATCGACTATGAGGAGAACTTTGCTCCCGTGGCCCGTCTTGAGGCAATTCGGATCCTTCTAGCCTTTGCCGTGGCTAAAGGGTTCAAGTTGTTTCGGATGGACGTGAAGAGTGCTTTTACGAATGGGGTCATAGAGGAGGAGGTGTATGTGAAGCGACCACCGGGTTTGAGAGCGAGTTGTACCCACACGGGGTATACGGGTTGAAAAGGGCTCGTATGGGTTGAAACGGGCGCCCGTGCTTGGTATGGGAGATTGAGAGGTTTTCTTTTGAGCGAGAGGGTTTGTGATGGGTACCGTGGATAGAACCTTGTTTCTCCTCAAGCATGGAAATGACTTGCCGATTGTTCGCATTTACGTGGATGATATTGTCTTTGGTGGCTCGTCACATAACCTTGTTGCCAAGTTTGCAGATGAGATGAGCAGGGAGTTCGAGATGAGCATGATGGGCGAGTTGCAGTATTTTCTCGGGCTGCAGATCAAGCAAGTGAAGGACGGTACATTTGTGCACCAAACCAAGTACACGAAAGACATGCTAAGGAAGTTCCAGATGCAAGATGTCAAGCCGATGTCGACTCCCATGGGGAGTACGGCAACTTTGGATGCGGATGAGGACGGAGAACCAGTGGACCAGCGGGAGTACGGGGAGCATGATCGGCTCCCTCCTCTACTTGACGGCGACGAGGCCAGACATACAGTTCAGCGTGTGTCTGTGCGCTCGTTTTCGAGCTTCGCCGAGGACATCACATCGACAGGCCGTCAAGAGGATTTTCGTGTACCTACGATCCGCCCCCTCGGTTTTGGCCTTTGGTATTCTTCCTCCTCGACTCTTGTCTCTTCATGGTTTTTCCGATGCGGATTTTGCCGGTTGTCGAGTCGAGAGGAAGTCTACTTCGGTACTTGCCGGTTTCTTGGTTCTTCGTTGGTCTCATGGTCTTCCCGCAAGCGGTCTAGTGTAGCTCGGTCTACCACGAGGCGGAGTATGTTGCTTGCCGCTAGTTGTTGCTCCCGCTTGTTGTGGATTTCATACACTTTGAGAGACTTTGGTGAGGAGTGCACCCATATCCCACTTCTTTGTGATAGCACCGGTGCCATAAGCGTAGCCAAAAACCCGGTGCTTCACTCCAGAACCAAACATATAGAAGTGAGGTATCATTTCCTGAGGGACAATGTGGAGAAAGGAACCATTGTTTTGAGACATGTCCCTACCCAAGATCAGCTAGCCGACATCTTTACAAAGCCTCTCGACCAAGCTACATTTGTGCGCTTGCGGGGGGAACTTGGGGTTTGTTGCCCTTTCTAGTTGATTCTTGGGGGATTTCCTTTTTGTACCATATGTATCATGCCATGTTTACTTTGATGTATATACATGCTTTGCTTGATGTATAAACCATGGTAGGATAGCCATCTTGTCATATATCATGTTGCATTTGTGTCATATTGCATTTTTAGGATGATGAGCTTCTTTCATATGCCATATTTGAGTCTCTTTGGCTATTTGTGAGATATTGGTTATATGTGTGGAGAAATGGTGATGTGAGGCTATGCTCTTGGAATATTTGAGATATATGTGTGGTGAGATAGCCCCTTTTGAAATAAATGCTTAACTTGACAAATTTCTGATGAAATATGCTCCACTCGTGTGTAGTTGTGTATCCATGTCACGAGTTTGGTCTAAATGTGCTTTTCATGCTTAGATTGTGCTTGGATGCCTTGTTCTTGCATTTGGGCCAAAGGCCGGATATCATTGTGAATGTTTAGCCTATGTTGCATTCATGGGGGAGCATAAGCTTCTTTTTGCCGCAAAGGCACTTCATGTACCATGAAATGAATCAATCTTGAAAAGAAGTGCATAATGCTTGAAAAATGCTCCATCCATCATGTCTATGCTTAAAATGTCTTATCTTTCACATATGGTGCAAAACATGTTGCATGATGTTCACCAGTGGAGAAGTCTCCCCGAAGTGGACACATGGCTCATGAGCTTTGACATGACATGCTTTGCTTTATGGGTGTTTGCCATGATCTTTTGCTGAGAATTTGATATCCTTGTATGATCTTTGAGTAATATGCATGTTTGTGGCTCAAGTGTGACATGGATAGGCTTTTACATGTGAAGCGAGCCTTCTTTTGGTAAAACTGCTTAAATCTGAAAATTTTGCTTTGTCACATGCTTGTATTTTCATGTATTACTTGTGGCAATGCTTTGACTATGCTATGATTCATGTGTGTGATCTTTGTCTCATTTTTAGCCTTTGACACTAGATTTGGCATATTTGAGAAGCTCATGTAGATGTTTATATGCTTTGCTTTGCATTTTTGCATTTTCACCTTGATTCATACATTGTCAACAAGGGGGAGAAAAGGTGAGCTTAATGAAAATTCAGAAGAGGTGAGCTGAAATTTGGGAGTTTGCATGAGTTTGCATCCACATGTTCAGGGGGAGCTTGCATTTGTTCAGGGGGAGCTTTCTTGCTGTTTTCGGTGTGGATTTTGTGCTTTGCTTGGCTTGTGACCTTTCTTCGCCTTTCTTCGGTTTTGGTCATGAGTTGAGCTTCTTTGTTTTTCTTTCTTCTTTCTTTCTTTCTCTTTTACTCTGAATTTCATTTCGCGTTGTGTGTTGTCAATGCACTCATCAAGGGGGAGATTGTGGACCAGGAGCGTCCCGGGGTCGATGGATGACCGCTCCTCGGTGATGAGTGATTGACAACGGGTGTTGGACCGACTCTTGGCTTAGTGCGCGGTGTAGGCCGCGGCCTAGTTCGTGTTGTTGCGGGTGAAGAACGGGCGCGAAAGGTCTTCGCCTTGAGGGGCCTCCGGGAGATGGAGAGACAAGTAGGCTCGGTTCGAGGGACCCGGTGGACGGCGGGGCCCAGGGTGCGGGCCACATGGTGGCGACACAAGCAAGACGAAGTCATGGATAAGTGAGCCGGTGCACGGTGGCGGTCAAGTCAAGTGGTTTGGCGGGAGGCCGGACCGGCACGCGGGGTTTGGTGGTTTGCCCACAAAACCATCGGCGGACGGTTTCTTGGTTTGGGCCTCAAAACCAAGTCCGAGGGCCCAACACGACGGAGACGGGATCCGGGCGTGTCGGGAAGCTTCGAGGCGGAGGACACGCGGCGGGATCGCATGGCTTGCGTCGGGGAGGACGCGGGGTGCGGCAAAGGCGTGGCCGTCCGATGGCAAGACCCACAAACATTACCTAAATGCCCCTACGTGGGTTGTATCGCCAGTAGTTTAGTTAGGGGTAGTCGAGTCATTTACCACTCCGGCGGGACCTGATATATAAGCCAGGAGTGTGTGTTGATGGCTCGCTCCCTCCGCGACTTAGGGTTTCATTTGCTCCCTCCTCTTTCTCATTTTCGTAGCTATTTTCCTTCCTATTTTCTCTAGGCTAGCATGAGAGCTTCATGGGAGATTTGTTGAGAGGGATGGATGCTAGGGCGGCATGCTAGACCTTGTGAATCTTTCCTGGTTTGTATAGAAGATTCGGGGTTGTTTTTCGTGGCTTTTTGTGCTTGTTTTCGTGCCTTTGTTCCCGGTGTGATTCCGCGGATTTGAGTGGGTTTCTCCCCGGATTTCTTTGAGGGAAATATGGATAGATGTCTTGTGCATCTTTGTGCTTGATCTTGCGCCCTCAAACGCCGGAAACCACTTCGATTCGTGAGTTTTCATTCGGTGCTCTAGCTTTTGGTGGTGCTCAAAGGATTCGCGATTCCCGGTGATTTAGGGAGTTAGGAGGCAAGATTTTTGGGCTATAGCATCCTTGTGTGACGCTTTTCAAGTCCCCAAACCCTTGTCTCCATAGCTTCAACCGTTTGGGAAATCCGATGATGATTTGGGGGAGTTGACTTTCGGGGTCGGGCTGTTTCTGCTCTGTCCGCACCTGGCGGACAGTCCGCGGGGAGGTCGCGGACGGTCCGTGTGGGTCGTGTTCGTCCCGTGTTCTTCGAGTTCTTGCTCGTCTTTCGTTTTGATCCGTAGCGATTTTGTTTTTCGGTTGGACGGAGTTTCGGACGGTCCGCGGTGTCGGGCGGACGGTCCGCGGGTGCTTGGCGGACGGTCCGCGTGCTCCCCGCGGACGGTCCGTGGCTCGGGGGTGGCTTTGGGTCGTTCTGTGTGATTTAACGGACGGTCCGCGGCTCAGGCCGGACGGTCCGCGGCTCGGGTGCGGACGGTCCGCGATACCGGCCGGACGGTCCGCGCGGCTCTTTGCGGACGGTCCGCCCCTCCTGCGCGGACGGTCCGCCAGAGCCTGTGTGCTTTGCTTCTTGGTTTGATTCCTTCCTCCCTTTCTAGTGCTTCCGCGTGTGCTTTTAGGAATCGTTCCTAAGGGTAGAGGTTGATCCATAACCTCGTGGTCTTGGCGATTGGTGCGTGATTCGATCCATCGCTTGTGTGTGACCGGGATTTGAGTAGGACATAGGCCGGGTTCTTTGGGAAGAATTTTTACCGGCTCCTATTCACTCCCCCCTCTCTAGTCGCCATCTGATCCTTCACCCGCTTGAGTGGTCTTGACCTTGTCCGAGGATTGCCGAAGTTGAAGCTTGAGAAGGATTTGGTTTGTGCTCCTTGTAGGCATGGTAAGATGGTAGCCACTCCCCATCCACCCCTGACCGATGTCATGACCGAGCGTCCGACAGAGCTGTTGCATATGGACCTTGTTGGGCCAGCTCGAGTTCGTTCGGTGGGTGGGAAGTGGTATGTCCTTGTTGTGGTGGACGATTACTCTCGCTATGCCTGGGTGTTCTTCTTGGAGGATAAGAGTGAGACTTTTGGTTTTGTTCGAGATTTGATCGTGAGGTTGAAAAACGAGAGGCATGGGAATGCTATTCGAGCTATCCGCAGTGATAATGGCTCTGAGTTTAAGAACTCTCGTTTTGATGCCTTTTGTCGTGATCTAGGTCTTGAACATCAGTATTCGACCCCTTATGTGCCCCCTCAAAATGGAGTCGTGGAAAGGAAAAATCGGACTCTTTGTGAGATGGCTAGGACGATGCTCGATGAGCACGGGACTCCTAGGAGGTTTTGGGCCGAGGCGGTCAATACAGACTTGTCATGTTTCCAACCGAATTTTATTGAGAGCTTTCAAGAAGAAGACTCGTTATGAGCTTATGCATGGTCGGGCACCCAAGGTGAGTCACTTCCGAGTTTTTGGCTGCAAGTGCTTTATTTTGAAGAAGGGAAAACTCGACAAGTTTGAGGCTAGGTCTAGTGATGGTATTTTCTTTGGATATGCTAACCATTCTAGAGCCTATAGGGTGCTTAATCTTGAGACTAACAAAATCATGGAGACTTGCGAGGTGACCTTCGACGAGACAATGCCATGTACCTCTCTTGGCTTTGAATGTGCGGTGATGAAGAGATGGCCGAGGACCTCTTTGAGGAGGAGAAAGATGAAGGCGGAGATGATGATGGGGAGAACCATGAGCCCGAAGCCGAGCATGTACCCACTACTTCCCCTACAACCACTTTGGAGCATGGACCGTCTACATCATGGACAACGACGGTGCAACAAGAGGATCGGGCGAGAGAAGGCCGAAGTTGAGGGGGAGGTAGCCTCGAGGCGTGAGGCTCCCGGCGGATTCAAGAAGTGCATCCCCCGTCGAAGATCATTGGGAACATTGATGAACGCACTACACGGTCGAGGTCCGGGAATTCCTCTCATTTTGCTCATGCTTCGCTTTTGTTGCTACTTTTGAGCCCAAGGACATTGGACATGCTTTATCCGATGCAAACCGGGTCAATTCTATGCATGAGGAGTTGGAAAATTTTGAGAGGAACCGGTGTGTGGGAGTTAGTTGAACCACCTCCAAATTGCCATCCCATAGGAACCAAGTGGGTTTGGAAGAACAAAGAGGGAGAGAATGGGATGGTTGTGAGGAACAAGTCCGGACTTGTTGCTCGGGGGTTTAGTCGAAGGAGGGGATCGACTATGAGGAGACCTTTGCTCCCGTGGCCCGTCTTGAGGCAATTCGGATCCTTCTAGCCTTTGCGGTGGCTAAAGGGTTCAAGTTGTTTCGGATGGACGTGAAGTGTGCTTTTCGAATGGGGTCATAGAGGAGGAGGTGTATGTGAAGCGACCCACCGGGTTTGAGAGCGAGTTGTACCCACACGGGGTATACGGGTTGAAAAGGGCTCGTATGGGTTGAAACAGCGCGCCCGTGCTTGGTATGGGAGATTGAGAGGTTTTCTTTTGAGCGAGAGGGTTTGTGATGGGTACCGTGGATAGAACCTTGTTTCTCCTCAAGCATGGAAATGACTTGCCGATTGTTCGGATTTACGTGGATGATATTGTCTTTGGTGGCTCGTCACATAACCTTGTTGCCAAGTTTGCGGATGAGATGAGCGGGGAGTTCGAGATGAGCATGATGGGCGAGTTGCGGTATTTTCTCGGGCTGCGCGGATCAAGCAAGTGAAGGACGGTACATTTGTGCACCAAACCAAGTACACGAAAGACATGCGAGGAAGTTTCGGATGCAAGATGTGAAGCCGATGTCGACTCCCATGGGGAGTACGGCAACTTTGGATGCGGATGAGGACGGAGAACCAGTGGACCAGCGGGAGTACAGGAGCATGATCGGCTCCCTCCTCTACTTGACGGCGACGAGGCCAGACATACAGTTCAGCGTGTGTCTGTGCGCTCGTTTTCAGGCTTCACCGAGGACATCACATCGACGGGCCGTCAAGAGGATTTTCGGTACCTACGATCCGCCCCCGGTCTTGGCCTTTGGTATTCTTCCTCCTCGACTCGTCTCTTCATGGTTTTTCCGATGCGGATTTTGCTGGTTGTCGAGTCGAGAGGAAGTCTACTTCTGGTACTTGTCAGTTTCTTGGTTCTTCGTTGGTCTCATGGTCTTCCCGCAAGCAGTCTAGTGTAGCTCAGTCTACCACAGAGGCGGAGTATGTTGCTGCCGCGAGTTGTTGCTCCCAGTTGTTGTGGATTTCATACACTTTGAGAGACTTTGGTGAGGAGTGCACCCAAATCCCACTTCTTTGTGATAGCACCAGTGCCATAAGCGTAGCCAAAAACCCAGTGCTTCACTCCAGAACCAAACATATAGAAGTGAGGTATCATTTCCTGAGGGACAATGTGGAGAAAGGAACCATTGTTTTGAGCCATGTCCCTACCCAAGATCAGCTAGCCGACATCTTTACAAAGCCTCTCGACCAAGCTACATTTGTGCGCTTGCGGGGGGAACTTGGGGTTTGTTGCCCTTTCTAGTTGACTCTTGGGGGATTTCCTTTTTGTACCATATGTATAATACCATGTTTACTTTGATGTATATACATGCTTTGCTTGATGTATAAACCATGGTAGGATAGCCATCTTGTCATATATCATGTTGCATTTGTGTCATATTGCATCTTAGGATGATGAGCTTCTTTCATATGCCATATTTGAGTCTCTTTGGCTATTTGTGAGATATTGGTTATATGTGTGGAGAAATGGTGATGTGAGGCTATGCTCTTGGAATATTTGAGATATATGTGTGGTGAGATAGCCCCTTTTGAAATAAATGCTTAACTTGACTAATTTCTGATGAAATATGCTCCACTCGTGTGTAGTTGTGTATCCATGTCACAGTTTGGTCTAAATGTGCTTTTCATGCTTAGATTGTGCTTGGATGCCTTGTTCTTGCATTTGGGCCAAAGGCCGGATATCATTGTGAATGTTTAGCCTATTTTGCATTCATGGGGGAGCATAAGCTTCTTTTTGCCGCAAAGGCACTTCATGTACCATGAAATGAATCAATCTTGAAAAGAAGTGCATAATGGTTGAAAAATGCTCCATCCATCATGTCTATGCTTAAAATGTCTTATTTTTCACATATGGGTGCAAAACATGTTGCATGATGTTCACCAGTGGAGAAGTCTCCCCGAAGTGGACACATGGCTCATGAGCTTTGACATGACATGCTTTGCTTTATGGGTGTTTGCCATGATCTTTTGCTGAGAATTTGATATCCTTGTATGATCTTTGAGTAATATGCATGTTTGTGGCTCAAGTGTGACATGGATAGGCTTTTACATGTGAAGCGAGCCTTCTTTTGGTAAAACTGCTTAAATCTGAAAATTTTGCTCTGTCACATGCTTGTATTTTCATATATTTCTTGTGGCAATGCTTTGACTATGCTATGATTCATGTGTGTGATCTTTGTCTCATTTTTAGCCTTTGACACTAGATTTGGCCTATTTGAGAAGCTCATGTAGATGTTTATATGCTTTGCTTTGCATTTCTGCATTTTCACCTTGATTCATACATTGTCAACAAGGGGGAGAAAAGGTGAGCTTCATGAAAATTCAGAAGAGGTGAGCTGAAATTTGGAAGTTTGCATCCACATGTTCAGGGGGAGCTTGCATTTGTTCAGGGGGAGCTTTCTTGCTGTTTTCGGTGTGGATTTTGTGCTTTGCTTGGCTTGTGACCTTTCTTCGCCTTTCTTCGGTTTTGGTCATGAGTTAAGCTTATTTGTTTTCTTTCTTCTTTCTTTTCTCTTTTACTCTGAATTTCATTTCGCGTTGTGTGTTGTCAATGCACTCATCAAGGGGGAGATTGTGGACCAGGAGCGTCCCAGTGGTCGATGGATGACCGCTCCTCAGTGATGAGTGATTGACAACGGGTGTTGGACTGACTCTTGGCTTAGTGCGCAGGTGTAGGCTGCGGCCTAGTTCGTGTTGTTGCAGGTGAAGAACGGGCGCGAAAGGTCTTCGGCCTTGAGGGGCCTCCGGGAGATGGAGAGACAAGTAGGCTCGGTTCGAGGGACCCGGTGGACAGCGGGGATCGGGTGCGGGCCACATGGTGGCGACACAAGCAAGACGAAGTCATGGACAGACGAGCCGGTGCACGGTGGCGGTCGAGTCAAGTGGTTTGGCGGGAGGCCGGACCGGGCACGCGGGGTTTGGTGTTTTGCCCACAAAACCATCAGAGGACGGTTTCTTGGTTTGGGCCTCAAAACCAAGTCCGAGGGCCCAACACGATGGAGACGGGATCCGGGCGTGTCGGGAAGCTTCGAGGCGGAGGACACGCGGCGGGATCGCATGGCTTGCGTCGGGAGGACGTGGGGTGCGGCAAAGGCGTGGCCGTCCGATGGCAAGACCCACAAACATTACCAAAATGCCCCTACGTGAGTTGTATCGCCAGTAGTGTAGTTAGGGGTAGTCGAGTCATTTACCACTCCGACGGGACCTGATATATAAGCCATGAGTGTGTGTTGATGGCTCTCTCTCTCCGCGACTTAGGGTTTCATTTGCTCCCTCCTCTTTCTCATTTTCGTAGCTATTTTTCTTCCATTTTTCTCTAGGCTAGCATGAGAGCTTCATGAGAGATTTGTTGAGAGGGATGGATGCTAGGGCGGCATGCTAGACCTTGTGAATCTTTCCTGGTTTGTATAGAAGATTCGGGGTTGTTTTTCGTGGCTTTTTGTGCTTATTTTCGTGCCTTTGTTCCCGGTGTGATTTCGCGGATTTGAGTGAGTTTCTTCCCGGATTTCTTTGAGGGAAACATGGATAGATGTCTTGTGCATCTTTGTGCTTGATCTTGTGCCCTCAGACGCCGGGAAACCACTTCGATTCGTGAGTTTTCGTTCGGTGCTCTAGCTTTTGGTGGTGCTCAAAGGATTCGCGATTCCCGGTGATTTAGGGAGTTAGGAGGCAAGATTTTTGGGATATAGCATCCTTGTGTGACGCTTTTCAAGTACCCAAACCCTTGTCTCTACAGCTTCAACCGTTTGGGAAATCCGATGATGATTTGGGGGAGTTGACTTTCGGGGTCGGGCTGTTTTCAGCTCTGTCCGCACCTGGCGGACGGTCCGCGAGGACCAGGCGGACGGTCCGCGCGGCTAGGGTTTGTCCCGTGTTCTTCGCATTCTTGCTCGTCCTTCATTTCGATCCGTCGCGATTTTGGTTTTTGGTTGGACGGAGTTTCGGACGGTCCGCGGTGTCGGGCGGACGGTCCGCGGGTGCTTGGCGGACGGTCCGCGTGCTCCCCGCGGACGGTCCGTGGCTCGTGGGTGGCTTGGGTCCGTTCGTGTGATTTAACGGACGGTCCGCGGCTAAGGCCGGACGGTCCGCGGCTCGGGTGCGGACGGTCCCGCGGCACCCGGCCGGACGGTCCGCGCGGCTCTTTGCGGACGGTCCGCCCCTCCTGCGCGGACGGTCCGCCAGAGCCTCTGTGCTTTGCTTCTTGGTTCGATTCCTTCCTCCCTTTCTAGTGCTTCCGCGTGTGCTTTTAGGAATCGTTCCTAAGGCTAGAGGTTGATCCATAACCTCGTGGTCTTGGCGATTGGTGCATGATTCGATCCATCGCTTGTGTGTGACCGGGATTTGAGTAGGACATAGGCCGGGTTCTTTGGGAAGAATTTTTACCGGCTCCTATTCACTCCCCCCCTCTCTAGTCGCCATCTGATCCTTCAGCACTAAGCCGCCCTAATCCACGTTGTTCAAGCACTCACACAAGAGTATTGCTTCCCGGTCACCAAGTCTCTCCCAAGAGCACCACTTGACTCGCCACAGAGTCTAGCCACTTAGGCACTTGCCAAGCTCCCTTGGTCACCTTGATGCCGCCTCCACTAAGGAGCTTCTCCATGTCCCCCGCACAAAGTGTCCTCGCCGCTCCACACCAAGCCGGAGGGTCGATGACGATTGTCGCTGAGCCACTTAGGCCCCAAGGCTTTTGGCGAACCTTGTGCAACTTGATTCACTCAAGAATCACCTCACAAGGGTGGCACAACCTTGCACTCACTCAGCTCTAAGCTAAGCCTAGAACTAAGCACATACACAAAGCATATGCAAGTCTAAGGATGAGCAATTAAGCACTTGGGAGGATTGAATATGATCTTCTAGGTGTCTTGAACTCCTGTGCACTTCCACACAATCCAGCAACCTCAAATGGGTGAGTGGAGGGGGTATAAATAGCCCAAGGCATCAAACTACTCGTTGGGTAACGACCACTAAAAAAGTAAGCGTCGGATGAACCGATCCTATCTTTTTCAAGGCGTTGATTCATCTGATGCCCCTCCCACGTCACTGAGCTGTTGAAATTCTCTAACACAACTGCTCCGACGCTATACACGGACGGTGCGTCGGTTCATCCGGTGCTGAAGACCCCGCAACCAAGTCGCCTCTGGTAGCTTCCACGCGACCGTCGGATAGACCGACGCTTCCCCTTGACCAAGGCGTCAGATCATCCGGTGCTGAAGGTTTCTTCTTAGCACGTCTCTGTCTTGATTCAAACTAAGCGTCGGATAGACCGACGGTGTCCCCACTCAGACCGTCGGATCATCCGGTGCTACTGTCTTCACTTCCCTTCCTCTGCAACTCTTCCGACGCATCTACAAAATGGATTGTCGGTTCATCCGATGGTGCCTAGGGTTCAACCAATGTCTCAACGCGTTCGACGATTGCACTGACGCTTGCTATATTGGTACTGTCGGTTCATCCGACGGTGTCTTTTTCCTTCCTTTTATTCGCGTCTTCAACATGGATCTTTTCTTCAACTTAACATATATAACATACTTAACATGCCATTACTTATAGCCTAAAAATATATACTAAGTCCTCAAATTTGCTGTAAGTAACCTAACATGTCCATGGTATGTTATCTTGTGGTATGACATGTTAGCTTGGGCATGGTATGTTAACTTGTGCATGGTATGTTAACATGTGGTAACATCCATGGGACCTAGAAATGCCTACAAAGACAGGCTAGACAATGTGGTTAGTCCCATTACTTGTGTTAGCATGAATGACCAAAATCAACTCGAACAAATGTCAAATGGGGCCATGTTCGCTACAAACGGGCGGCTCCTCCGTACGTCCTTGAGGTTCGGTGAACCTCATAAAGAAGCTTTGTGTGGCCCTCATTCCACCCAGGAGAAGAGTATCATTCCTCCTCGGCGGTGCCGTGTCTTCCTCCATACTCCGAGGAGACTCGGAATCCGAGTGCCTCATTGAAGAAGTTGTTAATGGCTTGGACGACGATGATCCCTTCTTTTTGGTGAAAAGTCTTGTAGTTTTCTTCCATGGTTGCAGCACTCTCCTCAAATATATATCAGGGGTTTTCAACCGGTAACAAGGTACACAAATTTATATTGGAGTATTGACTTTGAGTGGAATTAGGATGTGTTTTGTTGAACCAAACAAACATGATGGATGGCTAAGTCTAAGGTGGTTCTGAGCTACAAACTTCAGCACACGAATAAAGAGCTAGATGAGCGACTTACCAGTGCACTCATGCTTGCTTTGTTGCTTCGTAACCGCATGCTCCACGGGGTTGCACCTTCCAAACGTTCTCATCCACTCCTTTGCTTGCATTATTGCTCCTTCCACTTGATGTTTTCGCTTTGAGTCACCGCCATGCTCCTTTGCCTCACATGCCTCCATGATATTCCTGCAAAACAAAGCCTTGGCCCCCCACATGCTAGTACTTTGCATGTGGCTTGATAAAAGATGTTGGGGGGCATCCTGTGATGCATCATGGTGCATGCATGGTTAGGTTTACTTGAATGCCTCCCTCTAAGCATGTTTTAAAGCTAAACACTCCTTTAATTTCGAAAATTAAAAATAAACTCAGAGCTTGCAATGAATTCAAATAAAAATTTACAGAAGTTTTTAAAGCATTAAAAACAAATGTAAGTCGAAAAATATTTTCTGACTACTTTTATGTTGGCCTAACTGGTATTGTTTGCTTCCATTAGTTGAGAGCAAGTTTTTCCCAGCTTGATCATGGGGCATAGGTTTAGGTTATAATTTTGGTTAGATGAGAGAGATTTTGAATAAAATAAAATTTAAATGAGTCTTAGAAAAAATCTAATCTTAGAGAAACCAACGATATGTATTTTTAAACTAACCAAAAGTCAAGTTTCTAAGTTCACGCGAGTCCTACCATGCACTGAAAATTAAATATCATCTAGGTACAAAGCGTGGCTCTACTCCTGTGTTTTTAGCATGTAAAACAAGTCAACCATAACATCATGAAGAGGATGAAGGGTTGAGATAAGTTCTGAATTTATTTGGTTTTGGTTTCTCGAAAAGAAGCAAATAAAACATAGGATGGTTCATGTAAAGGGGTTATGATCCAAATAAAATATTCAACCAAGAATTATGTATCTAATATTATTCAACCATTCTAAGTCTAATGTCTTGCGTAGTAAATTTCAAAACTAACTTACTTGAAAGACTCGAAAAATCTTGAATCAGGTTGTCCTTCCGGTAGCTTATTCCTGACTCAACGAAATGGGTTGCCTCCCGCCTAGCGCTTCATTTATAGTCCATGGCTAGACTTCTTCACTTGCTTACTTCAGATCAACGCTCTTTGTGGGCGTTGCAATCTTGGGTACCCACTTCTGCACCATCTTGGGCATGGGCTTATTCTTCGGCTTAGTCATATTTTTGGTCTTCACAGGCTGGCTTTGTCCTGTGGTCTTGACGGATGCAACAACTTCTTTCATGTAGTGGCTTGACATCTCAAACTCCGGTCCTTCGGTCGTGATCTTTGTGGTCTCCTTAGTGTGATCCTTCATCTCTCCCGAATGAGTTTGAGTAGCCTTCGCTGCCTCGGGACCTTGAGGTTGTCTCAAAAATTCTCCTTTGTTACCCATCGGGTGCCCAACATGTTGTCCCACTTGCGTCTCTAGCATCTTCATCATGATGAACACTTCACAGATAGAGCTTCAGACCTCCGTCACCTTTGCATCTAATTTCTCCAATATTTTTTCCATAGACTCGATCTTAGTGACGACGCCCTTCTTAATCTTAGCTTGCTCGTCCATGAAATCCTTCAATTGTGTACAAGGAGGAACCAAATCTTGAATGGACGAACTTGCATTAAATTGGGGTTTACCTTGGACATGGCCATACTCCTCACACTCCGCGCATGTGGATCTTGCCTTGTCAGCCTTTAGGTCTTGAGCTTCTCTCTCTATCTCCATCTTCTCCATCGTCCTCTTAAGAAAATCGATATGCCACTCAAGGAATTCGACTCTCATGTATTCATTCAAACACTCCAAAGCTTCTTCGATCGTCTCCGTGGGCAATTGAACAAACGTATCAATCTTGTTGCGCAAACTTTGAGTCTTGATCGGCGAATAAATTTCCTTCACAAAGTTCCTCATCAACTCTTCCCAATCTTGTTTTGACTCCACCGGTAGAGTGTGGAACCAACGCAATGCTTTTCCATGTGGCGAGAACGGAAAATCCTTGCCCTCATTTGATATTGAGTCACCCCATCCTCGTCGAAAATTTGACATAGTTGAACAAATGCTTGGAGGTGAAGGTTTAAATCCTCTTTACCGGTGAAGGGCGAGTGTTGCACCATGCGGATAGTTGAGACCTTGATCTTGAACGACCTTCTGGCGCCTTGAAGGTTTATGATAGGTGGATCAACGATGTCCGGGGTGCATAGCTCGATCTTGTGCTGCGATTGTGGTTGTTCTCCCATGGGTGGCGGTTGAGGTTGATCTTCCTTTGGACTTGGAGGTGGTGATTCCCTTGGAGAGTCTGATGGTCCTTCGACTTCAGCTTTTGGATCTACGGTTTCCAACCATTTAGCTGGTGTTGCCCATCTCCTTTGTCTGTAAAGTTCTTTTGGATCATCCACAAAAATATTTGGGTTTCTTGGAGAGGTAGCCAACCATCTCCGGTTAGGGTTAGCAAAAACAAAAATCTAACAAAAGAAAAATTAGGGTTAATCAAAAGCTAGATTAGATTGATTTTATTTCTTTTTGAGGATGATCAAAGTTAAGAGATGCAAAAGAAAATCGAAAGAAAAACTGAAAAATATTCACAAGAAGCGATACTAGATTGGATCTTGATTGCTTGTTCCCCGGCAACGACGCCATAAAAAGGGGCTTGTTGAAGGTGTATATTCGTATAAAAGTTCAAATGGATTTGCAAGCGGACAAATCCCCCGTCGTAGTCAAGGGACCCTTCTTCCCTTAAGTGTGAGAACCCAAGGTATCGAATCTGTTGAACAGTGTGCACCTCAAGGATTCAATCTAGTAAAGCAAGGAAAGCTATCCTTGGAAGAACCAAGTTGCATCTAATCTAAGAGATCATCAAGAAAACACATCTAATCTAACCTACTAAAGAGGTAGCAAGAGAAAGCAAAGAGATAACCGATCTAGAGAGTCTAGATCATGCATATGTTGTAGCTCCAAACAAGATAGATGAAAATAGAAAAGTGAATCTCATTAAAAAGCATCTTTAAACCTTGGCCTCCGGTTCGATTCCGAAGACGCCCGCCTTTTGGAGCCACCGTTCCGTAACAACACACCCCTATTCATGCGGGTTAGCGTAGGGCGAGTTCGATAAGAACAAGTTGAAATCACTTGGTCGGTCCGGTATGCACCTCTAGCCAGCGCGGCTACAACAACACCCTATGCAATCTATCTTAAGTATACATTGGGGAAGAAGCAAAACCAAGGGAGAACAAAATCATCGAGAAGGCACTTGATCGCTAGAAATCGGATTCACTTAAAGACTTCACCATGAATGATTACATGAACAAGATCACCACCGGGATCCTACCTCGATCTTGATCCTTGCTCTGGAGCTCCTAAGTGGTCTTCCATGCAAGGTTCCCACGTCAGCTAGGGAGACCCCTAGACAACTAGCACGACCCTCCTCTCCGAGATGGTGTCCCTCAAGCTTCTCTGCTCCTCGGCGGCAGATGACGAATCAATTGATGCGATGCTCTCGGTCAAGGTGCTATAAATAGCCCGAGAGGCACCTAGGTCAAAGGGGGGGGCGACTGGACCCCGGAGTGGGCTGGGCCGGCCAGCCTGGGCCAACCGACCTGGGCCCACTTCGGCCCAGTTAGCCGCCTCCTTCGCCCGGCGTTGGTTCCCGAGTTTTCTAGATCCTTCCCCCTTCTGCATGTGGGCCCTTGTCATCAGTTTCTCCGAATTGGATGAAGCTCCTTGTCCCGCAAGATTCGACACTTTTCTGACTGGGTCCTCGGAGTTTTTCGTCTTCTCGTGTTTGGTCCTTGGGCTCTTGGAATCATGTTCACTTCATTGCTTGACTTGTTCCGGGCTTTAAGGTCTTGTCACGAGGTGCTTGATGAACTTATCTCGGAAGTCTTGCTTTCAACGCTAAAATCCTACATAAATAATAAACTCCAAAACCGACATTCACGAACGAACTTGTTATACCGAGGGGGTTAGTACCAATGGATAAGATATAATAGTCATGCCAACACCGAAGGTAAACTCATGGCTATGTTGACGGAATTTCACCGTCAACAAAGTACGAATGAGTAGAGCACAATTGCTCAAAACTCCTCAAGTGATTGTATGGATTTTCTCCATCGAATCTTGAGAAAGGATTTTTCTGGGCGATGGAATGGAATTTTGGAGAAATACATCCATTGGAGAAGAACCTTGGCTTGAGATTTCTATTTCCAATTGGGATTTCCATCTTAGTTGGAGTGTGGGATTGACCAATAGGAAACTCAAGGTTGGCTTCTTTAGCCATGAAAAAGATGGTTCTGTCTATGGGATCAACTGGGCTCATCGTGATAAACTGAGAAAAACTTTTCAAAGGGTAGTGACACGAAGTGGGAATATCTTTCTCAAGTGACTCTTGAATAGATGTAAAGATGGGACGGGACGGGACTGTCGAAACTGGGTACTACTCTGTACACTAGGAAAGGAGTAGGGATAAACTCGCTAAAAGACGGTTCACCAAATTGAGATAACTCTACCGAAAAGATATGTAGTGCCTATAGATTCCCCGGCAAGGTGCCATAAATGCTTGTTGACGCTCCTTAGCCTCACTACTAAGGTTGCACTTACGGTGACGGCTCCAGGAATGCTTGTTGGCACTCGCAAGCATTGCTTCCCGATTCGCACCCTACTAACGGGTCTAGGGAACATCTGTTGGTAAAACACACAATCACAGAAAGGTCCGCAAGCGCACGGATTACCGTTGTAGCATTTCACCCGGTGGTATTCGGGTTATCGTATTTATATTTTCCCAACGGAAGCACTATGGCATAGATAATCAACAACAGTAGAGAGGATCAAGGTTCGGTAAAAGAGTCTTATGGCTGGGGTGATGATAAACATATACGGGGGTAAATGGACATGCAAGGAGATCTTGATAAAAGAACTAGAGAGGTCCTAGTGAGTTGGGAGGACAACGAGACGAGAAAAGAGCCTATGGCAATCTATCTATTCTAGTCAACTCCGAGAAAAGAACTAAGGTCAAGCAAAGCCAAGGTAAGACAGGATTAACAAGCTCTTCTAGTGCTGCAGGGGCATGCAAAGTCGTGCCCTCAGACTGGGATGAGAAGGGAGGACGACGACACGTCGAATCTGTCGGTGCGGAATATGGTCCCGACACTAACCAGTAGATAGCGCCGAGGTCTATCCCTCAATGGTCGATGCTAAGCAACAAGTGACACAATGTTTTTATCCTGGTTCCGGCCGAGGGGGCCGTACGTCCAGCAGGGGTGTGCTCACGGCACTATATTGCTCAGCACCGGGGGTGCCTGTAGTGGGGCTGCTACAAGCAAGGCGGGAGAGGAAGCGTGGCTTCCAAGTCCCAAGTGGAGTGGCTGAAGATGTTGTGGGAGAATTAGAGAGTGAGTGCACAGTATATGTGAGGGGCTCCTGGTCTGTGACCTTGAGCGTGTTGCTATCCCTCTGTTTCTTGTCCCGTGTCCGTCTGTCCGTCCCCCGCGGCTGGGGGGTTCGTCCCCCTTTTATAGATCAAGGGGGAAGCGAATTACATGCACGCCGCGCTATCTAGCTACGTGGGGGAGTGCGACGTGCTACGCTATAGAGTGGGCGGCCGTCGGGCGATCCTCGCGGCGATCCGGTCATCATGGCTCGACTTGTACCCGAACAATGGCGGTTCGAGGGTAGGAGAGCAGCGGATGGCGGTGATATCCTCTGATAGGCTCGAGGGAGGTGCCGACGCGGACACTGCACGGAGTACGGGAGTAGGCGGCGAACGGCGTTCCTTCCCCGACGCGCTTCACGGGCCGGGAGTCGTTGCTACGGGGGCCGGCGTTACGAGGGCGGGGATGGCGGTCCACCGGCCTAGCGCCTCCACCTAACCCCCGTAGGGTCACAAGAAAGTGAATCGAGGGTGCGCCGGCCCCCTTTCGAGGGCTCGGCGCGTTAGCCGTCCGGGGCGTGCGCACGGTGTCACGGGGCCGACACCGGCCGCGCCGCACGCTCCCCTCCCCACGGTGGCGGGGATGGGCTCCTCCCCGGGGAGTTGGTGCGGCGGCGGCGGGGTGCGAGCCCCGAGCACATGATGGCGCCGTCCCCGCGGCGTCGGGCGTTAAATGCCCGTGTACGGGGGCCGGCGCACGCGTGAGGGGCACCCTCGGGCATGGCGGACCCTGGCCGAGGGCGGGGCGTACCCTCGAGCGAGGCGGAACCTGCTCGAGGGAAGTGCTACCCCTCGAGCGGGGCGAAGCCCGCCCGAAGGGTGCACGCATCCTCGAACGAGGCGGAGCCCGTTCGAGGGGATCTCTAAGCGGGCCGCCTTGATGGGTCGTCGGGGTCACTGCGGCGTGGGCCGTGTCCTGCATGGTTAGGCACCTGCATGGTTAGGCTTAACGTGTTTTGGTTTCGCTGCGAGTTTTGAGTGAGGTTTTCCCCATTGTTTAAGGGGACCCCTAGGGCTGTCCCAGACAGTAGCCCCCGAGCATCTGTGGGTTTGCCATTGAGGCTCCCGCAGATGCTGGAAACTGCTGATAAGACGTTCTTCCCTCCTTGTTCTGCGAACGCTTTCCGTGGGGCCGCGTCAGCGGACCCGCGGGTCTAGCCCCCGAAGCCCTGCAGGAGTGTGGGTACTCCTGCAGGGGTTAACCGCGAGAATTTTGGTCAGAGGGCGTGGCACATATGCCAACCGGCATCGGCGGTATTTCAGCCGGCTTCGGGGGTGCACGCACTGCTGGCACTGTCTCCGGCGGGTGCAATTTCAAGGAGGTGTAGCCGTGCGTCAAGCCCCCGAGCCTTGGCCCGTTCGAGGCGATCGGGTAGAGCTTGGCGACTTGTTTTTTAACGCGCCCTCGCCGTCCCTCCGCGGGACGGAGGGTGAGGTTTCCGCAACCCCCATCGAGCGGGTCGCGGATTGCGGATTCCTCGTCGAGCTGCTAGCAGGTGGTTCAAGTGGACGTCCATGCCCCGTTCGATAAGGGTAGGCTGCGCGGTCCGGAGACACGTCCATGGAAGCGCTTGCGTGGGTTTGCTAGGTGGGGCTCGGTCCCGTTCGATAGGGACCGAGGGCGCGGAAGCTCTCCCTCGGTGGGATCCCCCGGCTAGCTGCCCTCGCTGGCTCTCGAACACGACATGTGGGGCACCCTCGAGCTGACGGGCTCGAGGAATGGCTCGAATGCGCGTGCCCTCGTTGTCCCTAACTCTGCGATCTGTGGATCCTGTTCGAACCCGTCGAGGGTCAGGCTTCGGACCTCTGATCAGTAGGGCCGTGCGGGGTGGCGCCTGGGCGGCCCCGTCTTTTCACGTTTGCGGCCGTCGAGGGGTCTGGGCGAGCTAGCCATCGAGGTGCTGGTTGGTGGCACAGCGCGACATGGGTGCTTGCGGTGCCTGCTTTACTTCAAGCAGGCCCTGGGCGACCCTCTCACGCGCGCGCCCTCTTTAGAGGGTTGATGTTGTCTCGAGCCGGGGGCTCGTGCCGCTCGAGGGTTTTACGCGGCATGGGTACCCGCGGTGCCTGCTTTACATCAAGCAGGTCCCGGGCGGCATTCTTGCGTCGATGTCCCATCGAAGGCTGTTTTCGTTTTGAGCCGAGGGCTCGTGCCGCTCGAGGGTTTTACGTGGCATGGGTACCCGCGGTGCCTGGTTTACATCAAGCAGATCCCGGGCGGCCTTCTCGCGTCGATGTCCCGTCGAAGGCTGTTTTCGTTTTGAGCCGAGGGCTCGTGCCGCTCGAGGGTTTTACGCGGCATGGGTGCCCGCGGCGCCTGCTTTACATCAAGCAGGTCCCGGGCGACCCTCTCGCGCCGATATTCCATCGAGGGCTGCCCTTGTCTCGAGCCAGGGGTTCGCCCCGCTCGAGGGTTCTCCTTGCTTTGCAAGGGACCCGATCATTAAATGTCTCGCAGTCGAGGCTGCGGTTTTTGCAGCGCGGGCGCGTCTTTTTTAGCGCTGCGGGCGCGAGCTCGCGCGTAGTGGGCGGCGTGGCAGGTGGACGTGACAGCTTCACCTCGATCCCTGCGGGTCTTCGCCGTGATGATGGCCCGCCTGCAGTGATGTAGCCGCTGCAGTCGTGGTGGGGCCCGTCCGTCGGCGTGAAGGGAAGATTCCCTGCAGTTAATGCGAGCGGGGCATCCGCTCTAGAGAGCTCGCCCCGTCGGCTTATAAATCTGAGGGGTGGAGGAGACGGCGGTTTTTTACCTTGACGCCTCACCATTTTCAGTTCTCCGCCCCTTCGTCTTCGCCTCGCTCTTGCCACCGCGCGGTGTCGCCGTTAGAGCTCGTCTTCCGTTTTTCGTCCTCCGTCCTCGCATTCCTTCGTCCTTCCTCATGGCGCCGCCTCAGCTTCCCCTCACGATCTTGGAGCCGTATGCTTGGGAGAGGTCGACGGTGACCCGGCTGGCCCTTGGCGAGCTAGTCGCCGCCGGCCAGCTGGCGGCCAACGAAGAGGGACGTCCGGCGGAGTGGATAGTGCCGCCGGCGGCGGACCGTGCGCCCAACCCGCCGGAAGGCTATGTGGTCAGCTTTATCCGCTACCACGAGCGGGGCTTCAACGCACCGGCGAGCCGCTTCATGCGGGCGATGTGCCACCACTACGGAGTGGAGCTGCACAACTTCGCCCCCAACACGATTTCGCAGGCGGCTACGTTCGTCGGCGTTTGCGAAGGGTACCTGGGGATCCCAATCAATTGGGAGCTCTGGGTACACCTTTTCCGCGCGGAGCTCTTCACACAGCCCACGACGGAGCCAAGGACCCGCCGCGTGGTGCGCGCCGGCGGGATGTCGCTTGCCCTGCGATGGCAATTCAAGAACGTCTACATCCCCTGCACCATGACGACGAACAACGCCGGCTGGGAGCGGGGATGGTTTTATCTGCGCAACGCCGAGCCTGGCCTTCCCCCCTACACCGGTCGGGTGTTCAAGGAGAGGCCTGACTCCTAGGGCTACGGGGTGTCCACGGCCCAGCATCGGGCGCGGCAGGAGTCGGTCCTGGCCGCGCTGCCGCCTGGCGACGATGGGGCTGAGGGCGGTGGGCGTCCTCGCCTTCCTCCATCATAGGCGGGTCGTGCCCTTGATGGAGAGGCCGCTCTGCATCTTCGAGATGACAGAGGCGGCCAACCCCATCGACCTGGCGAGGTCGCGGATGCTCCCGACGCCCCTCGAGCGGCCATATGCGCTCACCCGGCGCGGAGCGTCGTCGACACCGGACGCCGCCGATGCCTCGCGGGTCGGACCCCCGTGGGACCTCGAGATGCTCCCCACCGGCCCGTTGGTGAGCGTAATTCTTGATTTCGTTTTAGTTCTTTGTGTTGCTTTTGCCTCCCCGACGCGCCCCCTTGTTGCTCCTGTGTACAACTGGTGACCTTCACCGTCGCCAAGTCCGTTCCGCCCACCCCCGACTCCCGCGCGGTGGGCCGGGCGGCCGCGCGCGGCGGCGGCAGGAGCGGGCGGCACGCAAGAGGGAGCGCGCGAGGCGACGTGGAAGCACGTCGCGACCGGCGGGCCGCGGAGTACGGCGGCGCGAAGAGCCGGGGCTCTCCTCCCCGGGGACCGAAGAGTACTCGTCCTCGCAGGACGAAGAGGAAGAGGCCGAGGGGGAGGGCCCCCTCGACGGGTGGCGCCTGCGCCCCCGTCGCCGGAGCCGGCGCCGGCGGCGAGGGCGGCATCGCCCGGGGCGGGCGCAATGGCGCCCGCCGCCGGCCATCGACATCGGGGGCGGCGCGCGCCGCGGAGGTGTCGGCGCGCTCCTCGGGGGCGCGCACGGCGGCGCGCCCGTGCGCGCATCGAGCGTGCCCGCGCGTGGGGGAAACGTGCCGCGCGCGCGCGCGCGCGGCGTCGTCAAGAGGCGCGACCGGCGCGGTGCGCCCGCGCGCGCGGGGCGAGCGTACCGCGCGCGCGCCGGCGCCGCGTCGGGAGGCGCGACGTCGGCCGCGCCGGCCTCATCCGCTGAAGCTTCGAGGAAAAGGAAGCGTGCCTTTTCCTCCTCGAGGTAAGGGGTTCGATTCTTCGCTCGGTTTGATTTGTTGATGATCAGGCGTCCTAACCCTCCGTTCGCGCCTGCGCAGGGTGGTGCCAACCGTGCCTCCCCTTGCACCAGCCAAGGTGCTGAGGACGGACGCGTCCATCCCCACCCGGCGGCGCTCGTCGAGGGCGCCGCGGGCGGGGACAAGCACGGCGGCGGCGGGTGAGAGCTCGCGGGGCGTGGCCGGGGCCCCGAGGCCTCGGCAAAATAGATCGGCCCGCCGCGGCGCGGTCGGCGGTCGCCGAGGAGCGGCCGGCGCCGGCCGTCGTGGGGGTGCGGGCCGCGGCAACGGCGGTGGGTGGAGGCGCGGCCCGCGCAGGCCGTTGTCGCGAGGAGGCGGAGCGGGCGCAACCCTGTGGCGGCGCCCGTGGCCGCGAAGGCGCAGCCGCAGGTGGTGGCCGTGGCGCCACATCCGGCGCCCACGGCCGCGGAGGCGCGAGTGGAGGCGCCGGTGGAGGCGGCACAAGCGGCGGTGCCCGCCGGCGTTCTCGCAGCGGAGGTGGTGGAGGTCTCGGACGACTCCCCGCCGCCCGGGTGGGACCGGGGGCCGCCCGGCCCACGACCCCCCGAGCCCCGGGAGGGGGGCCCTCGTGAGGCGGCGCGAGGGTCACCCGGTGGTGGGGGGTCGAGGACACCCGGCGCCGAGGCCTCGTCCTCCCGCGCCGGCCGTCCCGCCCGGTGGAGGGGGCCGTCGATGATCCCCCGCGTTTGCCGACGCCGGGGGGAGCGAGGAGCTGGGGGGCGAGCTCCGGAGCCACGGCGCTACGCTCAACCGCGCGCTGAACGAGGCGCTGCGGGTCCATGGCGGCCCGGCATGGCTCGTCTTCCAGGTTAGCCGTGGTTGCTTGTTCTCTCCTTTCTTTCGTTTGTGTATGCTGCCTTCGTGTCGCGGCGCTTATGGGTTCTGATTCTGTGGTTGCCAGGAGCTCGAGCGTCGCGCCCACGACAAGTACGATGCGTTCGACCGGGTGAACGCCGAGGTCCACCAGCTCCGGGAGCGGTGCAGCGCCTTCGACGCGCTTGCCGACGCTCTCAGATCCCCCCGGACGGTGCCGGCCGGCGTGCGGCCCCGGCCCCGGCCGACGAGCTCCCCGAGAGCTCGAGGCAGGACACGGCGCGCCGTTCGAGCCTCGAGCGGGTGCGCGCAGCCCTCATCGACCGTGATGAGGCGCTGTGGCACGCGCGCTCGGACTTGGAGAAGACGCGGACGCTGGCCGCTAACTGGGAGGCGGAGGTGGCTACCGTCCGCGCCGAAACCCGGGAGCTTCGCTCGTCGCTTGAGGGGGCGCAGGCGCAGCAGCGCCAGGCTGAGGAGCGGGCGCGCGAGCCGGGAGCAAGTGGGGCCAAGGAGGCCGACGACCCGAAGGCCGCCCACGACGCCAAGGCCGCGGCCCTCGTCGTAGCCGAGGAGCGGCTCCCCGCAAGAGAGCACCGCCCGCCAAGGGGCTGAGGAGCGGCTCCAGCAGCAGCAGGCCGCCCTCACCGATGCCCGTGCGGCGCTGGAGCAGGAGCGCGCCGCCCACGAGGTCACGCAGAAGTCCTTGGCGGATCGGGACACCAAGCTCTCGAAGGCCGAGGGCGAGGTGATTATGCTCAGCATCACCAACGCCAATCTGGAGATGTCCCTCCGGGAGTAGGGCGAGACCGTCGAGCGCCTCGAACTGACGGTCGAGGCCGTGCGCCGCGACCTCGAGATGGAGAGGAAGCAAGTCGAAGGTGAGCCACAGTCTGACTCTCGTCTTGTTGGTTTTTCGATTGGGAACTCGCATTCCCTTTTTCTGATTTATTTCTTGCCTTGGTATTCCCAGGCTTGCGCACTGCCCTGGGGCACGCGGCTGAGCGGGCCGAGGCGCTGCAGGCCTCCTACAACTCCTCCGAGCAGGAGCTGAGGGAGCTGTGCGATGCGGCCCTCGAGACCTGCCGCGCCGTCGAGGAGGGCGAGGCGCGAGGCCGGTAGCTCCCCCCGGCCGGCCGTCCGCGTGCCCTTGGTGGCCATGTCACCGAGCGGATGCGCCGGTGCCGCAGCGGTGGGCGTCCGAGAGGCCCTCGGAGTGGTGCGATCCCACTACGAGGTTAACTTCGAGGCGCTGGCGGAGGGCTACATCGTTCCCGAGGGCGTCGAGGACGAGGTGGCCATGGAGCGTGTGGATGCGCTCGCTGCCGACGCCGCCGGGTCGCTCGCCGAAGCCTTCGAGGAGTTCCTCTTCCCGGACGTCGCTGATGCTGCTGCTCCTCCCGCCTGAAAGCAGTTGGGCGCTAGGCCCGTTTTTTGATGTGTATCAATATTCTGGCCTTGTGGCCTTTTGTAAGTAAACAAGTTGTTTCATGAGCATTTGCTGTAATGAAATCGTTTATTTATCACGCTTTTTGTTTCTCCTTCTTCCTGAGTAGATTCTAGTTAGGGGAGTTCGATTTTCGCAGGGGGCCTGCTGGGTTGGAGGCGAGAGAGAAGGGCCATGTCCACGCGACGTAGGCTATCTCTGGCTCGCACGCTCCTTCCGCCGTGCTGCCTGCGCCCTGTTCGAATCGTGGCTTGAGGTTGAAGTAGGAAACAAACTTAGCGCGTGTGGGTTGTTGCGTTTCTTGCGCGAAAAAATGGGACCATTTTGGGGGGGGGATGCCCCCCGCAGTAGCCCCCGAGGGTAACTTGGGTTTCAGGGGAAAGCCGAGTTTCCCTTTTTATTAAGCTTAAAGCTTTTACATAGTTGCAACCAACTGGGGCGTTGGCCGTGCGGTTTTTTCAACAAAAATACTTGGAAATGCTAGCTAAGGGTAGAAGTGACGTAGCTGTTGGATGTTCCAAGCGTTGGTGAGCTCTTCACCGTCCTCATTGGCCAACTTGTATGTGCCGGGCTTGAGTACCTTCACCACAACGTAGGGTCCCTCCCATGGGGGCGATAGCTTGTGGCGCCCTCAGTTGTCTTGGCGTAGCCTTAGGACCAGGTCCCCTTCGCTGAAATCCCGCCGGCGTATCTTGCGTGCTTGATAGCGCCTGAGGGACTGCTGGTACCTCGCGGAATGCATCAAGGCTACGAGGCGTGCTTCGTCCAGCTGGTCCAACGAGTCCTCGCGGGCTCGTTGGTTAGCATCCTCGTTATAGCCTCGAACCTTGGGCGACCCGTATTCTAGGTCCGTAGGGAGGACAGCCTCCGCGCCGTGGACTAGGAAAAACGGGGTGAACCCAGTGGCTCTGCTCGGGGTGGTCCTTAGGCTCCACAAGACCGCTGGTAGTTCTTGGAGCCATTTCCGCCCAGATTTGTTCAACTGGTCGAAAATTCTGAGCTTTAGGCCTTGTAAGATCATGCCATTGGCACGTTCCACTTGGCCGTTGGTCTGTGGGTGCGCCACAGCTGCCCAATCCACACGGATGTGGAACTTGACGCAGAACTCCAAGAATTTCTTGCCCGTGAATTGGGATCCATTGTCGGTGATGATGGAGTTCGGCACTCCGAAGCTGTAGACGATGTCGGTGAAGAATGTCACCGCCTGCTCTGCCCTTAGATTCGTGATGGGGCGCACCTCCACCCACTTGGAGAACTTGTCGATCGCGACCAACAAGTGGGTGAAGCCCCCGGGCGCCTTCCGCAGGGGCCCGACAATGTCCAGACCCCACGGCGAACGGCCATGTTACGGGGATGGTCTGTAGGGCATGGGCGGGCAAGTTGGACTTGCGGACGTAGAACTGGCACCCCTCGCAGGTGCGCACGATCTCGCTGGCGTCCGCGACCGCAGTGGGCCAGTAAAAGCCCTGGCGGAACGCATTGCCGATGAGGGTGCGGGGCGCGGCGTGGTGGCCACAGATCCCCGCGTGGATGTCCCGCAGGAGCTCGCGCCCCTCGGGAATGGGCACGCATCGCTGCAGGATGCCAGAGGCGGCGCGCTTATACAGCTCGCCGTCGACGAGGGTGAACAATTTGGCCATCATGGCGATGCGTCTGGCCACGGCCCGGTCCGCGGGGAGTTCCCCTCGAGCGATCCAGGCAATGTATTTCTCCCGCCAGTCCGCCTGGACGGGGGCCGGCTCGATGTCCATTACGTCGGCCTCGTGGGAGCCGTACCCCTCGAGAAGGGAGAGCACGTACGCCTCGTTCGAGGGGTCCTCGTCCATGGGCTCCGCACCCGCTGGGTTCGAGGGAGCCCCCGAGGGTTCGTTGTGATTCGAGGGGTAGGGCTCGAAGGCGACCGAGGGTTGAGCGATGTCGCGTGCGAAAACGTTCGGGGGGACGGTGATCCGCCCGGACGCGATCTTGGCGAGTTCGTCCGCCTCTTCGTTGTACCTGCGGGGCACATGGTTGAGCTCGATGCCGTAGAACTTGTCCTCGAGGGCTCGCACGGCCTTGCAGTACGCCTCCATCTTGTCGTCATGGCAGCTCGCGTTCTTCATGACTTGATCAATCACGAGCTGCGAGTCGCCCCTTACATCGAGGCGCTTGACGCCTAACCCAATGGCGATTTTGAGGCCGCAGAGGAGGGCCTCGTATTCAGCCATGTTGTTAGACGCGGGGAAGTGGAGGCGCACCGCGTACCGCATGTGTTCCCCGAGGGGTGACACGAAGAGCAGGCCCGCGCCCGCTCCTGTTTTCATCACCGAGCCGTCGAAGAACAGAGTCCAGCACTCCGCTTGGATTTGTGGCGGCGGCAGCTGCGTGTCCGTCCATTCGGCAACGAAATCCGCCAAAATTTGGGACTTGACAGCCTTGCGCGGGGCGTAGGCCGGCGTCTCGCCCATCGGCTCCACGGACCACTTGGCGATCCTGCCCGCGGCGTCGGGGTTGCGGATGATTTCTCCTAGTGGGAAGGAGGAAACCACCGTGACGGGGTGGGCCTCGAAGTAGTGGCGGAGTTTGCGCCGCGCGAGAACCACTGCGTACAGCAACTTCTGGACCTGGGGGTAGCGCGTCTTCGTGTCCGAGAGGACCTCGCTGATGTAGTAGACTGGCCGCTACACAGGCAAGGAATGCCCCTCCTCCGTGCGCTCCACAACGATCACGGCGCTTACCACCTGGGTGGTCGCGGCCACGTAGAGCTGCAGGGGCTCGCCGTTCTGCGGCGGCGTGAGGATCGGGGCGTGCGTCAGAGACGCCTTCAGCTTATCGAGCGCGTCCTGGGCCTCGGTGGTCCAGGAGAAGCGCTCGTGCTTCTTGAGTAGGCGATAGAGGGGCAGGCCCTTCTCACCGAGCCGCGAGATGAAGCGGCTCAAGGCGGCAAGGCACCCCAACACCTTCTGCACCCCCTTGAGGTCTCGGATCGGACCCATCCATTCGAGGGCCGCGACCTTTTCAGGGTTGGCCTCGATTCCCCGCTGGGAGACGATGTATCCCAAGAGCATGCCTCGCGGCACTCCAAAGACACATTTTTCGGGGTTTAACTTGACCCCATTGGCCCGTAGGCAGTTGAACGCGACGCCAAGGTCGCCAACCAGGTCGTCCGCCTTTCTGGTCTTTACGACGATGTCGTCCACGTATGCTTCGACCGTCCGCCCGATGTGATCCCCAAAAACGTGTTGCATGCAACGCTGGTATGTTGCACCCGCGTTTCTGAGGCCAAATGGCATCGTGACGTAGCAGAACGTCCCGAACGGTGTGATGAACGAGGTCGCGAGCTGGTCGGACTCTTTCATCTTTATTTGGTGGTACCCGGAATAGGCATCAAGGAAACAGAGCAGTTCGCACCCAGCTGTTGAGTCAACGATTTGATCAATGCGTGGCAAAGGAAAAGGAACTTTAGGACATGCTTTATTGAGACTAGTGTAGTCTATACATATCTGCCACTTCCCATTCTTTTCCTTTACAAGCACGGGGTTTGCTAGCCATGTTGGGTGGAACACCTCCTTGATGAATCCGGCCTCGAGAAGCTTTCGCAGCTCCGCTCTGATTGCCCGTCGCCGCTCCTCGTCGAAGCGGCGGAGCCGTTGCTGCACGGCGCGAGCGTTTGGCAGGATGTCAAGGGAGTGCTCGGCGACTTCCCTCGGGATGCCTGGCATGTCCGAGGGGCTCCACGCGAAGATGTCGGCGTTGGCGCGGAGGAAGTCGACGAGCATCACTTCCTATTTGGGGTCGAGGGTGGAGCTGACCCTCAACACCTTGCCCTCGGGGGGTCGAAGGGTCGAGGGGACCCCCTTGGTCCGCTCCGCGGCCTCGAAGTTGCCGGCGTGTTTGGCGGCGGAGTCGAGGTCTTCGTTGACCATCTTCTCCCGCCGTGTTCACCGGCGCTTCATCCGCCGGGGCCGCGTGCCTCGCGTGCTCCACGCATTCGACATCGCAATCGAACGCGTGCTCGATCGACGAGCCGACGGTGATGATGCCGTTTGGGCCAGGCATCTTCATCTTCAGGTAGGTATAATTGGGGACCGCCATGAATTTGGCGTAACAAGGTCGCCCAAGTATAGCATGGTAGGCCCCTTTGAACCCCACCACCTCGAAGGTGAGGGTCTCCTTGCGGAAGTTCTTAGGGGTGCCAAACCAGACCGGCAGGTCGATCTGCCCGAGGGGTTGAACCTGCTTGCCGGGCGCGATGCCGTGGAACGGCTTCGTGCGGGCCGCAGGCCCGGTCCAATCCGATCCCCATCGGGCGCGCGCGTATGCGCGTAGAGGATGTTGAGGCCGCCGCTCTCCGTCCATGAGGACCTTCGAGAACCGGGCGTTCCCGATGATGGGGTCAACCACCGGCGGGTACTGGCCCGGGTTGGGACGCGGTTTGGGTGGTCCTCCCGACTGAATGTGATGGCGTCCTCCGACGAATTGAGGAAGGACGGAGGCGCCCTCTCAGCGGCGAGGACTTCGTGCCGCTCCTTCTTGCGTTGGCGTGTCGACATGTCGACAGTTGGTCCCCCAAAGATGAGGAACACATTTTCGACGGCGGGGAAGCCGCCGGCGTCGCCATCGCCTCCGTCTTTCTTGGCCTCTGCCTCCTTCGCGGCGGCACGGCCGTAGAATTTCTTGAGCATGTCGCACTGCTCAAGGGTGTGATGCACTGGGGTTTTGTGGTAGGGACATGGCTTCTTCAGCATGTCATCGAACACCCCCGAGCCTCGATGGGCCGGTCGAGGGCCCCGTCGAGCCGGGTCAACAGCGAGGGCCTCGGCGTTGCCGCCGTCGCGCCCTCGCTCGCGCGCCCGCGGCGCGGCTTTTTCCCCTTCTTGCCCCGCTTGTCGTTGCGGTGGGGCTCCTTGGACTTGCTGCCCTCCGCGGCGGCGCGTCCTCGGAGCGCTTGCCCTTTTTGCCGTCGAAGATCGCCCCCACGGCCTCCTCCCCGGAGGCGAAGCTGGTGGCGATGTCGAACAGCTCGTTGGAGTCCGCAGGCGGGGCTGCGTCCCGGCCTCCCGCACGAGGTCCCGCACGTGGTGCCCTCGAGGAAGGCATGCAAGATCTCGGGACCGCGCCACGCCGGGGAGCTCCGTGCAGCGCTTGGAGAAGCGCCGTATGAAGTCCCGCAGCGACTCGCCGGCTTCGCGTGCGGGAGCACGGTCCCATGAGTTCCCAGGGCGCACGTATGTGCCCTGGAAGTTGCCCACGAACGTGTGGACCAGGTCGTCCCAGTTATGGATCTGGCTGGCGGGCAAGTGCTCGAGCCATGTCCGGGCCGCATCGCCAAGATGTAGGGGCAGGTTGCGGATGATGACCTCGTCGCTGGTGGCCCCGCCCAGCTGGCAAGCCAAGCGGTAGTCGTTGAGCCACACGCGGGGGTCCGTCTCCCCGTTGTACTTGACGATCGTCGAGGGTTGGCGGAAGCGTTGGGGGAACGCTGCCGCACGGATCTCCCGGCTGAACACGCGGGTGCCCGGGGGCTCCGGCGTCGGGGAGCGGTCCTCGCCGCTGTCGTAGCGCCCACCCCGTCGAGGGTGGTAGCCCCTTGCCGCTCGTGCGTCCGCCTTGCCGGTGCGCCCGGCGTTGATGACGTTGCGAGCGTCGCCATCCGGCCGCCCCTGCGCGCGTCAAGGAGTCGCTCCTTGGCCGGCGTGCGCACTTGCTCGGTGGGTCGCCCCCCGCCGGTCCCCCCCGCGTGCACCGAGGGTTCGCCTCCCGGTGCGGCTTCATCGCCCCGCGCATCCCCCCCGTTGGCGGATCCGTGAGGCCGAGCTCTCGGCCCGCCGGACGGCCGCTTGCTCGATGAGAGTTTGCACCTCACGGTGCATGTCTCGAGCCTCGGGGGTCGAGGGTGCGCGGCATGGCCCGCGGCGGCCGTCGCGGCGGCGACGAGCTCCTCGGCTCGCCCGCGGGGGGCACGTCCGCGTTTTCGACGTTGGGGGCGGTGTTGATGCGGTCGCGGACTGTCGGCCCGGCCCCCGCGCGCGTTCGGCGCGCGCGAGAGGCTTCCCCCCCGCCATTGAGGCGTGGAGCAATCGCACCGTTCGGTATTCCTCCGCCGGCTTGGCCTCGAGCTCGCGGGCTTGGGCTAGCCGGGGCGTCGGCGTCGGCCCCCGCGGAGCGCTTGGCCCCGCGGCCGGCGCGCGCGGCGATCCCTAGGGCAGGCGTGACTTCCCCGTCTCTGGCGCCCACCGCACCGGCAACGTTGGCCGGGTCGTTGGTGATGACGGCGCAGCACTCCCTCGTGGGATCGTAACTCCCGGTGCTGGAGTCGTCGGAGCAGCCAAACCAGTAGTCCGCGGCGTCGAGGTAACGTCGGAACGCGACTGGGTCCGGCACGCCGGAGAAGTCCCACTCCGTGTATCCGTGGCGGTTGGCGGGTGGCAACGTGTCGACGGAGCCCAGGGATGACTCATCCCCTGCTGAGGCGCCGGGGTCCCTGGCGACAAAGACGTGGCGGCCAGGCGGAACCCTGCGCATCGACGTGTTGACGTTGGCATTGTAGGCCGTCGTAGCGCCACGCAGCTGAAGGATCGGATGGCGACTAGAGAGGGGGGGAGTGAATAGGAGCCGGTAAAAATTCTTCTCAAAGAACCCGGCCTATACCCTAGTCAAAACCCGGTCACACACAAGCGTTGGAACGAATCACACACCAATCACCAAAACAACGAGTTCTTGAAACACACGCGGAAGCACGAATGAAGGAGGGAGGAATCGAACCAAAGAGCAAAGCAGCCAGGCTCTGGCGGACCGTCCGGCTGGGCAGGGCGGACTGTCCGCGATGGCCGCGCGGACCGTCCGGCAGGGTCCCGCGGACTGTCCGCACCCTTGCCGCGGACTGTCCGGCCCGAGCCGCGGACCGTCCGTTAAAGCGAACCGAACCACCGTAACCGACCCGAGAAAAACGGACCGTCCGCGAAGACCGGCGGACCGTCCGCGCGGGTCACGGACCGTCCGCTACTGAAGCTCGGACCGTCCGCAAACCGGCTGCAACGAAAAACCAAAACCAAATCGGATCGAAAGCAAAGCCGAGGAAGAACACAAAGAACACGCGAAGAACACTGTACACGCGGACCGTCCGCCTGGCCCTCGCGGACCGTCCGCCGTGTGCGGACGAGCCGAAAACGCCCGACCCCGAAAGTCAACTCCCCCAAATCATCATCGGATTTCCCAAACGGTTGAAGTCGTAGAGACAAGGGTTTGGGTACTTGAAAAGCGTCACACAAGGATGCTATAGCCCAAAAATCTTGCCTCCTAACTCCCTAAATCACCGGGAATCGCGAATCCTTTGAGCACCACCAAAAGCTAGAGCACCGAACGAAAACTCACGAATCGAAGTGGTTTCCCGGCGTTTGAGGGCACAAGATCAAGCACAAAGATGCACAAGACATCTATCCATGTTTCCCTCAAAGAAACCCGGGGAGAAACCCACTCAAATCCGCGGAATCACACCGGGAACAAAGGCACGAAAACAAGCACGAAAATAGCACAAAAAGAGCTCCGAAAAAGCAATAAAAGAAATTCGGGAATAGAAAGATTGGCACAAGATTTAGAGGATGAAATCACTATGAATATCTTGTCCAAACGATTACAAGCCACTCCTAGAAATCAAATCTAAGATGGCAAAAAGCTCCAATCAAAGAGCCACTCTCCCCTCTCTCCCTCTCTCCCAAAGCACTCCAAAATGAAAGAGTACCGCCGCCTCTAGCCCAAGAGTTGGCTGAAAATTCAGCCCCCTCCTCCTATATATAGGCCCTCCGAAAAGACCGAAGTGCCCCTACACTAGGAGTACAATACAAGCCCTCACGGGGGCATTTTGGTCAACACATGAAGTTCACCATCGGACGGCCGCGCATCCATCGGCCTTCACGTCCTCCCGACGCAAGCACCTCGATCATGCCGCGTGTCGCCCCGCCTCGAAGCTTCCCGACGCACCCGGATACCGTCTCCGTCACGTCGGGCCCTCGGGCTCGGTTTTGAGGCCCAAACCGAGAAACCCTCCTCCGATGGTTTTGTGGCCAAACCACCAAACCCCCGCGTACACGGCCCGGCCTCACCACGCCAAGCGTCGAGCCCGCCAAGCCTTTCACCTCCGGCCGCCGGACGGTCTACCTCGGTCTTGCCTCGTTCCTTGACTTGGCCACCACCGATGCACCGGCTCCATGTCCACGACTTCGTCTTGCTCTTCTTGCACCATGCGGCTCGCACTTGATCCCGTCGGCCACCGGTCCCTCGAACCAAGCCTACTTGTCTCTCCACTCCTCGGAGGCCCCGCAAGGCTAAGACCTTTCGCGCCCGTTCTTCACCCGCACCAACGCAAACCAAGCCGCAACCAACACCCGCAATACTAGGCCAAGAGTCGGGCCCACACAACGTTGTCAACCACTCCTCACGAGTGCATTGACAACACACCACATAAACAATAAGGTAAATACACAAAATAAAACACACACAACACAACTCAACACTACACACACAAAGCTTCAAACCATCCGGTCAATCACTCATCACACACGAACCAAGGTACTTCTCAACTTGGTTCCTCAATCTCCCCCTTGATGAGTGCATTGACAAAAGAAGGTCAAAAAGCAAATAAGAACTCATTCAAGCGCCACAAAGCCTATAAAAAGCAAACAAAAGGCCACTTGAAGTGAGAAGGGATAAAAGCATGCTCTGACAAATTCCTCTCGAAACCAAAGAAAGCACAAGGGCTAAGTGCAAACGAAGAGACACACTACCAACATGCAATCGCTAAAAGCCATCAAACCAAAATGCTCAACACAAAGTGCCATAAAACTCTTACCAAAACACTTGTCAACCGCTCATCACCATCAAATCAAGGTTCATATCAACTTGATTTTCCAAATTTCTCCCCCTTGAGGAGCGGATTGACAACAAGTGAGCACAAAGAAAAGGTTTGAGAGGGCAAAGACCGAACACCTCATCCAAGTGAAAGAAAACCACACAAGAGCAAAGAACAAGGTCACTTGGCACGAGAGAAACCACAAAGGCCAACTCAATGTCTCGGTCCCCAAACACATGGGCAACGGCTCGACACAACCGAGACAAGAATGCATGATCCCTCAAGAAGAGGCACAAAGGGCTCAACACCGATCATGGACAAGCGAAATCACACGATCCCTCAAGAAGAGGCACAAAGGGCTCAACACCAATCATGTGATAATCGAAAACATACGTCAACCGCCGGCTCCTCAAGAAGAGGCAAAGGGGCTCAACACCACCGGCACAAGAGCACAAAACTCACAAGCTCCCCCTAAACACATGCACTAGGGACAAAGACCATACAAAGCTCACCCTAAACTCATGAGATAGAGAAAAGAGCACACCAAGCTCACAAGCTCCCCCTAAACACATGCACTAGAGACAAAGAGCATACAAAGCTCACCCTAAACACACGTGATAGAGCAAAAAGCAACCACCAAAGCACAACTCAGGCAAACAAAGGAGACTCACCCAAGCTCCCCCTACACAAATGCAAGCTCCCCCTTAACAAGTGGAGCAAACTCCCAAATTTTAAATGCAGTTTTCTGAATTTTTCATTAAGCTCACCTCTTCTCCCCCTTGTTGACAATGTATGAGGCAAGGTGAAAATGCAGAAATGCAAAACAAAGCATATAAACATCTACATGAGCTTCTCAAATAGGCCAAATTTAGTGACAAAGGCTAGAAATGAGACAAAAAGCACATATATGGATCATAACAAAGTCAAAGCATTGCCGCAAGTAATATATGGAAATATAGGCATGTGACAAAGCAAATTTTCAGATTTGAGTAATTATATCAAAAGATGGCTCACTTCAAATGTAAAAGCCTATCCATGTCACACTTGAGCCACAAACATGCATACCATTCAAAGATCATACAAGGATATCAAATTCTCGGAAAAAGATCATGGCAAACACCCATAAAGCAAAGCATGTCATGTCAAAGCACATGAGCCATGTGTCCACTTCGGGAGACTTCTCCACCGGTGAACATCATGCAACATGTTTAGCACCCATATGTGAAAGATAATACATTTTAAGCATAAACATGATGGATGGAGCATTTTTCAAGCATGCACACTTCTTTTCAAGATTAATTCATTTCATGGTACATGAAGTGCCTTTGCGGCAAAAAGAAGCTTATGCTCCTCCATGAATGCAACATAGGCTAAACATTCACAATGATATTGACCTTTGGCCCAAATGCAAGAAAGAGACATCCAAGCACAATCTAAGCATGAAAGGCACATTTAGACCAAAAAGTGACATGGATATACTACTACACATGAGTGGAGCACATTTCATCAAATTTAGTCAAGATTAGCATTTGATTCAAAAAGGCTATCTCACAACACATATATCTCAAATATTCCAAGAGCATAGCCTCACATAGCTATTTCTCCACACACATGACCAATATCTCACAAGTAGCCAAAGAAACTCAAATGAGGCATATGGAAGAAGCTCATCATCCTAAAATGCAATATGATACACATGCAACATAGGTAGATATGTACATCAAAAGGAACATGAGATATGACAAAATGCGAGACACAAATGTCAAACCTACCAAAGTCTATACATCATGATATATGATACATATGCAATGCAGAATGCATAGGGAGACAAGGAACTTGACTTAACACCAATAAAGCTCACAAGGGAACACATCAACCAAGAATTGCTCCAAGCGAGAGAAGAGCCACCAAAGGTCCCAATTGAGTACCATAGAAAAAGTACCAATTGCAAAACCGCAAAGATCCCAGTTGAATACCATAGAAAGAATACCAATTTAAGGATCACAAAGACTGCCCAAAAAGCCACAAGCCTTCTTGGAATCAAATTCCCTATCAAAAGAAGCCAAGCTCCCCCTCAACCAAGGGCAGCTAACAAAGCAAAAACTAGGAAAAGGAAGAGCAATGAAAAACTCTAAAACCAACCGAAAAGAGGAACAACAACACAACTCGAAGACAAGAAAAGCCCAAAACTACAAGGAAAGCTCACAACATGCTACACAAAGCATTGATAATATCAATTAACATAAATAGAGCATTGTAACATGATTCCACAAATATGAATAAGCATGGGCAAGCAAGTATGTCAACAAGGTACAACACTAAACCAAAATGATACCAAAGAACAACATGCCAAACAATATACAAGAACTAAACAAAGGCATGATACAAGATCACATGGATCATCCACCAACATATATTACAAAGCTAGCATGACAAGATATACATGGGGGACAAACATGCTAACAGGAAAGGTACCATCGAGCTAGACAAACATGATATGAATGAACAACATGACATATCCGAGCAATCAACCATAAAGCATGACATGATGTTCATAAATAACATCCACCATAAAATCATACAAAGATAGCAATATAGATATTCAAGATCACAAAGCTATCATGAACAAGGTGGCTAGCCTACCATGGTTTTCACACAAGCAAGACACAAGTATATACAAGGGAGGACAAGGGGAAAAGAAAACTCACTATACATGTGTACAAAAGCTTTCAAGAGCCATCCAAAACGGTGTGGAGAACCATCATGTCTCCATTGAGCTCATGTTCTCCAACCGCGTCTCCATACCTACACACAAGGAGACAAGAAAGACCGAGCCTTGGATCCCAAAGGGTTAGCAAGCACGTACTTGGGAATCCAAGATTTGGTCACACGGGTAAGTGGTGCACACGGACTATCATGTGGGTTAGCATGATGCAAATGCCGGTTGGAATGAAAAGTCTTTCGAACACCCTTGGAACCATGCCTCAAAGAAGTCACTCGCGAGGAAAGTCGAGTGCTACCACAAGCAAAAAGGCAAAGATCCTTCGGGGTCGTAGGAGAAGAACCAACACAAGCACCACGGGAAGCATGTCGCGGACCAACACAAGAAACACTAGAAGCATGTCCACGAGCATGGCCTAACTCACTAGACAGAGTGTCATAAGACCCATCCACAAATCGCGCCTTCTTAGGCTCACAAGTGTTCATGCCATGAGAAAGGCTATGAACAACCAAAGGCCTAGAGGCACCTCCTCGCCGTATTCTCCTTGCCGGCGGTAGCAAAAACTCTCTTGATGCCCATCCTTCCCACGAGTGAGAGCAATGGTACAAAGGCCTATCGAGAGGCACGGTCCGAGTGGATGAATCACCATTCTCTTGTAAGTGGGAAGTCCCTTGGGACTTAGAGCATGAAGCATCAACCCCAACATCCAACTTGGTGTCCACATTAGAATCACACGTGCCATGAGAAAGACTACGTGGCTTCTTAAAAGCTTTAGCACGCACACGTCGCTCGTGCTTGACACGGCGAAAGCAAAACTCAACGGTATGCCCATCCTTCTTGCAAAAGGTGCATTGGAACCTCGGCTTGGGAGTATGAGTTCCAAATATGTGGGAGGCACCCTTTCCATTCAAATCACCTTGGGAAACACCGGAAGAAGCAACAAGCTTAGGAGTAGCTATGGGAGAGCTATCCAAGGCACTAGCACACTTACCACCATCCAAAGACTCACACTTAAGAGAAGAAGTCGACTCCGGTTTAGAAGAAGCAAATTTAGAAGTATCAACACCGAGTGACAAGAGAAGCGAGACTCCAAACCCTTGGCACAAAGACTCTTGCACCTTGTGCGCAAAACCTCATTTTGAGACTTGAGGCGCTCACAAGTACCACATGTCATATTTCTCAAGTTATTGATTTCTTCTTCAATGCATTTAGCATATGTGGTACGCAAGAGTTCATTTTCTTTCTCAAGGTTGGCACTCATCTCATCATGCTCAACCAACTTAGCGCTCATATCCTCGCGCATCTTTTTCAAAGCCAAAACTTCACTTTCCAAATCAATGCATGAGGTGCAAACGAAATCACATGAACAAGCAACATCATTTACATCTCGCAAAGCATTATCATTATTGGAAGAAGTATGGCAAGCATCCTCAACCACAACAAAGAGCACTTGCTACAAGGCATGGATTTTATATCACAAATTTCAGCCCTAGCATGCTCAAGATCATCTACACATGTGGTGTGAGTCAATTTTAATTCATTAATTTCAGCATGCAAAGACTCACAAGAAACACATGGTAAAGAAGCACTTGTCTCTAACAAAGCAATCTTACTCCTAGCCATATCAAGCTCATCATTCAAAACACCACAAGATTTGCAAGGCATAGAAGCATTGGATTTCAACAAGTCAATTTCAGATTGCAAGTTAGCAAGAGATGATCTCAATTCATCATTCTCAAAATCAAGATTGTCGCATGCTCTTCTAAAAGCTTCAACATGCATTTTGCGCCAACTAACTTCATATTTTAATTTCTCATTTTCAGCACACAAGGCATCGCAAGATTTGCAAGGCAAAGAAGCTTTGAAATTTAACACCTTGATTTCAGATTTCAAGCATGCAATGGAAGCAATCAAAGCATCATTTTCAAGCATGCATGGTGTTACAAGAAGTGCAAGAATTCAAAGCACGAGACCTCCAATGAGCCATACCACATTTCAACCTAGTAAGAGAGCATTTCATCTTCTCATTCTTCCTACGCAAGGCATCACACAAATCTATGTTTCTCCTATGCAAGTCTCCACAATCACACTCACAATCATCCAACCTATTGCATAGGATCAAGATAGCTTTGGCAAGTGTACCTTGGTTCATGCCTCCTAGCTTGTGGTAGAGCTTGCCTTTCTTGATGTCACCATCTCGATAGTCCTCGATGAGAGATATCATCTCCTCCACTTCGGCTTCCGCCTCAACCTCCATACTCCTCCCCGCTCAAAGAACCACAAGGAGAAGAACTAGGTGCCATAAACAAAGTACCGGTTAGGATTAGCCGAAACCAAGCTCAAGGAACAAGCAACGATGCAAAGAAAGCGCTCAAAAAGCCTCAAATCTCTAACAACTACTGACGAGTTCAATAGCAAAGGATCTTATCTTTTTCCCAAAATTTTACCACTGAACAAGGAGCACCAAAGATAGAGGCACAAAAAATTTCAGCTCAAGATAAGGTGAAATGAAGCCTAGAGAAAATCCAGAAGAAACAAGACAAAGCCGCAAGAGACATAAATGAGGATTTTTCAATTATCTTCTTGATTTTTTCTGAATTTTTGAAGACCCCAAATGGAGTCACAAAACCGCTGTAAAAATTTGAGCCAAAACGGAGCACCTAGCGAAAAGTTATGCCCGTTTTACTGAAGGTATCTCAAGTTATGGTTTTCCAAGGACACAACTCCAAATCGTCGGACTCAAAACGTGCAAACCAAGGTCGCAAGCAAAAGCACCTCTTTCCTCTAGTTACCCTATGGATTCAAGACTTGTTAGAGCCAAAAGAATCCACAACCGGCTCTGATACCAATTGAAGGATCGGATGGTGACTAGAGAGGGGGGGGGAGTGAATAGGAGCCGGTAAAAATTTTTCTCAAAGAACCCGGCCTATACCCTAGTCAAAACCCGGTCACACACAAGCGTTGGAACGAATCACACACCAATCGCCAAAACAACGAGTTCTTGAAACACACGCGGAAGCACGAATGAAGGAGGGAGGAATCGAACCAAAGAGCAAAGCAACCAGGCTCTGGCGGACCGTCCGGCTGGGCAGGCGGGGCGGACCGTCCGCGATGGCCGCGCGGACCGTCCCGGCAGGTCCCGCGGACTATCCGCACCCTTGCCGCGGACTGTCCGGCCGAGCCGCGGACCGTCCGTTAAAGCGAACAGAACCACCAGAACCGACCCGAGAAAAACGGACCGTCCGCGAAGACCGGGCGGACCGTCCGCGCGGGTCACGGACCGTCCGCTACTGAAGCTCGGACCGTCCGCAAACCGGCTGCAACAAAAAACCAAAACCAAATCGGATCGAAAGCAAAGCCGAGGAAGAACACGAAGAACACGCGAAGAACAATGTACACGCGGACCGTCCGCCTGGCCCTCGCGGACCGTCTGCCAGGTGCGGACAGAGCTGAAAACGCCCGACCCCGAAAGTCAACTCCCCCAAATCATCATCGGATTTCCCAAATGGTTGAAGCTGTAGAGACAATGGTTTGGGTACTTGAAAAGCGTCACACAAGGATGCTATAGCCCAAAAATCTTGCCTCCTAACTCCCTAAATCACCGGGAATCGCGAATCCTTTGAGCACCACCAAAAGCTAGAGCACCGAACGAAAACTCACGAATCGAAGTGGTTTCCCGGCGTTTGAGGGCACAAGATCAAGCACAAAGATGCACAAGACATCTATCCATGTTTCCCTCAAAGAAATCCGGGGAGAAACCCACTCAAATCCGCGGAATCACACCGGGAACAAAGGCACGAAAACAAGCACGAAAATAGCACAAAAAGAGCTCCGAAAAAGCAATAAAAGAAATTCGGGAATAGAAAGATTGGCACAAGATTTAGAGGATGAAATCACTATGAATATCTTGTCCAAACGATTACAAGCCACTCCTAGAAATCAAATCTAAGATGGCAAAAAGCTCCAATCAAAGAGCCACTCTCCCCTCTCTCCCTCTCTCCCAAAGCACTCCAAAATGAAAGAGTACCGCCGCCTCTAGCCCAAGAGTTGGCTGAAAATTCAGCCCCCTCCTCCTATATATTGGCCCTCCGGAAAAGACCGAAGTGCCCCTACACTAGGAGTACAACACAAGCCCTCACGAACGTTTTGGTCAACACATGAAGTTCACCATCGGACGGCCGCGCATCCATCAGGCCTTCACGTCCTCCCGACGCAAGCACCTAGATCATGCCGCGTGTCACCCGCCTCGAAGCTTCCCGACGCACCCGGATACCGTCTCCGTCACGCCGGGCCCTCGGGCTCGGTTTTGAGGCCCAAACCGAGAAACCCTCCTCCGATGGTTTTGTGGCCAAACCACCAAACCCCGCGTACACGGCCCGGCCTCACCACGCCATGCGTCGAGCCCGCCAAGCCTTTCACCTCCGACGCCGGACGGTCTACTCGGTCTTGCCTCGTTCCTTGACTTGGCCACCACCGATGCACCGGCTCCATGTCCACGACTTCGTCTTGCTCTTCTTGCACCATGCGGCTCGCACTTGATCCCGTCGGCCACGGGTCCCTCGAACCAAGCCTACTTGTCTCTCCACTCCTCGGAGGCCCCGCAAGGCTAAGACCTTTCGCGCCGGTTCTTCACCCGCACCAACGCAAACCAAGCCGCAACCAACACCCGCAATACTAGGCCAAGAGTCGGTCCACACAACGTTGTCAACCACTCCTCACGAGTGCATTGACAACACACCACATAAACAATAAGGTAAATACACAAAATAAAACACACACAACACAACTCAACACTACACACACAAAGCTTCAAACCATCCGGTCAATCACTCATCACACACGAACCAAGGTACTTCCAAACTTGGTTCCTCAGGCTAGGATGCGCCGAGGGTGTGCGGCACGCCGCGGCGGCGAGCCTTGCGGCCGGCGCTCCCCCCGCCTTTGCCTTTGGGCGTCAGCCAAATGCAAAGGTTAGGGATGACGTGCGTGCGTCATCGCGGGGCCGGGGTGACGCGAGGCACGGGGTCCGCTTGTCAGCGACCCGGTCGCGCGCGCGCCGTAGGTGGCTGAGGCGGGCGGCTTGCTGGGCCAGCGAGTGGGCCTAAAGTGGCGTTGGGCGAAATAGGGGGTTGGCGGCCCGCCAAGCATAGGTGCGTTTCATCTTTTCTTTAAACTACAGACTTGATACAAATTTGAATTCCCAAATCAAATTTGAATCCACTCAAGAAATTCCAAATAAAATCCAAATGAAGATCCATCTTATCACACTAGCAAAATATAAGCCTAAAATTATTGATGGTGCCAAATTAAATCTAGGAATTCCGGGGAAGAAACAAGAAGTCATCCTTATGTGTTGCATGAGAACTTCAAATTCAAATCAAGTTTTAGAAATTTCCCATTTTGCAAACAAACCAAATCTAAGGATTGGTTGTGCAAGAGGATTTCTAGGAAGAATGAGAGAGACCAAGATAACCGACACGGAGGTGAATTGGCTTTACTCAGTTTTGATTGCCAAGCAGCCGATCGACCCCACTCACCCTATGATCACCGGTGGTGTTGTGAAGCAACATCGAGTTTGAGAGATATTGGTTCAGGGTGTTACCTCTCCATGTTGGCTATCTCTTTGACACCGTGTATTAGAAGGAACCTCCCTAGGATTTGATTATATGAAGAAAGGCAAATACATAAGTGAAGATGAGAGAGGAGGCTTCAAAGTGCCCAAAGTAAATTTGCCCCTATTGGATGGAAGATCAAGACTTTTTCTTGAGGGGAAGAATATTGGTTAGAGGAAGGACTTCTTGTGCCACTGAAAAAAAATAAAAGAGGAAGGATTAGAGGAGAAGGTTCTTCCACGACCAAGAAGTAGGTGCACAAGAAAATTATGTGGCACCATTTGGAGGAATTCCGGCGCCACCGAGTTACTCCGGTAATGTACCAATGCAAGCATGGGGGAGTGGTGCAGCCATGCCCCCACCAAATTTTGCGGTACCCAACATAGCCTTTGCGGAGTCATGTGCACATCTTCCTCAACCACAAAAACAAGTGGCCACCATTGGAGGATACGCTACAAGAAACATGCAAAATATCGCAGCCATCGAAACCAATGCAAACCAAATTGGTGAAGAAAATGCAATCATCGCTTATGAGCTTGGACGCCTTAACTTAGCACCACCGGGACAATTCATAGGAAGAGTGGTGCAATCCTATCATGAGCAAGGGTACAACAACCAAGACTATCAATATCAACCACCGGCGGAAGATTAGAGAGAGGAGGAGCTTTAATTAATCCTTCCTTCTCTTTTTCTTTAATTTTCAGCTTGTATACGCCTATGTATGCGTAGTGTTTTCAGTTTTTATTTAAATTTTCAGCATATGTGTTAATTTTTATTTCCATCATGAATAAAGTCACCACCTTGTTTTTACCTTTGCCAAAGATACAAAGTTTATGCCATAATGATATATGATTATAATTGCCACTTAGTTTATCTTTGTACTTGTTTTATGCATCATTAAGCTTATGTTATCTTAAAATGCAAATCTGAAATTATCTAAATGCTAGCATAATCTTTAGCGGAGGTTATGATAAAAATAAAGACTCATGGTGTTTTATGTCCTCTCAAAGTTTAGATGAATTAAAGATGATTTATTTTTGTTGTTAAAAGCAATGCTAACCTTGTCATAAATACCGCTTGAATGTTGCTCTACCTATCCAGAACCATATAAATATTTGAGTGCAAAAACTTAGTATACAAGGATTATTTTTGGGTGAGTTATTTCAGGCCATAATTTCTCTCGCCCGAGACTAAGAAGCTGGTCATTACTTTTTTGCGTATCTATCTTTTTGCTAGCCTTTTTATCCGTGCATTGTGTATCCCCACAACGAAGATTTCACAAACCTCATGAGATATTCACCCTTAAAACCAAAAATATCATCTTTTGTGTTTACCTCCTTGACCACAACCTATCGTTGAGTATGGATCATCAATTCAAGGAAGATCACAAGATAGTGTCAAGATTGAAGATTTCAAGTATCTCTCCAAAGGAAAAATATTTCTAGTACCTACCTTATCTCTATCACATCCTTGCCCGAGGACGAGCAAAATCTAAGCATGGGGTAGGTAAGTACAATGCAGTTTTAGAGTTCAAGGGGAGCAAAGAAAAAAGAGAGAAAGAAAGAAAAAAGTGAGTGTAAAGAAAAAAATGAGAAAAAGAAAAAATAATATGAGTATGTATCTCTACTCCTAAAAAAATCAAACTAAGACTACATTTCGTCCGCGTTTTTTCCGGGTCAGCCTCTCCTTCCCCCTCCCGCACAACCCGACCTTCTCTCTCTCGCACCGTGAACTGCCCCCGCCCACGACCCCACGACCACGACAGACCCCTCCAACCCCTCGACACTACCGCCGCCTCCCACATCTGCCTCCCCCACCTGAGCTGCCGCGCTGCCGGCGTCGCCTCCCCCATCCGAGCTGCCGTCGTCGCTGCTCCACCAATCCAACGCTCGGGCGTTCCTCCAAGACCCGCCGTTCGCGGCGCCGAAGCGGGCAGCGCCTCCGATCCATACGCCTCCTCCTCCGCCCGTCGTCCGCGCCTCCGATCCAGGGCAAGCAGCAGCCCCTTCATCTCTCCAGGCGATTCGTGGACCGCGCCGCGAATCCAGAACCTTGCCTCCTCCTCCGCCCGTCGTCTGCGCCGCCGATCCAGGATGCGACCCCTCCATCTCCGCAAGAGCTTGGCATGGGATAGTGCCTTCTTTACCAGCAAAGCTCTGTTTTATCCTAGTCAATGCCCGTGATGTTTCTTTCTTATATACAGTAGTTGTGCTTGGTTACATGCTTGTATGTTCTGCCATGTGTGCCTAGAATCCTCATGAATCTTATTGTTACCTTCTATCTGGCCATAACTGTGGTTGCTGCGTTCTTTACTCACTGGCTAAAGGTTGGAGTGATCTCTATGACTGCACAATGCCCTCGAATCACTGCCACATTTGTTATAGACTCATGTGTCTTGAATACTGCCTTCCCCCCATTTTTCTTGAGATTACTACTGTCTCTTATAGTAAATTCAGATGATGCAGATGGATAGGAGCTCTTAATAATTCCTCATCCTTACAGGTATTCTTGACACCAAGGAATTGGCCATTGTAAACAGCACATTCTGCATGACACAGGGCTCCAGGCTGCCTAGAATTGTAGAAGAAATGAGGAAGTCTGGGGATGGCCTGTTCTGGTGAGTGTAGTTGGCATCAGGCACTAATCTTAATTATGTTGCTTTTCTGGAGTGGAGAATGTGCATACATTCAGTGGACAGAGATGAAACTACGTCTCAATAGTAAAGTGCAATGCAGGCATGTATAGTTGTACACAGGAGCTAATCATATAGCATTTCCATATGAGGGTTCACAAGTATATTTTCCTAGATCAATTAATCCTTTAATTATGTCACTTTGCAGTTCTGAATTGAATAAATTGTCTTTCAAAAAGACAGCTCCATTCTGCACATTATTTTTTATATAAGTAACATACTGGACATGATTCCAAGTAGTCAGCAATAAAGTCATACTAAAATGATTGATTGATTGATTGCTCACACATACAATATATGAAGCCTTTCAGTAAAAAACTACTTTTCCTCAGCTATACGAACAAATTAACATCTACGCATAGCTCTATTTATTATCAACACCAAAGAACATTCCGTTTTTTTACCATAATTATTTATGAAACTCATCATGTAATTTATATCATTGTTAATTTATTGTGGATGAGATTAATTTATATTCAGCAGTGGCATTTACCTGTAAGTTGCTTTGTCAATTGGCAGCCTGCGTAAATACAATTCTACCAACACTGGCATACATGCAAATTAAGAAAAAAATCAAAGAAGGTAAATGTATGCAGAGTGTAAGTTACCCCATGGCCTGTTCTGGTGAGTGTAGTTGCCTGTTCTGGTGAGCGTCTTGCTGAAGACAAGTTCCAGAAGCAGCTGCCTACTGCTGGTTGGATTGTAAAGGCATACTAGTGTACGGAAGAAGGGATTCGTCAAGTTGCTGGCTTGGATTCCGTCGTGTTCCTCTGCCTCTTCATTTTCAGGTTTTTATCGTCAGCACCGTTATATTTAGCACTATTACATGTATTATCATTTCAGTTCAACTCTCATGGTTGAAATCACTTGAACAGAAATTCATAAATGCATTTAATGAATCAAACCGAAATTTTCTAATGTGTGTACACAATTCGTTATCCTGACCCGTGGTGTTACTTGATCAACCATTTCTGTTTTCTGCTCATGCGCTGATCTAGATCCGAAAGGCTCTAGATCTGCCCCCGCCGCCATCTGCTCGCCGCGGGCACCGACCTGATCGGTGCGAGGGGAGGTCCGGATCTTGGCCTCATAGAGGAGATGTGGATCCAAGTCCTCATCATCGCGGTTCAGTGGTTGCTGTTACTGGTGTTTTGTGGCCGTTTGATGTGAATATAGTTGAGTTTAAGCTTGATGATGTGTGTATAATAGATTTAGGGGTGCTAGTATCGTGTTCGTCAGCGTGTAAAATTGTTCCGGTAATGGCAATAACTCAGCCTTTTTGTTCCAGGGCATATCAGTTAGGCATAGCCACGTTGAGCACTAATTTCAGAACCTTGTAGAGGTATGCTCATTTTTTTTGAGCGAAAGCCGTGGGGCAACACCCCCTTGCAACAGGAGAAATATATTAAAAAGAGGGGTAAAGTTACAAGAAAAAGGGAAAAAGGGACTTACAACTGGCCCAACCAGAGATTAGGCAACGAGAAGGGACTAAGCAGAGAGAGAAACAACAGAAAAGACTACAGGGGCTAGGCAGAGAAGGGAGGGGGCAACACAGCAACACAGCAACAGACTACAGAGCACTAAGCCATAGTTTGATTGGAGGATGAAGGTTAGACTTGATTCTGTAGAGATGATCTAGAACCAGCGCCTTGAAATTGGCCTTCCAGACAGCGAGGTGCGGAGGCTTACTGTCAAAAATGACTTCATTTCTCTGCTTCCAAATACACCAGGCACCAATCATAAAGACCTCCATGAAGAAAGGGAGCCCAAAATCAGATTTGGCTTGCAGGATTTTCTGGTGAACACTTAGATTTTCCCCCCACACAACACCCAAAGCGAACCATCTGTTAACAGCAGCAGGGCAACTGAAAAAGAGATGGGCAGCAGTTTCTTCCTCACTGTTGCAACACATTACACAATTGTATCCATCATCCAACACTTTCCTTCTTCTTCTCAGAGTATTCCTAGTATTCAGCCTATCATTGAGAAGCAGCCAAGCAAAAAACTTGATCCTCGGGTTGCAATTGGTTTTCCAGATGTCAAGAATTGCCTTACTGGGCCTGAGTTCCCTAAACTGATACTGATAGAAGCTGCTACTCAGAAATCTACGCTGCCCCCAAATAAGATGCCAAGAATCCTTGGAACCAGGGCTGATGGGAGGGAGGTGATTGAGAAAGGTCTGTAACTCCAGAAACTCATTATAAGCAGCTCTGGTCATGGGGATCCTGAAGCAATTCAGCAAGTTATCAGTCGACCTCAGAGCAAACAGAGAAATGGCAGGATCCCGAAGGGAGATTATTATCTTAAAGTTAGAGGTATGCTCATTCAACAAGAACTAATGAAATGGATTGCCAATTGCCAGTTGGTTTTTCTAGCGTCGCCATGGCCTCCTCAATACTCTCGACGTGGCGTTAGCAACAAACTTCAGTGAGAGGTATAGTAGAGAAGAAATTTAAATCCTAACTCACCGGTCACAATTCTAAATTCAGTGAAAGGGATGGTAAAGAAGTAAATTGGGGATCACATTGGTGATCTGCTTGAAGTTGTGATCACAACAACCACGCCAATAGACTTCGTGTGCCTGGCTTGCCTCCTGTGTGCGAGAGTGTCAAGGAGGCTTGTGGTCGTGTGGGCATCTGAAATCTTCTTAGGCCGTGACAGTGAGAAAATTGATTGTGTAGGTGGGCTATTTTCATTAATTGGACTGTAATATACATAGTTTATCCCTATTGGTAGTATACATATATGTATAAACTTACAAACTAGAATTTTTTGTCCAAAAGAATTTTTTGGACAAAATTATTGGGTGTACAGCTTTACACCCATGTCCACCCCTGATGATACTATATATATACTGATCAATAGTATTTGGACCAACAGCTAATATTCATGTATCGACCTGAAGCAAACAATACCAGGGTGACTCTTGGGGATATAACTAACACCCATACCCAAGGTACAAAACAAACACCATGTAATATTCAACCATGTATTATTCTGTCGGTGTGCCGTACGTTGTTTTTTTAATTACATATAATGTTGTTGTGCTTCAAGGAGGAGATAGTCAGCAACGTCAGGAAAATGGTCCCAAAAGATGCTGAGAGGCTGAGGAATAAACAACATTTTGCTTCCATGTCGAATGAGAAAAGAAATGAGCCTAACATGAAAAAACGTGAGAGGAGGTTGGGGAAAAAACTACAGCATGGAGGTATGACCAGTTTTCCTGGTAATTTTGTTTTAATTAGATAGTTCTATTTAATTCGATTTATTTATATATCTATGCTTTTCCATAGTTGTGGATGATGGATTGGTCTATGGGGAGGGAAATCTAAATGGGGGAGTTCAGCTCAGGCGTATCCACATATTGCATCTTTACTTTGTTTCACATAATGCATAATCTGAATTGCATCTTTAGTTTGTTTAACATTATTCACAAATGAATTATTTTTTGTCCCTTATCTATGCTTTTACATAGTTCTGGATGCTGGATTGGTCGACGGGGATGGCCATCTAAATGAGGGAATCCAGCTTGCCAGTGGAGCATCAGGTGCGTCCCCACATATGGCATCCATAATTTGTTTTAATAATAGTTCATAATAAAATTAATTTATATTAATTTATATGATCATATATAGTGAATGGGGCGGGTTTCAAATATTAATTATTGGCACAAAAGTACTATTAGGATTGTCTGGTGTCATGATCCAGCAGTATAAATATGGATCAATATAGCAATCAAGATTTGTGCGTTAGTGACCCTTCAGTGAAGTATCATAGTTTCAGCTGCGATATGTTTTTTCTTATTATTTTGTTTTATCATAGTATCATAGTGACCCTTCAGTCATTAATCATACAACTATATTATTTTTCTTATCATAGACCAATACTTGCCAACTGCGCACTGACTTTTATAGATTCATATTGCATACCATTTTGGTTGGTATGCACACAGCACAATAGAGAATACTTTTCTGAACTGACCCAGAAGCAATCTTAGAGGGCTACATTTCTCGGCTCATTCTTACCCAATTCAGAAGTAGACATACGCAGTTTTTTGTAGAAACTGTATGACATATATCTAGCAATTTCCCTACATGTGATCCTCAAACATAGATCCATGCCGGGCACTGAAAGAAATAATTATTACAACACATACAGTGGAAATATGAATTGCTACCCAGCTAATTTGTTTTTAGCAGTAGCAATGATTGAACACAAGTGCTGATAAGGGTCAATAAAGCTGACACATGGGATTAGCAATAATTCTCTGTTACTGTACACACAGAATGCACAATAGCAATATGGGTCACCCAATCAAGCTGGCATGCAGCTTTTCTGCAAACGACGCACAATAGCATGATAAAAGAATTTTAAGCCACTTTTTTTAGGATGGAGTTTTACAAACTGCCAAGTGTTTTCTTTGTCATATTGCTATGCAATGGAGAACACTGCACCCTCGATGTTCCAAAGATAGAATATATATGCATTAATGCCTTTCCTTTTCAGTTGTATATAACAGTGAAAAACTACCTCCACATGCACATGTACTGAAAAGTCCCTACAATAGATCAGAGTATCAAACTGATAGACTTTATTTATAAAAGGAATTAACAAGTCATTTTCTCCAGTTATAATATTTATAGTTTCAACAAAATCATGATCTCAAACCTAGCTACTCATCATGCTAAATTCAGTTTGATACTAATTTAATTTCAAACAATGACTAATTAAATGCTGCTATGTTTAAACCTAATCGTGTTGTTATCTCTACTTAGAGAAAGGACATAATTTCCAGCATAATAGTAATTTATTCAGTTACCTGGCATTATTCTCCATGCCTATTTCATGTTGGGGGGAGTCATCTGATGTTACACAATATCATTCCAAAAGAGTTTTCGGAATTGAAAAGTGGTATGTCAGAAACAAATAATGTCCATGCTGAAATCAAGAAAATCATAGTTCCTGAATAAAAAATTTGAAAGATGCCATATAGCAACATAAGCAGCAGCATACATACAAGCTTTCCCACACTGTACAAGCAGCAACACAACACAATTTTGACCTTTAGGTATTGTTCAGATTTCTATTGTTACTTGATCTAAGAAGCTCTCTGTTCTTTTTCATACAGAAATGCATTTGAATATAGAAACACAATTGATTAGACCATGTCATAAAGCTAAATTATTTGATTCAAGTAAAATAGCTTATGTTTCTACTTGCTCATCAGACACAAGTACTTATCCATTGTTATAAAATGTTTCATGTAAGCAGTTTTTGTGGGTCTGGGATATTAATTTATCCCCAATAGAAGGAAAATTGCATGTTCAGACCTTAAATGATTTGGGCCATAGCAAGAAGCATAGGTGGCACTAACACTTAACCAACATAATAAAATCAAAGATAATGGTAGGAACCAATATACTAATGCCCTGATAGGCTTATTGGAGGAACTTGACTCTTCTATGAACATGGAACTTCGCCAGCACCCAGCAGGCTTATCCTCAAGAGGTATAGGTGCGAACAGATTGTGCGTCACATTCTCATGCATGAACTAAGACAAATTCGTATATTTGTCTTAAAATGTTTTGCAGATATTTGAACATACATAGGTTTGTAGTACATAATGAACATGGATTTAGCTGTAATAGCATACCAAGTAGTAGGATGGACTCCGAGGTGCATACTTTGGAAAGATATGCTTAAAGAAGGTATGTTAGACAACTGCCTCATTGCTACCAACCCAAAGTCACCATTTTCTCCACTGCAGAAGGCACAACATAAACTTAGCACTGGATAGAAATTGCTATCATAATTGGTGGGCGGTGAATGACAACAGACCTGCAAAGGATAACAGGGAGAAATCAATCTGTTGTAGTTACTCCCATGTCATTGGGTCACCGCTGGATGCACCCCATTCACCTGCTGGCCACCCCTCCATCGGATTCTGAGCACACGCATATGCACGACACCATCCACGTCACCCAGGACGTGGCAAAAGATCTGAACTTGCACCCTGTTTTTGAAGGATGACAACCAAGTCCAATTTTTTGGTAGCAAGTAGAGGATAGCACAGGATGCATGCAAATTTGACTAACATGGATGGATAGCCCGAGGGGGCGTGCCATCATGGAGGGCAGCCGGTAGGGGGGATCGCCGGTGTGGTGATGCATATGTGGCGCGGCGAGGCACCGATGGAGGACCGCTCTTCAGTCCCTCCCCCGCAGATGACAGTGGCTGCAGTGGCGCCTTGGGGAGGTGTCGAGGTTTGGGTTCCGCGGGCAAAAAAAGATGCGGGGGTACGGATGGGTAGAGGTGGCCAGGTTCTGGCCAGCCGCTCTGGTGACGGACGATTGTCGGAACTCACCGCCTGCTCCGACGGGCAACGCTCGAGGCGGAACGACAACGAAGATGGACGGCGGCACACTGAGCCAAGCGGATCGGGCGGCAGCAGTGCCGGTGGCATGGGAGGTTAGCGGTAGTGGCGTGGTCGACATCGGTGGTAGCGGTGCCGTGGTTGGATGGAAATGGTGGCTTAATGGAGTACGAGTGACGGCGGCGGTGTGAGGACGGTTAGGGTTTGGGAGGGCATCGAAGATGGCGGCGAGAGACGGGATGGAACAGAGGATGGGCGCGGGGGCGCAAACGGGATGCGGGATTGGGGGCCCCTGTAGTCGGGGCGTGGTACTGGGGTGCGGTAGAAGGCTGACCCGTGGGGGCTGACCCGCGGGAGCAGAGAAAAAAGGCGGACGGAATTTTAGTCTTACTTTCATTCCTTTTAGGGAACTGGTACTCTTGACTAAAACAATTTTGAAATGACCGGATCCTTGATGTTACATTGGGCTTAATATTTTGTTTGCCCATTGTGGCGTGCCATTTTAGGAGACGATAATAAAATGGTCTCCTCTAGAGAACAGAGGAATCGGAAGGCTAGGGAACATTATGCAACAATGTCTCGTGAACAAAGGGCTATGTTAAATAAGAGGCGGCGGGATTCCCATGTTGCAAAAAATGTTGAAAAGAGGCTATTTAGTACTCCTCAGGAGAAGAAGGAGAAACGAAGGAAAATAAACAAGAACTATCAAACTGTAACGAAAGAACATCGAGCAAACACCTTGCATCCTGACTCCATTGCCATGGAAAACCCTCAATGGAAACCAGAACTTTTATTGCCTTCTGGTGCTAGGCCTACCTCAAGAGTATCGGAAGAGATGGTGATCCTCGATTTCAGTGGCAGTCCTATCTATGTCGAGGCAGAAGTACGGGAACCTCCACAGTAAAATGAAACCCCGGAGACATTTCTATCCAACACTATCCATACAGCCCACCTAACTCCAGGATTGCGAGAATCTCGACGAAACCGTTGTAATCAGGAGTTTGAATCAACCATTGGAAGAAACACCAATGCGACCACAAGTGAAAACGAGAACATTGCGAGTCAGCCGACACAGTCGTGTGTTGTTGACAATGGTAAACTACCTTCCAACCTATATGTTATTATAACTGATGAGTTAATAAACATTTAACCAAATCGTGTGTTTTTTCATGTGTTTTAATGTTGTATATATAAAGGTGTCACACAAACCTACCCTCCGGCTGATGGAACATCAGATGCATTAGGAGCAGGTAACAACATTACTTGCTTCTGGTCGGTAGACACTCTTTCCACGTCTCACCTACCATCCAATCTTTGTAGGTACTTTCGAACATGCACAGCGTAATGAAAGGTGTCCTCAAACACAACCATTCGTGGTTGATGAGCCTGATTCTATGCCACCACGTGATTTGCACATATACCCTTGTCAAGGTATGTGTTTATGACACACATACTCTTTCCATTAAAGTTGTGTATATTCATGAATGTTCGTCTCACGACTGAAGTCACATGTGGTTTCTCAGATGGTGATGTAAACATCGTATTCGACGAGGACGAGGAAGAGGACGAAGGGTTTCTTTTCGCAGGACAAGGTATACATCGCTGCAATTATCTCACGTTAAGATTTCATTAAAACCAACATATAGCACCCTTGACATATGATTATCAGAGGATGATGATGATGCCGTCGTGGATGATGACCTCACGAGGGGTGATGAGGATACTATTGAATCGGATGCACCAGATCCATTCTGTGGGGTTTACGCCAATGTCCCAAAAGAGGGTCACGTGCTGAAGCCAGTAGATAATTGCGAGTTCTGCAACACCAAGAAGTTTGAGTATGAACCGCCAGGATTCTGCTGCCATAGTGGAGCCATTCATCTATCCACCCCCGAGACGCCCCCGAATGAACTCGTGCGGTTGTGGACGACCTCTGACTCAAATGCCAGGCATTTTTGTGACCAAATCAGATATTTTAATGGGCACTTCTTCTTCACTTCTCTACATTGTAATATTGATGGTGCGACCACCGACACTCGGAAGTGTCCCATATACAACTTCTGTGCGCATGGTGCCCTTTACCATAATCTTAAAAACTTTGGCAAAGAAATAAAGTATGAACCTAATCACCTCGAGCTTTATTTCTACGATGACGATCCTAATCTTGATTATAGGCTCAGCAAGTGTCGTGAGAAGACTAACAGAAATATAGAGAGGTTATTCATACGTTGGTAAACATCTTCAATAGTGGTGTTAATCCCTACTCGGATCAACTTCGCACTATGGGAGAGGTAGAGGATTTTTCCGATTACCATATCGAGTTCAACTTGATCAACGATTGGACCAGAGAACATACAACAAGCCTTTAATGTCAGAGGTTGCCGCCGTTTGGATTGAGGGGAGCGAGCATCGGGGCCAGTTTGAAAATAGTGTCATTCTCCACGGGAAGGATAGGTCAAGGAAAGCCATTCGGTCGTATCATGGCTGCTACGACCCCCTCTCGTACCCGCTTTTCTTTCCAAGGGGAGAGTTCGGGTGGCACAACTGCATTCCCAAAGTTGGTGTGACTGAGGCGCAGGTTAACAGAGCCTGAGCGATCCACAAGCAACGTGCTCAGGGGGGTGGTGATGATGAAGTGGGTAATTGCATATTTCCTCTTAACAAATATGACCCTATTACCATGCATCATGATATTAACTGATAGCTTTCCCATGGTAGGGTCTACCGGGAATAAATGTGTTTCAGTTCTTGATTACTATTCGTACAGGTTGCAGATGCGGCCTAGCATTTTCAACCCGATATTATACGGCAAACGTCTGTTCCCGCAGTTTGTTGTCGACACTTATGTGAAGATAGAATCTTCGCGTCTGGACTACTATCGAAACAATCAGGATATCATGAGGGCTGACTTGTACCAGGGTTTGGTTGCAGCTATCGTAACGGGGTGGAAGACGCGAGTGAGGTTGGGAAGCGTACGGTTCTATCACCGACGTTCATTGGTGGTCCCTGTGATATGAGGCGTCGGTACATGGACGCGATGGCGCTGGTTCGGAACTACGGCAAACCGGATGTCTTCCTCACCGTGACATGCAATCCGAATTGGGATGAAATAAAGAATGAACTATGTCCAGGACAGTGCGCCCAGGACCGTCCAGATCTCGTGGCTCGAGTGTTCAGAGCCAAGTTGGAGGAGCTGAGGCAGCGGTAGTTGTACAACAATATACTTGGGAAGGTTAAAGCCTATGTATATGTTGTTGAGTTCAAGAAGAGGGGCTTGCCGCATGCACACTGGCTGCTAATAATGCAGAGGAAGTACAAGATCACTTGCCCAGAGCAGTATGACATGATTATCTCTGCAGAGCTACCCAACAAGAAGGAGTACCCTGAGCTCTAGAAGATGGTCACAAAGCATATGATGCATGGACCACGCGGTGTGCTTAATCCAAGTTGCCCATGCACAAAGGACCGTAGTTCATGCAAGAACTATTACCCGCGACCATTCTGTGATTCGACATCGCAAGGCAAGGATTTGTACCCAAGGTACTGGCGGCGCGATGATGGTCGTAAGGAAATGGTTCGAGGTCACATGCTGGACAATCGACGGGTTGTCCCGTACAACTCGTATCTCATACGTACTTTCAACTGCCGCATTAATGTAGAGGCATGCAGCAGCATTAAGTCCGTGAAATATCTATTCAAGTATATATACAAGGGTCATGACAGAGCATCTGTCGCTGTTAGGGAAAATGGAATAAAAGATGCCAATGGAACGTTGATGAGATCACGGAGTACAGAGAGGCTCTGTGGGTGGGGCCTCCAGAAGCGATGTGGAGGATATACGCATTTGATTTACACCAGTGTCACCCACCCGTGCAGGCGCAGTAGTGGCATCTCCCTGGCCAGCATATAGTTTCATTTCACGTACGGAACAAGATTGAACGTGTTTTAAAAAAGCCGCGTATCGAGGAGTCAATGCTCACAAAATGGTTCAACTACAACTACCATCACCCTGAAGCTCGCGAAATCTTATTTCGTGACTTTCCACAGTATTATACCAGGAATGTGATAGATAAATGTTGGCAACCAACGAAAAACTCGTTATACCAGGTCGGGAGACTCGTATCTGCAAATCCGGCAGAGGGCGAACGTTATTTTCTTCGGGTCCTCCTAAACCATGTTCCAGGAGCAACGTCATGGAGGCACCTTAGGACTGTGAATGGTGTGCATTATGATTCGTTCCATGATGCTGCTTCTGTTGCAGGTCTGATCGAAGATGACAACACGCTTGACGAATGTCTTACTGAAAGTAGCATGGTCCAGATGCCATCCTCATTTCGTAGGTTGTTCGCTACAATACTGGTGTTCTGTGAGCTGAAGGATGTGGCCAGTTTGTGGACAAAACACTTTGACGCAATGGCAGAAGACTTCAAGCATAAGAATCCAAACCCTCATTGGGTGGAACAGATGGTTTTGATTGACATCAGGAACATGCTGCAATCTATGAAATCTAGGGATAACGACAAAGACATAAATAAGTTCCCCTTACCAAAAATAGATGATGCATTTGATGACGCTAGCGCGGTCCCTCGAGAGATATTTGAGGAGACCAGCATTGACACGAATCTAGAATATGTGGGATTATCCGCTCTACTAATTGAGGAGCAAAGGGTTGCCTATGATGAGATAATGTCCAAAGTCGACACAGAACAAGGTGGTCTATTCTTTGTAGATGGACCAGGCGGCACAGGAAAGACTTTTTTGTATAGAGCGCTTCCCGGAACTGTTCGCAGTCAGAACAAAATTGCCGGTACTACTGCTACATCTGGTGTCGCAGCATCTATAATGCTTGGTGGGAGGACAACCCACTCACGTTTCAAGATTCCCCTAACACTCGACGATAAATGCAGTTGCGGCTTCACAAAACAGTGTGGAACTGCCAAGCTGCTGCAGCAAGCGTCTCTCATCATTTGGGACGAGGCGTCTATGACGAAGAGGCAGGCTGTGGAAGCACTAGACTATAGCATGCGTGATATAATGGATTGTAAGGATCTTCCATTCGGTGGGAAGGCAGTTGTATTTGGTGGAGATTTCACACAGGTCCTCCCTGTTGTACGTAAAGGATCCAAGGCTCAAATTGTTGGTACTTCCTTGCGAAAGTTGTATCTTTGGGAGTTCATGCGGCATCTTAAGATCGTGCACAACATGAGGGCCCAAAGTGACCGATGGTTCGCAAATTATTTGTTGCGCATTGGTAATGGCACAGAGGAGGTTAATGAAGATGGTGATGTATGACTTCCTGATGAAATATGTGTCCCGTACACTAGGGAATCCGAGAAAGATCTAGACACATTGATCGAGAGCATCTTTCCAAATCTCAATGCAAACATGACAAACAAGGATTACATCACCCCCAGAGCCATTTTATCCACACGTAATGATTGGGTGCATAATATTAATTTGAACATGATCAACAAGTTCCAGGGTGGGGAGATGTTGTACCATAGTTTTGACGAAGCGGTTGATAATCCTCATAACTATTATCCTCAGGAGTTCCTTAAGCGGTTGACTCCCAACGGGCTACCTCCACATGTCCTGAAGCTCAAGATCGGCTGCCCAGTAATGTTGCTTATAAATTTAGACCCTGCCAACGGACTTTGCAATGGAACGAGGCTGGTGGTTAGAGGGTGCCAAAGAAACTCAATAGATGCTGAAATTGTTTTGGGGCAGCATGCCGGGAAGAGGGTTTTCCTTCCTCGGATACCCTTGTGACCCTCTGGTGATGAGATGTTCCCATTTCAATTCAAGAGGAAGCAGTTCCCTATTAGGCTTAGCTTCGCCATGACGGTAAACAAGTCACAGGGTCAAACAATACCAAACGTAGGACTATACTTTCCCGCACCTGTTTTCTCCCATGGTCAGTTGTATGTTGCCATGTCAAGAGCCACTAACCCAACAAACGTCAAGATCCTTGCCCTCCCGCCTAATGCAGAGGCAGAGGAGGAAGAAGCTAGAAGGCAGGAAAATAAAGAAGCAAAAAAGAAAGCAAAGGGCATGGGAAAACAAAATGGGGTAGTCAAAAAACAAAAAAGAGTATTACCGGTCAATGGCACGTATATGAAGAATATTGTATACAAGGAGCTTTTGACATTGTAGGTAATGTAATATGATGTTTATTTTTTTCTTCATGCCTAACTTACGTATTAATGCGTATTTGGAAAATAAATGATGCCATTTAATGTTGCTGCTTTATCTTCTTTACGTAAAATTAAATGCTCTATGATGCCATTCATGGTATGCTGGAGATCAAGAAGGAGGTCGCTGGGGCAGGGGAGGTCACACTGCAGGACTGGGTTGGGCCCTCGGATGCCATTGAGGGGTATGTGCCCCATCATGACCGCACTACCGAAGGTGAGCACTCCACAATTTGCATTTCACTCACAGCTGCATTTGATTTTGTAATTGCGAGGATGACAATAGCTAGGTGCTATTACCTTCACTTGCGTGGCATTTGTTTGCCTTCGTGTTGAAGTAGAAATATACATGTATATGAAGAACTTGGGAAGATTGAACTGGTTTCCAAAATAACTACCTTGACGATAGAGCACATGTGATTTATAGAGTGCCCGCTATCTGTTCAACAACCTTGCTCTGAGATCCGATTGCAATTCACATGTGATTTATAGAGTGCAATCACTTATCACTCCGCTATGCATTCAAATTGATGATAGAGCACATTTATGTTCTGTCTTTCATGCAATTAAACTTTGCATGTGGCCAGTAGCAAGCCCTCCCTTCAGCTCTGGGTGTTTTCATTTCTACTTGCATATTGTGGACCATACAGGTCATCATAGGTCATGAGAAGCTCTACTAATGCACTGGTATTGCAAGTCTTGGCGTTCTGTATCTCTGTTATTACTATAGCCATCTTTGAATGTCATCATGCATTACATCGGCATTATTTAGGTTCCATTGTTTACTAGAAGTGTGCTACTTTCGTGAAAGGAAAAAAAACTGTTACATTTTCATATAATATGTTGCCAAATTCTTACATGTCATAAAACCTTAGTTCAAAGTTTTTAATCTTAGGGATGTGAACTTTGAGATCATTATTGTGGATGATGGTAGTCCAGATGGAACTCAAGACATTGTAAAACAATTGCAGCAAGTATATGGTGAAGATCGTGTTGTAAGTATCTTCTAAAATACAGCCCTGCTCGATCAGCTTGTATCTGATTGTATCTGTGGTCTCAATTTGTTTTACAATTTCGTACCATGGCTTAATGCATTGTCTTTGGCCTGACGGAATGCCAGTTACTGCGAGCTAGGCCAAGGAATTTAGGACTTGGTGAGTTTAGAACTCTGGTTTAAGTTATTAATAATTTATGCCATCCATTTGTGTTAAGTAGCAATGGCAAATGTCCAGGTACTGCATATTTACATGGATTAAAGTATGCCTCAGGGGAATTTGTTGTTATCATGGATGTGGACCTATCTCACCATGTATGAACCTTCACCTCTTACTTTTTTTTCTGTTTAGAATATTTTTCTTCCTAACTTGCTAACTTTTTTCCCACTTTGAACAACCAAAGTACTTGCCAACTTTTATTAGTTAAGAATCTTGTTTCTGAAGGGATAAGAGTTATTAAATTTTTCAATCTAATTGATCTGAAAAGTATCATTATATACACAAAAAATAGGAGTGCCACAGACTTGGAATCCAATAGTTGGCCACTTTGGGCCGTTCAGTGAGGCTACTAGCCTAGAAGTATGTTTATTTTTTAATCATGTTCTTTCTTTAACCAGGAAACAAAAGGAAACTGGTGCTGATGTTGTAACTGGCACATGTTATGGTAAGAATGGTGGTGTCCATGGTTGGAATCTCATGCGCAAGCTAACTAGCAGAGGACCAAATGTTCTTGCACAGACTTTACTACAACCTGGAGCTTCAGATTTGACTGGATCGTTCAGGTGGACCTTTGTTTATCTCGAACAGAATAAACACATTTTGATCACTGTATTTTGATGAACATTAATTTCTTGATAGGCTATACAAGCGAGATGTCTTGGAAGATTTAATCTCCTCATGCGCTAGCAGGGCTATGTCTTAGAAGATGTCTTGTTAGGGCTACTAGGAAAGGTTACAACATTGAAGAGGTTAGTTACTGCGCTGTCCCATTTTCCATTTGTGTAACAGGAGTATCAGATCAGCTATTCATCTCTTGTCCATGGTAAAATAAAATTTCATTTTCTTCACCTCTCCAGGTTCCAATAACAAAATTCAAGATTTACTAAGTTATCTCCTACTAAGAACAAAATTCAAGATTTACTTAATTTGAGTTACATTTTCCCGCTTTTTGGTTTGTGAAGTCCAGTTAATTGAAACTATTAATGAGATTATCATTGTGGAACCAGTAACTTCAGATTATCGGCACATGGCTGAAATTATAGTACCCATGTATTTCTAGAAAAATGTTGTAACTAATAAGCTATTTGTTGGTTTTCTTTGCAGGAATTAAATTGTTTAAAGTTTATAATCTGAGTTTTGGTGCAACTCTGAACTCTGAAGCATAAAAATAATATCATAAGACCGTTGAATTGGGTGTGACAATAGGTATGTCCTTCATGAGAAAACTTATTTGATGTTGTTCTGGTACAAACATGAAAACCCACCTAATTATAATACTCACAGTGGCAAATATCTATGTGATCAGCAAAATGATATATAACTCAGTTATCAATTAGGGTGGTATAAGCTGAGTCGAACATGGTCAACTTTACTTATGCAAGCAATTTTGTTCTAATCTACAATCTCAATGCTAGGGGACCCAGAACTGAATTTATTTAAATTTTTCTATACAGTCTTTGGATCAATGATTCTGAGCTTGTTCTAAAAAGGATTTGAGACTGGAAAATTTTAAGCTTTTGTGAAGCACTAATTGAGCTCACTTAAGTTGAATCGAAAATAGTTGAGTTTGATATGGTGAATGATTTGTTGACAAAAACTTTGCAGAATAAAAGGAGATTATGCATAGCAATGTTGTGGCAGGATGTTGGGGTTGATGTGTGTCAATTTTGTTCTAAGCTACAGTCTCAATGCTAGAGGACCCAAAACTGAATTCATTTATATTTTTTCTATATGGTCTTTGGATCAATGATTATGAGTTTCTTTTAAAAAGGATTTGAGAATGGAATTCCATGCATTTTCCTATGACATTATGTTCCATTGCCTCAGCTATGAGAATGAGTTCCGATCTGCGAGACTTATGTCTTTATGAGGATTTCTTGTACTATAATCCTGTTCTTGTGGTAAGTTTATTTTACCACCTTCTTTTGTCATGCAGAACGGTTGCTACCTATAAAAAAAGAAGAAAAATTAATTGTCTGGCAATTGTACCTATGTATCTATATTAATCTTATGGTCCTTCTCATTACAGGCCTTGATGATTTGGTATGGGTAGTAAATTTATGGGTTTTCTTGCAATGATCGGTCAACTATGCTAAAAGGGTTTTTTTATCTCACCAAGAGATACAAAGGATATGTTTTCAGACTATTATCTTTGCACTTCACATTTTTAAACTTGATTCTTGATTTGGAAAGCATTGTTTCTCGTGGAAATATATACGTAGTGCTGACTTGAGAAGTTATAGACAGCGAGGAGAGAGTAGTATTGATTCAATATTGTACTTGAGGCCTTTTTTTCTTCAATAATAATGTAGGGAACAAGTTGGGTGTTATGTCAAGAATCTGAATGTTTGAATAATTTTTTATCCTTAATGATATATGCACTAATGTTTGTTAAGCTCACCATTTTCTTTCTTGCCGTAACCCGGTACATTCCGCAATTCAGCCACACCTATATTTTTTTTATGAGAAACCATGTTCATCCTCCATTCATATGCAATATGTAATTTTTATTGTTGGTTGTCTCTAAACCCATCAGACGTGCAGTTTTCCTTCCGACGGGTTCTCTAGGAATATTTGGAGAATAATTGAATTGGTCTAACAGATCATCCTCCTCGACAAAGCTGAGATGCCATATGCACTTGAAATAGCAAAATCTTTATTTTGTATATTGTACAAAAAGTTCGTTAGCAAAATCTTAACTAGGATCTTGGATGATATATTTATTCCATATTTGCACCTGGTTTCACGTAATCATTTGTTATTTTGTTGTATCAAATGTGTATTCAATATAAATGATTTGTTGTAAGTAGCAACGCACGGACACGATCCTGTGATGTCTTAATTTGAGAAATATAATGTCATAGTATATAAATTTAATTGTATATTTTTTATTGCGTTGTAGACATTTGGATGTCCGTAGCAACGCACGGGAACGAACCTAGTGATATAAAAATAAATAAAGTGAACTCCCCGGTTCTCTAAAGTGCATTAGAAATTTCAAAGTTTCAAGATTAAAAGATCCAAACTCATCTTTCCGACCATGTGCAATCCAATAATGAGGACTTCCTTTGTGCCTCGGGATCACTATTTACCATTTGCACATGTCCACCTATCTCAGAGTGTGTGCATTTTTCTCTTCTCCTCCTTGATATAACATTATTTTCTAATGACCTTTTTGACGAGTCTCGGTAAGACCATGAGAAGCTTATCTTATTTTGACAACATCTCATTTATAATATCTTGATAGGACTAAACTTTCCCAAAAAGCTCCATATAAAAGCCTACCACATATATATGTTATGAGAGGAATATATATGCTTGAGAGACAAGTTGAGATGAGAGTTCATGAGCAAGATGCATGGCGGCTTAAATTTTTGAACATGTTTTAGCTCTTTTTCATCTCGTTCGTTATTTCAAAAATTCTGAGATCCATTTGAATTTTGGGAGCATGTTAATACTTGTGGGATAAGCTTAATTAATATCTACCCTCCGCAGGGATGAAAGCTAGTACATTATGAAACTTTAACGAATTAAACTTTTGAGAGCATTATGTTTTCTCGTGTATGATCAAGTGAAGGTCTGAACAATGAAGGGCAACAATGATATCCATCGAAGGCTTAGTCGAGGACGAGCAAGGCTTAAGGATGGGGGAGATGTTGACGGTGAAATTCCGTCAACCTAGCCACGAGTTTGCCTTCGGTGTTCGCATAAGTTTTATATCTTATCCATTGGTACAAACCCCCTTGGTATAACAAGTTCGGTTGTGCATGTCGGTTTTGGAGTTTAATGTTTATGCAGGGTTTTAGTGTTGAAAGCGAGACTTTCGGGATAAGTTCATCAAGGACATCATGACAAGACCTTGAAGCCCAGTAGAAGTCAAACAATGAAGTAAACATGACTCCAACAGCCCAGGGACCCAACTCGAGAAGATGAAAAACTCCGAGGACCTAGTCAGAAAACTGTCGAATCTTTCATGACAAGGAGCTTCATCCAATCCGAAGAGAAACCGTCAACAAGGGCCCACATGCAGAAGGGGGGAAGGATCTAGAAGACTTGGGAAGCAACACCGGGCAAAGGAGGCTGCAGACTGGGCCGAAATGGGCCCAGGCCAGCCGGCCCAGCCCACTTCGAGGCCCAGTCACCCCCACTATTTATAGCCCTGAGGCTAAGAGCCACACATCAATTCATTCGTCATCCGCCGCCGAGGAGCAAAGAAGCTGGAGGGACACCATCTCGGAGAGGAGGGTCATGCTAGTTGTCTAGGGTCTCCTAGCCGACTTGGGAACCTTGCATGGAATACCACATCGGAGCTCCGGACCAAGGATCAAGATCAAGGTAGGATGCCGGTGGTGATCTTGTACATGTTATCATTCATGGCGAAGTTTTATAGTGAATCTGATTTCTAGCGATCAAGTGTCTTCTCGATGATTTTGTTCTCCCTTGGTTTTGCTTCTTCCCCAATCTGTACTTAAGATAGATTGCATAGGGTGCTCTTGTAGCCGCAGTGGCTAGAGGTGCATACTAGACCGACCATGTGATTTCCACTTGTTTTTATCGAACTCGCCCTAGGCTAACCCGCACGAATAGTGGTGCATTGTGATAGAACGGTGGCTCCAAAAGGTGGGCGTCTTCAGAATCTGATCGAAGGCCACGGTTTAAAGATGCTTTTAGTGAGATTCGCTTTTCTATCTTCATCTATCTTGTTTAAAGCTACAACATAAGCATGATCCAGACTCTCTAGATTGGTTATCTCTTTGCTTCCTCTTGCTACCTCTTTAGCAGATTAGATTAGATGTGTTCTCTTGATGATCTCTTGGATTAGATGCAACTTGGCTCTTCAAAATATAGCTTTCCTTGCTTTACTAGATTGAATCCTTGTGTTGCACATTGTTCCACGGATTCGATACCTTGGATTCTCACACTTAAGGGAAGAAGGGTCCATTGACTATGACGGGGATTTGCTCACTTGCAAATCCATATAAAGTTTAATACAAATATACACCGTCAACAAAGCTCAACCTTCAGTAGTGGGTCCTGTAGGGTTAGCTATTGGTAGCATATGTAGTATAAATAAAGTTGTTAAGAACTTTTTTAAGTAATGAATGAAAGTTATCCACGATGTGTGTGCAAAATGAGTACTCGTTGCTGCTACTTGAAGTTAAGTGTGCAGGGTACCCAACCAAGGAAATATCGCGAGTGGTAGCACTCGACAGTGGATGCCTGATCGAGAGGAGCAGTAAATGAGTTGATTAGAAATCAAACTTTATTACTGAGAAAAGAGTACACCTGGATGGCCATGGCTGTTTACAAGTGAAGTCGCCCGGACCTGGAGATCGCTTATGGCTAAGTGGCGCTAGGACCCATGGACGCTTACAGCTGAAGATCCGTTAGTAGCCATACAGGCTGGATCTGGAGTACATGGTCTTGTAGACTGCCGCTAGAGTCCTTGATGCTCTGAGCAACCCGAGATCCGTTAGTAGCTGGTGACACTGGATCTTGGAGTGAAGTAGTCCGGAGACTGGTGCCTGGACCAGTAGGCCGCTTACGGCGGGGAGTCGAGGAGTAGTTGTACAGGCTTGGACCCTAGAGTAGTCGAGCGACACACGTAGAATCAACAGAGCTGGTCGATGTTCCACGAGTTGCTAATGTCATCGCCTTCAAGTGTCTGGAGGCGGTAGGAGCCTGGTCCGGTCACCTTGGGGATTGAGAAGGGACCTTCCCATGGCGAGCTGAGCTTGTGTAGTCCTTCCGTATTCTGGATGCGGCAGAGGACTAGATCACCAATGTTGAAGGAGCGTTCCTTGACGTTGCGATCATGGTACCGTCGGATACCCTCTAGGTACCTTGCTGACTGGACGACGACGGCGCAGTGAGCTTCTTCAAGTCCATCGATATCAACTCGTCTATTGTCTTCTAAGATGCCTTCGTTGTACAATTCCACTGCCGGCGATTCCCACATTACGTCGGTACGTAGGATAGCTTCGGAGCTGTAGATCAGGAAGTAAGGTGACTTCCCTGTCGGCTTGGTGGGTTGCATACGAAGCCCCCAGAGTGCATTGGGTAGTTTCTTGATCCACTTGCGCACTTTTGTATTAGCAACATCGTGCAGTCGCTTCTTGAGAGCATCGAGTACCATCCCGTTGGCACGTTCGACTTGTCCGTTGGCCCGAGGATGGGCGACTGAGACATACCAGACGTCGCTCCCGCTGTTTTCGTAGTACTCACAGAACTAGTGATTGTTGAAGTTGGAACCCAGGTATGTGATGATGCGGTTGGGTAGTCCGTAACGATGCATGAGCTCGTCCAAGAAGTCGAGTACGCTGTCGGCCTTTGGGCAAGTGACCGGCTTGACTTCAATCCACTTGGTAAACTTGTCGATAGCCACTAGAACTCTGTTGAATCCTCCTGGGGTAGTCGGAAGAGGCCCATTCATGTCGAGTCCCCAGCAGGCGAAAGGCCAGGTTGGTGGGATGTGTTGTTGCTTGGCAAAGTACTAACACTCGTGACACCTTCTGACGATTTCCTCAGCATCGCCTAGAGCTGTGGGCCAGTAGAAAGCTCATCAGAAGGCCTTGCTGCCAAGTGTGCAGGAAGACGAGTGGTTGCCACAGACGCCATTATGGATCTCCTCCAAGATGTCCTTGCCTTCTTCTCAGGGAACGCACTTCATGAGTACTCCAGAAGTGGGACCCCACCTGGAGATCTTGTCTCCGACTAGTACATAGGACTTGGCTTGGTGGACGAGTTGCTCGGCCAAGTTATTGTTTAAAGAAACCTTCTGCTAGCAGATGTAGTCGATGAAGGGTTGTCACTGGTCCACGTCGACCATCATGACCTCCTGTCCAGGTTGAGAAGGCACTGGGTCAGTGGTCGTGGGCGTCGGCTCCGGGATGGATCGTTCGTGAAGCTCGTGGACCAAGACTCCTGCGGGAACTTGTACGCGAGTAGAACCAAGCTTTGATAGTACATCCACTACAACATTGTTGTCGCAGACGACGTGGTGGAACTTGAGACCGCAGAACTTGTTCTCAAGATTACGGAATTCTACGTAGTAGGCGTCCATGTTCTCCTTGTTGCTATCCCAAGACTTGTTTACTTGGTTGATGACCACCGCGGAGTCGCCGTAGACTAGTAGTCGCTTGATACCCAATGATATTGCGAGGCGGAGCCCGTGTAATAGAGCTTCGTACTTGGCTTTGTTATTTGAGACTTTCCAGAACATCTGCAGGACGTACTTGAGTTGTTCGCCCTTTGGAAAAATCAAGAGCACCCCTACACCTGCGCCCTCGATCTTGAGTGAACCGTCGAAGTACATCACCCAATGCTCTGGTCGCTCGGTTGGAGTTGGTAGCTGATTCTCTCGCCACTCTGCCATGAAGTCAACTAAAGCTTGAGACTTGACGGCTGTGCGTGGCTTTAAGTTGAAGTTCAGGGCGCCGAGTTTAACTGCCCATTTGGACATTCTTCCAGTAGCATATTAGTTTTGTAAGATGTCATTGATCGGGTTGTCGGTGACCACGGTGATCGAGTACTCCTGGAAGTAGTGACGTAGCTTCCGCGAGGTGATGAGCACTGCATAAAGTAACTTTTGCACAGGCTGGTAGCATGTCTTTGACTCTGACAAGACCTCGCTAACGCAATAGACTGGTCACTGTACTAGGTAGGTGTGGTCGTCTTCCTGCCGCACAATGATGATGGCAGTACTGACCACATGTGCAGTCGCAACGAGGTAGAGCAATAGTTGCTCCGGTTTGCGAGGAGCCGTGAGGACTGGTGGCTTGGACAGGAAGTCTTTAAGCTGGGCCAAGGCTTGATCCGCCTCTAGGGCCCACACAAACTTCTCTTGGTGTTTGTGTAGCTTGAAGAAAGGTAGCCCCTGTTTCCTAAGCCTCGAGATGAATCTGTTCAACGCTGCCATGCACCCGGTGAGCTTCTGCACGTCTTTGATGCAGGTTGGAGCTATCATATTGGTGATGGTGGAGATCTTCTCGGGATTGGCTTCGATGCCGCGATGGCTGATGATGAAGCCGAGTAGTGGGAGTGTTCGGCTGATAGAATGAATAGTGCTCAGCTAATAGAATGAATAGTATTATGTGAGAGGAAAGAGGTAGAAAGAAGCCAGCCAAGCACTATTCATGTGCCAGCCGAACAAGCTCAGTTTCCCTGAGGGTACGCCGAAGACGCATTTGTTGGGGTTGAGCTTCCACTGGTACTCTCGTAAGGATGCGAAAGTCTCTTCAAGATCGGCAATGAGCGTGTCGGAGTTTCGGGTCTTGACGACCACGTCATCCACATAGGCTTCGACGTTCTTGTTGAGCTGCTTCTTGAAGCAGGCCTGGATAGCTCACTGGTAGGTGGCTTTGGCGTTTTTCAACCTGAACGACATCGTTGTGTAGAAGTAGGTGCCGAACGGGGTGATGAACGCGGCCTTCTACTGGTCTTCTTCCTTGATCACAATATGGTGGTACCATGAGTAGCAGTCGAGGAAGTAGAGCAGGTCGCAGCCCTCCATATAATCCATGACTTGGTCAATCCACGGCAACCCGAAAGGGTCCTTGGGGCAGTGATTGTTGAGATCGGTGTAGTCGACGCACATCCTCCACTCGTTTGTGTTCTTCTTTTGAACGAGGATAGGGTTAGCAAGCCACTCAGGATGGAAGACTTCTCTGATGAAGTCGACTGCGAGTAGTTTGGCGAGTTCCTTCTTGATGGCATCCCATCGGTCGTCGGCAAAATGGAGGAGGTGTTGTCGTTTGGGTGTAGCTTTAGAATTGACATTGAGTGAGTGCTCGATCAGCCTCCTGGGCACCCCTGGCATGTCCGCTAGTTTCCAGGTGAAGATGTCTTGGTTAGCCCAGAGGAAGATGACGAGCGCGTCTTCCTATTTCGGGTCAAGGCCCGTGCCAATCATGGTAGTCTTACTGCTATCGCCTATCCCAAGGTCGATCGCCTTGACTTGCACTTCCTCGGATGGTTGAGGCATGTTGGCTGTGTCAGTCTTTTCTGGGATCTTGAGTTCAGTCGGGGCAAGCTTCTTCGATGCAACATAGATCTCCATCATTGCGTTGGGTACTAGATTAGTGGTTGTGAGTTCTACAGCTTTTGTGTCGCAATCGAAGGATATCTTCAAGTCCCCTTGCAATGAGAGTACTCCGACAGGGCTTGGCATTTTGAGTACCAAGTAGGTGTAGTGAGGTACTACCATGAACTTGGCAATAGTCGGTCTGCTGAGGATGGCATGATAAGAAGTCTCGAAGTCTGCAACCTCGAACTTGATGTGCTCGGTGTGGTAGTTCTCCCTAGTCTTCCCGAAGGTAACTGGCAGGACCACTAAGCCTAATGGAATAGCCGCGTTCCCAGGGACAATGCCATAGAAAGGCGATGTGCTCTTAGTGAGCATGTGGGAATGCCGAGCTTCATCTTCTTCAGGGTCTTGGTGAAAAGGACGTTGAGGTCGCTTCCACCATCGATGAGCACCTTGTTGAGTCTGGAGCCCGTGACTACGGGTTTCAGGATGAGTGGGAAACACCCTGGCTCGGAGAAGCTTCTCCATTGATCCGCGCTGGAGAAGGTGATGGGTACCTCCGACCACCTAAAGGATATCGGGACCGCTAGTTCAATGCTCAAGACTTCTCTTAGAGTGGTTGGGGTTTTGTGGTTGTTCTCCCCGGGAGCGGCTGCGTCCACTGTCTGCTGGACTGCGACTAGTAGCTTCGTGATGCTTATGCTCATGAGTTTTGAGAGGGGTACTTCAGTGACTCTATTGTCCACCCTCACGAAGCAGGCGTCTTCAGCTTGCTTGGCGATGACTTCCCCCACATGTATCCCCTCAGCCTGACAGGCTATCATAGTGATAGAAATGATGCACTGTTCGGGGGTAGTGTGTACTTGGTTGGCGACTTGGTTGAGAGTCTCGGAGAGATTCCGGATTGGAAGGGTCGCACGCAAACGTCTGCGTCGTTCATTTCGCTTCATGTTGCACTTACGTCGGGCGTTCTTGTCATTGTTGGTTTCATCGGCGGGCGCATTGGCAGACAGCTTGTCTGTTCAGATGTCGTCGAATTACCGGTCGGGTCGGGTCCCTGAGGTTCCTGGTGTCTTGCCAGCAGCCATGAAGACTTGGCAGTCAGGGGTACCAAGACCGAAGTCAGTAGTCGCCACTTCGGTCGATGTGTGTTCCTCAGTTGGAGCTAGAGGTGTTCCCACCATGAAGGGAAGCGAGTCAAGGTAGGCGTTGTAACGAGAGTTGTCGTTTGTCAAGTCTGCAGGCTTGCGATCTGGCCAGTAGATGTATCTTCCGGCAGGCGTGGGTGTTATAACTAGGCCGGTGGCGGGGCCTGAGAGTGGTTCCTCGGTCGTGATGGCCTCGGATGCGGACTTGACAGGGTCCGATCCGAAGTCGAACTCGTAAGAGGAGTTCGAGTAGTAGCCGGAGACGGGGTTGGAGTCCGAAGAGTAGTCGGGGACGATTTCCATGCCAGCCCGACGTGCGGCGAGAGCTTCCACGTGGGCCCTGCTAGCTTTGTAGATGCCATATGGGAAGTGCTCATGGAGTGGGACGTCTTCACATGATGGCTCAGTAGCTGGCTCGCATGCAACGACCCAGGGGGACGCTGAGTTCGAGTTGGAGGCGGATCCGAACTCGAAGTTGGTGTGTTGGTTGTAGAGTGAAATTTCGCCGCATTTTCCGGTGAGGGTGCCCGTGATTACTTCGAAGAAGTGTCACGAGCACAGTCTTCATGCTAGGTGTCATGGTGATACAGCGTTGGAAGGAGCTAGCACCGTCAACAGTGCAGACCCAAGACCCGATGATGAAGGTTTCGCCGCGGTTGAAGGAGACAGTTTGCTTGATGAAGATTGATGCAGTCGAGTTCGCCATGAGATCTTCAATGAGATCCCCAACCTGGCACGCCAACTATCATTGTTTTAGACCAGCAACCTACCAAGTAGAGTACCCGAGGTAGATGAATTGGGCCTCGCCGAGATCGGTAACTTGAAGGAAGAGACACGTGGCACACAATTTAGACAGGTTCAGGCCGCAATGTGCGTCGTACCCTACGTCCTGTATGTTGCGTAGCTCTGGATTGATTGGATGTGATTACAAGATGATGCGTATATGAGACAGAGGGATCCTTGCCTCGCCTTATATAGTCAGGGAGGTAGGGTTACAAGTCGGTTTGGGAGAGAGTACTAGTCGTGTATGTCTTGGAGTTCTCCACATGGATCTGGACATGCATAGCTTCCTATCCGATTACTCCTCCACCGTAGTCCTTATGCTTCACGCCATCAGGTGCCATGTAGCACAAGTCGAGTAGTCCCAGGGGCCCACCAAGTAGTCGGTCCTGGTACCCACCGGTGTAGTGGGCCCAGGGATGTCCATACGACATCCACCTTCATCATTACCCATCCGTGCACCTAGCTATGAACTTCATCCCGCCCTCATAGCTATGGTATGAGAGCAATCTTTTTCTATAGTAGAAGAGGAAAATTCATACACCCACCTTCGCGGTTTTGAGGATGTGTGCTCGTGCCTTGTCATTTGTGGCATGTCGCACGAAACACTAAAATGGAAGCTTTTCCCGTTCTATCTGACAGGGATTGCCAACATATGGTATGCTCAAACCGTTAGGGGTTGTCAAGGGAGATTGGGAAGTTTTGCAAAACAAATTTTTTCTAGCTTTCTTCCCGGAATCCCGATTTGCGACCTCCGTGCGGAAGTCTTAGGCTTTAGGCAAAAGGAAAAAGAAACCTTAGGAGCAGCCTGGGCATGATTTTTGGACATAAACATCTCAGGTCCCAACCTCGAACTCTCTGAACTGATGCTTTTACAACAATTTCGTCGAGGCCTTAACAAGGAGTCTGCCTAGTTTCTCGATATTTCTTCTGGAGCTTTTTTCACTCATTTGACACCTAGTGAAGGCAGGAACGTTCTAATACCTGTGACAGCCCCATCTGAGATAATTCCGTACTATCGCCTAAACCACTCCATTTGGTCATTAAGCGATAATAAAGAATCATCCTGTTGAGTGTTGTCGGGTTTACGCCGGTAAATCAATTGAAAACACAGAGAGGATCGAACGTATGCATTAAAAATCCCACGAAGGAGAGTCCAGAGTGCCTTACAAATTAACATCAAATTCCCCATAGGGACCATTATTACAAATCATAGTTCTTGACATTAAAGTAAATGGTTCAGAGTTTATTAAAAACAGCGAAAGATAGCTAAACGGTATGATCACATCATAGGAGGCCTGTCCATGATGCAATTACTCGTCGTCGTCCACCCTTTCCAGCTCCCAGCCGGGTTGAAGTTCTCTGGGCCACACATCACATGCATAACCTGGAAACAACATTTATAAAGCAAGGCTGAGTATACTAATACTCAGCAAGGCTTATCCGTCTAAAATAAGGACTTCACCTCTAATCATGCAAGGCTTTTTGCTATCGGGTTTGTTTGCCAAAAAGCTACTAAGTAGTGAATCCTTACTTTCACATTTTAGCTCATGTTCTAGTAGAAGTGATTATTACTAGATAAGCAACTACTGCAATCATAGTTTTACAAACAATTGATCAAATAATAATCTTCGCAAAGTTCCATCATAAAGGGATATCATGGCCAGTAGATTAAGTAGTCTCAGATAACGATGAGAGGCTGACAATCGATTGATTCAAACCATGCAAGGTGGACCTAAACACATGGGAGGTGCCCTCACTAAGAGTTCACCAACCAGGCGGTTCCCATCATTCCTTGGATTGGGATCAGATGCTACAGTCTCAAGTACAAGGTTTACTGGGCTACGCCACCAAGGTCACCCAGCCTCACGCAAGTACTCGAGTGGCGAACCCGGGGCCGCAACCCTAAGAGTAGTAGCGCAAAATTCTAGCACCATCTCATTTAGGTACAAGGCTCATCGTACCCATTTCTGACAAGTGCATAGTACTTCCAAACACATAGCCAATGAAGCCATTGGACCGGAGCCCAAATGCCATGATCTTACCAAGAACACAAGTTTGAGCCATTGAATTTAAACTACACAAGCAATAACATTTATAGCTAGAAATAAAAGGATTAATGCACATAAAAATAAATATAACACTTCTAGAGCCAAACTTTCTCCTACACATCCTCCGGTCTGAAAAGATCCTAGGGAACCAACAAACACATCTGAAGCTATTATGGATCTGGATCTACACATTTATGATTATAAACAAGCATAAATAAGGGATAAGTATTTCTAGCAGTCCACAAATCATGATTAATTCAGTTTAGGTGTATCTAGGCATATTATGACCATTCTCACATGTATAGCTCAAAAATCCATTTACTTTATACTACAAAAATCCTAAAAGCAGGAAAGGGATAAATACAAGATAAATCATAACTAAAGATTCCTTTAGTAATTTTGTGGAAATTTTTGCACAGGACCTACACATGCTAATATCCACAACATATCCAAAACTCAACTCATGATCAAGTGTGGTTTTGGCTGCACAACAGATCTAGGTAAAATGGTTTTCCATTTTTCCTGTAAACACTAAAGCTCAAAAGTATATACATGTTTTGTAGAAGTTGCAGTTCTGGTCACACAGAGCACAACAAAATTGGGTTTGCAATTTTTGGAATTTCCTATGATTTAATATGAATTTATAAGTCGTTGGATCAAAGGGGAAAACTAGAAGAATCTATTTTTACTCAAGCCCTGGGAAGTTTTGAACTCTCATAGAACGGCCCTTGGGTTTAGCACTCGAGTCCTAGAAAAATTACAATCATCACAAGGGTACACTTCCTCCGTGGGGAGGGCTCGCCAGCGGTGATAGCCGGTCGAACTTGGACAACAAATGGCACGAGGATCCCTCATTGCTCACCTGAAACCTATTGGTGGCGCAGGTGGGGTCGGAGCGGCCTCGATGGCCGGCGGCGAGGCAGTGATGGCATGACCGCCGCGGCTCGGATTCCGGCGCAATGCAGGCGATGCTACGCCATTGTGCGCATGTGGAAGCTTAACTGGGGGCTAGGGAAGAGCTTAGGGTCATGGGTTGGTCATGGGCGCAAGTGAGGGTGCGACTTCACCGGCGACGCTAATGGCGGCGGAGGCGGACGGCAGGGTTTGCTTGGGCACACGACGAAATGAGGTAGGGGTGCTTTATATGCCCAGAGGCGTGTAGAGGCGGTTGCAACGCACCTTTGTGGCCTACAGGAGCTCAAGCATGGGCGCGGAGGCGGTGGCGACGTGCGGCGCACTAGCGGCCAATGGGGAATGGTGGTTCGCCTGCCGGCGAGTGCGCACAGGCCGCGTGGCACCGGCCTAGACCCCTCACGTGCGTCATTAGCCATAGGTGCATAGTGGTGACGTCGCGGGCCTCGGACCACTGAATTTCCTGGCGCCTCGGCGTGCGTGTGCAACCAGTATACGGCGGGACGACGTGGCGCGCGGGGTGCGAAGTCGCGCGAGAACGCGCGCTCTGGCGCCCAAACCATCTCGAGTAGCCCTTTTCAAAATGAATTTTCTCCAATTTTTCAAACAGAAATACTCCAAACTTTGAATACCAAAGTTTCTCAGCAAGTCACCCTCTACAGGATTACCAAAGGCTCTATGGGGTTTTGCTCGTGGGTTTGAGCATAAATTGCAAACAAAGTCAGCCAAAGTCTCGGCGCGAGTGAACAGTAATTCAACACCTTGATTTGCATTTTTCACAATCTTACACTCCAAACTTCTCAACCCTCTCTTCCCTTGGCACACATCTTCTCATCACTCCATCATTGCCAAGCTTGAAGAGGTATGGTGCATCCCAAAAATATTTCCTACTTTCGGAGATTATCTTCCTTTGAGCGTTTTTATCTAGATGATCGAGGGGCATCTTTCGAATTGCTCGAATGATGTCGATCATCCAAGTATCTTTATCAAGCACTCTATAGAGGTGGTCATCTCTCATCTTATCTTCTATGGGCTCTTTATCATCTTGTCCACGATTCATCCTAGACAAATGATCGACCACCACATTCTCCACCCCCTTTTTATCACGAATTTCAACATCAAACTCTTGGAGAAGAAGGATCTAACGAATCAAACGTGGTCTAGCTTCCTTCTTAGCCAAGAGATACTTGATGGCTGCGTGATCGGTGTAAACAATGACCTTCGAGTTCACGATGTAAGATCTGAATTTTTCAAAAGCGAATACCACCGCTAGCAACTCTTTTTCCGTAGTGGCATAATTTAATTTTGCCCCACTGAGAGTTTTGCTAGTGTAGTAAACGGCGTGAACTCGGCCTTCCTTTCTTTGACCCAAGACCGCGCCTACGGCGTAGTCACTTGCGTCACACATGATCTCGAAAGGTTGGCTCCAATCCGGAGGTTGGATGATGGGAGCACTCACCAACGCATTTTTCAAGGTCCGGAATGCCGCTAGGCACTTCTCGTCAAAGTCGAAAGCCACATCCTTTTGAAGAAGGTGCGTTAAAGGCTTAGTGATCTTCGAGAAGTCCTTTTTAAATCTTCTATAAAATCCGGCATGACCTAGAAAGCTCCTTAAGGACTTAACATCCGTAGGAGGTGGGAGTTGCTCAACCGTCTCTACCTTAGCCTTGTCCACTTCAATTCCTCTCTCGGATATAACATGTCCGAGCACTATGCCTTGCTTAACCATGAAGTGGCACTTTTCCCAATTTAAAACCAAATCTACCTCCGCACACCTCGTAAGGACCTTTTCTAGGTTTGCTAAGCAATCCATGAATGTCTTCCCGTAAACAGAAAATCATCCATAAACACTTCAACAATTTCTTCGATGAATTCCGAGAATACGACCATCATGCATCGTTGAAAAGAGGTCGGAGCGTTGCATAGGCCGAAGGGCATCCTCCTATATGCAAACGTCTTATGTTGATCTTCCGGGTGAATGGGAATTTGCATGAACCCCGAGTATCCATCGAGAAAGCAAAAATAAGCGTGGTTTGCTAACCTCTCTAGCATCTCGTCAATGAACGGTAGGGGGAAGTGATCTTTCTTCGTCGCTTTGTTAAGCTTGCGATAATCGATACACATCCGCCACCCGGTCAAGGTTCTTTGCGGTATCAACTCGTTCTTCTCATTCTTCACCACGGTCAAACCTCCCTTCTTCGATACACAATGTACCGGGCTCACCCATTCGCTATGCGGAACCGGGTAGATGATTCTGGCATCAAGTAACTTGATAACCTCTTTCTTTACTACCTCTCGCATGGCATGGGTTAGCCTCCTTTGGTGGTCCACTACGGGCTTACATTGGTCTTCCATTGGTATACGATGAGTGCAAAAGGCTGGGCTAATACCTTTGAGATCATTAATTGAATATCCAATCACCTTCCTATGTTTTTTTAATAAAATCAGCAACGCTTCATTTTCTTCGAGACTCAACTCGTCGGTCACAATGATTTGGATAAGTTTTGTCCGGGCCCAAAAATTCATATTTCAACCCCTTGGGCAAAGGTTTAAGGTCTACCTCGGGCACTTGTGGCTCCTCGGGTTTGATTTCTCCTATGTCTTCGAATTTCTCTTCCTCCACACTACCATCATGCGGCTCTAAGCCTTTTGTTGCTTCCTCTAGTTCTCCATCATGTTGATTACTAATTTGATTTTCCATTGCTCTTTGCAACGGGTCTCTAAGGGTTTCAACAAAACAAAGACTATCTATCTCTTCTACTTCTTCATCTTCGGGAGGAAAAGGTGTAAGGTGTTTAGAAGCACGAAGAAAGTTATATGTGTACTTTGTTCCGTTAAGGTTCATTGTTACTTTGCCTTCTCCGACATCTAACACGGCATCAACCAACTTAAGAAAAGGCCTACCTAAGATTATATGATCAGAATTACTATGGTAAGCATCAATAACAAAGAAATCGGTTGGTATATAGTTTCTAGAGATTTTTACTTTCATGTTGCAAGCAATACCTAGAGGTTTGATAGTTCTACCATCTCCCATAATTAATTTCGTTGATGTTGGAGCTAAGTCTAGGTTGTGGTATTGAACTTTATCGTAAATTTTAGAAGATAGAACACTTACTTGGGCTCCGATGTCGCATAAAGCTTTGCATTGAACTCCGTTGATCTCGCAACTCAAGTGCGGCGTCATCTTCTCTTCTTCTTCGGATCCTATCGAGTAAATTTTAGCGAGGCGAGCGTATGGTGATGCTTCGGGCTTGATCCCCATGATTCTCTTCACCTCGGCAATATGTTCCGGATCCACCACGTCATCTCCAAAGAGCTTTTCAAAAATCTCACCGGTGGTTTCGAGGTCGTATGAATTTTCAGCTTTCTTCTCCGGTGGGAAATCCACTTCCAATGCTCTTGCCATTCCCTTTTGATTGGGGAACGGTCTTCTCTTGTCGAATACTTCTCCGTAATCAATAGGAACCCAATCCATTGGTTCGAACTCCCTTAGTGGCTTCGCGCTTGACATGCTTCTCTTGTTCGTCTCGTTTGGTGTGGCGAAGTCGACGCTTGGTGTAGTTCTTGACTTGATGTGTTCTTGTTCAAGCTTTTCCATGATTGGCTCCTCTTTTGTGACTTCCGGGGTTGCCTCTTTAGAAAAATCAGCAAGCTTCTTCTTCCTTGAATTGTATTCCGGCTCTTCCGCAAGTCTTGTTTCCCAATCTCTTCGCATGGCAGCCGCTTTACTAACTTTTTGTAGAAGTTGGGCGGCTTTCGTGAGTGTTTTCTCCATGAGATCCCCACCTGCACACATTTCAACGTGTCACATGCAACTAGGGTTAGGGAAAAGAAAAATGTATGCAAGAGTACGTCACCGGTGAAGCCGAGTTTTGGTCCTTGTTCGATTAATTCATTAAACCTATCCCAGGCTTGGTCTATCCCTTCCTCTTCTCCTTGCATGAAAGTGATCACTTGCCTCCTTAGATGTTGAACCTTGCTAATTGGAAAGAACTTCTCGCAAAACTTCTTTGTCAACTTGTTCCAATTACCTTAAACTTCAAAGGACGCAACCGAATACCATGTCTTTGCTTTGCCGACAAGTGAGTAGGGAAAGAGATTCCATTTAAACCATTCATCGGGAACTCCTTCTTGACGCACCGTGTTGCATATTGTCGTGAAATCCCTTATGTGTCTATATGGGTTCTCCGTAACCATCCCTTCAAATGGGTTTTCCGCCACCATCTTGATGATCTTAGATTTAATTTCATACTTGGTCGCTTCAAGCTTCGAATCCGACTCTTGTACTTTTATGTCTTCACATCGAGGGCTAGCGTAATCCCTTAATGATTCTCTGGTTCTTCCACGGGTTGATTAACGAACTCCATCTAGACAATAAGATAAAAACAAAAACAAAAACGAAACAAGTGTTTTTCTAGATAATATATGTTAGATATAGCAAATAAAAGATAAACTAAATATAAAACTAAGTTAGATGCAAATCAAACGATGTAAACTAACTTGCTCCCCGGCAACGGCGCCAGAAAAAGGGGCTTGTTGACGGATAAAAGACGTATCCCTCTACGATCCGCAAGCGTACGGACCCCATACCTTTTTCACCACGGGATTCCCAAGGTTCTTGTCAATCCGCGGAGCAAGGGGATTACAAGCGTTCGATCTACAACGACACACTAGTTACTAAAACCCTAACTACTATTATACTAGAAAACACTAAACTACACTAGAGAGAATGATAAACGATCAAGATAGAAGACACTCGCCCACGGGTCTACGATACTAGAGCATGCAATCGCTTAAAGACATGAAAACCAATCTAATCTATCGGGGATGTGACCACGGTTTCGCCCTTTCCCTCCTCTCGTACTGTCACTACGCGAAGGTATTCATGACTAGACCTTTGATGGACACAGCGTATTGAATGGATCCAAGGAAGCATTGGAGCTCGTACTCCCTCTACGGCACGGTAGCGAACCTTAAGCATTAAAGTATATTCAACACAAGATGATAGATAGATAATCAAACAAAGTGTGATTACATCTCAATATCGATTACAACCCATGGACGAATGAGAAGATTACCCCATCAAGGTGCTGATCATGGCACCGTTGATCATGGTTTCCCTTCCGCCGGTGTCTTCCTTCTTCTCCACGAGAGGGTGCTTCCTTCGAGGTGGTTGATCTCCCGCCGGAGATCCTCCTCCTCTCTCTCTAGCTTGTGGATGGCCTTCTGGTGCGAATGAATCCTCTCCTCGATGTTGGCGGCGCCTCGGGGGTTTTAGGGTTAAAGATCCTTCGAGGGCAAGGAAAACGAGGCCGAACCGGTGCCGGAACTGGGCTGGGCCGGCCGTCCTGGGCCGGCCGGCCCAGGCCCAATTCGGCCCGGTTCGGTCGCCCCTTTTGCCTCGTGGGTCCTCGTGCACTTATGTACTTTGCCCCCTCCACTTGCATGATCTTGATGCTGTTATCCTCGCGTCCAAGATGGAGGCTCTCTTTGCATGAAGTTTGATCTTTTACGCTTCAATCCCCGGGGGTATTCCTCGTAGCACTTCGGTCCTCGCCACCATTGGAAGTGATTTCAGCAAGCTCAGGAACACGAACAAGACTCCGTGAATGCTCCTTTGAACTTGTTGCGAATCCGTCCTTTATGTCCATGTTTTCCTACATAAACACAACACTCCAAAATGCATGCACAAAGATGAACTTGTTATATGATTAGTGTGCCTAGTGGCAGGTTAGTTCCATAATCAAATCCAAACCAAAGTGTAATGAACATGCTAGGTGCACCAAAATACAATGTCAACAGATGGATGCTAGGGCGGCATGCTAGACCTTGTGAATCTTTCCTGGTTTGTATAGAAGATTCGGAGTTGTGTTTTTGTGGCCTTTTTGTGCTTGTTATCGTGCCTTTGTTCCCGGTTCGATTCCGCAGATTTGAGTGGGTTTCTCTCCGATTTCTTTGAGGAAAACATGGATAGATGTCTCGTGCATCTTTGTGATTGATCTTGTGCCCTCAAACACCGGGAAACCACTTGGATTCGCAGTTTTTCGTTTGGTGCTCTAGCTTTTGGTGGTGCTCAAAGGATTCGCGATTCCCGTTTGTGTGTGAGTTAGGAGGCAAGATTTCTGTGATCTTGTGCTCTATCTTTCTTGATCCATGTGTGTGAGTTAGGAGGCAAGATTTTTGGGCTATAGCATCCTTGTGTGACGCTTTTCAAGTCCCCAAACCCTTGTCTCCATAGCTTCAACCGTTTGGGAAATCCGATGATGATTTGGGGGAGTTGACTTTCGGGGTCGGGCGTTTTCTGCTCTGTCCGCACCTGGCGGACAGTCCGCGGGGTGCTGGCGGACGGTCCGCGCGGCTAGGGTTCGTCGCCTGTTCGTCGTGTTCTTTCGCGTCTTTGCTTTCGATCCGGTTTGGCTTTTGGTTTTTGTTGCAGCCTGTTTCGGACGGTCCGAGCTCGAGTAGCGGACGGTCCGTGGGTGGCGCGGACGGTCCGCCCGGCCTTGGCGGACGGTCCATTTTTCTCGGGTCGCTTCTGGTGGTTCTGTGTGCTTTAACGGACGGTCCGCGGCGTAGGGCCGGACGATCCCGCGAGGTTGGCGCGGACGGTCCGCGGCTTCAAGTCGGACGGTCCGCGAGGCTGCTCGGACGGTCCGCCCCTCTCGGCCGGGACGGTCCGCCGCAGCTCGTGTGCTTTGCTTCTTGGTTCGATTCCTCCCTCCCTTTCTAGTGCTTCCGCGTGTGCTTCTAGGAATCGTTCCTAAGGCTAGAGGTTGACCCATAACCTCGTGGTCTTGGCGATTGGTGTGTGACTCGATCCATCACCCGTGTGTGACCGGGGTTTGACTAGGGTATAGGCCGGGTTCTTTGGAAAGAATTTTTACCGGCTCCTATTCACTCACCCCCTCTCTAGTCGCCATCTGATCCTTCACTGAGGCACCCGGACGCGCGGCGTAGGCGACGTAGTCTACGAAGAGCGGCGAGAAGAGCGGCGTGATGAGCCGCGCGATGTGCCGAGGCACCCAGACGCGCGGCGTAGGCGAAGTAGTCGACGACGAGCCTACGTGAGGTGAAGTTGTCGACGACGAGCCGCGCGACAAGCCGACGCACCCGAACGCGCGGCGTAGGCGAAGTAGTCGACGACGAGCGGCGTGACGAGCCGCGTGATGAGCTGTGTGACGTGCCGAGGCACCCGATCGCGTGGCGTAGTCGAAGTAGTCGACGACGAATGGTGCGACGAGCCGCGTGACGAGCCACGCGACGTGCTGAGGCACCCGAACGTGCGGCGTAGTCGAAGTAGTTGACGACGAGCGGCGCGAGGCGGAGTAGTTGACGACGAGCCACGAGACGAGCCGCGCGACATGCCGAGGCACCTGGTCGCACGGCGTAGGTGAGGTAGTCGACGCGAGCCACGTGACGTGTCATGCGACGTGCCGAGGCCGAAGTGCAGCTGGCTAGTAGCCGTAGCGGTAGAATAAGTAGCCCCGAATCGAGCTCAATCAAAAGTGCATAGCAGATCCACCCTGCCGAATCACCGAGTAGATTGAATGTCTTTGACGATGTCCTTTGAATTCGCTTGGTGGTGATGATCACCCCTACCTGGCACGCCAGCTGTCGGTGTTTAAGACCGGCAAACCTACCCAGGAGTACCCGAGGTAGTAGATTGTGCAGTGGAGGATCGTGATCGGGACACCGATAACTCGAAGGTATGCACAAGGACACGGGGCACAAGATTTATATAGGTTCAGGTAGCTAGAGTAGCTACCCTACGACCTGTTTTGGGGATCAAGTATGGCGCCCTTCGCTTGGTGTTGGGTTGAGATCAGGTACCCGGCTAGGTACCCGGCCCTCCTTTATATCGTCCAGGGGGCGGATTCCTAGTTGGTTACAAGGTAGGAGTCCTAGTAGGATTGCACGGTACAAGTCCTAGTAGGATTACAGAAGAATTCTAGTAGGAGTCTGTCTTCATCCTTCCTTGTATGGGTACCCGGGGAGTATGCCCGACATCCATCAACACAACTGAAAGCATACCCTGAGTGGAAAAACAAAACACCTGCATGTTGTAGACCGCCTACAACAACCTCAGAAGTTTGCGCACAACGACCTCTGGAGGGTCCATCATGAGCAACACGTCGGTGAGAGACATCCGCTGCCGCGAAGCCGGGCCAAGGGGGACCATGGTCGGGAACAACCCCAGCGTAGTGAGCATCACCTCGTCCAGGTGCTACTCGCAGAAGGAGTGGAGGATCCGCATGGCCGCGGACTCGACCGACTCAACACCACGGTGAGCGAAGAACATCATGCTCAAGTCTGCCCACTCCGGGTGCTCGGGGTGGGGTAGCACAGTCGTGGTCGTGCGGGCGTAGGGAACAACCTGGTCCCAAAAGGAGACCACCTCGTACAGCGGCGGCGTAGTGTAGCCAACCTCACTGAGAGTCTCCCACAAAATGCGGGGAAAACCCTACTATTGAAGGGCATCAGTACGAATGGTACCGTCCACGTCGATCTCATAGACCAGTGGCTGCACCATCTGTACAAAAATAGGGCTACACGTTAGACATCAAAACGACATCAACATGAGTAAGGGCGTAAAATCTGGCAGGTATGAACAAAACTTCATAACATAAAAACCAGGGCCCCAAAAATTCCCAACTTTCTACAATATCTCAGTAACAGAATTATGCACACTTTTGGTATTCAAAGGTATATTTAGATTGGAGTGGAACATGCTCTAAAAATTCCATTTTCAGGGAAGGTTACCCAGAAAAACAGCAGGACAGAGACTAACTAAACTGAGCATAACTCCTGGTGTAACATTCCTAAAATCATGAGAAATTCACAGTACATGATAAATTTGATAAGAAACAACTTTCCTAAAGGATGTCTAGTTAGAATCCTTATAGATTTGGCTCTAAAAATTATGAAAGGACAGCAACAGAATCTGCCAGAAACTTTCTAAGATCAAGCAATCACCCTATGAATTATTACTCAAACATGCAACAACAAATTTTAGGTTCGACAAGATTTTAATCATGATGCACACGCCTTAAACAACCTCACACACATGGATCAAGAAAGATGTAGTTAGTGCCTGTGGCAAGCTTATAATCGGCTCTCCTTATGATAACTAGTCGGAGCTACTCGATTCGCACTTATCGATTTATGAAACGTAGCTAGCGTACCTGCAGAAAATGAACCTTCCGTGGCAGCATGTCACGGAAGCGTCCACATACATTACCATTCACTATAGAAATGGTATCAATGGATCAAGCCACTACATGGACAGCGTCCAACCTCGGACACCCTCCGTTTGAATGGAGTGTATCCTTGCCTCGCATATTCGACATGCGGAATGCACACGTATGATAAACGTGGCGACATCACAACCAATGACATATTCATACGGAAAGCACACATATAAAACACGTGAGCAACCAGACGCAAAGATGGGATCCATTGAATAGATCACTCCATCAACCCTCTCAATTCCTGTGATGCGGAACAGCACACGTATAGAACACGTGGCCCAACTAGTTTGGTTGTGCAAGAAAGTAAGTCTGACATATAGTAAAGTGCTGGAAGTTAGCAAAATACACCATAGATTCTTATGCCACCTTAAAGAACCCAAAATTCCCTCTAGCGCCTCTCGATCTAAATCATTCCTTAACGATCCAACTTATTTTCAAAATCCAATCAATCTTGGCAAGTTTTATTGTAAACCATGTGATTAGTATAAACTAATCACTCTGGTGCATACGGATGCTCTGATGCCAACTGTGACAATGACATCTGAGATAATTCCGTACTATCACCTAAACCCCTCCATTTGGTCATTAAGCGATAATAAATAATCATCCCGTTGAGTGTTGCCGGGTTTACGCCTGGTAAATCACTTGAAAACACATAGAGGATCGAACATATGCATTAAAACTCCCACGAAGGAGAGTCCAGAGTGCCTTACAAATTAACATCAAATTTCCCGTAGGGTCCATTATTACAAATCATAGTTCTTGACATGAAAGTAAATGGTTCAGATTTTATTAAAAACTATGAAAGATAGCTAAACGGTACGATCACATCATAGGAGTCCTGTCCATGATGCAATTACTCGTCGTCGTCCACCCATTCTAGCTCCCAGCCAGGTGGAAGTTCTCTGGGCCACACATCACATGCATTACCTGGAAACAACATTTAAAAAGCAAGGCTGACTATACTAATACTCAACAATGCTTACCCGTCTAAAAGAAAGACTTTACCTTAAATCATGCAAGGCTTTTGGTTAGTGGGTTTGTTTGCCAAAAAGCTACTAAGTAGAAAATTCTTACTTTCACATTTTAGCTCATGTTCTAGTAGAAGTGATTATTACTAGATAAGCAATTATTGCGGTCATAGTTGTACAAACAATTAATCAAATAAAAATCTTCACAAAGTTCCATCATAAAGGGATATCATGGCTAGTAGATTAAGTAGTCTCAGATAACAGTGAGAGGCTGACAATTGATTGATTCAAACCTTGCAAGGTGGACCTAAACACACGGGAGGTGCCCTCACTAAGAGTTCACCAACGAGGCGATTCCCGTCATTCCTCGGATTGGGATCAGATATTACAGTCTCAAGTACAAGGTTTATTGGGCTACGCCACCAACGTTACCCAGCCTCACGCAAGTACACAGGTGGCGAACCCGGGGCCGCAACCCTAAGAGTAGTAGCGCAAAGTACCTGCACCGTCTCATTTAGGTACTAGGCTTACCGTACCCATTTCCGACAAGTGCTTAGTACTTTCAAACACTTAATTAACGAAGCCATTGAGCAATCTATTTATAAATATTGTGATTCCAGAAAGAAGATCCTATTCTCGCGAGTGACGAACATCACTCGACTTGTACCGGATCCTTAGAGCATAGCTACTAGCGACCTAACATGCTAGTAAAAGATCACGTCTCCTCCTACTCCCTCGTTCTTGGCAGCTGGCATGAGCGTATAGCTAAAGTCTGGCACTTCTACACGGAGGATGCATTGCAATGATTAGGAGGGCAATTAATTTAATTTAATTAACAAACAGTAGAAACGAGCCACAAGATCATATTGTTGGCCATATTCACCTTAACAAAAGCATTTAATAGTTTTCCCATTAAAAGATAACCAAAAAGACTTATCTAACCTTCTCTTTATGTTGATTGTGTACACATCAAAAAGAATGAATTATTTTAAGTGTACAATAGCAAGTAAAATGGGTTTTTATTTCACACTTTACTCTAACTCATCTATAGGGATGAAGCTCAAGGATAACTTTTTCCCTTTATTTCCTTCACTTTCCTAGTATAGTTTCTCTACTTTTAATCAACCATCAAACTTTAAAATAGCCCAACAGTGCCCACTGGTCTTCCTGACTAGGAACTACTTATAAGGACAGCAAAAACTCAAGTTTGAGCCATTGAATTTAAACTACACTAGCAATAAAAGGGTTAATGCACATAAAAATAAATATAACAGTTCTAGAGCCAAACATTCTCCTACACATCCTCTGGTCTAAAACAAGCCTAGGGAACCAACAAACACATCTAAAGCTATTATAGATCTGGATCTACACATTTATGCTTATAAACAAGCATAAATCAGGGATAAATATTTCTAGCAGTCCAAAAATCATGATAAATCAGGTGTATCTAGGCATATTATGACCATTCCTAGAAGTATAGCTCAAAAATCCATTTACTTTTTGCTACAAAAATCATATAAGCAGGAAAGGGATAAATACAAGATAAATCATTCTTCCTTCAGTAACTTTGTGCAAATTTTTGCACAGGACCTACACATGCTAGTATCCACAACATATCCAAAATTCAGCTTATGATGTGTGGATTTGGCTGCACAACAGATCTAGATAAAATGGTATTCCTTTTTTCATGTAAAACCTAAAGCTCAAAAGTATATACATGTTTTGTAGAAGTTGTAGTTCTGGTCACACAGAGCACATCAAAATTGGGTTTGTAATATTTGGATTTTTCTACAATTCAATATGAATTTTACAAGTCGCTGGATCAAAGGGGAAAACAAAAAGAATCTATTTTTACTCAAGCCCTTGGGAAGTTTTGAACTCTCATAGAACGGCCCTTGGGTTTAGCATTCGGGTCCTAGAACGATTCCAATCATCACAAGGGTACCCTTCCGTCACAGGGAGGGCTCGCCGGTGGCAATAGCCGGCCGGACATGGACAACAAATGGCACGGGGGTCCCTCATTGCTTACCTAAGACCGATTGGTAGCGCAGGTGGGGGCGGAGCGGCCTCCGGTGATGGTCTGCGGTGAGGCAGTGATGGCACGGCCGCCGCGGCTTAGATTCCTTCGCAATACAGGCGATGCTAGGCCATCATGCGCGTGTGGAAGCTCAAGTGGGGGCTAGGAAAAGAGCTTAGGGTCGTGGGTTGGTCACGAGCCCAAGCAAGGGTGCGAGTTCACTAGCGGCGCTAATGGCGGTGGCGGTGGACTGCGGGGTTTGCTTGGGCGCGTGAGGAAATGAGGCAGGGTGTGCTTTATATGCCCGTGGCATGTAGAGGTGGTTGCAACGCACCTTTGTGGCCTACAAGAGCTCAAGCATGGGCGCGGATGCGGTGGCGACGTGCGACGCACCGGCGGCCAATGGGGAATGGCAGTTCGCCCGCCGGCGAGTACGCACAGGCTGCGTGGCACCGGCCTAGACCCCTCACGCGCGTCATTAGCCATAGGTGCACAGTGGCGACGGCGCGGGCCTCGGACCGCTGGATTTCTCAGCGCCTCAGCGTGCGCACGCAACCAGGGTACGGCGAGACAACGTGGCGCGCGAGGTGCGACATCACGCGATAACGCGCGCTCTGGCACCCAAACCGTCTCCAGTAGCCCTTTTCAAAATGAATTTCCTTCAATATTTTAAACAGAAGTACTCCAAACTTTGAATACCAAACTTACTCAGAAAGTCACCCTCTACAAGATTGCCAAAGGCTCTAGGGGGTTTTGCTCATGGGGTTGAGTATAAATTGAAGAGAAAGACAGCCAAAATCTGGGCGCGAGTGAATAGTAATTCAACACCTTGATTTGCATTTTTCACAATCTTACACTTCAAACTAGCAATGCCACTCAACAGGAAAGTGGTGTGCCTCGACAAACTGCAAATTTTTCCCGTTGGGTGATTTTGAAGTGTTCAATGAAATTTTGGAGAACGTACCAAAAGTTCTTGGGTGACATTGGAAGTCAAAGGGAACTTAGGGGTTTATGCTACGGTTTTGGCCATGGGTTGACCTAGGTTGACCAACGATGGTTGGAGAATAGATTGAGAGGGTCATTAACACTATTCAACCCTGAGCAAAAACACGGGGTGTTACAATACCCCCTACACTGGTAGTTTTGACGAGTTTCCCGAAGAAGAGCTTGATGAAATCCTTGAGCCAAAAAATGAGGTTTTACCTATCTAGCCAACACCCGTGACCGCTCCTCTCTCTGAGCCAATAAAAGTAGAGCCTCCCGTAGAAAACCTCCATATAATAGAAGATTAGGAAACTCATCCAACGGACTTTATCAGCAAAATCGAGGATGATCTTTTCTTAGACTTTGGAAATGCCTCGAATTTTTTGATACAAACAAAACCTCTAGCGTGCCACTCTCAGTTTCAACAAAATTCTAGCCAACCCAATAAGCCCATTCTCAAAGAAGTCCTTAATAGCTTGTTGGCAGCTATGAGTGCGGAATGGTTGAGAGAAGCCGAGACATCGCTCGAGGTAGTTAGACTCATCATGTCGTCCACTCTTCTTTCCTATCAAATACAAGGCGTCATGATGGATGTGCAGTACAACCCCACTGTAGGGATAAATATCATCTCAAAGTCTCTTGCCCAATAGCTCTATAACAACACGACCCTATGTCCGTCCCGAAAGATTTTCCAATATCCTTATGGGACCATGTTGGAATGTTGCGGTGTTGTTAGAGCAGTACCGGTAGTTACCAATGAGGCTGAGATCTTTCTGGACTTCCATGTCTATGAGAATCCGGGCATACCTATTCTTATAGGTCGGCCAACCGAGAGACTATTCCAACAAATGGCTAATGGCAGAGTTGCTGACGATGGCCCGAATTAGGACCCCTTTGACGGCGAGATTATCTCCCCTAAAACAACAAGATATTCCAACACCATTGATAATGTGAAGGCCAAGATCGACAACGTCAAGGCAAAGATTCAGGACAAGAAGGAGAGAAGACCCTGGTCAAGACCCACACTAGCAAGACGTCCAGTCTCTGGCCAGTTGGCTGCATCTTCGACCAGTTCCCCACTAGAAGGACCCCCACGACAAGTCACTACCTCACACGACAAGTCTGCGCTTCGCACGACAAGTCTCTGCCTCGCACGACAAGTCTCTGCCTCACACGAGAAGTCCAGCCACGACTGACACTATAACTCATTTTGCTTCCCCCTTGTGCCCCTCCCATTGTGACTATAAAAGGGAGAGGAGGGCAACGGTTAAAAGGGTAAGACCTTCATAGGATCAAACACCATTTTCAAGGGACTTGGGCTCGACACCCTCTTCCGACGAGCTTGCAACCCCTACTACAAGCACTCCTACTCGGGAACACGGCAGCACGTAGGGTATTACTCCTCGGAGGCCCAAACCAGTCTAAATCCTGTTGTCTCTTGTGCTAACCATCCGAGCCTGACGCACGATCGATACAAATTTACTGTCGGTGGTAGAGAATCCCGACAGCTGGTGCGCCAGGTAGGGGACATCGTGTGTCTCGCTGAACTCCAGTGGATCGGACGGACGGTCGCAGGGTCACGCTGACTCCTAGGACCACCCTACACTTTGGCTCCCTCAGCTTCGTCTACACCAGGCTGGTGGAGTCTGTCGTCGGGCGCACCTTCACCCGACCATCTCGTCCCAATGTCCTCACGGGGGCTATGGGACGTGAGGCATTCGTCTGGGGCTTCTCGGACGACGTCATCCTCGGCATGTTGGGGCCAAACCCAACGCAGGAGAGTTTTAGGCTCGGCATCTACTACATCACCATCCTCGCCTTCCAGGCCAGCGGAGACAAACTGCTGCGCTAGGTTGAGTTCATGGAGCGGTACACCGCAATGTACACCCTGGACAACCCAGCCTCCCGGACGACTCGATGACGGCCTACGTCGACAGTCTCTGCACGACCGACGCCGCCCCTGGGTCTACGACGACTCGGGGGCACGGACCACGCAACACCGCGACCTCACGCGTGAGTGCAACGTTTGCGTGGCTTCTGGATTGAGCAGCTCTGAACTAGAGCCTGCTCCGCGCCACCGCAACGTCGACGCCCAGCGGCGGGCTTGTCTCGACGAACTCACGGAGGCGAGATGCCAACTCGACGAGGAGTTGGCCCTTCTACATCAAGAGCTTGGCATGGATGCCGAGCCCCGCGATCGACGCCCCGCGCAGGACGTTCCTGTTCAGGTAGAGCCCCGCGAGGGGAACGACGACTGGCGCGAGCACTGTCCGGCTGCGGATTAGTCCCACAGCTACGCCCTAGCCAATGCCGACAGTAATGCTCCGACGCATGACAACAACCAACGCGCGTGACAACAACCGACGCGCGTGACAACAACCGACGCGCCAACAAGGGTAAGAACGTCGATGCCGGCGCCATAGCCAATGCCGACACTGATGCTCCGCCACTCTTCCAGCGGGCGTCTCAGAACCTTGCCACTGCAGCCTGCTGTTGCGTGGCAGCCCAGAGCCCGCAACCTCCGAGGAGCGACGAGTGTGCCAGCAGCTGAAGGCGCTACTCGAGGCTGCGGCAGCACAACAAGTGATGAGCTCCACCTCGCACCAGCGGTCAGAGCGCGGGCGGGCTGGTGCGCCTTCCGCCTTGCGCGTGGAGGGAGTCGGAGCCGCGACATCATCGAGAGCGCGTGGAGGGAGTCGGAGCCGCGACATCATCGGTCAAAAGTCGCCTTGCGCCCAACCGTGACGCTCGGAACACCATCGAGGCCCGACGACGAGCTAAGAGTGTCGACAACAACCGCGACAACCGCTCGTGCCACCACGATGACCACGACAATGACCGCGAGCGCAGCTGGTCACCGAACCAGCGAGGTCCCTGGGCCTTTGTCCAGAGCATCCGAGACGTGAAGTTTTCTTCGAACTTCCGGGCTCCGACCAATGTGCCAAGATACGATGGGACACCAACCCTAGCGTGTGGCTAGAGGACATTCCAGCTCGCATGCCACGCCGGTGGAGCGACCGACGACCTCTTCGTCATCAAGAACTTGCCGCTCTACCTCGACGACACTGCGTGCACGTGGCTCAAACACTTGTCGCGGGACAAGATCAATGACGGGACCGACCTGCGTCGAGTCTTTGTAGGCAACTTCTAGTGCACGTACATGCGCCCTGACAAGCAATGGGAGTTGCGCAACTGCAAGAAGCATCTGGGGGAGAGTCTTCGCGAGTACATACGGCCCTTCTCCAAGCGCTGCACCGAGCTCCCCGGCGCCACCGACAACATCGCCAGCTCGATGTTCCAGAATAGCACGACATGCACCTCCCTCATCCATTAACTCGGGCGTCGCATGCCTCGCACAACTCGTGAGCTCCTCGACATCGCAAGCAACCACGTCGACGGCGAGGAAGCGGTCACCGCGACACTGAACACACCTCACGATAAGGGGAGCAAGTCGTGGACCACGGCGAGGGGACATCCTCGCGCTTTAAAAAGAAGAATAAGAATGACAAGCGCCATCGTGACGACAACTTCGTCGTGGTGGTGGAGCGCAATGCGTCGCGCCCCAAGGGCTACCCGCCCAAGCCTGCGCCATCCCGGGACCACTTTGAGGAGCTCTTGGATGCTCCGTGCCCGCACCATGAGGTCCCTTTCAAGCACACGCTCGGGAATGTCGGTTCATGAAGAACTACGTCAAGTGCACCCTCAAGCCAAGAATGGCGGACCAGCCTGAGAAGAAAGGCCCCTCCCATGACAATGATGATGGCCCGGGGGCTGTGTTCCCAAGTGAAGATGTTGCGGTGCACATGATCTTTGGGGGATCTCTAGAAAGACCCTCAAGGCGGCGCAAGAAGCTCATCCGGCGAGAAGTCTTCAACGTCGTCATTGCGAAGCTCCTACCTAAAGTGGTCGGAGGTGCCGATAACCTTCCACCGCGAGGACCATCCTGACAATGTGCCTCTGCCCGGATCCTACCCACTAGTGGTAGCTTCCCTATTAGATTCCAGAAGGATCCACAAGGTCCTGATGGATGGGGAAAGTGGGATCAACGTGCTCTATGCATCAACGCTTGACGAGGTGGGCATCTCGCGATCCGCACTAAGGCTGTCGACGGTGCCATTCCTCGGGGTTGTACCTAGAATCGAGGCACTCCCCCTCGGGTAGATCAATCTGCCCGTCACGTTCCGGGGCGTACAGAATTTTTGCACAGAAACCCTCACCTTCGAAGTGGTGGGGTTATCGGGGACGTACCATGCGATCCTCGGGAGGCCGGCATACGCGAAGTTTATGGCCGTGCCCAACTATACGTACCTAAACCTGAAGATTCTCGGGCCGAAGGGGATCATCACAGTAGGGACAACGTATCAGCTCGCGTACCAATGTGATGCTGAGTGGTTTCAGTTTGCTGAAGCAACCATCCGATCCGGAAGGCTCCACGCCGAGCCTCAATCTGAGGACTAGGATGTCCCCGAGTCATCAAACCGTGTGGCCTGCTCTTTCAAGCCCGCCAAGGATGTCAAGGATCTGGTCGTCTCCGATGACGGTCGTACGCTCCGTATCGGGACGGCACTCGATCCTAAATATGAAAGCGCGCTTGTCGACTTCCTCAAAGCGAACCTTGATGTGTTTGCATGGAAACCCTCCGACATGAAGGGGATCCCGAGAGAGGTTGCTGAGCACAAGTTAAACATCAAACCGGGATCGAAACCGATGAAATAACGCCTTCACCGCTTCAACGACGAGAAGTGCAAGGTTGTTGGCGAGGAGGTCCTGAAGCTCCTTAGTGTAGGGTTCATCCGTGAAGTCTTCCACCCCGAGTGGTTAGCCAACCTTGTACTTGTAAAAAAGAAGAATAAGAAATGGAGGATGTGTGTTGACTATACGAGCCTTAACAAGGCATGTCCCAAGGATCCGTTTCCTTTGCCTCGCATAGATCAGGTAGTCGATTCAACAGCAAGGTGCGAGACCCTCTATTTTCTCGATGTGTACTCCGGGTACCACCAGATAGCGATGTGCATAGCGGACCAACTCGCAACCTCGTTCATCACACCGTTCAGTGTGTACTGCTACCAAACGATGCCCTTTGGGCTAAAAAATGTGGGCGCTACTTTCCAAGGATGCATGCGACGCGTCTTCGGGGAGTTGATAGGCCGCATCATAGAAGCGTACGTCAACGACATCGTAGTCAAGTCGAAAAAGACGAGAGATCTAGTCCCCGACTATCGTATGGACCTCCCTGGGCCCACTACCTCGGTGGGTACCAGGACCGACTACTCGGTGGGCCCCTGGGACTACCCGACTTGAACTGCACGGTACCTGATGACGTGAAGCACAAGGACTACAGAGGAGAAGTATTCGGTTAGGAAGCTGTACATGTCCCGCACTGTATGGAGGACTCCTAGACGTACTCAACTATTACTCTCTCCCTAAACCGACTTGTAACCCTGCCTCTCGGACTATATAAGGCGAGGCAGGGACCCCTCTCTTCATCTTCTCATCTCATGCCATAAGATTGCATCATCTTGTAATCGTACCCAATCAATCCAGAGCTACGCAGCATACAGGACGTAGGGTATTACGCACCTCGCGGCCCTAACCTGTCTAAATTGTGTGCCACGTGTCTCTTCCTTCGAGTTACCGATCTCGGCGAGGCCACATTCATCTATTTCGGGTACTCCCCTTAGTAGGTTGCCGGTCTAAAACACCGACAGCTGGCGCGCCAGGTAGGGGCTCTCACCCGAGATCACAAGGCGAACTCGACGGCTCCTGTCTACATCAAGCCAACCGTCGCCTTCAACTGCGTCGACACCTTCGTCTTCGGCGCCTGGGTCTGCACTGCTGACGGTGTTGGATCCTTCCAACGCCGCCTCACCATGCCGCCCAACCCGTAGACCAGCTTCGTGACGCTTCCCGAAGTAGTCACAGGCGAACTCGCCGGCAAGTTCGGCGAAATTTCGCTTTTCGACCAACACGCCGACTCTGAGCACGGACCCGCTTCCAACTCGAACTCAACGTCCTCGTGGGCTACCGTGTGCGAGCCGGCTGCTCAGCCATCGCATGTGGTCTCTCGAACCCGTGACCGCTCCACGCGTGGTCCCCGCAACCTCTGCAGGGCCCGCACGGAGGCTCCTTCTGCACACCGGGCCGGCAAGGAGCCCGTACCCGAGTACAACTCGGACTCAGACACCGTACCCGGCCATGCGTCGGACTCCAACCCCCTCTTCGGCTTCAACTCGGACTCCGCGTACGAGTTCGACTTCGGGTCGGACCCTGAGGATCCCGAGTCCGAAGACAACAATACTGAGCAACCCTTATCAGAGCCGGCTTCCGGGCTGGTTATAACGTCCACACCGGGACGGCACATGACAAGTACCTCGAAGACATCTCCGCAGATGAGCTGTCTGCTGAAGCACCCGCGGATGAGACCGACACCAACAGGGACGCTCGACGTGAATGCAACAGAAGACGGAACGAATGGCGTCGGCGTCTCCGAGATAGCTTACCCATCCGCAACCTTGCGGAGGCCCTCGAACAAGTCGAGAGCAGGGTACACACCACCCCCGAGCAATGCCTCATGTCGATCATAGCGATCGCACGCCAAGCTCAGGGGATACGCGCTGGAGAAGTCATCGCCATGCTTGCAGTGGATGCTTACTTCATGCGAGTTGACAATAGGGTCAACCAGCCTCCTCCCGCCAGGAACCGCGACAATGAAGCTACAAGTCGCAGCGCATACCTCGGCCGCAACCGTACTCGAGCCGAGCTACCGGCTCAGCCCAACCGTACTCGTGCAAACACCGGCTGACCCTCACAAGGCGGCAACAGCAATCGTGAGATCATCCCTCACCGCGACCCTGGCGGCGGCGGTCGTGACCCTGGCGGCGGCGGCAGCGATGGAGGAAGCTCCAACCATGGGGCTAACAGGAGGGCCAATGGCGGAGGCACGGCGGTCGGAACCACGCGAACAGCCACGCCTCCGGATCCTCACAGGGCGGCTACGACGCCCGCCAGAAGATTGAAGAGCTGCGGCGGAAGAAGTCCGCCAACGCAGGCGACAATGATGGCTTCCCCGCCTTCTCTCCTCGGCTTCGCAACTTACTCCTCCTGGACAAGTTCAAACCTCTGGGAATCACCAAGTACGACGCGAAGCAGGATCCCATCCAGTGGCTCAGGTGCTACGCCCTCTCCATCGAGAACGCTGGCAGCAACAACGACACCAAGTGCCTCTACTTCCCCTTCTGCCTGGACCAAGCCCCACTCACATGGCTCGAGTCGCTAGACAAGCACTCGATCGACAAGTGGGACCAGCTGAAGGAGCAGTTCACCAGCAACTTCGCGGGCGCCATGGGCCGATCGGGTACTCACATGGACCTGGCCATGGTCAAGCAGGAACAAGGCGAGACCCTCCGCAAGTACATGCGCCGCTTCTTCGACAAGCACGTTACCGTAGTCGACGTCACCGACAAGGAGGTCATCGACCTCTTCGAAGACGGCCTCTACCACCGCCGCACCTTTGAAGACTTCAATCGTCGCCGCCCCAAGTCCATCCCCCACCTTAAGGACATGATCACGTCCTGGGCGGATGAAGAAGACAAGGCCAACGCCAAGTACGATGCCATCCGTGGCAAAAACAAGCAGAACGCGGGCGGCGGCAGCGGCAACAACGGGAACCAAGGCGGTCGCAACAACAACAACAACTACTCGGGTCCCAACCGCAAGAGCAAGCCAGACAACACTGTCGCGGCTATCCAGTGCCCTGCGTAGGAGAACTCGAAGAAGAACTCCGCCGGCTTCAAAGACTTGCTGAAGAAGTGCTCGTGGCATCTGAACGGCAACCACACCACCGAGCAGTGCTACCAACTCAGGCATGCACTCAAGAGTACTCTAGAGCCACCGCACCCTCGCGACAAAAACGGCAAGAAGAAGAACGATGGAGATAACAACGACTTCCAGGAACCCGACAAGACTATCAACGTCCTCTTCGGCGGACTACCCAGCAGACGGGAACAAAAGGCTACCCGTCGAGAAGTCATGAGCATTGAACCAGCGGTCCTGACCCCTCTCAGGTGGTCGGAAGTACCATTGCCTTCTCCCGCGCGGATCAATGGACCAGCTTCTCCGAACCAGGACGGTTCCCCCTCGTCCTGAAGCCGGTGGTCGCGGGCTCCAAGCTCAACAAGGTCCTCATCGACGGTGGAAGCGGGCTCAACGCCCTTTTCACCAAGACCTTGAAGAAGGTGAAGCTCGACATCACCCACATGCTCACCAAGAGCAACACACCCTTCTACGGCATCGTCCCTGGTAACGCAGCTATCCCACTGGGCTCAGTGGTCCTACCAGTCACCTTCGGGGAATCTCGGGACAACTACCGTACCAAGTACATCAAGTTCGAGGTCGCGGACTTCGAGACTTCCTACCATGCCATCCTCGGCAGACCGGCCATTGCCAAATTCATGGCTGTGCCCCACTACACCTACTTGGTACTCAAGATGCCAAGCCCAGCGGGTGTACTCTCTCTCCAAGGGGACTTGAAGATCTCCCACGACTGCGACACAGAAGCCGTGGAGATCGCCTCTACGAATCAAGTACCCAACGCTATGATGGAGGTCTACGCTGCGTCGAAGAAGCTTGCTACAAGTGAACTCGACATCCCGATAAAGTCTGACAGCGCCAACAAGCCTCAGCCAGCTGAGGAGGTTTTAGTCAAGATGATCGACCTCGGAACAGGCGACTCCAGCAAGACCACCACCATCGGGGCCGGCCTCGACCCCAAATAGGAAGACGCGCTCATCAACTTCCTCTGGGATAACCGCGACATCGTCGCGTGGAAGCAAGCGGACATGCCAGGAGTGCCCAGGGAGTCGATTGAGCACTGCCTCAACGTCGATCCTAAGGCCACCCCCAAGCGACAACACCTCCGACGCTTTGCCGACGACAGACGGGACGCCATCAAGAAGGAACTCGCCAAACTACTCGTGGCTGGCTTCATCAGAGAAGTCTTCCATCCTGAGTGGCTCGCCAACCCTGTCCTCGTCCGCAAGAAGAACTCAAACGAGTGGAGGATGTGCGTCGACTACACTGACCTCAACAAACACTGCCCCAAGGACCCCTTTGGGTTGCCGCGGATTGATCAAGTCATCGACTCCACGACGGCCGCGACTCGCTCTCTCGCTTCCTCGATCGCTACTCCGGTACCACCAGATCGCGATCAAGGAAGAAGACCAGGAGAAGACCGCGTTCATCACCCCGTTTGGCGCGTACTGCTACACGACCATGTCCTTCGGGCTGAAGAACGTCGGCGCCACCTACCAACGAGCTATCCAGGCCTGCTTCAAGAAGCAACTCAACATGAATGTTGAAGCCTACGTGGATGACGTGGTCGTCAAGACCAGAAACTCCAGTACCCTCATCGACGACCTTAAAGAGACTTTCGCATCCCTGCGCGAGTACCGCTGGAAGCTCAACCCGAACAAGTGCATCTTCGGCGTACCTTCGGGCAAACTACTCGGCTTCATCATCAGCTAACGCGGCATCGAAGCCAACCCCGAGAAGATCTCTGTCATCACCAGCATGAAAGCTCCCACATGCATTAAGGACGTCCAGAAGCTGACCGGGTGAACGGATTCATCTTGAAGCTTGGAGAACGGGGGATCCCCTTCTTCAAACTACTCAAGCACCAGGAGAAGTTCGTGTGGACTCCAGAGGCGGATCAAGCCCTTGCCCAGCTCAAGGACTTCCTATCGAAGCCACAAGTCCTCACGGCTCCTCGCAAAGGCGAGCAGCTACTGCTCTACCTCACTGCGACTACTCATGTGGTCAGTACTGCCATCATCGTCGAGCGGCAGGAAGACGGCCATGCCTACCCAGTCCAGCGCCCAGTCTACTTCGTCAGCGAGGTCCTGTCAGAGTCCAAGGCACGCTATCAGCCTGTGCAGAAGCTCCTGTACGCAGTTTAAAGGACCTTGATGTCGCCTAGAGGGGGGGTGAATAGGCGTGACGACCAAACTAAACTTTTTCTCCCCAAACACTTGAGCTGACAGTGCTCCACCGGTCAGACCGGTGGTGGTGACCGGTCAGACCGGTCAAGCACTAGTCTTCACAGGTGACACCGGTCAGACCGGTGCGCCTCACCGGTTAGACCGGTGTAGCACAGAGAACCTGCAAAAACAACTTCAAGCACCTCTTGGCTTCTAGCACGGACCAAACTCAGGGTGTGGCTTTTGTAGATGATCACAAGCAGAGTAATGATCCCTGCACACACAAGTTACACACCCAAGTAGATCGAAGCGGAAGCAAATGAATTAAGCTAGAAAAACAACTTAGAGAGTCGAACCACACGAAGAAGCAAGGATTTGTTTCCCGAAGTTCACCACCCACTGAGGAATGGCTACGTCTCCGTTGAGGAGCTTGTAAGGGTCGATTCCCACAACAAGCCGGGTCTCTTTCAACCACTTTCCTCCTTTCCACTAAGGTGATCTTTTCCACGAAGAGGCAAGATTGCAGCCCTTACAAACTTCCCGCTGCTCACCACAACCTTGGGAGCTAGCAGGCGACACCTAGCCGTCTAGGAGGCAAACCTCCAAGAGTAACAAATGCACCAAAGTTTGTAGACTCGTAACCAAAGTGCTCAAGCTATGGAACCTGCTCTTGTTAGCTCACAAAGTCACTCCTAGGCTCACTTTCTCAACCCAACACAAGGAAGATGGCTTGAATCCACAAATCTCACAAAGAGATGGTTGGGGAGAGCCACTAAGGCTTAGAGCTAGTTAGAAATGGCTTGGGATCTCAAAGCAACAATACTAGAAGCGACAGCCCTCACTTGAAGAGGGCTTGGGGTATTTATACCCCTCAAAGGAGAAAACTAGCCGTTAGTCCCCGGTGGCACCGGTCGGACCGGTGCCCTACACCTACGGACCGGTGTATGAAAAACTAGCCGTTGGGCTAGCGGCACCGGTCAGACCGGTGCCTCTGACCGATCAGACCGGTCAGGCCCGAGTTGCCCCCAAAACCACTTTTAAAGAAACTAGCACTTCACCACCAAGATGAAATGACCCAGGATAGGTTAGGAGGGTTAGTTAGCACACTCAAGGGCTAGATCTCACTTAGGTCAACTAAAGAGCACTTTGACTTGGTCAACTTGCTAAGTTGCATTCCTCTTGATAGTACGGCGTACCTATACTCAAGAAAAGAGTAAAAGAGCTTTGATGATCTCTTGAGCTTGAACAACTTCAATTCTTACCATACTTGATCGATAACCACTTGAGGGCTTTCAACATAGCCTTTGACTTGAGCACGTCCATACTTGAGCTAGTGACTTAGGATCTTTCCATATAGCCTAAGAATGCACACTTGTATCCATGGCCACTCCATGTTGCCAATCTTAACGAGTTGATGACTTGCAAAGCTTCTCTCGGTTAAGGTTTGAATATGATACTTGAAGACCCCACGGATGCTAGACCTTCACCCTAGCAAAACACTTATGGAGGCTTAGCTACGGCCCCAACGAATGCTTAGTCCCTCACCCTAGACATCTCGGTTGATCTATTCATCACTTATCCAATCCACTTTGAGTTCCACTTTGCTTCTCATGCAATTAACCTTCATTTGAAAATCCCGCTTCAAATGCTTGATCTTGATTGACAACGGATATGCAAGCTTCCATTTTTAGAACCATAAAAAGTATATTCATCATCTTGTTCTCTTTCAATAAACTCATGAAGTCTTGCACCATATGCTTATCTTTGTAGATGTGAGCCATAAAATACATCCATATTTAAAATGCTTCAAAGGTAGCTCATGAACATATAATGAAAACCTGCTCACGATCTTAGACAAAAGCATTAGTCCTTTAATCGCCTTGTCATTCAATTCACCAAAATCCACTTAGGGGCCTAGATGCACTTTCAATCTCCCCCTTTTTGGTGATTGATGACAACTCAATTAAAGCTTACAAATAAGACAATAAAGCGCATTTAGATTCTTAGATATAGCTAGATCTCCCCCTTAATTTGTGCTTTGAGTTAGATTTCAAAAATTGGCCTTAAATGCCATTAGAACAAATTTGGAAGAAAAGACGTGTGAGCTCCCCCTATATCTTAGAGTCAGTGGAGTGCAACATGTGTGAACGACAAAATAAAATCCGTGATGCGTATGACAAGATATGCACAAAGCAAAGAAAAATGAGCTGATTAGGCAAAGACGGTCGAGCCGGTGCCCCGACCGGTCGACCGGTCGAGTCCGGCCAACTCGCTCAGCCGGGCGGCACCGGTCGGCCGGTGCCCACGACCGGTCGGACCGGTCAGGTCCAGTCAGCGCACAAAGCAACAGAAGTGCGTGCTATTTGGTCCAAGGTGATCATGCCAGGGTTGCAAGCTGGTTTAGATCACCTTGCTCCATTTAGCCAACACAAACAAACACCATTCAAAGCATGCATCACAATCTAACAATAAGGTCGCTTAAATATTACAATAAGGTTTAAAACACACAGTGGCACTCATACAAAAGTTCTCAAGTCCACTAAGTTAAAATTCTAACTTATTACACGGTTTCTCTCAATTGCCAGCAGGCACCGGTCAGACCGGTGCAACACAGACAGCAGCCCTGACAGCACAAACTTGAGGCTTTAATCGCGATTCTTCTCCCCCTTTGTCATCAAGCATTCAAGAAGGGCCTAGAGAAGAAGTAGCTGCTGATCACTGTCCTTGACATCCGTCTCCTGGGTAAGAGCTCCCTCCTATTTGAGAGTCATCAAGAATCCAATGCAAAGGAGAGTTTAGGTAAATCGACTCCGAGACGTTGATTTGAGATGGATGAGCTATGGGAGCACAGTTTTTACCATAGAAGTACGGGTTGTAGCCAAAGATCTCGGCGGAGAAGCGAGCGCCCCAATCTTGTACTTACTCGGGAGGTGGAGGAGGTGGGGGTGCTTGCTCCTGTTCCATGAAGTGAGACGATCCTGCTACGTCCGGAGGAGGAGGTACAAATGGTGGAGGAGGAGGAGGAACCGATGAAGATGATCCTTGTCCTTGCTCAGACTCGAAGAACATGGGGCCATATTGGTTAAGCAAGTCCGAGTTGGCCCAACCTCTCATCCTTTCTTCAAAGGAAGGTATCTCAACTCTGAGGAGATTCTGGAGATGGTGGAGAGCGAGGTGGTTGAAAGCCTTGGGCATTGTGCATGAGCTTCATCGTATCCCTCATTTGCTTATTAGCCCTTCTTGACCTTTGCTGCTCAACCTGGATGTCATGCTGGCTCCTACACATCCCAAAAATGAAGTTGAGAAACTTCTTCAAAGGAGAGGTGGATCTGCGGGGTCTGCCTGGCTGCCAGCCTCCCCACCGGTCAGACCGGTGCTCAGCACCGGTCAGACCGGTGCTGGTCTGAGCACCAGCCTGAGGCACATCTGGCCGAGCTGCTCCCTCCTCAAAAATCTCTTCCTCCTGTCCTGGTGCGTGCTCAATTCTAGGAGATGGAACCCGTGGATTCTTGCTTGGGTTGAGCTTCAGAGGCTTGTGAGTCACATTCTTCGGAAACTCCGTCTTTGCAACCTTTTCGATCATATACATGATGTACGGGCTATAGCTGCAGATCTTCTTGGGGTCCTCTGATAGATGCTTAATCTCTTGCCAAATGAAGTCCCCAACACTGAACTCCGGAGCTCCCGGCCTCAAAGCCACCATCAAGTTTTTCTGCAACTTAGTGATTTCTGAGGGGTTTCCATCTCTAGGTGTGATAGATACCCTAAGGAGCCTATTCAGGACAGCGAAGTAGGTATAGAGGTTCTTCACCTTCCCAAAGTTGGCATGCTCACCGCGAGGGTACATCACGTGCAAAGCATCCTTCTCTAGCTCCCCCTCATCATGGAGCTTCCTCAATTCCCCATCTCCTGCCATGATCCCAAAGCATCTCAAGAATCTATGGAATGTAATGGAGTACTTTTGGCCGTTAGTCATCCAAATCATAGCCCTGTCGGCCTCAATGTGACCAAAGTGCACTGTGGCAAAGAACTGGGCGATGATCTCTTTGTTCCAATCTTGTCGGAACCCCATAAGTGTCTTGACCCTTTGCCTCTCACAATTGCTGATTACTTCATCAAAAATAGGGTCTCCTTTCCTAGCCAAGTGCCCCCAATCCACATATTGTGCCTTGTGTGTGATCTTGGGCTTCTTTATAATCACTGTAGCATAGTAGTCTTGCTGAAATTTAGCCCAAAACCTCGGGTCCGATGCGGTCTTCCCCTCCCCATAAGGGTTCTTGTCCCTCAGCTTCTTTAGGGCCTTGGTCATGCCAGCCCCGTGATACTTCACCGGCCGATTAGGGTAAATGTAAGTAGGTGGCATGATCCTCAACCTACCCTGATCATCGTCGTCCTCTTCCATGGCATCCACATCCTCTTCCTCTTCCTCCTCATCCTCATCCTCATCCTCAGCACCATCGCTGTCTGACCCAGCCTCCTGGTGCCTCCTCAACTCAAACTGACCCGGATAAGTCTCATCTTCAACATTGTCATCGCTGCTCGTTCCGGTGTCACCTCCTAAGTCAGGATCCTCAGTACTTGTTTGAGCTGAGCGGCGTCTCAATCTCTTGCCGCTGATGTTGACAGTGCTGCCCCCTTCCCCAAAATCACCGGGGATAGCTCCTCGGCGAGTGAGGACTTCCTCTCTTCTTTTCTTATCTCCTTCCTTTTCCCGCACCATAGCTGCTGTCCTGAGTCACACAAAGGATGACAAGAGTGTATAAGACTCTAGGAAAAAAGATTGAATTGAATTGGAATTGATTCTTGAAAGTTCAGAACAATTGGGTCTGTTCTGGGCCACACCGGTCAGACCGGTGAGGGGCACCGGTCAGACCGGTGCCACCCAGAACAGAGCCAATTGCTCTCACATTCAATGTGAGCAGCTGTTAATCTAAGATTTGGTCTAGATGAACAAAAGACATCCTAGAATAGATATGTGTTGAGAAACAAGAAGAAAACACAATTTGGGGGTGGACAGGCGCCACCGGTCAGACCGGTGAAGGCCGTCCGACCCCAATTCGTGATTTCTCACAATGTGTCCAACAAAACGCTATGGATCTATAGGAATGTCTTCTAGGTGATCTCAGAAGATGTTCTACCAAAGGGAATTCAAAACTTCGCACCATGTGAGGAGATCGGGCAAAAGAAAGGTTTGAATACCTTTGGAGAGATGAACTCGAGTTGAATCCGAGAAACTTGAAGGGGAAAGTGAAGAGGGGCCTTGGGAGATCCTTTTGCTTCCAATCTTGAGGCTTTTCCTTGGTTGAATCTTCAAATCACCATGGATTTTGAGAGAGGTGAAAGAGAGGAGATGGAGGAGAGGAGTTCACGGTTTGAGGCAGAGGTGGGATGGTGAATGATAGAGGAGAGAGAAGGAAGGGGGGTAAAAGGATTCCTTTTACTGTGGCCCCACGGGCTGACGCCGGCGTCCACCGGTCGAGGACCGTGACGGCCACCGCCGAGCCGGTGACGGCCCGCTGGTCAAGCCAGAGAGGCCATATCGGTTTTTCCGGCCCCCCCTCGGTAGAACCGAAGATTCTGATAAAATTCAACAGAGAGTCCTTATCGGTAGAACCGACACGCCCTCGGTAGTACCGTCCCTTTTTCTCCTTTTTTGAGATTTTGCTCCTTGAAACTTCTCCAAATATGTTATAGGACAATTCTCATCCACTTAGGTTGCATAAACACGATTATGTGACTTCAAGGTCACCACCGGTCAGGCCTGTGGCTTGCACCGGTCAGACCGGTGCGGCCTTGAGAAACAAAATTTGAGCCACAACACAGAATTTTCATTTCAACCTTTAGGGATGTTTTGGATATGAGATGTTAAGATGATATTGATCCAAAAACCATCAGTTCTTAGAAGAATGAGGATTTACCAATCTAATTTGCGAATTCTTGATTCTTCCAAGATTGAGAGAGATAAATAAGAATGGATTTAAGGGACTTGAGAAAATCTTCTTAATTGTGACTAGCCATCAATCAAACAAGGAGAACTATAGTCACAACTAAGTTGATTGGGTCACTAAGACCAAGAACCAAATATTTTTCAAAGAAAGCACACTTCCTATTCATGCTAGTTGATTTTTCGAAAAAAAAATCTATTCTATACCACAAAGTGCATGCATCCACTTCAAATGAATGCCCTAACAAGCATATTTGGCTCATATCTTCATCCTCGAGACACAAAGACGAGTGGAAGTAAAGATATCAACCAAATATCTAGAGAGGAGCTCAAGAGGTCCATTTGAAGCAATTACATGCTAAGGATGGCACACTAGCATGATGTTATGGCCTAGATGCATTACGGTATTTCAATGAGTTTCGTGAAAACATACCTTTGCCTTAAGACCATTTCATTTATGCATATATTAACTTTCAAACAGTGTTAGCTCTTGCTTGTTCTTTTGGAAGTTACGCTTGTCGAGAGCTTCCTTTGAGATGCACAAACGAATGAGACTACAAGATCACTTAGAAGAAATTGTTAGTCCCACAAGTGACTCAAGTTTTGTAATGAGCTCCCCCTTAAGTAGTGCTAGAGAATTTGAATTTCTCGACCAAGGCACTTTGCTCAATCAAGAACATGTTGAGGCTCATTCCAAAACTTGATCATAACACACGAATGATTTGATAATTGACATGTGTTTAGCTTCTCATAACCTTTGACGCCAAATCACCCTTCTTTTTGAGGGTTTGGACAACCCCCCGGTCACCCGGCACTCATGCCGGTCACCCCGCAAAGATACGAGGCGTACCGGGTCACCCGGGCACCCGTGCCGGGTCACCCGCACAGGTTGCACTTGCTCCGTTGGCACCGGTCAGACCGGTGCCTGTCACCGATCAGACCGGTGACCACCACCTGACCCATTTTGGTGATTTTTCCTTCCCTTTTCCTTGAGTGAGTGAATGTATCGCTAATTTCAGTCCTGCAATGAAGGATAAGGCATTGCTCTACTAGTGAGCCATTAAAGGCATCGAATGACATGAGAAGGTAAATCTTCATAAAAATAGTCAAAGTCACCACCTCATGTTTTGCTCATCCAAGAAGAGCTTCACATGAGTGTTCACCAAGGACCAGAAGTGACCTAAACTCAATTTAGCGCATTGGTTACCGAGATGTCATTGATTTCACGATTTATATGATTTTGCTCTTCACATGGTTAATTGAATTCATCAAGATTTCTAAGTCCTCCAACCATGTGCTCAATGCATCTCTTTCAACCTGCAAGCTCAGTAAGCATTTCTTGGTACCCAACACTTGTTGGGTCCTATTGGTTTAGTCACAAGGTGCTTAGGAACCCAAATAGCTCTCATGCTACAATGAGGTGAACTAATCTCCCTCATAGCACAAGTTCTATTCTTATCGTTCCTAAGCTTATGGAAATCATAATGGACAAGGTTTGATTTAGGAACGTTACCATTTGGGCAATCCTTGCCCATGTGACCCTTTTGACGGCATTCGTAGCAAATGCGACTTTTGTTCTTGTTGGTCACCCCATTCCTTGCAATTTCTTTTCTACACTTGCTTCTGAGACTTGATCTTGGAGAAGGTGGCTTCCTTGCCTGGTTTTCTTGAGGTGGGGTTGCCCTGGCCAGCACCGGTCTGACCGGTGGCATGCACCGATCTGACCGGTCACGGTCAGAGCCACTGCCCGTTGTTGCTTTTGGGCACGAGTCGGCAAGGTGTCCCTTCTCTCTGCACTTGTAGCACACCCTCCACTTGTTGGAGCTTATAGGCTTCTTGGAGAGTGACTCTTGTGCCTTGTGCTTGATCGGGCGATAATGGGGTTTGATTTCCCAAATCTTGGTCTTTTCTTGAATCTTGTGCTTGTGGGACCTTGTAGTTTGTTGAGGGGTTGAACTAGTGGCGGTTGATCCCTTCCCAAGCTTCTTCACCATGCTTTCACGGTTATCTTGAGAAGGTTGCACTTTGCTCTTCTCCTTCAACACATACAAGTCCTTTTGGAGCTTTTCGACCTTTTGCTTTAGTTTATCATTTTCAGCAGCAATGAGGTCTTCACAAGATTCTACAAGTACATGCTCAATGCTAGATTGGCTTGCTTGAGACAAACAATCATTATCGCTAGATAAAACAACTTGAACTTGTGAGCATTTGCATGTGTGAGATAGAGGTTGTAGAGATTTTACCGATGAAAGCATAACCTCATGGGCTATATCTAGTGTTGCATAAGAATCAACAAGCTTCTCAAAGGAAAGTTCAAGTTCATTGTGATTAGCTTGCAGGACCATATGCTCGCTAGTGAGCTTCGCTAGTTTGGCTTCTAGATCATCATTGGCATCTTCTTCTAATTTAGCTCTACAAGCAAAGGATTTGATGTCATGATCATATTTGTTAGCCAATGTTTCATACTTACAAACCAAGGATGCAAGTTCGGATTTGAGAAGCTCAAGTTCTATTGACGAAGAGCTTGAAGCTTCAATCTTTTGGTCCTTAGCCCCTTTGGCTTGTCTCTTCTTCTTGCTTCTCTTCTCCTTCTTGGCCATCAAGCAAGTTGGTGTGCCTCTGCTGGCACCGGTCTGACCGGTGGGTGTCACCGGTCTGACCGGTCCCTGCAGAGGGACAGCGTCTTCGCTTCTTTGCTCTTCTTCGTGCTTGAGGTTTGATGCTTGATGCTCAGTGGAAGTTGTAGAGGTAGGGCACATCTCCACTGACTTATCTTCATCATCGCTCTCGAGTTCATCCCATTTGGTGTTTACCAACTCAAGTAGTAATTTCCAAATGAGATGAGCATCTTCGGAAATCTTTTTGCTCTTCAAGATAATGTACTTTAGTTCTCTACATACACAGCTACACAAAAGGTTAGTAATAAAGGCATTAAGTTGCTTCTTCTCCAAGTCCATTGGCGAGACACATGTCTCATCCTTTGGAAGGATACTCGCAACCATAATGCTCTTAGCGGTAGGGCCCAAAACCTTAAGTGCAATGTGAACATTAGAGCACCAAGAAGAGTAGTTTGAGCCATCTAGAGCTAGAGGCTCAAACGGTACCTCACAAGTTGTCGACATCGAAGAACTCCAAGCGGTTAAGCTCGAATCGGAGCACCAAGCTCTGATACCATTTGAAAGGACCTTGATGTCGCCTAGAGGGGGGTGAATAGGCGTGACAACCAAACTAAACTTTTTCTCCCCAAACACTTGAGCTGATAGTGCTCCACCGGTCAGACCGGTGGTGGTGACCGGTCAGACCGGTCAAGCACTAGTCTTCACAGGTGACACCGGTCAGACCGGTGCGCCTCACCGGTTAGACCGGTGTAGCACAGAGAACCTGCAAAAACAACTTCAAGCACCTCTTGGCTTCTAGCACGGACCAAACTCAGGGTGTGGCTTTTGTAGATGATCACAAGCAGAGTAATGATCCCTGCACACACAAGTAACACACCCAAGTAGATCAAAGCGGAAGCAAATGAATTAAGCTAGAAAAACAACTTAGAGAGTCGAACCACACGAAGAAGCAAGGATTTGTTTCCCGAAGTTCACCACCCACTGAGGAATGGCTACGTCTCCGTTGAGGAGCTTGTAAGGGACGATTCCCACAACAAGCCGGGTCTCTTTCAACCACTTTCCTCCTTTCCACTAAGGTGATCTTTTCCACGAAGAGGCAAGATTGCAGCCCTTACAAACTTCCCGCTGCTCACCACAACCTTGGGAGCTAGCCGGCGACACCTAGCCGTTTAGGAGGCAAACCTCCATGAGTAACAAATGCACCAAAGTTTGTAGACTCGTAACCAAAGTGCTCAAGCTATGGAACCTGCTCTTGTTAGCTCACAAAGTCACTCCTAGGCTCACTTTCTCAACCCAACACAAGGAAGATGGCTTGAATCCACAAATCTCACAAAGAGATGGTTGGGGAGAGCCACTATGGCTTAGAGCTAGTTAGAAATGGCTTGGGATCTCAGCAACAATACTAGAAGCAGCAGCCCTCACTTGAAGAGGGCTTGGGGTATTTATACCCCTCAAAGGAGAAAACTAGCCGTTAGTCCCCGGGTGGCACCGGTCAGACCGGTGCCCTACACCGGTCAGACCGGTGTATGAAAAACTAGCCGTTGGGCTAGCGGCACCGGTCAGACCGGTGCCTCTGACCGGTCAGACCGGTCAGGCCCGAGTTGCCCCCAAAACCTCTTTTAAAGAAACTAGCACTTCACCACCAAGATGAAATGACCCAGGATAGGTTAGGAGGGTTAGTTAGCACACTCAAGGGCTAGATCTCACTTAGGTCAACTAAAGAGCACTTTGACTTGGTCAACTTGCTAAGTTGCATCCCTCTTGATAGTACGGCGTACCTATACTCAAGAAAAGAGTAAAAGAGCTTTGATGATCTCTTGAGCTTGAACAACTTCAATTCTTGCCATACTTGATCGATAACCACTTGAGGGCTTTCAACATAGCCTTTGACTTGAGCACGTCCATACTTGAGCTAGTGACTTATGATCTTTCCATATAGCCTAAGAATGCACACTTGTATCCATGGCCACTCTATGTTGCCAATCTTAACGAGTTGATGACTTGCAAAGCTTCTCTCGGTTAAGGTTTGAATATGATACTTGAAGACCCCACGGATGCTAGACCTTCACCCTAGCAAAACACTTATGGCGGCTTAGCTACGACCCCAACGATTGCTTAGTCCCTCACCCTAGACATCTCGGTTGATCTATTCATCACTTATCCAATCCACTTTGAGTTCCACTTTGCTTCTCATGCAATTAACCTTCATTTGAAAATCCCGCTTCAAATGCTTGATCTTGATTGACAACGGATATGCAAGCTTCCATTTTTAGAACCATAAAAAGTATATTCATCATCTTGTTCTCTTTCAATAAACTCATGAAGTCTTGCACCATATGCTTATCTTTGTAGATGTGAGCCATAAAATACATCCATATTTAAAATGCTTCAAAGGTAGCTCATGAACATATAATGAAAACCTGCTCACGATCTTAGACAAAAGCATTAGTCCTTTAATCTCCTTGTCATTCAATTTACCAAAATCCACTTAGGGGCCTAGATGCACTTTCAGCAGTACTCATCACCTCGCGAAAGCTACAACACTACTTCCAGGAGTACTCGATCTCCGTCGTCACCGACTACCCGCTCGTCGACATCATGCGGAACCAAGATGCTACTGGGAGAATCTCCAAGTGGGCAGTCGAGCTCGGCGCCCTCACCATCGACTTCAAGCCACGCACAGCCATCAAGTCGTAGGCGCTAGTCGACTTCATGGCGGAGTGGCGGGAGAACCAGCTACCTACTCCAACTGTGCGACCAGAGCATTGGGTGATGTACTTCGACGGCTCACTCAACCTCAAGGGCGCAGATGCAGGGGTACTACTGATCTCTCCAACGGGTGAACAACTCAGGTACGTCCTGCAGATCTTCTGGAAGGTCTCAAACAACGAAGCCGAGTACGAAGCTCTCCTACACGGGCTCCACCTCGCGGCTTCACTGGGCATCAAGCGACTACTAGTCTACGGCGACTCTGCAGTAGTCATCAACCAAGTAAACAAGTCCTGGGACCGCAACAAGGAGAACATGGACGCCTACTGCCTAGAAGTCCGCAAGCTCAAGAACAAGTTCTACGGTCTCGAGTTCCACCACATCGTCCGCAACAACGACGTTGCAGCGGACATCCTGTTGAAGCTCGAATCTACCCGCGCTCAAGTACCAGCGGGTGTCTTCATTCACGAGCTTCACGCGCCGTCCATCCCGGAGCCGGCGCCACTTACCACTGTCCCAGCGCACCCATCGGCTGGACAGGAGGTCATGATGATCGACGTGGACTGGAGGCAACCCTTCATTGACTACCTCAGCGAGTAGAAGGTTCCCTCAGACAAGAACTTGGCCGAGCAGCTCATCCGCCGCGCCAAGTCCTACGTCCTCGTCGGAGACAAGCTTTACAAGTGGGGCGCATCTTCGGGAGTACTCATGAAGTGCGTCCCCAGGCAAGAAGGCAAGGACATCTTGGAGGAGATCCACAAGGGCGTCTGCGGCAACCACGCATCTTCCCACACGCTAGTCAGCAAGGCCTTCCGGCGAGCCTTCTACTGGCTCACAGCCCTAGGCGACGCCGAAGAACTCGTCAGAAGGTGCCAAGGATGCCAATACTTCGCCAAGCAGCAACACGTCCCAGCCTACAAGCTAGTCACCATACCGCCAACCTGGCCCTTCGCCTGCTGGGGGCTCGACATGATTGGGCCACTGCCAACTGCACCAGGTGGTTTCAACAGGGTATTGGTGGCCATCGACAAGTTCACCAAATGGATCGAGGTCAAGCCGGTCACATGCCCCAAGGCTGACAGAGTACTCGACTTCCTGGATGAACTTGTGCATCGCTACGGACTACCCCACCGCATCATCACAGATCTGGGCTCCAACTTCAACAACCACCAGTTCTAGGAGTACTTCGAGAACAGAGGGATCGACGTCTGATACATCTCAGTTGCCCATCGTCAGTCCAATGGACAAGTCGAGCACGCCAACGGGATGGTGCTCGACGCTCTCAAGAAGCGGCTACACGACACTGCTAACTCCAAAGGGGGCAAGTGGATCAAGGGACTACCCAATGCACTCTGGGGGCTACGTACTCAGCCCTCCAAGCCAACGGCGCAATCCCCTTACTTCCTGGTCTACGGCTTCGAAGCAATCCTTCCTGCTGATGTCATATGGAACTCAAAAGCAGTGGAGCATTACGACAAACGCGTCTCCGAAGACAGCAGAAGAGTTGACATCGATGGACTCGAAGAAGCTCGATGCGCTGCCCTTGTCCAATCAGCAAGGTACCTGGAGGGTATCCGACGCTACCATGATCGCAACGTCAAAGAACACTCCTTCAACGTTGGTGATCTCGTCCTCCGTCGTATCCAGAACACGGAAGGACTACGCAAGCTCAGCTCCCCCAGGGAAGGTCCCTTCACAATTGCAAAGGTGACCGGGCCGGGCTCCTACCGCCTCCAGACACTTGAAGGCAAAGACATCAACAACTCGTGGAACGTCGACCAGCTCTGTCGGTTCTACGCCTAGTCTACACGACTACTCCGGGGCTCAAGTCTACACGACTACATCAAGACCTCTCCGCCGTAAGCGGCCTCCGGGTCCTGGCTCCAGTCTCCGGACTACTCCTTCGCTGTAAGCGGCCTCCGGGTCCAGGCATTAGTCTCCGGACTACTCCTCTCCAAGATCCAGCCTACACGGCTACCTACGGATCTACTGCTGTAAGCGGCTACTCGCCCTAGCACCACTTAGCCGTAAGCGGCCTCCGGGTCCCGGCGACTACTCTGTAACTACGGCCCTGGCCATCCAGGTGTACTTCTTCAGTAATAAAGTTTGATCGATCATCAACTTCTTTACTGTCTAGTTCCCCTAACGGGGCTACTGCTGAGTACGACTACTCGCGTCAAACTCCACGATGGGGCTCCGCACTCCAAGATCGCGACTACGAGTACTCATTGATAGAACTTTTTCTTCATTAATACTTGAACAATTACATTACAAATGTTTTTGTACACATACTGCTATGAGCAAACTATTACAGGGCTACTGGAGGTTAAGTTTTTCGGCGACCTGCTCCGCAATGTGCACCATATGCTCTAGCAGCTCGCATACTGCTCGTCTGTACAGTTGGCGGCTACCCCGCCAGCGACTACGTCCACAGGGGCCTTCGAGAAGTAGGACTTAATGAAGGCCAGCACCTGGTTCAGGATCGACCTCGCCAGATGCTTCACATACGCCGCTAGCCGGCTGGGGGCTTCCTTGAGGCGATCCACGAGCGGTGCTATCTTGTGGCCGCCAGGATGAGGCACCATGAGTCTTGCAATGGGAAGCGCGGCTTCTTCAAGTTCCTTCAGTTGGGCCCGCAGCACCTCGCAGTCCTCGTTCAGCTTCTGCAATGATTTGCAGCAGTTGACGAGGTCACGATCGGAAGCAATGTGAAGCTCCATGTGCTCGTCGCACTCGAAGGCAAGTTCCTTATAGTCAAGCTCGAGTACCTGGCGGGCCTCCTGGTCCTGGTAGAAGAGGTTCTTCATGTCTGTCTCTGAGGTCCTCAACTGCTCTTCCCGGGTCCCAAGCTCCGCAAAACAACAAGGCGCATCGGGTTAGACTACCTCTCAACCTCCAACAACTACTCAACGAGTCAAACGGTGTACCTTTGTTCTTGTTGCGGAGTGTCTTATTCTTCTGCACCAAGTCATCGCTCTTCGCCTGCATCTCCTGGATGTCATTGTGATATTTGGCGAAGGCGGCATCAAGCTTGGATTGCATGGTGGCCGCGTGCTTCCACGACTTCAAGAGTCGATCCTCTAGCGCTTCATCCCGGAGCACCGGGTCGCCGAAGCCTTGCAGCATGCTAGACTTCTCGCGGGACCTCTCCACGACGTCCTGCGCAGACCAACACATGTCAAATGAGTACTCAACGACAGAGGATTGACTACTCAGGAGTTAAGACTACTCACCTTCATTCACTGTTCAGCCTGGCGGACCGCCTCCTGGTGCCTGGCCACCGTCGCCGGGTCGACCAAGTCGTCTGCTAGCAGCTCCACCCCGCCACGACTACTCGTGGCGGCTTCAGTCATCAGCGCAGAGCGGATGGGCTCCGCGTCTTGAATCTCCGGGGAGCGGACAACCACCTCCAGAGCAGCCTCTGGAGGCACGGTGGCCCCCTCTCCTCCGGTCGCCACGGCGGCCTCCTCGGCGGTCTCCTCCATCAGCTCAGGGGCTCCTTTCGGCCTCGGCACCTGTCAAGAAGAAGACAAGTGCATTAGCGACTACGACTACTCTGTGGGGAGTACTATAGCCTCAGCAGAGTACTTAACTTCGACCACGCTGGCCTCGGGCAATGTAGCTCCAGCAGCCGGCGCCTCGGACTCTGCCGGAGGGGCAGGAGTGGACTCCTTTGCAGGCGGCGCGGCTTCTTCCTCTACCACCGCCGTAGAGGGCTCATCCCCCTCCCAGGACGGATCCGTTGATTTCCTGCGTAGTACACAAATTGGTTGTCAATCCAGCTCGACTACTACACCAAGTACTACTCGGGAAAGTTCAGCACTTACAAGCTTGACCGGACTATCGTCACGGTCGGGGCGCCGAGGATGCTGGCAATGTCTAGCAGTCCAGCCTCGGCGGGCGCCTCCTCTTGCGCCTCTGCGGCTGCTGCCTCCTCTGCGGCGAAGGCAGCCGGTGCAGCGCCCTCCTACGCTCCTGCGGCCACCACTTCGTCAGTAGCAGCGGCAGCGGGCTCCGTGCTCCCTTGAGGAGCAGGGGGCTGGCGCTCCAGCTGCGCCAAGAGCTCTTCAACAGTGGGGGCTGGGCTACGACTCCCAGCGGGTTCCGCCACCGTATCCCACTCACCTTTGTCGCCCTGATCAGCGGGCTCCGTAGGCGACACCTCCTGCAAGCAAGGAAGCTCAGGCGTCATCAAGTGGACTCGAGAGATTAGTACTCGACTACACTACTCAAGACGACTTACCTCTTGAGGCATGGTCTCAGAGACCTTCAACTTCTTCGTCACCCGCTTGTGGGCGGGGTTGCGCGGCCTGTGTGGCGGCGCAGCCAGACTAGCCTCCAGGCTAGCCGGCGGATCTTGCATGAGGGGCACATGAGGTAGGCCAGGACGGCTGAACCTCGACCGCAGCTGGAAGCGGACCTACAGCGTCTCCTCGTCATCGTCCTCGTCGGACGTATCCTGCACGACTACGGTGTCGTCTCCTTCGCCGACTTCCCGCTGCTCCTTGGCTTTGGTTTTTCCCTCCTCCGGGATCTCGACTTCCTGAGGGGGCGGCTGCGGCTCGGAGACGAACTTCTTCAAGTCGTCCTGCAAGACACAAGACATCAGCGCGACTACTCACAAGTAATGGGTACTCGACTGGGGGGTACGGCTACTTACCTCCTTTGGCGGGCGCGCGGCGGAGTACTCTGGGACTGGGCACGCCGTGTATGGAAGCATGTCCTTGAAGATGCACGTCAGCCTATCGACAATGTTGCCGGTGTACTCGAAGCCCAGGGTGTCGCAGGCCATCAGTGGCTGCACCCTGCGCTTCATGAAGCTGAAGGCCACGTGCTCGGCCCTCAGCCTGGCTTCTTTCAGCACCTTGATGCGCGCCAACAACTCGGGGAGCTGGATCCCCTCTTGCATCGTGGGCTCCATGTTCCACCACGCGCGATGTTTGGGCTGCTTCCCGCTCGGCTTTGGCAACCCTGGGTGGTGGTTCGTGATGTAGAACCATTTAGCTTTGCAGTCCTGGTTGGAGTCGATGAGCTTGTATGAGAGGTACTACTCGGCGGCGTCCTCCCGCATCTGGATTCCTGCTCCACCAACTACTCGCGGGTTGCTGGCGCTCGGCTGCGGCTTCACCCGGAAGAACTTCTGGAACAAGATCTAGTGGGGCTTGATCCCCAGGAACGCTTCACAGAAGTGGACGAAGACAGCGGTATGGAAAATACCGTTGGGGTTGAGGTTGAGGTACTCGACGCCGTAGTACCCCATGAGGCCTTTGAAGAAGTCGCTCGCCGGAAGCGCGAGTCCGCGCTCCGCGAAGCGCGCGAACAGCGGGATCTCGTCTTCGCTCTTCTCCATGGGGTACGGATCCCCGGCGGCGGCCCTCCACATGTCCATCTTCTTCTCACGGATGAATCCGCTGTTGAGGAGGGCCAGCAAATCTTCGGTCTTCGTCTTCGATTTCTTCCACTCGCGGTTCGGATCAGGCCGCGGTGGAGACATCGGCGGTGCTGCCCCTGCGGCAGATCCGGTGGCTTCGTCGTGGCTCCTCTTCTTCATGTTGGTCTTCGCGGTCTTGGACGGCGGCGACTTCATTCTCCAAGTGCACGGCGTCTTCACGCGCATTCGCTCGGGGGCTACTCTGGCAGCTCTGGGTGGCGGTGCGCTCAGATCTACACCGGCAGCGGCGTGCACTTGAGGTGACTCTAGCCAAGATCTATTCGAAATGGCTACAGCAGCGATGGGTGAAAAACCCTAAGGGTTTTGGTTTCTATTTATAAGTCAAAACGGCCCTCCAACGGCTGGATGGATAAGTCTGCGCTCGGCTGACTCAGCGGCCGCGCGTGACTCTTCATATTCTACTAGTCGACGCGCCTCACCTCGGGGGCTCGGCTACTTCTACTCGACTACCTGGGAAGCGACAAGACTTCTCAGGACACATTCTACAAGATGACCCTTCAATTCGAGAGGAAGTACTCGACTCAAGGCTCGGGGGCTCCGTGCCACGTGTCCTTCGTATTTTTCTCTCCGGATTTTTCGGGATATTCTTGCCAAAGCTTCAGATGGACCCTCAGCCAGAGCCTACAACTCAACCTAAGGCTCGGGGGCTACTCTATATGGAGTGCGATTTTGCAATCGCACTTCCATATCAGCTTCGGCTTCATGACAACGCGGGCATTTTTGAAGACCTTCGAGGGCAGCACTCGGGGATGCTTGGGACTACTCGAGAAGACTTCAAGATTGCTCAAACATCAGCTGGAGTACATTCCAGCCTCGGGATGCTTCGACTACTCTTGAGGACTTTTGACTTGTAGTACTCAGGGACGCTTGAGGACTACTCGTTAAGGCCGTCAAGATTACTTGAAGCTATCCTTCTCGACTGCAAAGTACTCGGGGGCTTGTCGTATGGACCTCCCTGGGCCCACTACCTCGGTGGGTACCAGGACCGACTACTCGGTGGGCCCCTGGGACTACCCGGCTTGCGCTACACGGCACCTGATGGCGTGGAGCACAAGGACTACGGAGGAGAAGTACTCGGTTAGGAAGCTGTACATGTCCCGCGCTGTATGGAAGACTCCTAGACGTACTCGACTAGTACTCTCTCCCTACTCCGACTTGTAACCCTGCCTCCCGGCCTATATAAGGCGAGGCAGGGACCCTTCCCTAGCATCCAATCTCATCTCACGGCGTACAATTACACCATCTTGTAACTGTACCCAATCAATCCAGAGCTACGCAGCATACAGGACGTAGGGTATTACGCACCTCGCGGCCCGAACCTGTCTAAATTGTGTGCCACGTGTCTCTTCCTTCGAGTTACCGATCTCGGTGAGGCCACATTCATCTACTTCGGGTACTCCCCTTAGTAGGTTGCCAGTCTAAAACACCGATAAGAAGTGCCCGTGGCATCTGGACGGAAACCACACCACCGAGCAGTGCTACCAACTCAGGCGAGCACTCAAGAGTACTCCAGAGCCACCGCACCCTCATGACAAGAAAGGCAAGAAGAAGAACGACGGAGGCAATGACAACTTCCAAGAACACGACAAGACGGTCAACATCCTCTTCGGCGGACTACCCAGCAGAAGGGAACAAAAGGCTACCCGTCGAGAAGTCATGAGCATTGAACCAGCGGTTCCGACCCCTCTCAGGTGGTTGGAGGTACCCATTACCTTCTCCCGTGCGAATCAATGGACTAGCTTCTCCGAACCAGGGCGGTTCCCTCTTGTCCTGAAGTCGGTGGTCGCGGGCTCCAGGCTCAACAAGGTCCTCATCGATGGTGGAAGCGGGCTCAAGGTCCTTTTCACCAAGACCTTGAAGAAGATGAAGCTCGACATCACCCACATGCTCACCAAGAGCACCTCGCCATTCTACGGCATCGTCCCCAGGAACGCGGCTATCCCACTGGGCTCAGTGGTCCTGCCAGTTACCTTTGGGGAATCTCGAGACAACTACCGTACCGAGTACGTCAAGTTCGAAGTCGCGGACTTCAAAACGTCCTACCATGCCATTCTCGGCAGACCGGCTATCGCCAAGTTCATAACGGTACCCCACTACACCTACTTGGTACTCAAGATGCCAAGCCCAGCAGGTATACTCTCATTGCAAGGGGACTTGAAGATCTTGCACGACTATGACACAGAAGCTGTGGAGATCGCCTCCACAAATCAAGTACCCAACGCAATGATGGAGGTCTACGCTGCGTCGAAGAAGCTTGCCCCAAGTGAACTCGACATCCCAGAGAAGTCAGACAAAGCTAACAAGCCTCAACCAGCTGAGGAGGTTCAGGTCAAGACAATTGACCTCGGGACAGGCGACAACAGCAGGACCACCACCATTGGGGCGGGTCTCGACCCCAAATAGGAACACGCGCTCATCAACTTCTTCTGGGCTAACCGCGACATCTTCGCGTGGAATCCAGCGGACATGCCAGGGGTGCCCAGGGAATTGATCGAGCATTCCCTCAACGTCGATCCTAAAGCTACCCCGAAGCGACAACACCTCCGCCACTTCGCCGACAACAGACGGGACGCCATCAAGAAGGAACTCGCCAATCTACTCGCGGCTGGCTTCATCAAAGAAGTCTTCCATCCTGAGTGGCTCGCCAACCCCGTCCTCGTCCGCAAGAAGAACTCGAACAAGAGGAGGATGTGCGTCGACTACACCGACCTCAACAAGCACTGCCCCAAGGACCCCTTCGGGTTGCCACGGATTGACCAAGTCATCAACTCCACGGCAGACTGCAACCTGCTCTGCTTCCTCAACTGCTACTCCGGGTACCACCAGATCGCGATCAAGGAAGAAGACCAGGAGAAGACCGCGTTCATCACCCCGTTTGGTGCGTACTGCAACACGACCATGTCCTTCGGGTTGAAGAACGCCAGCGCCACATATCAACGAGCTATCCAGGCCTGCTTCAAGAGGCAACTCAACAAGAACGTCGAAGCCTACGTGGATGACATGGTCGTCAAGACCAGAAACTCCAGTACCCTCATCGACGATCTTGAAGAGACTTTCACATCCCTGCGTGAGTACCGCTGGAAGCTCAACCCGAACAAGTGCATCTTCGACGTACCTTCGGGCAAACTACTCGGCTTCATCATCAGCCACCGCGGCATTGAAGCCATTCCCGAGAAGATCTCCGCCATCACCAGCATGAAAGCTCCCATGTCCATCAAAGACGTCCAGAAGCTGACCGGGTGCATGGCGGCCCGGAACAGATTTATCTCAAAGCTTGGAGAACGGGGGCTCCCCTTCTTCAAACTACTCAAGCACAAAGAGAAGTTCGTGTGGACTCCAGAGGCGGACCAAGCCCTTGCCCAGCTCAAGGACATCCTATCGAAGCCACCAGTCCTCACGGCTCCTCGCAAAGGCGAGCAACTACTGTTCTACCAGTCCAGCGACCAGTCTACTTCATCAGCGAGGTCCTGTCAGAATCTAAGACACGCTACCAGCCCGTAAAGAAGCTTCTGTATGGAGTGCTCATCACCTCGTGGAAGCTACGACACTACTTCCGGGAGTACTCGATCTTCGTCGTCACCGACTACCCGCTCGGCGACATCCTGCGGAACCAAGATGCTATTGAAAGAGTCTCCAAGTGGGCAGTTGGTCTCGGCGCCCTCAACATCGACTTCAAGCCACGCACAGCCATTAATTCACAAGCACTAGTCGACTTCATGGAAGAGTGGCGGGAGAATTAGCTACCTACTCCAACCGAGCGACCAGAGCACTGGGTGATGTACTTCGACGGCTCACTTAACCTCGAGGGCGCAGGTGCAGGAGTACTCTTGATCTCTCCAACGGGCGAATAACTCAAGTACGTCCTGCAGATCTTCTGGAAGGTCTCAAACAACGAAGCCGAGTACGAAGCTCTCCTACACGGGCTCCACCTCGCGGCTTCACTGGGCATCAAGCGGCTACTAGTCTACGGCGACTCTGTAGTGGTCATCAACCAAGTCAACAAGTCCTGGGACCGCAACAAGGAGAACATGGACGCCTACTGCCTAGAAGTCCGCAAGCTCGAGAACAAGTTCTATGGTCTCGAGTTCCACCACATCGTCCGCGAAAACAACGTTGCAGCAGACGTCCTGTCGAAGCTTGGTTTTACTCGCGCTCAAGTACCAGCGGGTGTCTTTGTCCACGAGCTTCACGCTCCATCCATCCCGGAGCCGGTGCCACCGATCACTGTCCCAGCGCATCCCCCAGCTTGCCAGGACGTCATGATGATTGACGTGGACTGCAGGCAACCCTTCATCGACTACCTCAACAAGCAGAAGGTTCCCTGAGACAAGAACTTGGCGGAGCAGCTCATCCGCCGCGCCAAGTCCTAAGTCCTAGTCGGAGACAACCTCTACAGGTGGGGTGCATCTTCCGGAATACTCATGAAGTGTGTCCCCAGACAAGAAGGCAAGGACATCTTGGAGGAGATCCACAAGGGCGTCTGTGGCAACCACGCGTCCTCTCGCACGCTGGTCAGCAAGGCCTTCCGACGAGCTTTCTACTGGCTCACGGCTCTGGGCGACGCCGAAGAACTCGTCAGAAGGTGCCAAGGGTGCCAATACTTTGCCAAGCAGCAACACGTCCCAGTCTACAAGTTAGTCACCATACCACCAACCTGGCATTTCGCCTGCTGGGGACTCGACATGATTGGGCCACTACCAACTGCGCCAGGTGGATTCAACAGAGTATTGGTGGCCATCAACAAGTTCACCAAGTGGATCGAGGTCAAGCCGGTCACATTCCCCAAGGCTGACAGAGTACTCGACTTCCTGGATGAACTAGTGCATCTCTACGGACTACCCCATCGCATCATCACAGACCTGGGCTCCAACTTCAACAATCACCAATTCTGGGAGTACTGCGAGAACAACGGGATCGACGTTCGATATGTCTCAGTCGCCCATCCTAGGGCCAACGGACAAGTCAAGCGCGCCAACGGGATGGTGCTCGATGCTCTCAAGAAGCGGCTACACAACGCTGCTAACTCTAAAGGAGGCAAGTGGATCATGGAACTACCCAATGCACTCTGGGGGCTACGTACTCAGCCCTCCAAGCCAACGGGTCAATCCCCTTACTTCCTGGTCTATGGCTCCGAAGCAATCCTCTCTGCTGATGTCATATGGGATTCACGAGCAGTGGAGCACTACGACGAAGGCGTCTCTGAAGACAGCAGACGAGTTGACATCGACGGGCTCGAGGAAGCTCGTTGCACCGCCCTCATCCAATCAGGAAGGTACCTGGAGGGTATCCGACACTACCACGATCGCAACGTCAAGGAACGCTCCTTCAACGTTGGTGATCTCGTCCTCCGTCGCATCTGGAACACGGAAGGACTACACAAGCTCAGCTCACCCTGGGAAGGTGCCTTCATAATTGCAAAGGTGACCGGGCCGGGCTCCTACCGCCTCCAGACACTTGAAGGCGAAGACGTCAACAACTCGTGGAACGTCAACCAACTCTGTCAGTTCTACGCCTAGTCTACACGACGACCCTGGAGCTCAAGTCTACACGACTACATCAAGACCCCTTCGTCGTAAGCGGCCTCCGGGTCCAGGCACCAGTCTCCGGACTACCTCTTCGCTGTAAGCGGCCTCCGGGTCCAGGCACCAGTCTCCGGACTACTCCTCTCCAGAATCCAGCCCATGCGGCTACCTACGGATACTGGGCTACGACGAGAGACAAAGGACTCTAGCAGCGGTCTACTGAGAGACCATGTACTCCTAGATCCAGCCTATACGGCTACTTACGGATCTACTGCTGTAACCGGCTACACGCCCTAGCACTACTTAGCCGTAGGCGGCCTCCGGGTCCTGGCGACTACTCTGTAACTACGGCCCTGGCCATCCAGGTGTACTTCTTCAGTAATAAAGTTTGATTATTCATCAACTACTTTACTGTCTTCCTCCCCGGAATGAGACCACTATTGAGTACGACTACTCGCGACAACTCCACGATGGTACTCCGCCCTCAATGATCGCGGCAACGTGTACTCATTGATGGAAGTTTTTCTTCATTCATACTTAAACAATTTCATTACAATTGTTTTTGTACAACTACTGCTATGAGCTAACTATTACATGACTACTAGAGATTAAGTTTCTCGGCGACTTGATCTGCAATAGGCGCCATCTCGCTCCCGGCGGCTCCACGTCTTGCTCGTCAGTGCAGTTGGCGGCTAGCCCGCCGGCGACTACATCTACGGGAGCCTTCGGGAAGTATGACTTCATGAAGGCCAGCACCTGGTTCGGGATCGACTTCGCCAAGTGCTTCACGTAGGCTGCCAGCCGGCTGGGGGCTCCCTTCAACCGGTCCACCAGCGGCACTATATTGGGACCGCCAGGATGAGGCACCAGCAGCCTCGCGATGGGGAGCGTGGCTTCTTCAAGTTCCTTGAGCTGGGCCCGCAGCTTCTCGCAATCCTCGTTCAGCTTCTGCAGTGGTTTGTAGCAGTTGATGAGGTCACAGTCTGATGCAATACTGAGCTCCATGTGCTTGTCACACTCGTAAGCAAGCTCCTTATAATCATACTCCAGTACCTGGCGGGCCTCCTGCTCCCGGTAGAAAAGGTTCTTCAGATCAGTCTCCGAAGCCTTCAGCTGATCAACTCGAGTATCAAGCTCTGCAATCAACAAGGCACAGCAGGTCAGACTACCTCTTGACCTCCAATAAGTACTCACCAAGACAATGGTGTACATTTGTTCTTGTTGCGGAGATACTTGTTCTTCGGCACCAAGTCGTCGCTCTTCGCTTGCATCTCTCGGACATCATTGTGGTACTTGGCGAAGGCGGTGTCCAGCTTCGACTGCATGGCGGCGGCGTGCTTCCGGGACTTCACGAGTTGTTCCTCCAGTATCTCAGCCCGAAGCACCGTGTCGCCGTACCCTTGGAGCATCTCCGACTTCAGGCAGGACCTCTCAGCAACGTCCTGTGCAGACAACACACATCAGATGGGTACTCAACGCTAAAGTATTGACTACTCAAGGGTTATGACTACTCACCTTCATCCATTGCTCGGCTTGGTGCACCGCTTCCAGGTGCTGAGCCACCGTAGCCGGGTCGATGAGATCATCTGCCAACAACTCGATCCCGCCACGACTACTCGTAGCGGCTTCGGTCATCGGCGCCGAGCAGATTGGCTCCGCGTCCTGGATATCCGGCGAGCGGACGACCACCTCCAGAGCGGGTTCTGGCAGCATGGCGTCCCCTTCTCCTCCAGTTGTCGCGGCAGCTTCTCCGGCGGCCACCTCCATCGGCTCGGGGGCTTCTACGGCAGCCTCGGTGGCGACTATGACTACTCCCCTGGTCTAATTCCTCCTGAGAGAGTAGTTACCTTCAACGACACTGGCCTCGGGCAGCGTAGCCTCAGCGGCTGGCGCCTCGGGCTCCGTCTGAGGGGCGGGAGCGGACTCCTCAGTGGGCGGCGCAGCTTCTTCCGCCACCGCTGAGGCGGTTTCATCCCCCTCCGAGGACAAGTCCGTCGATTTCCTGCAGAGTACACAAGACAGTTGTGTCGGTGTTTTAGACCGGCAACCTACTAAGGGGAGTATCTGAAGTAGATGAATGTGGCCTTGCCAAGATCGGTAACTCGAAGGAAGAGACACGTGGCACACAATTTAGACGGGTTTGGGCCACGAGGTGCGTAATATCCTACGTCTGTATGCTTTGCGTAGCTCTGGATTGATTGGGCACGATTACAAGATGGTGTAATTGTGCGCCGTGAGATGAGATTCGATGCTAGAGAAAGGTCCCTGCCTCGCCTTATATAGTCCGGGAGGCAAGGTTACAAGTCGGAGTAGGGAGAGAGTACTAGTCGAGTACGTCTAGGAGTCTTCCATACAGCGCGGGACATGTACAGCTTCCTAACCGAGTACTTCTCCTCCGTAGTCCTTGTGCTCCACGCCATCAGGTGCCGTGTAGCACAAACCAGGTAGTCCCAGATGCCCACCGAGTAGTCGGTCCTGGTACCCACCGAGGTAGTGGGCCCAGGGAGGTCCATACGACAGGTTGTCAATCAAGTACGACTACCACTTCAAGTACTACTCGGGACGAATCAATACTTACAAGCTCGACCGGACTATCGTCACGGTTGGGGCGCCGTGGATACTGGCGATGTCGACCAGTCCCACCTCGGTAGCTGCCTCCCCCTGCGCCTCTATGGCTGCTGCCTCTTCAGTAGCAGCAGCGGCGGGTTCTGTGCTCCCCTGAGTAACAGGGGGCTGGCGCTCCATCTGCGCCAAAAGGTCTCTGACAGTGGGGGCTGGGCTACGACTACAAGCGACCTCCCCCACCGTGTCCCAGTCACCTTCGTCACCCAGCTCAACGGGCTCTCTAGGCGGCATCTCCTGCAAGTAAGGAAACTTCGTCATCAACATGAACTCGAGACATTGGCAGTGGACTACCTTCGTCAAGACGGCTTACCTCTTAGGACGTGGTCTCGGTGACTTTCAACTTTTTGGCCACACGCTTCCGAGCCACATTGCGTGGCTTCCTCGGCGGCGCGGGCAGACTAGCCTCTAGGCTAGTCGGCTGATCCTGAACGAGAGGGATGTGAGGTAAGCCAGGACGGCTGAACCTCGACCGCAGCTGGAAGTGGTCCTGCAATGTCTCCTCGTCATCGTCCTCATCAGACATGTCTTCCACGACTACTGTGTCGTCTCCCTCGCCAACTTCGCGCCGCTTTCTGGTCTTGTCCTTCCCTTCCTCTGGGACCTCGACTAGCTGGGGAGGCGACGCCGGCTCGGAGACGAACTTCGCCAAGTCATCCTACAAGGAGAACAACTCATCAGTGCGACTACTCTCATGCAATGAGTACTCGACAACGGATGGCTACTAAGCTCTTTTGGTGGGCGCGCGGCGGAGAGCTCTGGTACGGGGCACGACGTGTACGCCAGCATATCTTTGAAGATCTGGGCCAGCCTATCAACAATGTCGTCGTCGTCGACTTCATCTCCAGGCATCCGCGACGTGTCGTCGTTGAAGGTGTACTCGTACCCCAGGGTGTCGCGAGCCATCGGCGGCTGCACCCTGCGCTTCATGAAGCTGAAGGCCACATGCTTGGCCCTCAGCCTGGCTTCCCTCAGCGCCTTGATCTGCGCCAACAACTCGGGCAACTGAAGTCCCTCTTGCATCGTCGGCTCCGCGTTCCACCACGGACGGTGCTTGGGCTGCTTCCCGCTGGGCTTCGGCAGCTCCGGGTGGTGGTTCGTGATGTAGAACCACTTGGCCTTCCAGTCTTGATTGGAGTCTATCAACTTGTAGGAGAGGTACTGCTCGGTGGTGTCTTCCCTCATCTGCATCCCTGCTCCTCCGATTACTCGGGGATTGCTAGTGCTGGGTTGTGGCTTCACCCGGAAGAACTTCCGGAACAAGATCCAATGGGGCTTGATCCCTAGAAAGGCTTCGCAAAAATGTACGAAGACGGCGGTGTGGAAGATACCCCATGAGCCCCTTGAAGAAGTCGCTCGCCGGGGGAGACAGTCCGCGCTCCGCGAACCGCGCGAACATCAGGATCTCGTCCGGATTCTTCTCCATGGGGTACGGATCCCCGGCGGTGGCCCTCCACATGTCCACCTCCTTCTCCCGCAGGAATCCACTGTTGAGAAAGTCCAGCAAGTCTTCAGTCTTCGCCTTGGACTTCTTCCATTCACGGTTTGGATCTGGCCGCGGCGGAGACACCGGCGGTGATGTCCCTGCGGCAGATCCGGCGGCCTCTTCACGGGCCCTCTTCTTCCCGCCGGCAGCCTTCGTGGTCTTCGACGGAGATGGCTTCATCCTCCAGGTGCACGGTGTCTTCACGCACATTCGCTCGGGGGCTATGAAGGCATCTAGGCCCCTAATTCGTGTTTTGGTAATTAATGACAATCATTATGGACTAACAATTTTATTTGAGTTATAAGAATAGGTTAGTCCGGTAAAATGATGAGATCATGTGGTATACTTGAGAAGGTCTTGGATGACTTGTGTTGGAAAGGGCTCAAGGCAAAGTTAAAAGATAGGGTTGTATTTTTACCGGTCATAAGGTGATTAGAGGATGTTAAATGACTGGATTAATAGGATAGATAGCCGTACTATCAAGAGGGATCAATTTCATTGGCTTGACTTTCCATAGTGCCACTTGGATCAAAAAGTTGCATGCATTGCATTTAGAGGAGTGGCGGTTTATCTTGGTAAAATGGTTTCATTGAAAATCAAAAGAAAAACAAGTTTTCTGGTATCTGGCGGACAGTCCGGGCCCTTCGGGCGGACGGTCCGTGGGTTGTTGGTTTTTATTTAATACCTGAGTTTTTGGCAAAAGTTTTCGAGAAAAAGCGCTTCCAGGAGGACGGTCCGCGGGGTCTAGGCGGACAGTCCGCGTGGACAAGACGGACGGTCCGCAAGGACCGGCGGACGGTCCGTTATTCGTAACAGAATGAGGTGGTGCTCGGCGGACAAGGCGGACGGTCCGCGGCCCGCCCGCGTACAGTCCGCGTGGCTATGGCGGACGGTCCGCCCGACCCATCGCGCAGCCGCCTCAGCCGTTGACTTCGCGATTTTACCGTTGGAATTCAAATGCGGACCTAGTAACAGGAAGGGGGAGTATTTATACTCGAAGCCCGGGGTTGGAGAGTCTCTCTTGGCACTTTGAAAGGTTCATACTCCCTTGTAGAGCTCTCCCTTCCCTCTCTCTCACTCACTTGACTTAGTGGTGATATTCTTTGTGAGATTGAGAGTTTCTAGTGCATTGCATCAAGGTTTTGATCTTTGTGGCACTAGGGAATCATCGAGCAAGTGATTGATTTGTTACTCTTGGAAGTTGCCGCTTCCTAGGCGGCTTGGTGGTGGAAGAATCCGTTGAAGCTCGCAAGAAGATTGTGCGTGGCTCCGGATTTTGTGTTGTGAGAGGTATTGTGCTCACCTCACCGGAGCGGTGAAGGCATCTAGGCCCCTAATTCGTGTTTTGGTAATTAATGACAATCATTATGGACTAACAATTTTATTTGAGTTATAAGAATAGGTTAGTCCGGTGAAATGATGAGATCATGTGGGGTACATGAGAAGGTCTTGGTTGACTTCTGTTGGAAAGGGCTCAAGGCAAAGGTAAAAGATAGGGTTTTGCTTTTACCGGTCATAAGGTGATTATAGGATGTTATATGACCGGGTTAATAGGATAGATAGCCGTACTATCAAGAGGGATCAATTTCATTAGCTTGACTTTCCATAGTGCCACTTGGATCAAAAATTTGCATGCATTGCATTTATATGAGTAGTGTAGTCGAGTACTAGTCTCTCGACTTCACTTGCTGACGCCAAAGCTCCCTTGCTTGCAGGAGGTGCCGCCTACGGAGCCCGCTAATCAGGGCGACGAAGGCGATTGGGATACAGTGGGGGAACCCGCTGGGAGTCGTTGCCCAGCCCCCACTGTTGAAGAGCTTTTGGCGCAGCTGGAGCGCCAGCCCCGTACTCCTCAAGGGAGCATAGAGCCCGCAGCCGCTGCTACTGAAGAAGTGGTGGCCGCGGGAGCGCATGAGGGCGCTGCACCGACTGCCGTCGCTGTAGAAGAGGCAGTGGCCGCGAAGGCGCAAGAAGAGGCGCCCGCCGAGGCTGGTCTGGTAGACATTGCCAGTATCCTCGGCGCCCCGACCATGACGATAGTCCGGTCAAGCTTGTAAATGCTGGATCTTCCCGAGTAGTACTTGTTGTAGTAGTCGAGCTTGATTGACAACCAATTTTTGTACTTCTGCAGGAAATCAACAGATCTGTCCTGGGAGGGAGATGAGCCCTCTACGGCGGTGGCGGAGGAAGAAGCCGCGCCGCCCGCCGAGGAATCGACTCCTGCCCCTCAGGCGGAGTCCGAGGCGCCGGCTGCTGGAGCTGCATTGCCCGAGGCTAGCGTGCTCGAAAGTGAGTACTCTACTGAGGCTATAGTACCCCCCATAGAGTAGTCGTAGTCGCTAATGCACCTGTCTTCTTCTTGACAGGCGCCGAGGCCGAAGGGAGCAACATCCCGGCGGCGGTGCCCATGCAGAATTTGACACCACAAGGGCTGGCGGCTGCTGAAGGAGCCCCCGAGCCGATGGAGTCGGCCGCCGAGCAGGCCGCCGTGGCGACCGGAGGAGAGGAGGCCACCGTGCCACCAGAGGCTGCTCTGGAGGTGGTTGTCCGCTCCTCGGAAATCCAAGACGCGGAGCCCATCCGCTCTGCGCCGATGACTGAGACCGCCGCGAGTAGTCGTGGCGGGGTGGAGTTGCTGGCAGACGACTTGGTCGACCCGGCGACGGTGGCGAGGGACTTGGAGGCGGTCTGCCAGGCTGAACAGTGGATGAAGGTGAGTAGTCTTAACTCCTGAGTAGTCAATCCTCTATTGTTGAGTACTCATTTGACATGTGTTGTCCGTGCAGGACGTCGTGGAGAGATCCCGTGAGAAGTCTAGCATGCTGCAAGGCTTCGGCGACGTGGTGCTCCGTGCTGAGGCGCTGGAAGATCAACTCTTTAAGTCACGGAAGCACACGGCCGCCATGCAATCCAAGCTCGACACCGCCTTCGCCAAATATCACAATGACATCAGGTGATGCAGTCAAAGAGCGACGACTTGGTGCGGAAGAACAAGACACTCCGCAACAAGAACAAAGGTACACCGCTTGACTTGTTGAGTAGTTGTTGGAGGTCGAGAGGTAGTCTAACCCGCTGCGCCTTGTTGTTTTGCAGAGCTTGAGACCCGGGCGGAGAAGTTGAGGACCTCATAGACAGATATGAAGAACCTCTTCTACCGGGAGCAGGAGGCCCGCCAGGTACTCGAGCTTGACTATAAGGAACTTGCCTTCGAGTGCGACAAGCACATGGAGCTTCGCATTGCTTCCGATCGTGACCTCGTCAACTACTACAAATCATTGCAGAAGTTGAACGAGGACTGTGAGGCGCTGCGGGCCCAGCTGAAGGAAGTTGAAGAAGCCGCGCTTCCCATTGCAAGACTCTTGGTGCCTCATCCTGGCGGCCCCAAGATAGCACCGCTTGTGGATCGCCTCAAGGAAGCCCCGAGCCGGCTGGCGGCGTATGTGAAGCATATGGCAAGGTCGATCCCGAACCAGGTGCTGGCCTTCATGAAGTCTTACTTCCTGAAGGCGCCCGTGGAAGTAGTCGCTGGCAGGGTAGCTGCCAACTGTATAGACGAGCAATATGCGGAGCTGCTGGAGCAGATGGCGCCCATTGCGGAGCAAGTCGCCGAGAAGCTTAACCTCCAGTAGCCCTGTAATAGGTAGCTCATAGTAGTATGTGTACAAAAACATTTGTAATGTAATTGTTCAAGTATTAATGAAAGAAAAGTTCCATCAATGAGTACTCGTAGTCGCGATCTTAGAGTGCGGAGCCCCATCGTGGAGTTGATGCGAGTAGTCGTACTCGGCGGTAGTCCCGTTGAGGGAAGTAGACAGTAAAGAAGTTGATGATCGATCAAACTTTATTACTGAAGAAGTACACCTGGATGTCCAGGGCCGTAGTTACAGAGTAGTCGCCTGGACCCGGAGGCCGCTTACGGCTATGTGGTGCTAGGGCGTGTAGCCGCTTACAACAGTAGATCTGTAAGTAGCCGTGTAGGAAGGATCTTGGAGTACATGGTACCTTAGTAGACCGCTGCTAGAGTCCTTTGTCGCTCGTCGCAGCCCAGGATCCGTAGGTAGCCGCGTGGCCTGGATCTTGGAGAGGAGTAGTCCGGAGACTGGTGCCAGGACCCGGAGGCCGCTTACAGCGAAGGAGTAGACCGGAGACTGGAGCCAGGACCCGGAGGCCTCTTACACCGGAGGGGTCTTGATGTAGTCATCTAGACTTGAACCCCTGAGTAGTCGTGTAGACTAGGCGTAGAACCGACAAAGCTGGTCGACGTTCCACGAGTTGTTGATGTCTTCACCTTCAAGTGTCTGGAGGCGGTAGGAGCCCGGCCCGGTCACCTTTGCCACGGTGAAGGGACCTTCCCAGTGGGAGCTGAGCTTGTGTAGTCCTTCCGTGTTCTGGATACGACGGAGGACAAGATCACCAACGTTGAAGGAGCGTTCCTTGACGTTGGGATCATGGTAGCATCAGATACCCTCCAGGTACCTTGCCGATTGGACGAGGGCAGCGCAGCGAGCTTCTTCAAGTCCATCGATGTCAAATCTTCAGCTGTCTTCTGAGACGCCTTCGTCGTAATGCTCCACTGCTGGTGAGTTCCGTATGACACCAGCAGGGAGGATTGCTTCGGAGCCGTAGACCAGGAAGTAAGGGGATTGCCCCGTTGGCTTGGAGGGCTGAGTACGTAGCCCCCAGAGTGCATTGGGTAGTTCCTTGACCCACTTGCCTCCTTTGGAGTTAGCAGCGTCGTGTAGCCGCTTCTTGAGAGCGTCGAGCACCATCCCGTTGGCGCGCTTGACTTGTCCGTTGGCCCGAGGGTGGGCAACTAAGACGTATCAGACATCGATCCCGCTGTTCTTGTAGTACTCCCAGAACTGGTGGTTGTTGAAGTTGGAGCCCAGATCTATGATGATGCGGTGGGGTAGTTCGTAGCGATGCACGAGTTCATCCAAGAAGTCGAGTACTCTGTCAGCCTTGGGGAATGTGACCGGCTTGACCTCGATCCACTTGGTGAACTTGTCGATGGCCACCAATACATTGTTGAAACCACCTGGCGCAGTTGGCAGTGGCCCAATCATGTCGAGCCCCCAGCAGGCGAAAGGCCAGGTTGGCGGTATGGTGAATAGCTTGTAGGCTGGGACGTGTTGCTGCTTGGCGAAGTATTGACATCCTTGGCACCTTCTGACGAGTTCTTCAGCGTCGCCCAGGGTTGTGGGCCGTAGAAAGCTCGCCGGAAGGCCTTGCTGACCAGCGTGCGGGAAGACGCGTGGTTGCCGCAGACGCCCTTGTGGATCTCCTCCAAGATGTCCTTGCCTTCTTGCCTGAGGACACACTTCATGAGTACTCTAGAAGATGCACCCCGCTTGTAAAGCTTGTCTCCGACAAGGACGTAGGACTTGGCGCGGCGGATAAGCTGCTCGGCCAGGTTCTTGTCTAAGGGAACCTTCTGCTCGCTGAGGTAGTCGATGAAGGGTTGCCTCCAATCCACGTCGATCATCATGACCTCCTGTCCAGCCAATGGGTGCGCTAGGACAGTGGTCGGTGGCACCGGCTCTGGGATGGATGGCGCGGTTATCCTCGGACTCAGGATCCTCTGGGTCCGACCCGAAGTCAAACTCATATGCGGAATCCGAGTAGAACCCGGAGAGGGGGTTGGAGTCCGAAGCGTCGCCGGGGGCGGTGTCGGAGTCCGAGTTGTACTCGGGTACGGGTTCCTTGCCGGCCCGGCGCGAAGAAGGAGCCCCCGTGCGGGCCCGGCTGAGGATGCGGAGACCACGCGCGGAGCGCTCAACGGGGTGAGGGGACCACCTGCGATGGCTGAGCAGCTGGCTCGCATGCGATGCCCATGGAGATGTCGAGTTCGAGTTTGAAGCGGACTCGAGCTCGAAGTCAGCGTGATGGTTGAAGAGCGAAATTTGGTCGAACTTGCCGGCGAGCTCCCCTGTGACAACTTCTGGAAGCGTCACGAAGCCGGTCTCCGGGTTGGGCGGCATGGTGAGGCGGCGCTGGAAGGACCCCGCGCCATCATCAGTGCAAACCCAAGCAGCGAAAACGAAGGTGTCGCCACGGTTGAAGGCGACGGTTGGCTTGAAGTAGACAGGAGCCGTCGAGTTCGCCATGTGATCTCAGGCGAGATCCCCTACACCGGCGCGCCAGCTGTCGGTGTTTTAGACCGGCAACCTACTAAGGGGAGTACCCGAAGTAGATGAATGTGGCCTTGCCGAGATCGGTAACTCGAAGGAAGAGACACGTGGCACACAATTTAGACAGGTTCGGGTCGCGAGGTGCGTAATACCCTACGTCCTGTATGCTGCGTAGCTCTGGATTGATTGGGCATGATTACAAGATGGTGTAATTGTGCGCCGTGAGATGAGATTGGATGCCAGAGAAAGGTCCCTGCCTCGCCTTATATAGTCCGGGAGGCAGGGTTACAAGTCATAGTAGGGAGAGAGTACTAGTCGAGTACGTCTAGGAGTCTTCCATACAACGCGGGACATGTACAGCTTCCTAACCGAGTCCTTCTCCTCCATAGTCCTTGTGCTCCACGCCATCAGGTGCCGTGTAGCGCAAGCCGGGTAGTCCTAGGGGCCCGCCGAGAAGTCGGTCCTGGTACCCACCGAGGTAGTGGGCCCAGAGAGGTCCATACGACAGGTTGTCAATCAAGTACGACTACCACTTCAAGTACTACTCGGGAAGAATCAACACTTACAAGCTCGACCGGACTACCGTCACGGTTGGGGCGCCGAGGATACTGGAGATGTCGACCAGTCCCACCTCGGCAGGTGCCTCCTCCTGCGCCTCTATGGCTGCTGCCTCTTCAGTAGCAGCAGCGGCGGGTTCTGTGCTCCCTTGAGTAACAGGGGGCTGGCGCTCCATCTGCGCCAAAAGGTCTTCGACAGTGGGGGCTGGGCTACGACTACCAGCGACCTCCCCCACCGTGTCCCAGTCGCCTTCGTCGCCCTGCTCAACGGGCTCGCTAGGCGACATCTCCTGCAAGTAAGGAAACTTCGTGATCAACATGAACTCGAGACATCGGTAGTGGACTACCTTCCTCAATACGGCTTACCTCTTAGGACGTGGTCTCGGTGACTTTCAACTTTTTGGCCACACGCTTCCGAGCCACATTGCGTGGCTTCCTCGGCGGCGCGGGCAGACTAGCCTCTAGGCTAGTCGGCTGATCCTGAACGAGAGGGATGTGAGGTAAGCCAGGACGGCTGAACCTCGACCGCAGCTGGAAGTGGTCCTGCAATGTCTCCTCGTCATCGTCCTCATCAGACGTGTCTTCCACGACTACTGTGTCGTCTCCCTCGCCAACTACGCGCCGCTCCTTGGTCTTGGCCTTCCCTTCCTCTGGGACCTCGACTAGCTGGGGAGGCGACGCCGGCTCGGAGACGAACTTCGCCAAGTCATCCTACAAGGAGAACAACTCATCAGTGCGACTACTCTCATGCAATGAGTACTCGACAACGGATGTGGCTACTAACCTCTTGTGGGCGCGCGGCGGAGAACTCTGGTACGGGGCACGGCGTGTACGCCGGCATATCTTTGAAGATCCGGGCCAGCCTATCAACAATGTCGTCGTCGTCGACTTCATCTCCAGGCATCCGCGACGTGTCGTCGTCGCCGGTGTACTCGTACCCCAGGGTGTCGCGAGCCATCAGCGGCTGCACCCTGCGCTTCATGAAGCTGAAGGCCACATGCTTGGCCCTCAGCCTGGCTTCCCTCAGCGCCTTGATCCGCGCCAACAACTCAGGCAACTGAAGTCCCTCTTGCATCGTCGGCTCCGCGTTCCACCACGGACGGTGCTTGGGCTGCTTCTCGCTGGGCTTCGGCAGATCCGGGTGGTGGTTCGTGATGTAGAACCACTTGACCTTCCAGTCCTGATTGGAGTCTATCAACTTGTAGGAGAGGTACTGCTCGGCGGCGTCTTCCCTCATCTGCATCCCTGCTCCTCCGATTACTCGGGGATTGCTAGTGCTGGGTTGCGGCTTCACCTGAAAGAACTTCCAGAACAAGATCCAATGGGTCTTGATCCCTAGAAAGGCTTCGCAAAAATGTACGAAGACGGCGGTGTGGAAGATACCCCATGAGCCCCTTGAAGAAGTCGCTCTCCGGGAGAGACAGTCCGCGCTCCGCGAACCGCGCGAACATCAGGATCTCGTCCGGATTCTTCTCCATGGGGTACGGATCCCCGGCGGCGGCCCTCCACATGTCCACCTCCTTCTCCCGCAGGAATCCACTATTGATAAGGGCCAGCAAGTCTTTAGTCTTCGCCTTGGACTTCTTCCATTCACAGTTTGGATCTGGCCGCGGCGGGGACACCGGCGGTGATGTCTCGGCGGCAGATCCGGCGGCCTCTTCACGGGCCCTCTTCTTCCCGCCGGTGGCCTTCGTGGTCTTCGACAGAGATGGCTTCATCCTCTAGGTGCACGATGTCTTCACGCACATTCGCTCGGGGGCTATGAAGGCATCTAGGCCCCTAATTCGTGTTTTGGTAATTAATGACAATCATTATGGACTAACAATTTTATTTGAGTTATATGAATAGGTTAGTCCGGTAAAATGATGAGATCATGTGGTATACTTGAGAAGGTCTTGGATGACTTGTGTTGGAAAGGGATCAAGGCAAAGGTAAAAGATAGGGTTGTATTTTTACTGGTCATAAGGTGATTAGAGGATGTTAAATGACCAGGTTAATAGGATAGATAGCCGTACTATCAAGAGGGATCAATTTCATTGGCTTGACTTTCCATAGTGCCACTTGGATCAAAAAGTTGCATGCATTGCATTTAGATGAGTGGCGGTTTATCTTGGTAAAAGGGTTTCATTGAAAATCAAAAGAAAAACAAGTTTTCTGGTATCTGGCGGACAGTCCGGGCCCTTCGGGCGGACGGTCCGTGGGTTGTTGGTTTTTATTTAATACCTGAGTTTTTGGCAAAAGTTTTCGAGAAAATGCGCTTCCGGGCGGACGGTCCGCGGGGTCCAGGCGGACGGTCCGCGTGGACAAGACGGACGGTCCGCAAGGACCGGCGGACGGTCCGTTATTCATAACAGAATGAGGTGGTGCTCGGCGGAAAGGGCAGACGGTCCGCGGCCCGCCCGCGGACGGTCCGCGTGGCCCGGGCGGACGGTCCGCGGCCCGCCCGCGGACGGTCCGCGTGGCCCGTGCGGACGGTCCGCGTAGCTTTGGCGGATGGTCCGCCCGACCCATCGCGCAGCCGCCTCAGCCATTGACTTCGCGATTTTACCGTTGGAATTCAAATGCGGACCGTCCGTGAGGGCATCGCGGACAGTCCGCGAGGCACGCGTTTTGTGTCTAACGGCTAGTAACAAGAAGGGGGAGTATCTATACTCGAAGCCCGGGGTTGGAGAGTCTCTCTTGGCACTTTGAAAGGTTCATACTCCCTTGTAGAGCTCTCCCTCCCCTCTCTCTCACTCATTTGACTTAGTGGTGGTATTCTTTGTGAGATTGAGAGTTTCTAGTGCATTGCATCAAGGTTTTGATCTTTGTGGCTGTTAACACCAAAATTTGGTAAGGAGTCTGACTTGTGGGTCCAGCTCGGTCAGGAGTCCGTCTCGTAGAAGGGAAAGATTTTTCAGATGTATTCGGCAAAGAAGTCTGCGGTCGGCTATCTGCTCCCGTTCGGCAAAGGAACAGTAGAGCTGATTTTGCGGGATTGGACAGTGACGTGGCTCAAGCAGGGAGGACGAATGGATGGATAGGCGATCAAGCTTAGAGATAAGTTAGGCAACGAATCCATTCGAGATTGTACTTGGCAGGGTATAAATATGAGCCCTGAATGTATGTAATACACACAATCATTCTTCAATACACACCGGCCTTATGCCAAACCCTAGAGTCCTTTTGTCGTGTCGTCGAGTTTCTTCGAGAGGGTTCATCGATCCGTCGACCTCCGTGAGTACCTGCAACCTTGTATCATGTCTAGTATCATGCGGTGGATTTAGATCTGATGCAAGTAGTCTTGTTACCATGCTTCGTGTCATGCGGTAGACTCAAGCTTGGTTCAAGAGGGTTTCTTGTTAGATCATGAGCCATGCGGTAGGCTATGATCTAGCTCGAAGCTAGTTATCGGCTCTATTGGAATTTGGCAAGATCCAATAGATTCATCAAGTTACCCTGTGTTACTTCGAGTTTTTACTTTATGTTTAAATTCATGTAACACTTTTTGCCCAATCTAGATGGGTTTGGATCGGCTTTATCCCTATTGTGATCCTTGTACGAGTAGATTTCATGTTTTAACATGTGGATCTTGTGCTTTCGATAGCCGAAACCGAATCGATCTAGGTTGTTACGTGTTGTGGGTTCAAGCTTGCCAATGTTGGTATAAATCTTGAAAGAACCGAGTATCATGCGGTAGATGCAGGTTTTTGGGTTCCTTTAGAGCTAGTCATCCAGTGGATTAGATTTCGAATCAATCTGATAGATTTATTCGCTTGGTAATGTTCGTTCCTTCTTCATGGACCCCGAATCGGCTGTTCAGCCGCATTCGGTTATGTTTCTTCATGAGTAGGACACGTGCATAATTCATGCTTTAAATGATGTGTGCTTTTAGCTTTCCATATTTAGATTGTATCATGCGGTGGATAGATCTATTTGTGGAAAGTGGTACGATTTTCATGCAAGTTGTATCATGCGGTGGATAGATTTGTTTTGGCATCGTACCCGACGGATTTCTAAGTACCTAGACATGCGGTAGACTAGTGCTTTGGATCTATGCATGCTTGTTTAACGCAAAACGTGCACCTAGCGCCAAACACACAGCAAGCCGAACAAGCTGGCTTCACACGCGCGAAGAATCACGAGACGTGCCAGTCAATTTTTCCTGAAAATTAACAAAAGATAAAGTAGTTAGATAACAAAGCTTGGAACATGCCGGGCAGTACCAGACAGTTCCATATTTACGGCTAAAAAGCCAGACGGGATGACACGTAGCTATAGGAAGCTATATGCCAATAAACTGAAACCAATCGAGAACTTGCAAAAGGAAAAAGTAACATTGCCGAATGGATGACATAAGCATGACAGCGATCGGTCTTTGTTTGAACAGAGATGCACATGCACGAAGCCGTGACCGATCCCCATGATAATTAACATTAAATAAATGAATAAAGTAAAGCACGAACATAAACATGTAATAAACAAGTATGCATAGATCCAAAGCACTAGTCTACCGCATGTCTAGGTACTTTAAAACCCGTCGGGTACGATGTCAAGCAAATCTATCCACCGCATGATACAATCTAAATATGGAAAGCTAAAAGCATACATTATTTAAAGCATGAATAACGCACGTGTTCTACTCGTGAAGAAACATAACCGAATACGGCTAGACAGCCGATTCGGGGTCCATGGAGAAGGAACGAACATTACCAAGTGAATAAATCTATCAGATTAATTTGAAATCTAGTCCACCGGATGACTAGCTCCAAGGCAACCCAAAAACCTGCATCTACCGCATGATACCCGGCTCTTTCAAGATTTATACCAACCTTGGCAAGCTTGAACCCGCAACATGTAACAACCTAGATCGATTCGGTTTCGGCTATCGAAAGCACAAGATCCACGTGTTAAAACATGAAATCTACTCGTACAAGGATCACAATAGGGATAAAGCCGATCCAAACCCATCTAGATAGGGCAAAAGGTGTTACATGAATCTAAACATAAAGTAAAAACTCGAAGTAACACAGGGTAACTTGATGAATCTATTGGATCTTGCCAAAATCCAATAGAGCCGATAACTAGCTTCGAGCTAGATCTTAGCCTACCGCATGGCTCATGATCTAACAAGAAACCCTCTTGAACCAAGCTTGAATCTACCGCATGACACGAAGCATGGTAACATGACTACTTGCATCAGATCTAAATCCACCGCATGATACTAGACATGGTACAAGGTTGCCGGTACTCACGGAGGTCGACGGATCGATGAACCCTCTCAAAGAACTTGACGACACGACAAAAGGACTCTAGGGTTTGGCGTAAGGCCAGTTTGTATTGAAGAATGATTGCGTGCTTTTAGCTTTCCATATTTAGATTGTATCATGCGGTGGATAGATCTATTTGTGGAAAGTGGTACGATTTTCATGCAAGTTGTATCATGCGGTGGATAGATTTGTTTTGGCATCGTACCCGACGGATTTCTAAGTACCTAGACATGCGGTAGACTAGTGCTTTGGATCTATGCATGCTTGTTTATTACATGCTTATGTTCGTGCTTTACTTTATTTATTTATTTAATGTTAGTTATCATGGGGATCGGTCATGGCCTTGTGCACGTACATCTTTGCTCAAACAGAGACCGATTACTGTCATGCTTACGTCATCCATTCGGCAGTGTTATTTTTCCTTTTATAAGTTCCCGAATGGTTTCAGTTTATTGGCAGATAGCTTTTTATAGCTATATGTCATCCCATTTGGCTCCTCAGCTGTAAATATGGAACTGTCTGGTACCACCCGGCAAGTTCCAAGCTTTGGTATTTAACTACTTTATCTTTTGTTAATTTTCAGGAAAAATTGACTGGCACGTCTCGTGACTCTTTGCGCGTGCGAAGCCAGCTTTGTTCGGCTTGCTGTGTGTTTGGCGCCGGGTGCACATTTTGCGTCGACACACTTTTTGGCACGCCCAATGGGACAACAGCCGAATAGATCAAGATGCCCGAGATCGCGGACATCATGGACGTCAATATTGAAGACCTCTCTCCCGAGCAGCGGCAGCAACTCCAGGACGCCATGGACCACTTTCAGCAAAAATGTCTGCTGTCCTTCAAGAAAAATAGAAGTGGCGTCCCGTACTTGAAGAACGAGATGCCCAGGGTGTTGCTGCCAGGGGAGAGCGATACCACGGCTCGGCGAGAGAAAGAGGAGTGCATGCGAGTATTCCAGAATCTGCAGACTACATGTTGAGCAAGCACAACAAAGCTTTCCTCGGTGCGCTCCGGCCAGATGATGGTGGTCGTCTTTGGCCCGGGCATGGAACAAGCATTCGGCAAGGCACCCGTCCGTGGGGGCACCGTGGAGCCGGGCGAGTCAAGCTCTCGCCCACCGTTGCGCGAGCCGCCACATCGGCCTCCCTCTCGCAGCTCGGAAGTCAAGTGTTCCGGCCCTCCTCCGCAGGTGCCGGGGGTCGGCCCGCTCGGCCCCCGGTACGGCCCTCGGAGGGCGACCAATCCAACCACCACCGCAGAGCAAAGACGGGTCAACCCGTGCAACGGCCCGAATCCGTGCCGGCCTACGTACGGGGAATTAGCGTTCACCTCGCCCGGAGCCCCACTTGCCTCCGGCCACAGTATTGCTCCGGCGAACAAATGGCTGCAGAGGAACTTGTACGGCGGAGGCTACCATGAGGTGGGAAACTATGGGGCATTTGACGCCTTCCCACATCCGGATACGCGCCGGCCCGGAGCGCGCAAGAGGACGACGCCCGGCACGGAAGATGGCCGAATTGATGCAAAATCGCCCGGCCTCAAGCCAAAAACGCAGGGACCTGCCTACAAGCCGCCGTTCCCAGAATGGTACTACAACGTGCTCCTGCCGCCAAGGGTGAAGCCGCCGACGGAGTTCACGAAATTTTCAGGGCAGGACGACACGAGCACAGTGGAGCACATCGCTCATTACCTCATGCAGCTCGAGGAATGCTCAGCTGAGGAAACATTCAGGGTCCGCTACTTCCCCGCGTCACTGACAGGTCCAGCATTCCAGTGGTTCTCGTCCCTACCCCCTGAGTCAGTTTGCAGATGGAAGGACCTGGAGCGGAAATTTCACGCTCACTATTTCAGTGGAAGCTCGGAGAAGAAGCTGATCGACCTTGCCACCTTGAAGCGCAGGGCACAGCGAGACGTCGCCGGAATTTCTCGGGAGATTCGGGGAGGTTAAAGGCATGTGCTTCTCGCTCAACTTGCCGGACGACCGGCCCAGGGCGATATGGCCGTCGCCGGATGCCGCCGGCCGTACGCGAGAAACCTGTTCGGGATGGAGTTTGAAAACCCGGGCCGCGCTATCACGAAGCTATCACCGATGAGCAACCGGGCGTATGGCTTCAAGAAGGATGCCAAGTTTGGCAAGCAAGATGATGTTGCCGACATCTACAACCAGTTCTTAGACAAAGCCGATCCGGTCGAAGATTCCGATGATGAACCGGATGTGGCCGCGGCGCGAGAGATCATGTGGGGAAAGGAGCCTTTAACGATGAATCGGCCGCCGGGTCAAACGGACCAAGGGCACCTACGATTTTGATATCACAAAGGCCGACAAACTCGTTTGAGCTCCTAGTAAAGGAAGGCCGAATCAAGTCGCTCGAAGGGCATTCCATGCTTCGGCCCGATGGAGTTAAAGGGAAACGTTACTGTGGCTTCCACGACAGGGATTCGCACTCCATCAATGATTGCGGTGGTCTTCGAGAATGAGGATCCAAAAAGCCATCCAGAGGGGCACCTCAAGTTCGACAACAAAATGAAGCTGGATGGCCACCCCTTCCCTCAGAACATGGTGGGCTTTTCTGTTAACATGGTAACGGCCGAGGAGAAGGGAAAGGTCAAGGTCTTGACCTCGGCCAGGACTAGACAAGATGGAACAGTGGACCCGGAGCGCCAAGTGACTCTGGATCAGGTGCACGGTGAGGCCCCCCGCAATCTCAAGAGCCACATCGAAATCGGGGAGTCGTCCAGAGCCAAGCCCAGGGTGACCAGGCGCATCCGCCTCAACAAGTGGCAGCGCCAGATGGAGAAAGAGCGCTACCAGAAGTGACGCTACGAGGAGGAGAAGCGCAGAGCCGAAGAAGAAGCACACAGAAGGGACCAGGAACAATACACGCGCGAGCAGGAGCGCGCGCACTGGGGATGTGCCTTCTTCAGGCATTGCTGGACGAGGGTTTGAAGCTGCCCACGCTGAGGAACTGCCCGGAATGCAGTGACAGGTATGCTGAGTACAGGCAGGAAACTGCCAATCGCCGATCCGTCCACGAGAGAATTGGGAGGATCCACCCTAACAGGGATCGGCGCCAAAAAATTGAAGTCATCGATCACCCCAGGAAGCGGCAAGCTGATCTAAGGTGGGCTGATCAAGAGGAGGACGAGGACGAGCACATCCGGCGAAGGGGCAATGGTGCCCTCCCGCCCAAGGAGAAGCCGAAGAGGCGGGTTCGGCGCTTGAGGAACCGCGAGCCGAGGCGGTGGGATCCGGACAAGGCAGGTGTGGCGCCCAAAGGATCAACTTGAAGGGTCAAAGCGTTCGGCTCCAACATGCATGGTATACTTTCTGCCGAACGAATTCATGGCTCCTGCTAATCAGAGTTGTGCAGGAGGAAGCGTCCCTAGATGACGAGCAGACCGAGGGGATGATGGCGCAGCTGGTGTTAGCCAAGCAGGCCATCTTCGACAAACCGGCCAAAAATCGACACATGAGGCCGTTGTACTTAAGGGGATACGTCAATGGCAAGCCATTGACAAAGATGTTCGTCGACGGTGGAGCGGCGATCAACGTGATGCCGTACACCACCTTCGAGAAACTTGGCATGGGCCCGAGCGATCTGACGCCTACAAGTATAATACTGAATGATTTCGCTGGAAATCCTTCAGATACCAAGGGATGCGCTCACGTGGATCTGATGATCGGGTCCAAGACGCTGCTCACGACCTTCTTTGTGATCGAAGGTAAAGGAGCCTACAGCTTACTGCTCGGACGGGACTGGATTCATGCCAATTGCTGCGTCCCATCCACCATGCATCAGAAGCTTATCCAGTGGGTGGACGATGACATTGAGGTCGTCCAAGCAGATGACTCCGTGAGCGTTGCTAACATGGAACCAACTTTCTGGGAGTACCAAGGCATTGATTGCTTCTCAGGGAAAGACTGGGGAGAAGGTCCTGTTGAACCTGTCAGCAGTGACCAACAGCCGATTCAAGCAGTCGGCTCTTATAGTAATTTTTAATGGAGAACCCCGTAGACGGCACTGATGGCAAGTTGGGGCGAGGATTTATGTCGGCCGATTAGTTAGAAGAGGTTGACACTGGAAACGGTGATAAGCCAAGGCCGACATTCATCAGCGCAAACTTGCAGCCAGACTTCAGGGGAGAATTAATTAAGCTTCTCAAGGAATACAAGGATTGCTTCGCGTGGGATTATTCGGAGATGCTTGGATTGGATCGTTCTATCGTCGAGCATTGGTTGCCAATCAAATCTGGTTTCAAACCATACAAGCAACCACCCCGGAAAATCTACAAGGATGAGGTATTGGCCGATGTGAAGAAGGAGGTTGAAAGATTACTTGATGCAAACTTCGTTCGGCCATGCAGATATGCGGAGTGGATTTCTAACATTGTCCCTGCGTACAAGAAGAATGGAAAGATGAGGGTCTGCATAGATTTCTGGGACCTGAATAGAGCTACTCCGATGGATGGTTACCCAATGCCTATTGCCGATTTGTTGATTGACGCCGCAGCTGGACACAAAGTCATCAGTTTCATGGATGGTAATGCGGGTTACAACCAAATCTTCATGGCAATAGAGAACATATCAAAGACGGCCTATAGATGTCCTGGTCATATAGGCCTGTTTGAATGGATAGTCATGACATTTGGGTTGAAGAATGCCGGTGCAACTTATCAGCGGGCCATGAATTACATTTTTTATGAGTTGATCGGCAAAATTGTGGAAATCTACATCGATGACGTGGTAATCAAGTTCCTAAGTCATGACACACACTTGGAAGACGTGAAGAGGACCTTAGAGTGCACCCGGAAGCATGGTTTAAAGATGAACCCAAACAAGTGCGCTTTTGGGGTATCAGCTGGAGAATTCTTGGGGTTTTTGGTCCACGAGGGAGGAATTGAAGTTGGTAAGAAGAGCATGAAGGCCATCGATGAAGTGGTTCCTCCAACCAATCTTAAGGAACTGAAATCACTGCTCGGCAAAATTAATTTCGTGAGGAGATTCATTTCAAACTTGTCACGGAAGGGTTTGCCATTCTCTCCATTGCTGAAGCTGAAGAAGGATCAAAAGTTCACATGGGGCAACGAACAACAGAAGGCTTTCGATGAAGTCAAGAAGTACATGAAGGAGCCACCAGTATTGGTCCCTCCTCAGCTGGACAGGCCTTTCAAGTTGTACGTGGCGGCCGATGCCCAAACCATTGGATCGGCCCTTATTCAAGAATTCGAAGGGAAGGAGCGGGTAGTAGCATATCTTAGCCGAAAATTACTTGATCCTGAGACCTGGTATTCGGCTGTAGAAACGCTGTGTCTGTGCGTATACTACTCGTGTACAAAGTTTCGGCACTACTTGTTGAATGCCGAATGCACTGTGTATTCCAAGTTTGATGTTATAAAACATATGTTATCTATGCCAATTTTGAACGGCAGGATTGGCAAGTGGATTTTGGCTTTATCAGAGTTCGAGTTGAAGTTCGAATCGGCAAAAGCCATCAAAGGTCAGATCATTGCCGATTTTATAACTGAACATCGCGATCCGTCAATTAATTTACTTGAAATTACCCCCTGGGCTTTATTTTTTGATGGATCATCATGCGGTAAAGGTGGAGGAGTAGGGATTCTACTAATTTCGCCTAGAGGTGAGATGTTTGAATTTGCCATCCCTATACAACCCACTGTTACAAACAATCAGGCTGAGTACGAGGCACTGCTTCGAGGGCTTCAATATTTGAGAGAAGCTGGGGCCGTTTCAGTTGAAGTTTATGGAGATTTAGAGCTGGTGATCAAGCAATTGAACTGCCAATACGAATGCAAAAGTGAAGCGCTGAGGAGTTACTACGAAGAATGCAGGGAAATCTTGAAGAGCTTCCCGTTGGTAACTCTACAGCATATTCCTATGGAACATAACGAAGAAGCAAACAGGCTGGCTCAAAGCGCCTCTGGTTACAAAGAGAGTCAAGAAGCGTTTGCTGCAGAGGTGTGTGCACTGGGGACGGATCTTGCAGAAGATGACCGGAGGAAAGAGATCGTTGAATACTTGAAAGATCCATCCCGAAAGGTCTCTAGGAAGCTCGGGTACAAGGCCATAAAATTCGTTCTTCTGGATGATAATTTGTTCTATAAGTCATTAGATGGGGTATTATTACGATGCCTAGGTCCAGAAGAGGCCAAGAACATGATGAGCGAAGTGCACGATGGGATATGTGGAGCACACCAATCGGCCTACCGTATGAAGTGGGTTAGTAGACAAGCTGGATGCTTTTGGCCGACGATATTAGAGGATTGCTTTGAGTGTTACAAGGGATGTCAGGATTGCCAAAGGTTTGGAAATATTCAAAGGGTCCCCGCATCAGCATTGAATCCCATCATCAAGCCATGGCCATTCAGGGGCTGGGGTATAGACTTGATTGGCCAAATTAATCCACCATCTAGTAAGGGGCATAAGTTCGTGCTTTTGGCTACAGATTATTTTACCAAATGGGTCGAGGCGATCCCGCTGAAGAAGGTGACATCAGAAAACATGGTTGACTTTGTCAAGGGGCACATCATCTATCGGTTTGGAATCCCTCAGACGATCACTACTGATCAGGGGGCACAATTCGTGTCACTAGAGTTCAGAGAATTTGCCGAAAGCATGGGGATCAAATTGTTTAACTCTTCTCCCTATTATGCCCAAGCTAATGGTCAGGCAGAGGCTTCTAATAAGATCATGATCAAGCTGATACAAAAGATGATCGACCAGAAGCCAAGGAGGTGGCATTCGGTACTCAGTGAGACACTGTGGGCTTACCGAATGGCCCCCCATGGAGCTACAAAGACCTCTCCTTATGAATTGGTTTATGGACACCACGCGGTTCTACCTTGGGAGGTGCAATCAGATTCAAGGAGGGTTGTGTTACAGAAAGATTTGAGCTCCAAGGATTACAGTGTTCTAATGATGGACGAGTTAGAGGATTTACACATGATCCGTCTTAGAGCCCTGGAAAACATCGAGAAAAACAATCTGCGGGTTGCCAAGTACTACAACAAGAAGGTAAAGTAAGGCAATTTGCAGAAGGCGATTTGGTTTGGAAAGCGCTATTGCCGATTGGAACTAAATACAGTGAGTTCGGCAAATGGTCCCCTAACTGGGAAGGACCTTTTTGTGTGGTCAGATGCGTCCCTGGTAATGCATACATACTGAAAACTTTGCTGGGAGAAGAATTTTCCGCCGCGATAAATGGAAGATATCTGAAGAAATATTATCCTAGCATTGATATCGATCAATGATCACCAACAGCGGGATTACACACATCTGACACAGAACAGCCGGCGCTCAAGAACGAGTCCGCCTTCAGAACAAAAATTCACAAACAGAAGAAATGGCCAGTGCATAGAAGCATTGCCCTTAGCACAAAAACTACATTACAACTGCTTCTTGCAGGTTTACATCCAACAACCCTGGTGATCATGACCTCAAGGAGGTGGGAAGCAGAAGGCGTGGAGGAAGAAGCGAAAGTATGGTTCAATCTTTTCTTAGCTTCTTCTCCGGTTGCTCCCTCTTCAGTTGTTCCTGAAGGATCGGATGGCGACTAGAGAGGGGGGGGGAGTGAATAGGAGCCGGTAAAAATTCTTCCCAAAGAACCCGGCCTATGCCCTACTCAAATCCCGGTCACACACAAGCGATGGATCGAATCACGCACCAATCGCCAAGACCACGAGGTTATGGATCAACCTCTAGTCCTAGGAACGATTCCTTGAAGCACACGCGGAAGCACGAAAGAAGGGGGGAAGGAATCGAACCAAGAAGCAAAGCGCTCAGCCTCAGGCGGACCGTCCCGCCGGACAGGGGGACCGTCCGCAAAGGGCCGTGCGGACCGTCCGGCCGGCATCGCGGACCGTCCGCACCCGAGCCGCGGACCGTCCGCCCGAGCCGCGGACCGTCCGTTAAAGCCAACAGAACCACCAGTGGCACACCACGAACCACGGACCGTCCGCGGGAAGCACGCGGACCGTCCGCCAAGCACCCGCGGACCGTCCGCCCAACACCGCGGACCGTCCGAAACTCCGACCAACCGAAAACCAAAATCGCGACGGATCGAAACGAAAGACGAGCAAGAACACGAAGAACACGGGACGAACCCTAGCCGCGCGGACCGTCCGCCTGGTCCTCACGGACCGTCCGCCAGGTGCGGACAGAGCTGAAAACGCCCGACCCCGAAAGTCAACTCCCCCAAATCATCATCGGATTTCCCAAACGGTTGAAGCTGTAGAGACAAGGGTTTGGGTACTTGAAAAGCGTCACACAAGGATGCTATAGCCCAAAAATCTTGCCTCCTAACTCCCTAAATCACCGAGAATCGCGAATCCTTTGAGCACCACCAAAAGCTAGAGCACCGAACGAAAACTCACGAATCGAAGTGGTTTCCGCGTTTGAGGGCACAAGATCAAGCACAAAGATGCACAAGACATCTATTCATGTTTCCCTCAAAGAAATCCGGGGAGAAACCCACTCAAATCCGCAGAATCACACCGGGAACAAAGGCACGAAAACAAGCACGAAAATCCACGAAAAACAACCCCGAATCTTCTATACAAACCAGAAAGATTCACAAGGTCTAGCATGCCGCCCTAGCATCCATCCCTCTCAACAAATCTCTCATGAAGCTCTCATGCTAGCCTAGAGAAAATGGAAGGAAAATAGCTACGAAAATGAGAAAGAGGAGGGAGGAAATGAAACCCTAAGTCGCGGAGAGAGAGAGCCATCCACACACACTCATGGCTTATATATCAGGTCCCGCCGGAGTGGTAAATGACTCGACTACCCCTAACTAAACTACTGGCGATACAACCCACGTAGGGACATTTAGGTAATGTTTGTGGGTCTTGCCATCGGACGGCCACGCCTTTGCCGCACCCCCGCGTCCTCCCGACGCAAGCCATGTGATCCCGCCGCGTGTCCTCCGCCCTCGAAGCTTCCCGACACGCCGGATCCCGTCTCCGTCGTGTTGGGCCCTCGGACTTGGTTTTGAGGCCCAAACCAAGAAACCGTCCGCCGATGGTTTTGTGGGCAAACCACCAAACCCCGCGTGCTCGGTCCGGCCTCCCGCCAAACCACTTGACTCGACCGCCACCGTGCACCGGCTCGATTGTCCATGACTTCGTCTTGCTCGTATCGCCACCATGTGGCCCGCACCTAGTCCCGCCGTCCACCGGTCCCTCGAACCGACCCTACTTGTCTCTCCATCTCCCGAGGCCCCTCAAGGCCGAAGACCTTTCGCGCCCGTTCTTCACCCCGCAACAACACGAACTAGGCCGCTGCCTACACCTGCGCACTAAGCCAAGAGTCAGTCCAACACCCGTTGTCAATCACTCATCACTGAGGAGCGGTCATCCATCGACCACTGGGACGCTCCTGGTCCACAATCTCCCCCTTGATGAGTGCATTGACAACACACAACTCGAAATGAAATTCAGAGAAAAAGAGAAAAGAAGAAGAAAGAAAAACAAAGAAGCTCAACTCATGACCAAAACCGAAGAAAGGCGAAGAAAGGTCACAAGCCAAGCAAAGCAAAAACGTCACACCGAAAACAGCAAGAAACCTCCCCCTGAGCAAATGCCAACTTCCAAATTTCAGCTCACCTCTTCTGAATTTTCATTAAGCTCACCTCTTCTCCCCCTTGTTGACAATGTATGAATCAAGGTGAAAATGCAGAAATGCAAAACAAAGCATATAAACAACTACATGAGCTTCTCAAATAGGCCAAATCTAGTATCAAAGGCTAAAAATGAGACAAAGATCACACATATGAATCATAGCGTAGTCAAAGCATTGCCACAAGTAATATATGAAAATACAAGCATGTGAAAAAGCAAAATTTTCAGATTTAAGCAGTTTTACCAAAAGAAGGCTCGCTTCACATGTAAAAGCCTATCCATGTCACATTTGAGCCACAAACATGCATACCATTCAGAGATCATACAAGGATATCAAATTCTCAGCAAAAGATCATGGCAAACACCCATAAAGCAAAGCATGTCATGTCAAAGCTCATGAGCCATGTGTCCACTTCGGGGAGACTTCTCCACTGGTGAACATCATGCAACATGTTTAGCACCCATATGTGAAAGATAAAACATTTTAAGCATAGACATGATGGATGGAGCATTTTTCAAGCATTCACACTTCTTTTCAAGATTAATTCATTTCATGGTACATGAAGTGCCTTTGCGGCAAAAAGAAGCTTATGCTCCCCCATGAATGCAACATAGGCTAAACATTCACAATGATATTCGGCCTTTGGCCCAAATGCAAGAACAAGGCATCCAAGCACAATCTAAGCATGAAAAGCACATTTAGACCAAACTGTGACATGGATACACAACTACACACGAGTGGAGCATATTTCATCAAAAAATAGTCAAGTTTAGCATTTATTTCAAAAGGGGCTATCTCACCACACATATATCTCAAATATTCCTAAGAGCATAGCCTCACATCACCATTTCTCGACACATATAACCAATATCTCACAAAGAGCCAAAGAGACGCAAATATGGCATATGAAAGAAGCTCATCATCCTAAAATGCAATATATGACAAATGCAACATGATATGTGACAAGATGGCTATCCTACCATGGTCTATACATCAAGCAAAGCATGTATATACATCAAAGTAAAACATGGTATGATACATATGGTACAAAAAGAAAATCCCCCAAGAATCAACTAGAAAGGGCAACAAACCCCAAGTTCCCCCCGCAAGCGCACAAATGTAGCTTGGTCGAGTGGCTTTGTGAAAATGTCTGCAAGCTGATCTTGGGTAGGGACATGGCTCAACACAATGGTTCCTTTCTCCACATTGTCCCTCAAGAAATGATACCTCACTTCTATATGTTTGGTTCTGGAGTGAAGCACTCGGGTTTTTGGCTACGCTTATGGCACCGGTGCTATCACAAAGAAGTGGGATCCGGGTGCACTCCTCACCAAAGTCTCTCAAAGTTTATGAAATCCACAACAACTGGGAACAACAACTCGCGGCGAAGAACATACTCGCCTCCGTGGTAGACTGAGCTACACTAGACTGCTTGCGGGAAGACCATGAGACCAACAAAGACCCAAGAAACTGGCAAGTACCAGAAGTAGACTTCCTCTCGACTCGACATCCAGCAAAGTCCGCATCGGAAAAACCATGAAGAGATAGAGTCGAGGAGGAAGAATACCAAAGGCCAAGACCAGGGGCAGACTGTAGGTACCTGAAAATCCTCTTGACGGCCTGTCGATGTGATGTCCTTGGCGAAGCCTGAAAACGAGCGCATAGACACACGCTGAACTGTATGTCTGGCCTCGTTGCCGTCAAGTAGAGGAGGGAGCCGATCATGCTCCTGTACTCCCGCTGGTCCACTGGTTCTCCGTCCTCATCCGCATCCAAAGTGGCCGTACTCCCCATGGGAGTCGACATCGGCTTCACATCTTGCATCCGGAACTTCCTCGCATGTCTTTCGTGTACTTGGTTTGGTGCACAAATGTACCGTCCTTCACTTGCTTGATCTCGCGCCCCGAGAAAATACCGCAACTCGCCCATCATGCTCATCTCGAACTCCCCGCTCATCTCATCCGCAAACTTGGCAACAAGGTTATGTGACGAGCCACCAAAGACAATATCATCCACGTATATCCGCACAATCAACAAGTCATTTCCATGCTTGAGGAGAAACAAGGTTCTATCCACCGTACCCATCACAAACCCTCTCGCTCAAAAGAAAACCTCTCAATCTCCCATACCAAGCACGGGCGCCCGTTTCAACCCATACGGAGCCCTTTTCAACCCGTATACCCCGTGTGGGTACAACTCGCTCTCAAACCCGTGTGGTCGCTTCACATACACCTCCTCCTCTATGACCCCATTCGTAAAAGCACTCTTCACGTCCATCCGAAACAACTTGAACCCTTTAGCCACGGCAAAGGCTAGAAGGATCCGAATTGCCTCAAGACGGGCCACAAGAGCAAAGGTCTCCTCATAGTCGATCCCCTCCTTCTGACTAAACCCCTGAGCAACAAGTCTGGACTTGTTCCTCACAACCATCCCATTCTCTCCCTCTTTGTTCTTCCAAACCCACTTGGTTCCTATGGGATGGAAATTTGGAGGTGGTTCAACTAACTCCCACACCTGGTTCCTCTCAAAATTTTCCAACTCCTCATGCATAGAATTGACCCAGTTTGCATCAGATAAAGCATGTCCAATGTCCTTGGGCTCAAAAGCAGCATGAGCAAAATGAGAGGAATTCCTGGACCTTGACCGTGTAGTGCGTTCGTCGATGTTCCCAACGATCTTCGACAGGGGATGCACTTCTTGAATCCGCCGAGGAGCCTCACGCCTCGAGACTACCTCCCCCTCAACTTCAGCTTCTCTTGTCTGGTCCTCTTGTTGCACCGTCGTTGTCCATGATGTAGACGGTCCATGCTCCAAAGTGGTCGTAGGGGAAGTAGTGGGTACATGCTCAGCTTCGGCGCATGGTTCTCCCCATCATCATCTCCGGCTTCATCTTTCTCCTCCTCGCAGAGGTCCTCGGCCATCTCTTCATCACCCGCACATTCAAAGCCAAGAGAGGTACATGGCATTGTCTCGTCGAAGGTCACCTCGCAAGTCTCCATGATTTTGTTAGTCTCAAGGTTAAGCACCCTATAAGCTCTAGAATGGTTAGCATATCCAAAGAAAATACCATCACTAGACCTAGCCTCAAACTTGTCGAGTTTTCCCTTCTTCAAAATAAAGCACTTGCAGCCAAAAACTCGGAAGTGACTCACCTTGGGTGCCCGACCATGCATAAGCTCATAACGAGTCTTCTTCTTGAAAGCTCGCAATAAAATCCTCGTTGGAAACATGACAAGCCGTATTGACCGCCTCAGCCCAATACCTCCTAGGAGTCCTGTGCTCATCGAGCATCGTCCTAGCCATCTCACAAAGAGTCCGATTTTTCCTTTCCACGACTCCATTTTGAGGGGGCACATAAGGGGTCGAATACTGATGTTCAAGACCTAGATCACGACAAAAGGCATCAAAACGAGAGTTCTTGAACTCTGAGCCATAATCAATGCGGATAGCTCGAATAGCATTCCCATGCCTCTCGTTTTTCAACCTCACGATTAGATCTCGAACAAAACCAAATGTCTCACTCTTATCCTCCAAAAAGAACACCCAGGCATAGTGAGAGTAATCGTCCACCACAACAAGGACATACCACTTCCCACCCACCGAGCGAACTCGAGCTGGCCCAACAAGGTCCATATGCAACAGCTCTGTCGGACGCTCGGTCATGACATCGGTCAGGGGTGGATGGGGAGTGGCTACCATCTTACCATGCCTACAAGGAGCACAAACCAAATCCTTCTCAAGCTTCAACCTCGGCAATCCTCGGACAAGGTCAAGACCACTCAAGCGGGAAACCAAATCAAAGCTCAAGTGTCCCAACCGCCTATGCCATTTCCACAAATCAGAAGAAGGACCGGCCATCAAACAGCGAGCGGGACCCAAAGAACGAGAGAAATCAGCCCTGAAAATCTGACCCTCGGGGATGATCATACAGACAAGATCACCTCGAGAATCAAGCAAACGAGACTCGCCAGACTTGAAACGCACCTCAAAACCTTCATCAAGCAACTGAGAAACCGAAAGCAAATTGAAACCCAAAGACTTCACAAGAGCCACTCTCTTCAACGTTACCTTGTCACTCACATGCACAACACCCTCCGACAAAGACACCCTTCCTCGTCCATTGTCCCCAAAAGTGATGTCTTCGCTTTTCCTTCACCGGGGTGAGGGCCGGAGAACCACTTCTTATCTCCGGTCATGTGTCGAGAACATCCGGAGTAGATCAACCAAATGTTCTCCAAGCCTCCCCGCCCGTAGTCGAAATAAGAACGAGAGTGAGCTAGCGACTCGACACTCGGGGTTAGCACAAAGAAAGTTAAACCGTTGTCGAGCCATCTCGCTCAAAAGAGGGGTTAGCAAACATCACTCCCTTGCCACCAAACTTCCCATGTCCCGTGGGAGGAGTACGAGCACCACGAGGGGGAAAACGTGGTCCGTAGTTCCTCTGGAACCCAAAGCTGCGATCATCTCCCCTGAACCCGTACTGAGGACGAGTAGGGGGGCGTCCAGCAAAACCACCACGAGCCCGACCAAACCTCTCACCAGCACGCACACCATCATCTCTCCTGACAAACCTCTCACCACCACCTCTCTGTGGGAACCTTCCAACACTCCTCACACTTCCCACCCCTCGTGGAAGTGGCACTCTAGGCTTAGGAATACCGCGAGACTGGCGATACCTGTCCTGGTTTGCTTGCTCCCTAGCAAGCCTCTCATCCCTCTTCCTCTTGTAGCAAAACTCTGCAAGATGCCTCTCCTTGCCACAATACTCACATATGAAAGGGATGGGTTTTGGTTTTGGCTCTGGCTTCTCTCTAGGCTTCTCACCCTTCTCACCCACAAACTTCACCGGTTTCTGGAAATCATTTGTCTTAGGTGGGAATTTGGGTGGATCTTGGGTTGTGTCAAGCTTGTTGCAAAGGTGGTTAGGCTTTGGTGTGAAAGAGTTCTTGGGTGCTTTTGGAAGTGGGACTTGGATCTCTCCGATCACCTCAAACTCGGGGTTAGACTCAACACACTTCTCATACACACTCTCCCCACTTGTTCTCTCCCCACTTTCTCACCCAACTTCTCAAAACCCAAACCACGACCATCAGCTCTCTTGAACTCCTCAATCATGATTTTCAATTGAGGTTCCTGCCTAGACAACCAACCCAACACCTTCCTCAAATAGTCATTCTCCTCATAGATGACATCCAAACGGGAAGTAAGTTCAAGATTACGCAAAGTGACTTCATCACAGCTAGTGCATGCATTGACAGCAGGATATTTCAAAGATGCTTCCAAAGAACTAATGGTAGAACGAGCATCGACAAGCTTAGCATGCATAGTAGGACATGATTTGCAAGCACCAAGCAAAGTGGGTCTAGCCTTAAGCTCATCATATTCAGTCCTAAGAGCATCTAGTTGAGCCAAAATAGAAGCATTCTTCTCATTAAGCGAGTTTGATCTCATTCAACCAAGCATCACATTCAACACATTCAACATCATCAGGAGGAGTAGGAGCAAGTTTCAAAGAGTCATTCTCAAGTTTCAATTCAAGCAATTTTGACTCTAACTCTCCTACTTTCTCGCAAGCATTCTCAAGCTGAGCCCTAAGATCTTTCCTCATCTTTTTGGCATCTCTCAGCACACTATCACGGTTATCAAGCAAACCATTCAACCTAGCAATCTCAGCAAGTAAAGAGTCGGGGTCATGGTTTACCTCATCCTCCGAGTCGGAGTCGCTGTCTTCCTTCTCACTCTTCTTGCTGCTTGAGCTATGTGCCATGCCACAAAAGCCCTCAAGCGCCACACGGCCCGCCCCGCCGAGGTTCCGCTTGCACTCTTCTTGCCATTGCGCCTCCCGGCGTCTTCTTCTTCGCTGCTTGAGCTTGACTGCTCCTCGCTTGAGCTTGAGTCAACGTCGCTCGCACCGGCCACCATCGCTCTTGCCTTGTTCTTCTTGTATCCACTCTCGCTCGGTCGCCGCTTGTCCTTGTCCTTGCTCTTGGACTTGTTGAAGTGCTTGCCCTTGGAGGAGTACTTGTCTTCACGCCTCGGGTGCGCCTTGTACTCGTTCACCTTGTACTTGTTCTCCTCCGCTTCCGGGCACTCGGCGATGAAGTGGCCACGCTTGCCACACTTGTAGCACGTCCCTGAGCTCCGCCTTGCATTCCTCCGACTCTCATGTAGTCGTTCAAACCTTCTTGAGAGCAAGGCCAGCTCCTCTTCGCCCAGCACATCAAACTCCTCATCTGGAATGGACATAAGAGAGGACAAAGAAAACTGTCGACAGGAAGGGTTAGATTTGCCCTTTGATCCTCCCACAAGAGCAAGACTATGGTCAGTCGAGCCCTCATGCTTGGATTGCAACTTCCTGTCAACCTCAGCCGACTTGAGCATAGAAAAGAGGTCACCCAACTCAATAGTCAAGTAATGCCCAGACTCCTTGATGGCCTCAACCTTAGCACCACAAACATTTGGGTCCAAGACATGCAAGAGCTTCAAAGCCTGATCATGCTCGGTGTACGGAAAATCCTCAACATTAGCTTTCATGTTGTTCACGATGGCGGTGAACCTCTGAAACATCGCATCAATGTCCTCACCGGGAAGTGGAGTGAAATTCTCATATTGCATCCGGTAAGAGACAAAGAGGCGAGCCTTCATATGGTTATCACCACCGTGAGCAACCAACAACTTTTCCCAAATTTGCCAAGCAAGATTCAAATGGCGAACACGCTCAAACTCCGGATCACACAAGCTCCCCGACCAAGTGATCAACGGCTTTTGCATTAGCCTCATACTTGGCCTTAGCACCGGCATCGGTCACCATAAGAGTATGGATGTTGACCGGAATAGCATAGGTCTTGTCAAGCACAATAAAATCCAACGACTTCCCACGAAGAAAGATCATCATACGAGCCGCCCACTTGTGGTAACCCTTGCCATCGAAGTGCGGTGGACCGCCCCGCTCAACGTACGCCATCTTAGGATTCGGGACTTGTCAAAGTCGCAAAGAATCCGGCACCAAGCTCTGATACCAATTGAAGGATCAGATGGCGACTAGAGAGGGGGGGGGAGTGAATAGGAGCCGGTAAAAATTCTTCCCAAAGAACCCAGCCTATGCCCTACTCAAATCCTGGTCACACACAAGCGATGGATCAAATCACGCACCAATCGCCAAGACCACGAGGTTATGGATCAACCTCTAGTCCTAGGAACGATTCCTTGAAGCACACGCGGAAGCACGAAAGAAGGGGGGAAGGAATCGAACCAAGAAGCAAAGCGCTCGGCCCTCGCGGACCGTCCGGCCGGACGGGCGGACCGTCCGCAAAGGGCCGTGCGGACCGTCCGGCCGGGTACCGCGGACCGTCCGCACCCGAGCCGCGACCGTCCGCCCGAGCCGCGGACCGTCCGTTAAAGCCAACAGAACCACCAGTGGCACACCACGAACCACGGACCGTCCGCGGGAAGCACGCGGACCATCCGCCAAGCACCCGCGGACCGTCCGCCCAACACCGCGGACCGTCCGAAACTCCGTCCAACCGAAAACCAAAATCGCGACGGATCGAAACGAAAGACGAGCAAGAACACGAAGAACACAGGACGAACCCTAGCCGCGCGGACCGTCCGCCTGGTCCTCGCGGACCGTCCGCCAGGTGCGGACAGACCTGAAAACACCCGACCCCGAAAGTCAACTCCCCCAAATCATCATCGGATTTCCCAAACGGTTGAAGCTGTAGAGATAAAAGTTTGGGTACTTGAAAAGCGTCACACAAGGATGCTATAGCCCAAAAATCTTGCCTCCTAACTCCCTAAATCACCGGGAATCGCGAATCCTTTGAGCACCACCAAAAGCTAGAGCACCGAACGAAAACTCACGAATCGAAGTGGTTTCCCGGCGTTTGAGGGCACAAGATCAAGCACAAAGATGCACAAGACATCTATTCATGTCTCCCTCAAAGAAATCCGGGGAGAAACCCACTCAAATCCGCGGAATCACAGCGGGAACAAAGGCACGAAAACAAGCACGAAAAGCCACGAAAAACAACCCCGAATCTTCTATACAAACCAGGAAAGATTCACAAGGTCTAGCATGCCGCCCTAGCATCCATCCCTCTCAACAAATCTCTCATGAAGCTCTCATGCTAGCCTAGAGAAAATGGAAGGAAAATAGCTACGAAAATGAGAAAGAGGAGGGAGGAAATGAAACCCTAAGTCGCGGAGAGAGAGAGCCATCCACACACACTCATGGCTTATATATCAGGTCCCGCCGGAGTGGTAAATGACTCGACTACCCCTAACATAACTACTGGCGATACAACCCACGTAGGGACATTTAGGTAATGTTTGTGGGTCTTGCCATCGGACGGCCACGCCTTTGCCGCACCCCGCGTCCTCCCGACGCAAGCCATGCGATCCCGCCGCGTGTCCTCCGCCTCGAAGCTTCCCGACACGCCCGGATCCCGTCTCCGTCGTGTTGGGCCCTCGGACTTGGTTTTGAGGCCCAAACCAAGAAACCGTCCGCCGATGGTTTTGTGGGCAAACCACCAAACTCCGAGTGCTCGGTCCCGCCTCCCGCCAAACCACTTGACTCGACCACCACCGTGCACCGGCTCGATTGTCCATGACTTCGTCTTGCTCGTATCGCCACCATGTGGCCCGCACCTAGTCCCGCTGTCCACCGGGTCCCTCGAACCGAGCCTACTTGTCTCTCCATCTCCCGGAGGCCCCTCAAGGCTGAAGACCTTTCGCGCCCGTTCTTCACATGCAACAACACGAACTAGGCCGCTGCCTACACCTGCGCACTAAGCCAAGAGTCAGTCCAACACCCGTTGTCAATCACTCATCACTGAGGAGCGGTCATCCATCGACCACTGGGACGCTCCTGGTCCACAGTTCCAGGACCACCGTTGCGGCAACTTGAAAGGCACGAGGGTGACCATGGTTCGCGGCCTCCACCAAGCTGTCCCAGGCCGCCTTCAGGTTGTTGTACCTGTCAGAGACATCTGAAGCAGAGGAGTAGATGTCAGGGGCAAGAAATCCAGATGCGGGCACGAAGTCAAGAAAAAGTCAGAAGCATTTACCCCCTATTAGTGCCTCCAGAGCCATGCGGCGTTCGCGTTCAGCTTGGCAACGAGCGGTGATGTCCCTGAGGCTGTGCTCCAAGTGCCGAATGCGGCGGCGCAGTTGATGGCTGGCCCTCTGTTCAGGCGTGGCGTCCTCTGCTTCGAGGGAGGAATCGGAGGAGATGTACTCAGGCACATCTTCGGTTCCGACGATCTCTTCAGGGAGCAAATCAAGGCTGAAAGAGGAAAAGAGGAGGAGGTAAAGCGCAAGATCACGGGGAGACGGGAAGTAAATCAAGAAAAAACTCACCTTCGAATCGTGCGTTTCTTTGGAGGGCTGCTCTCTTGGGGTTGCTTGCCCTTGTCCATGGCTTTGGGGTTTTCTTCTCTAGAGACGGGGGAGGAGATGAGAAATGATGGATGAGTGTGCGAGTGGATTTGCAGGGCATCTCAGCAGGCTATTTTATTGACCGAAGGGGTGCATTGGGAGTGATGACCGGCCAGTACACACTGTTGGAATACCAAACGGTAGGGTTTTCTCCCGGATGTGAAAGGGTTTTGCTTGAACAGTGCTTACGCATTGCCGATTCAGAGATCTTCTGCGGGTTTTGCGCCAAAGGGGCATCTGTTCTGACGTATTCGGCTCTAGACAGTCCCCGGATACGTTTAAGGAAAAAAGATCCGCAGGTGCAATGTAAAGAAGATCATTACAGGGCGAGCACCAAATTCAAAAGTTCTTATTTATTGCCGACGATCAAACATCCCTAATACAATCTAGTCGAAAAGCTTGTTCAATACAGATTGGAGATGAGTGATTTCGGCAATGGCGTCGCCGTGGCCATCGAGGCGCTCTAGGATGAGCTCGATCTCCTCAATGTCCTCTGGCGCGCCGCCCTAGAAGCCGCGCGGCCTGGTGGAGTAGTCGACGTCCGTGTGCGTCGCCATGGCAGCCAGGCCCAGGGTAGTGCCCAAGCGAACGCCATGGGTGGCCACTTCATCGACGCGGTGCTCCACCGCAGCAAGGCGCTCCGCCGGCGTGTCACCGCGGGCGTTCACCATGTCAGCCAGCTGCTCCACCAGCGCTTTCAGCTGTTCGAGCTCAGCGTCGCGGGCTGCAAAGAGCAAAAAGAAGAGAGATTAGCATCAAGAGCCGGATTGGATCAAAGATTTGATTTAGAGCTGTACCATCGATGGTTTCCAGCAGCTGTTTGCGCTGGTCCTCCCACTCAAGCTCGGCTATGCCTGCCTTCTTGGAGACGTCCTCCAACTCGCGTCGGGCCGTCTCCAGCTCCTCCTTGAAGCGGAGGGCGTCTTCTTCCCTGTAGGGCACGGGGGAGTGGCCGTCAGACTCCGAGGAGTCGTCCGGGAGGGGTTGATTGGCCGGCGCAGGAGACGGATTCCATTGAATCAACCTGAAAGGGAGATGATCGTCAAACAAGAAAGGATCAAAGTTGAAGCAAAGAAGAGGAATCAACGATCATTGCCTCCGGCGCGCATTGGCGCTGCTTCCCTCTGCCTCGTCGGAGGCGCGGCGGCGGTTGAGGCGGCGCACCATGTTGGTTTGGGATGTGCACTATTTGGAAAGAGGAAGAATTGAGATTGGCAAAGATTCGAGAGCTAAAAGGCTTGGTGGAGAGCTAGGGGCACCCACGGTTGCATTTATAGGCCTGGCAAGGTGAATCGTGGCCTCGAGTCGTGGCTTTGGATCGTGGCGCATATCCCAAGAAAATCGGAAGGTGGAAAGGTTTCCTTGGCCAGCCCGCCGGCGGGTCGCTTGGAGTTCTAGGCTGAGTCGCATTCGGTTGACTGGCTCGGCTAAGGAGAGTCAAAGTGCCATTCGGGAGTTGGCGTTTCTTTGCCGAATGGGTCGTTCAGCATTATATTTGAAGGTGCGCAGAAGAAAAGGAAATAAATTGCAAGAAAAATATCACAAGGGCGACCAATTCGGTTATACATCAATTAGAGCATTCAAATGTTCAAATGTTTCGCAATCACACCATGAGCATTGGATGTTGCTTGGCGGAAATTGCCCAACAGCTCTTGGCAATCTTTTTGGGCGCCAGACAAGGTGGCGAGTTCTGCATCGCATTGTTCCATCTTGGCTATAGCCGATTTTGCTTCCTCTTGGGTCTTTTCTATCAATACAGGAAGCTCGGCTATTTTATTTTTATCAGCCTCTATCTCAGCTGACAGGCTTCTCAGTTCCGCCTCTAGAGCAGCTGTCTTGGCAATTTTCAGATCACAAGAAGCTTGCAGACTGGCCAATGTATCTTTGTGGCTCTCTGTTAGGGATTGTGCCCCGTTCATGGCTTGTTCAGCATCGGCTCTCTTCTTTTCAATAGCCGGGCGGGAGCGCAATTTCCTCAAAGCGTGCCTTATGGGCGCATAAAGGATGTCTAAGCCACAGATGGATACCAGAGAAGCACTGATATCTTCAGGAAGTTCTTGGCTGATAGATTCAAGCATCTCCTCGAGGTGATCGAGATCCTTGAACTGATCTTGTGCATCCCTTTCTAGCCAGGCAACAATTTCTCTAAGCTTTTCTAGCACCTCATCTGACAGAGGTTGGTGCATTCCTTCCATCGCCTCGGCAACTGGATTGCTCCCCGGTGGCAGGCTTGATGATGATGGATCCTGATCCTAAGAAGCAGTATTGCCGAGTTAAGGGTGCTAAACGTAAAGGTAGCAGAGTTAAGCGCAGATGAGTACCTCATGGCTGATTTCTTGAGCTGGGGCAAGATTTTGAGCAGGGGCAATCACAGGTGAAGAAGGTACTCCAGGTAGTGCTGAAGCTTCCAAGTTAGAAGGTGTTGATGCAGTCGCTGGTAACTCATGGGCTTCTGGCTGAGGAGTCGGATCCACCTCTGTTGGGATTGGTGTCTCTGCATGACCAACATGTGATTGTACCCTTGAAGGACTTGACGGCTCCGACTGGATTGGGAGACTCATCTCTGGAGATTTCATTGCTTCTGCAGAGGGTGATGAAGATGAGATCTCCACTGGGATAGGTAATTCAACCCTGGGTGGACTTGCTTGTTGAGCCACTGGGACGTCCACAAGTTGTTATGCCGTTGTGTCTTCTGCAAATGTCAAATTAAGAGATAAATGCCAGTGTTCATCCTCAAAAGGGGACAATGAAGGTCATACCAGTGGATGGGGCATTGGCAGGCTCTGATACTGAAGGTTGCTGAGCTCTGGGCTGAAAATTCACAAGATATTGGTTTATCAGAACCAGAGTTGATTTGGTGAGAAAAAAAGGGTGTTTACCTCAACAAAGACTTTTTTAACAGTTCTTCTCCTCTTGGCATTTGGAGGAGCAATCTGGGTCAAACCTTGCCTCCTGTCAGCAGCAAGGCTGGAGAGGCTTGGATCTGTTGTGGCAAACCTGGCCATTAGCTGAGCCAGAGTTGGGGACCTGAATTCCAGTGCTGAGATTGGGCCTACAGCATTATAGTTGATGTTCCTAGCTCGAGGGGCAGGCACTGTGTTCTGTGGGTAAAACAAATAAGATCAGAATCATGATTGAAAGGTGGAAATGTCTAATCCAAAGGTTAGTTATGTTACCTCTGAAGTTGGCTGAAAATAAGGCATCAACTCTGCACAGAACAAGTGCACAGGCTCACTGAAGATATGATCATGAAATTCTTGCCACAATAAATCGAAGGTGGGGTGAGCTATTGTTGTAGGCACAAAAGGCCGGGTATAGATAGTGGGACTGCACACATAATGGAAAACTCTACTGCTGTGCATAAGTTCCTTGAGTTCTTTTCTGGGCTTAAGAAATTCGTGCAGGAACAGTCTTGGGGGCATCTGGCTACATTCAAGTTGCCGGGCCATTACATTGGGCTGATAATATTCATAAGTGCTCTGATTCTGCCTTCCTCCATTGAATTTAGCCGGCAGCATGCATGGGCGGATTATGATATTGAAAATCTCTAGGAATCTCCCATCTTGGCGTTCAGATTCAAAAGAGAATTCGCAAGGAAAAATCAAAGTATCATTATCCAGATAAGGGAGCCAGAGAGGATTTTGGAAACCTTTGAAGAACAGCTCGAAAAGCTGGCTGATGTCCTGCTGAACAAGAACAGTTGAAGCTGCTTCTCCATAGTTCTAGCAGCCTCTGGTGGCGTGAGGTTCCCCTTCAGGGTGATTGGATAAAGGGAAGAGCCTGGTGTTTAAATCAACACCTACAATCTGATGCATGTGAAGCTGCAACCACATTTGGACAAACCACCAAGGACCGTTGACACATGTGATCCTCTGGCTAGTATACATCTGGGTGACAGTTTGGTGAAGCATATGGTACACACTGCCTAAGAGGAACTTCCCGAGGGGCAGGCGGTTGCCACTGGCCAAATGAGAAGCCATTGCAATGTGATTCAAGGTAGGCTCATTGGCTTTACCACAGAAGACGAACCTGCATAACCACATGTTCAAGAATGCCCTGTATTCAACTGCACCAAGGGGGTTGTCCTTCATGTGCTTCAAGATGTAGTTCTTGTATCCGCTCCCTGGTTTCACTCCTGTTTGCCGTGAAGTGTTTTTGAATTACCAGGGTTGGACGAATCCTGTAATATCAAGGCCGGTGATCATATACACATCGGCTAGAGTTGGAGACATCGGGCCATGGCCAAAGAGGAAGGCATTGACACCATTTGACCCGAAATGGCAAGCTGCTATTAGAAGGTCTTCGTTCTTGGGGGTCTCGGCCAAGGATAACTCCAAGCACTGAGCAATACGGAGGGTATCCAAGTTTTGGGTTAGTGCACTTTTGTCCGCGAGAACCCTCCGGTACCAAGTCTTCCAGCCCGCGATAGGAGGCAAGGGCCAGTTCTTAAAAGCGTCTTGCCACCGGGGAGGTGGGGACAGAACTGCTTTGAAGGGGATCCTTTGAGATTCAGCCACAACGAAATCTCGAGGGTCAGAGTTTCCTACAGGACCAAGGTAATAAGATCTTGAATTGGCCTCGGTGCGAATCAAAAGCTCAGTAGAAGGCTCCTGAAGGAAGGCGGAAACGAAATCTCAGGTAAAATTGAAAACCTAAATGCCGAATGAAGCTTACGGGAGTAGGATTTACCTGAGCATCTTGGTTTTGAGCCGCCATTGAAGATTTGAGCTTAGAACAAGGAGATCTAGGGTTTGAATCTAGACGAAGATTCCGGCGGATTGAGAAAGAAGAACAGGTGTTGACAGATTCGAGTTGAAATATTCGTGGCTGGAGTCAATTGCGGAACAAAATTACTTTTATCCCGCAATTGAAGGGGCATGTGTTAACACCACAATTTGGTAAGGAGTCTGACTTGTGGGTCCAGATCGGTCAGGAGTCCGTCTCGTAGAAGGGAAAGATTTTTCAAATGTATTCGGCAAAGAAGTCTGCGGTCGGCTATCTGCTCCCGTTCGGCAAAGGAACAGTAGAGCTGATTTTGCGGGATTGGACGGTGACGTGGCTCAAGCAGGGAGAACGAATGGATGGATAGGCGATCAAGCTTAGAGATAAGTTAGGCCACGAATCCATTCGAGATTGTACTTAGCAGGGTATAAATATGAGCCCTGAATGTATGTAATACACACAATCATTCTTCAATACACACCGGACTTACGCCAAACCCTAGAGTCTTTTTGTCGTGTCGTCGAGTTTCTTCGAGAGGGTTCATCGATCCGTCGACCTCCGTGAGTACCGGCAACCTTGTATCTTGTCTAGTATCATGCGGTGGATTTAGATCTGATGCAAGTAGTCTTGTTACCATGCTTCGTGTCATGCGGTAGATTCAAGCTTTGTTCAAGAGGGTTTCTTGTTAGATCATGAGCCATGCGGTAGGCTAAGATCTAGCTCGAAGCTAGTTATCGGCTCTATTGGATTTTGGCAAGATCCAATAGATTCATCAAGTTACCCTGTGTTACTTCGAGTTTTTACTTTATGTTTAAATTCATGTAACACTTTTTGCCCAATCTAGATTGGTTTGGATCGGCTTTATCCCTATTGTGATCCTTGTACGAGTAGATTTCATATTTTAACACGTGGATCTTGTGCTTTCGATAGCCGAAACCGAATCGATCTAGGTTGTTACGTGTTGTGGGTTCAAGCTTGCCAATGTTGGTATAAATCTTGAAAGAACCGAGTATCATGCGGTAGATGCAGGTTTTTGGGTTGCTTTAGAGCTAGTCATCCGGTGGATTTGATTTCGAATCAATCTGATAGATTTATTCGCTTGGTAATGTTCGTTCCTTCTTCATGGACCCCGAATCGGCTGTTCAGCCGCATTCGGTTATGTTTCTTCACGAGTAGGACACATGCGTAATTCATGCTTTAAATGATGTGTGCTTTTAGCTTTCCATATTTAGATTGTATCATGCGGTGGATAGATCTATTTGTGGAAAGTGGTACGACTTTCATGCAAGTTGTATCATGCGGTGGATAGATTTGTTTTGGCATCGTACCCGACAGATTTCTAAGTACCTAGACATGCGGTAGACTAGTGCTTTGGATCTATGCATGCTTGTTTATTACATGCTTATGTTCGTGCTTTACTTTATTTATTTATTTAATGTTAGTTATCATGGGGATCGGTCATGGCCTTGTGCACGTACATCTTTGCTCAAACAGAGACCGATTACTGTCATGCTTACGTCATCCATTCAGCAGTGTTATTTTTCCTTTTATAAGTTACCGAATGGTTTCAGTTTATTGGCAGATAGCTTTTTATAGCTATATGTCATCCCATTTGGCTCCTCAGCCGTAAATATGGAACTGTCTGGTACCACCCGGCAAGTTCCAAGCTTTGGTATTTAACTACTTTATCTTTTGTTAATTTTCAGGAAAAATTGACTGGCACGTCTCGTGACTCTTTGCGCGTGCGAAGCCAGCTTTGTTCGGCTTGCTGTGTGTTTGGCGCCAGGTGCACATTTTGCGTCAACAGTGGCACTAGGGAATCATCAAGCAAGTGGTTGATTTGTTACTCTTGGAAGTTGCCGCTTTCTAGACGGCTTGGTGGTGGAAGAATCCGTTGAAGCTCGCAAGAAGATTGTGCGTGGCTCCGGATTTTGTGTTGTGAAAGGTATTGTGCTCACCTCACCGGAGCGGTGAAGGCATCTAGGCCCGTAATTCGTGTTTTGGTAATTAATGACAATCATTATGGACTAACAATTTTATTTGAGTTATAAGAATAGGTTAGTCCGGTGAAATGATGAGATCATGTGGGGTACATGAGAAGGTCTTGGTTGACTTATGTTGGAAAGGGCTCAAGGCAAAGGTAAAAGATAGGGTTTTGCTTTTACCGGTCATAAGGTGATTATAGGATGTTATATGACCGGGTTAATAGGATAGATAGTTGTACTATCAAGAGGGATCAATTTCATTGGATTGACTTTCCATAGTGCCACTTGGATCAAAAATTTGCATGCATTGCATTTAGATGAGTGGCGGTTTCTCTTGGTAAAAGGGTTTAATTGAAAATCAAAAGAAAAACAAGTTTTCTGGTATCTGGCGGACAGTCCGGGCCCTTCGGGCGGACGGTCCGTGGATTGTTGGTTTTCATTTTATACCTGAGTTTTTGGCAAAAGATTTCGAGAAAATGCGCTTCCGGGCGGACGGTCCGCCGGGACCAGGTGGACGGTCCGCGAGGTTCCACGGACGATCCGTTATTCGTAACAGAACGAGGTGCTGCTCGGTGGACAGGGCGGACGGTCCGCTGCCAGCCCGCGGACAGTCCGCGTGGCCTAGGCGGACGGTCCGCGTGGCCCTGGCGGACGGTCCGCCCGGCCCAACAGGCAGTCACCCCGACCGTTGTCTTCGCGTTTTTACCGTTGGAATTCAAACGCGGACAGTCCGCGAGGGCATCGCGGACAGTCCGTGAGGCACGCGTTTTGTGCCTAACGGCTAGTAACGGGAAAGGGGAGTATTTATACTCCAAGCCCGGGGTTGGAGAGTCTCTCTTGGCACTTTGAAAGGTTCATACTCCCTTGTAGAGCTCTCCCTCCCCTCTCTCTCACTCACTTGACTTAGTGGTGGTATTCTTTGTGAGATTGAGAGTTTCTAGTGCATTGCATCAAGGTTTTGATCTTTGTGGCACTAGGGAATCATCAAGCAAGTGGTTGATTTGTTACTCTTGGAAGTTGCCGCTTCCTAGACGGCTTGGTGGTGGAAGAATCCGTTGAAGCTCGCAAGAAGATTGTGCGTGGCTCCGGATTTCGTGTTGTGAGAGGTATTGTGCTCACCTCACCGGAGCGGTAAAGAGCAACTCTAGTGGAATCGAGGTGTGGAGTGGTTCTCTTGTTCTAACCGGCTCAAGATCAAGTGGTGTCTTGATAGAGGAGCGGTTGAACATTGAATCCACCTCAACGTGGATTAGGGGTGACCGGCAAGTCATCGATACCACGGGATAAAATTCGTCTCTTGCGCTTGGTTATCTCTTTCCTCAATTTCCTTTCAAGCACTTTACTTTGAGCATTCTATTTCTAGAGGTTGTTGTTTATCTTGTCACCCTAGGCCGCAAAACCCCCAACATAGGAATAGAGTAGGTAGAGATTTATTTCTCCTTGTGGTTCTAATTAAATTTCTATTGTGTTGTGGTTTTAGTTTTTAAACCGCCTATTCACCCCCCTCTAGTCGGTATCCTAGATCCTAAAAGTGGTATCAGAGCTGAGGACTCTTTGTTTGAGAGATTTAACCATCTCGGAGTAGGACAAATGGGTGAGGAAGATAAGTTTCATGTTGGGAAGCCACCGGTCTTTGATGGGAACAATTATGACTATTGGAAGAAAAGAATGGAGGTTCACTTTAAGGCCTTAGGAAGAGAATTATGGAAGATTGTAATGGAAGGATATGTTATTTTGGATTCTCAGAATAAGATGGATCAAGATGATAAAAATGAAAAACTCAATGATAGGGTTTTAGGGTTTAGGGTTTAGGGTTAGCGGTTAGGGTTTACAATGCTCTTGCTCTTACTGAATTTAATAGAGTGAAGGGACTTGAGAAGGCAAATGAGATATGGGAGATGAGGACCAGGAGCGTCCCAGTGGTCGGTGGATGACCGCTCCTTAAGTGATGAGTGATTGACAACGGGTGTTGGACTGACTCTTGGCTTAGTGCGCAGGTGTAGGCTGCGGCCTAGTTCGTGTTGTTGCAGGTGAAGAACGGGCGCGAAAGGTCTTCAGCCTTAAGGGGCCTCCGGGAGATGGAGAGACAAGTAGGCTCGGTTCGAGGGACCCGGTGGACGGCGGGGCCCGGGTGCGGGCCACATGGTGGCGACACAAGCAAGACGAAGTCATGGACAAGTGAGCCGGTGCACGGTGGCGGTCAAGTCAAGTGGTTTGGCGGGAGGCCGGACCGGCACGCGGGGTTTGGTGGTTTGCCCACAAAACCATCGGCGGACGGTTTCTTGGTTTGGGCCTCAAAACCAAGTCCGAGGGCCCAACACGACAGAGACGGGATCCGGCGTGTCGGGAAGCTTCGAAGCGGAGGACACGCGGCGGGATCGCATGGCTTGCGTCGGGAGGACGCGGGGGTGCGGCGAAGGCGTGGCCATCCGATGGCAAGACCCACAAACATTACCAAAATGCCCCTACGTGGGTTGTATCGCCAGTAGTGTAGTTAGGGGTAGTCGAGTCATTTACCACTCCGGCGGGACCTGATATATAAGCCTGGAGTGTGTGTTGATGGCTCTCTCTCTCCGCGACTTAGGGTTTCATTTCCCCCCTTCTCTTTCTCATTTTCGTAGCTATTTTCCTTCCTATTTTCTCTAGGCTAGCATGAGAGCTTCATGAGAGATTTGTTGAGAGGGATGGATGCTAGGGCGGCATGCTAGACCTTGTGAATCTTTCCTGGTTTGTATAGAAGATTCGGGGTTGTTTTTCGTGCCTTTTTGTGCTTATTTTCGTGCCTTTGTTCTCGGTGTGATTCCGCGGAATTGAGTGAGTTTCTTCCCGGATTTCTTTGAGGGAAACATGGATAGATGCCTTGTTCATCTTTGTGCTTGATCTTGTGCCCTCAAACGCCGGGAAATCACTTCGATTCGTGAGTTTTCGTTCGGTGCTCTAGTATTTGGAGGTGCTCAAAGGATTCGCGATTCCCGGTGATTTAGGGAGTTAGGAGGCAAGATTTTTGGGCTATAGCATCCTTGTGTGACGCTTTTCAAGTCCCCAAACCCTTGTCTCTACAAACTTCAACCGTTTGGGAAATCCGATGATGATTTGGGGGAGCCGACTTTCGGGGTCGGGCTATTTTCTCGTTCGTCCGCACCGGCGGACGGTCCGCGAGGACCAGGGCGGACGGTCCGCGCGGCTCCGCTTCATCCCGTGTTCTTCGTGTTCTTGCTCGTCCTTTGTTTCGATCCGTTGTGATTTTGATTTTTGGTTGGACGAAGTTTCGGACGGTCCGCGGTGTCGGGTGGACGGTCCGCGGGTGCTAGGCGGACGGTCCGCGTGCTCCCCGCGGACGGTCCGTGGCACGGGGGTGTCTTTGGGTCGTTCGTGTAAATTAACGGACGATCCGCGGCTAAGGCCGGACGGTCCGCGGCCGGGTGCGGACGGTCCGCGATACCCGGCCGGACGGTCCGCGCGGCTCTTGCGGACGGTCCGCCCCTCCCGCGCGGACGGTCCGCCGCAGCCCGTGTGCTTTGCTTCTTGGTTCGATTTCTTCCTCCCTTTCTAGTGCTTCCGCGTGTGCTTTGAGGAATCGTTCCTAAGGCTAGAGGTTGATCCATAACCTCGTGGTCTTGGCGATTGGTGCGTGATTCGATCCATCGCTTGTGTGTGACCGGGATTTGAGTAGGACATAGGCCGGGTTCTTTGGGAAGAATTTTTACCGGCTCCTATTCACTCCCCCCCCTCTCTAGTCGCCATCTGATCCTTCAGGAGAAGCTTATGGAAATTTACGAGGGAACATCTACGGTTAAGGAGGCAAAACTTTATGTGTACAAGGGAAAGTTCAATGAGTTCACCATGAAGAAGGATGAAGATGTTTGAACCATGTTCAACCGGTTGAATGATATAGTGAATGAACTCAAGTGTCTTGATTTTGATGTATCAAACAAAGATTTCTCTCACAAGTTCCTTAGGTGCCTTCCGGCAAAATATGAGACAATTGTGACCTTGCTTGTGAGGAGTGATTTGATTAAGATGACTCCTACGGAGGTGCTTGGTGAAGTGCAAACTCATGATCTATTCAAGCAATCACAAAAGGAAGTTCAAGGCCAATTAATTAATGGAGAGAAGAAAAATATTGCTCTCAAGGCCAATGCTACTCAAGAGGAAAATGATGATGAGAACCAAGATATTGACTCCAATGAATAAATGGCTCTTATTGTAAAGGGACTTAGAAGAATCATAAAGAAGAAGAAGTTTGGCAAGATGGGGCAATCTTCAATGAAGAATCCTTTTGAAGGAAAAGATTGCTTCAATTGTGGTGAAATTGGACATATATCATTTAATTGTCTAAACAAGAAAGAAGACAAATATGGCAAGAAGAAAGACAAGAAGAGTGTACCTAAGAGGAAGAAATATTACAAGAAGGAGAAGAATCGTCAAGCATATTTTGTCGAGTGGGATTCCGATGCAAGCTCCGATGAAGAAGATGATGACAAGCCTTTAAGAGGACTTGTCGGGGTTGCTATCAAGGAAGCGCCTTCACTCTTCTCCAAGCCATATTGACTCATGGCAAAAGGTGAATCTAAGGTAATAATCGACGATCACGATGATGGTTGTGATAGTGATAATGATGATAATGCTTTATCTTATGATGATCTTGTCGCCATGATTATTAAGTCCGATGACAAATTGCGCTTGGAGATATCAAAGTTGAAGGATTTGGAGTTGAAAAATATTTCACTTCAAAATTCTTTTGAGGAGCTAAAGACTACTCATAAAAATCTAAATACTTCCCATGAAACACTTAACATTTCTTGGGAAACTCTAAAAGATGAGCATGAGAAGCTTAAGGAAGCTCACAACTCTCTCCTTGCACAAGATGTCAAAGGAAAAATTAGTTTAGGTGTTGAATGTAATATATTGAATGCTCCTCTTTGTTCATCTAACCCATCTTGTAGCACAAGCACTAGCTCTTGCATTAGTGAGGATATGTCTTATGACTCTCTATTATTGGAGAATGAATCTTTGAAGAAGGAGATTGAGTGCTTATCTAATGATCTTGCACGGTATTTTGGAGGTCATGTTCGGTTTAATCATATTTGGACAAATCAAAAATTCACCTTAAATAAAGATGCACTTGGTTACTTGCCAAAGAAAGGAAAAGAGGCTTTCATTTCTAAGAAAAGTATCTTTATTAATTCAAGTGTGTCATTTGAGGAAGAAGAAAAGATTAAGATGTGCCATAAGTGCAAGACAAGGGTTGATGTGGATCACCAATGCAAGAGAAAGAAGATCATATCCTTGGATCCTTCATATATTCTTAAGAAAAATTCTAAAGGAGTTGTTTGTGCTAAATATGTTGGTCGTTCTCTCGGTAGTAGTAAAAAGAAATCTATTTGGGTGCCTAAAATTTTGGTCACTAACATTGAAGGACCCAAGAAAATTTGGGTACCTAAAACTAAGTAATTTCTTTTGTAGGTGAACTATAAAGCCGGAGGAAGACATTGGGTAATTGATAGTGGTTGTACAAACCACATGACCGGCGAAAGAAAAATATTCTCTCATCTTGATGAATACATTTCCGATTTTGATAACATCACTTTTGGAGATGATAGCAAGGGAGGTGTAAAAGGCATTGGTGAAATACCTATCTCTAAGGACTATAATCTCTCTAATGTCTTACTAGTTGATTCTCTAAATTTCAATTTGCTATCTATTGCTCAACTTTGTGACAATGGCTATAAATGTACTTTCACTAGCAATGATTTTGAGGTTACATCACTTGATGGGAAAGATTCTATTTTTAAGGGCTTTCGTCATGAGAGCTTATATCTAGTGGATTTCTCATTGAAAAAGGCAACTTTGACTACTTGCTTATTCTCAAAGGCCTCTATAGGTTGGTTATGGCATAGAAGACTTGGTCATGTTGGTATGAAACAACTCAACCGATTGGTGAAACATGACTTAGTTCATGGCTTGAAAGAAGTAAAATTTGAGAAAGATAAATTATGTAGTGCTTGTCAAGCCGGAAGCAAGCTGCCAACTCACATCCTAACAAGAGTACTATGTCAACCACAAGACCATTGGAATTACTACATATGGATTTATTTGGTCCTACTACCTATAGAAGCATAGGTGGCAATACCTATTGTCTTGTAATTGCGGATGATTATTCAAGATACACTTAGGTATTCTTTCTTCATGACAAGGCTATAACATGTGATATTTTCAAGTCATTTGTGAGAAGAGCCGAAAATGAATTTGAGCTAAAATTGAAGAAAGTTAGAAGTGACAATGGTAGTGAGTTCAAGAACACAAATGTTGAAGAGTTTTGTGATGAGAAAGGAATCAAGCATGAGTTTTCAACTACATATACACCGGAACAAAATGGTGTTGTTGAGAGGAAGAATAGAACCTTGATTGAGATGGCAAGATCAATGCTAGATGAGTACAAAGTTTCGGATTCCTTTTGGGCCGAAGCTATCAACACCGCTTGCCATGCCTCTAATAGGCTATATTGTCATAGATTCTTCAACAAAACACCTTATGAACTTCTAAATGGAAGAAAGCCAAATATTTCATATTTCCGGGTTTTTGGTTGCAAGTGCTATATCTTGAGGAAAGGATCTCGGTTGTTTAAATTTCAAAGCAAGTGTGATGAGGGATTTCTTCTTAGATATTCTTCAAATTCCAAAGCCTATAGAGTATACAACAAGTCTAAATGATTTGTTGAGGAGGCATATGATGTGCAATTTGATGAAACTTTGGGCTCTCAAGATGAAAAGGAGAATTTAGATGATGTGAGAGGTGAAGAATTAAGCAAAGCAATGAAGACTATGGCAATTGGGGATATCATGCCTAGAGAGGAAGATGATGATGAAGATCCATCGGTATCTATTGAAGTTAACCCATCCACTTCCACAACAAATGATCATGGTCAACAAAATGGTAACTCAAGTAACAATTACTCACCTCAAGAAGATGATCAAATGGCCCATATGACCACACCTTCTCCATCAACTCAAGAACCAATTGATCAACCAAGAATTCATCATCAAGTCGCCAAAGATCACCCTATTGATCAAATTATGGGTGACATTAGTAAGGGTGTTCAAACTCGATCTCGTGTTGCTTCCTTTTGTCAACATTATTCTTTTGTCTCTTTCCATGAGCCTAAGCGTGTAGATGAAGCACTTAATGATCCGGATTGGGTTATCTCCATGCAAGAAGAATTAAATAATTTCACTAGAAATGAAGTTTGGGAGTTGGTTGAAAGACCCAAGAATCATAATGTTATTGGTACTAAATGGGTCTTCCGTAACAAAGAAAATGAAGATGGTATTGTTGTGAAGAACAAGTCAAGATTAGTTGCTCAAGGTTATACTCAAGTAGAGGGATTGGATTTTGATGATGTCGGTGCGGAATATGGTCCCGACACTAACCAGTAGTAAGCGCCGAGGTCTCTCCCTCAATGGTCGATGCTAAGCAACTAATGACACGAGTTTTATCCTGGTTCCGGCCGAGGGGCCGTACGTCCAGTAGTGGCGTGCTCGAGGCACGATATTCCTCAGCACCGGGGGTGCCTGTAGTGGGGCGGCTACAAGCAAGGCGGGAGAGGAAGCGTGGCTTCCAAGTCCCTAGTGAAGTGGCTGAAGATGTTGTGGAAGAATTGGAGAACAAGCGCCTGGTGTATGGTGTTGTTCTGCCTTGTGTTGTGTCTTGACTTGGCTGTCCTCTCCCCTGCGGCGGCGGAGTTCGTCTTCCTTTTATAGGCCAAGGAGAGAGTGAATCACATGTATGCCGCGCTACTTAGCTACGTGGGGAAGTGTGGTGTGCCATGCTGTAGAGTAGGCAGCCGCCTCGACGGTCCTTGCCGCGATCCGGCCATCATGGCGTATCTTGTATCCGAACAGGGGTAGCTTCGAGGGCGGGAGCGCAGCGGACGGCCGTGATGTCTTCAGGCGGGCTCGAGGGAGTTGCTGACGTCGATCCGTACGGGGCACAGGGGCAGGTAAGGCAGCGTCCCGTTCCCGCACGCGTCGCGGTGCGCAGCCGCTGCTACGCCGCCCGGCGTGGGGTTGTATGCGCGGGGGCAGCTGCCACGCCGTTAACAGTGGCAGGGATGGCTCCCCACCGGCCTAACGCCGCAACCTAACCCTGCAAGGTCACGGGAAAGCAAATCGAGGGTGCAGCCGGCCCCCCTTCGAGGGCTCAGCGCGTTAGCCGTACTGGAGTAGGGGGTGCGGCGTCACGGGGCTGGCACCGGCCACGCCGCACAGTCCCCCGCAGTGGCGGGGATGGGTTCCCTCCTAGGGAGTTGGTGCAACAGGACCAGGGTGCGAGCCCAGGTGCATGATGGCGCCGCGCTGCTACGGTCAGAGCATTAAATGCCCGTACCCGCGTACAGGATCGGGCGTGCGCGCGCGGGACGCCCTCGAGTGAGGTGGAGCTTGCTCGAGGGCGGCGCGGACCCTCGAGCGAGGTGGAGCCCGCTCGAGGGGATCGTTCTCCCTCGAATCGGGGCTGAGCTCGCTCGAGGGAGGCGTGTGCCCTCGAGCGAGGCGGAGCTTGCTCGAGGGGAGGCGTGTGCCCTCGAGAGAGGCGGAGCTTGCTCGAGGTGATCTTTAAGTGTGTCGTCAGGGCCGTCAGGGCAACCGTGGCGTGGGCCATGCCCTGTGTAGTTAAGCGAGGCACGTTTGGCTTTGGCTTGTTGCCGGTTTTAAGTGGGGATTCCCCAGTTGTTTAAGGGGACCCCTAGGGCTGTCCCCGACAGTAGCCCCCGAGCATCTGCGGGTTCGCCGTCAAGGCTCCCGCAGATGCTGGAGCCTACCGATAGGACTTTCTTCCCTCCTGGTCTTGCGAACGCTTTCCATGGGCCCGCGTCAGCGGACCCGCGGGTCTAGCCCTCGAAGCCCTGTAGGAGCGTGAGTGCTCCTGCAGGGGTTTACCGCGAGATTTGGTCAGAGGGCGTGGCACATGTTTCAACCGGCGTCGGCAATGTTTCAGCCAGTTTCAGTGACACACGCACTGCTGGCACTTCCTGCGGCCGGCGCAATCCAAGAGGTGTAGCCGTGCGTCGAGCCCCCGAGCCTGGGCCCGTTCAAGGCGATCGGGTAGAGCTCTACGACTCGTTTTTTATCGCGCCCTCGCCGTCCCTCCGCGGGACGGAGGGTGAGGTTTCCGCAACCCCCATCGAGCGGGTCGCGGATTGCGGATTCCTCGTTGAGCTGTTAGTGGGTGGTTCGAGTGGACGCCCATGCCCCGTTCGATAAGGGTAGGTTGCGCGGTCCAGAGACACGTCCATTAAAGCGCTTGCGTGGGTTTGCTAGGTGGGGCTCGGTCCCGTTCACTAGGGACCGAGGGCGCGGAAGCTCTCACTCGGTGGGATCCCCCGGCTAGCTGCCCTCGCTGGCTCTCGAACACGACATGTGGGGCACCCTCGAGCCGGCGGGCTCGAGGAATGGCTCGAATGCGCGTGCCCTCGTCGTCCCTGACTCTGGTGATCTGGGGCGCCTGTTCGAACTCGTCGAGGGTCAGGCTTCGAACCTCTGATCAGTAGGGCCGTGCGGGGTGGCGGCTAAGCGCTCCCGGCCTGGCATCTGCGAATCCTCGAGGGGTCTGGGCGAGCCAGCCCTCGAGGCGCTGATCAGTAAGGTGGTGCGGGGTGGCGGCTAAGCGCTCCCGGCCTGGCATCTGCGAATCCTCGAGGGGCCTGGGCGAGCCAGCCCTCGAGGCGCTGATCAGTAAAGTGGTGCGGGGTCGGTGCCTGCGGTGCCTGTTTTATTTCAAACGAGCCCCGAGGTAACCGTCTGACACCTGCATCTATTCGAGGGTTAAACTTTCCCGAGCCTGGAGCTCGTGCCGCTCGAGGGTCCTCCTTACTTGGTAAGGGGCCGGGCCTTTTAATGCTCCACAGTCGAGGCTGCGGTTTCGCGTCACGAGCGCGCCTTTTTAGGCGCCGCGGCCGCGCGCGCGCGTAGTGGGTGGCATGGGCAGGCGGACGTGACCGCCTGCCACGCCCCTCCCGATTCTACGCCGTGATGATGGCCCGCCCACGGTGGCGTGGCCGCCGTGGTCGTGGTGGGACCCGCCCATCAGTGAGAGGAAGATTCCCCTGCAGTTAATGCGCGCAGGACGCGCGCTCCGGAGAGCACGTCCGCGTCTTATAAATCCGAGGAGAGGGAAAACGGCGGTTTTTACCTTAGCGTTTCGCCATCCTCGCCCCTTGCGCTCCTGTCTCTGCCCAGTTCGCACCACCGCGCTCTTTCGCCGTTGGAGCTTTTCTTCTCCTCCCCGTCCTTCGCTCTCAGTTCCTTCGCTTTTCCTCATGGCGCCCCTTCCGCCCCTCACGATCGTTGATCCGTACGCGTGGGAGCGCTCGTCGGTGACGCGGCTGGCCCTCGGCGACCTTGTGTCTGCCGGCCAGCTGGCGGCGAACGAAGAGGGCCGGCCGGCGGAATGGATCGTGACGCCGGCAGGGGACCGCGCGCCAACGCACCGGACGGCTACGTGGTGAGCTTCATCCGCTTCCACGAACGCGGCTTCGCAGCGCCGGCGAGCCGCTTCATGCGGGCGCTTTGCCACCGCTACGGCGTGGAGTTGCACAACTTTGCGCCGAACGCGATTTCGCAGGCGGCCACGTTCGTGGGCGTCTGCGAAGGGTATCTAGGGATCCCAGTGAATTGGGATCTCTGGGTACACCTCTTCCGTGCGGAGTTGTTAACGCAGCCGACGACGGAGCAGAGGACCCGCCGCGCAGTGCGCCCCGGCGGCATGTCGCTCGCTTTGCGGGCGCAGTACAAGGACGACTGCATCCCTTGTACCATGACGACCAACAACGCCGGTTGGGAGCGGGGGTGGTTCTATCTTCGCAACGACGAGCCCGGTCTCCCCCCCTACACCGGTCTGGTGCTCCGGGAGAGGCCCGACTCCTGGAGCTACGGGGTGTCCACGGCCCAGCATCGGAGGCGGCTGGACTCGCTCCTGGCCGCGTTGAGGAACCTGGCGGCGCGCGGGCTGACCGCGGCGACCGTCCTCGCCTTCCTCCACCACCGGCGGGTCGTGCCCCTGATGGAGAGGCCGCTCTGCGTCTTCGAGATGACGGAGGCAGCGGACCCCGTCGCGCTGGCGAGGTCGCGGATGCTTCCGAGCACCCTCCAGCCGGAGTACGTGCTCACACGGGCGCGAAGCGCCGTCGACACCCGGTTGCTGCGCAGCGACCGGTCTCCGTGGGAACTCGAGATGCTCCCCACCGGTCCACTGGTGAGTAGGATTCCTGATTTCGCCCTTGGCCTCGCTGATACTTCAGGTTGCTGACGTGCTTCGGTGTTTTTCTTACAGCTGGTGAGCTTGAGCGACGCGAAGTCCGTTCCGCCCACTCCTGACTCTCGCGCGGTTGGTCGGGCGTCACAGCAACAGGAGCGGGAGCGGGCAGCGCGCAAGGCAGCACCGCGAGCGCCGCGAGCGGCGGAGCGAGGAGTACCGGCTGCGCGAGCAGCAGGGGCTCTCTTCTCCGGGGACAGAGGAGTACTCATCCTCGGAGGGGGATGAGGAGGAAGAGACCGGGGGGCAGCCCCCCCCCTGATAGGTGGGAGCCTGTGCCTCCGTCGCCGGAGCCAGCTCCGGCGGCAAGAGCAAAGATCGCCCGGGGCGGGTGCGGAGGCACCCGCCGCCAGGCAATCGTCGACAAGAGTGGCGCGCGCCCGCGCGCGCGGCGGCCCGCCCGCGCGGCGGAGAGGGCGGGGAGGCGCGGTGGCGGCCGCGCGGCTGCGCCGGCGTCATCCGCCGAGGCCTCGAGGAAGAGGAAGTGCACCTTCTCCTCTTCGAGGTAAGGGGCTTGCTCCTTTGCGGGGTTGCGTTTTCGACAACCAAGGATTCTGATTAGTTGTTTGTGTTTTTGCAGGGTGGTGCCGACCGTGCCTCCCCTCGCACCGGCCAAGGTGTTGAGGGCAGACGCGTCCGTTCCCACCCGGCGGCGCTCGTCGAGGGCGCCGCGGGGCGGGGTGAGTGCCGCGGCCGCGGCGGGTGAGAGCTCGCGAGGCGCGGGCGAGGCCCTCGAGGCCACGGCCGGCGGATCGCCCCGCCGTGCCGCGGCGGTCGGCCGTCGAGGAGCGGCGGGCGCCCGGCCGTGGCGGAGGTGCAGCCCGCGGCGGCGGCACCGTGGTGGAGGCGCGGCCGCGCGCGCCGGCTGTGGCGGAGGCGCGGTCCGCGGCGTCGGTCGCGGCGGAGGCGCGGCCGCGACGGCGGCCAAAGAGGGCGTTCGGGCGCACGCGGTCGCGGGGGCGCGCCCGAAAGCGGTGGCCGCGGCGCCGCGGCAGGAGCCCGTGGCTACGGAGGCGCGGGCGGAGGCGTCGACGGAGGCGACGCAGGGCGCGCACCGCCGGCGGCTCCCGGCGGTGGTGGTGGAGATCCCGGACGACGACTCCCCGCCGCCCGGGTGGGACCAGTGGGTGAGTTTCCCCACGCTTTCCCCAGAGTCCCAGGAGGGGGCCCTCGTGAGGCGGCGTGAGGGCCACATGGTGGCAGGAGGCCGAGGGCACGGTGCCGAGGCCTCGTCTTCCCGCGCCGGCCACTCCGCCCCGGTAGAGGGGTTCGCTGGCGACCCGCCCGCGTTTTCCGACGCTCAGGGAGTGCAGGAGCTCTGGGGGGAGCTCCGCAACCACGGCGCCACGCTCAACCGAGCGTTGAACGAGGCGCTGAGGGTCCATGGCGGCCCTGCGTGGCGCGTCTTCCAGGTGGGGCATCGTTGCTTGCTTCATTCTTTTTTTCGTTTCTGCGCGCGATCCTTGCGTCAAGATGCTTACAGGTTCTGACTTGTTGGTGACAGGAGCTCGAGCTCCGCGCTCGCGACAAGTACGCTGCCTTTGACCAGGTGAGTGCCGAGCTCCGCCAGCTCCGGGAGCGGTGCGACGCCTTCGACGCGCTCGCCGATGCCCTGAGGACCCCGGACGGCTGGCTGTCGTACCAGGCCATGGCCCTGCGTGATCAACTCCATGAGAGCGCAAGGCAGGACCCGGCGCACCCCTCCACCCTCGAGCAGGTCTGCACAGCCCTCATCGAGCGGGATGAGGCGCTGCGGCAGGCGCGGGCGGACCTGGAGAAGATGCGCACCCTGGCGGCAAACTGGGAGGCGGAGGTGGCCGTCGTCCGCAACGACAACCGGGGGCTCCGCTCGTCGCTCCGGGGGCGCGAGGTTCGGTAGGGGCCAGCCGAGGAGCGGGCGCGTGCGCTCCAGCAGAGGGCCAAGGAGGCCGATGACCTGAAGGCCGCCCTCGACGCCAAGGTCGCGGCGCTCGCCGCCGCCGAGGACCGGCTCTCGCGGGAGCGCATCGCCCGCCGGGAGGCCGAGGGGCGGCTCCAGCAGGAGCAGTCCGCCCTTGCCGATGCCCGGTCGGCGCTAGAGCAGGAGCGCGTCGCTCGTGAGGCGGCGCAGAAGTCGCTGGAGGACCGGAACGCCGAGTTCTCGAAGCTCGAGGGCGAGCTGATGGTCCTCGGTATCAATAGCGCGAGCCAGGAGCTGGCCCTCCTTGAGCAAGGCGAGACCATCAGGGGCCTCGAGCAGGCGGTCGAGGCCGGGCGCCGCGCCCTCGAGGTGGAGAGGAAGCAGGTTGAAGGTAAGTCGCTGTTTGACTCTTGTTTTGCTGGTTTTCTCTTAAGGGGTTCGCACCCTTTTTTGACTTCTTCTTCGCCGGACAACTTCAGGCTTGCGCACCGCGCTGGGGCACGTGGCTGAGCGGGCCGAGGCGCTGCAAACCTCCTACGCGCCCTTGGCCCTCGAGACCTGCCGGGCCGTGGAGGAGGGCGAGGCACGGTCGGGAGCTCGGCCGGCCGCCCGCCTGCGCGCCCTTGGCGGCCACATCACCGGGCGTGTGCGCCGGGCGCTGCATCTTGGCGTCCAGAAGGCCCTCGGGGTGGTGCGATCTCACTACGAGGTCAACTTCGAAACGCTGGCGGAGGGCTACGTCGTCCCCGAGGGTGTCGAGGACGAGGTGGCGATGGAGCATGTGGACGCGCTAGCCGCCGACGCCACCGGGATGCTTGCCGAGGCCTTCGAGGAGTTCCTCTTCCCAGACGCCGCTGACGCCGCTGCTCCTCCAGCCTGAAGACAGCCGGGTGCTAGGCCCTTTTTGTTTATGCATCAGTATGCTGGCCGTGTGGCCTTGTAAATAAATAGATTACTTTGCTGTGAACATTTGTTGAAGTGAAATGATGTCCTTTGCTTTATCACGCTTTTTTGTTTCTCCTTCTTCCTGAGTAGATTCTAGTTAGGGGAGTTCGATTTTCGCGGGTGGCCTGCTGGGTTGGAGGCAAGAGAGAAGGGTCGTATCCTCGTGGAGGTGTAGGCTATATCTGGCTCGCGCGCTCCTTCCGCTAGGCTGCCTGCGCCCTGTTCGAATCTTCGCTCAGGGATGAAGTAGAAACATACTTAGCGCGCATGAGTTGTTTCTTTTTTGCGAAAAAATGGGACCATTTTTGGGGGGGGGGCGCCGTAGTAGCCCCCGAGGGTAACTTGGGTTTCAGGGGAAAGCCGAGTTTCCCTTTTTATTAAACTGATGTTATTTACACGGTTGTCACCAACTGGGGTGCTGGTAACTTGATTTTACAACAAAATTCTTGGAAATCCTAGGCTAGGGATAGAAGCGACGTAGCTGTTGGATGTTCCAAGCGTTGGTGAGTTCTTCGCCGTCCCCGTTGGCCAGCTTGTACGTGCCTGGCTTGAGCACTTTCACCATGGTGTAGGGTCCCTCCCACGGAGGTGATAGCTTGTGGCGTCCTCGGTTGTCTTGGCGTAGCCTTAGGACCAGATCCCCTTCGCTGAAATCCCGACGGCGTATTTTCCGTGCCTGGTAGCGCCTGAGGGACTGTTGGTACCTTGCAAAGTGCATCAAGGCCACGAGGCGTGCTTCGTCCAGCTGGTCCAGTGAGTCCTCGCGGGCTCGCTGGTTTGCGTCCTCGTCGTAGCCACGAACCCTGGGTGACTCGTACTCTAAGACCGTGGGGAGGACGGCCTCCGCGCCATGGACCAGAAAAAACGGGGTGAACCCGGTGGCTCTGCTTGGGGTGGTCCTTAGGCTCCACATGACCGCTGGTAACTCCTGGAGCCATTTTCGACCAGACTTATTCAGCTGGTCGAAAATTCTGGGCTTAAGGCCTTGTAGGATCATGCCGTTGGCACGCTCTACTTGGTCGTTGGTCTGTGGATGTGCCACAGCTGCCCAATCCACACGGATGTGGAACTTGTCGCAGAACTCCAGGAATTTCCTGCCCGTGAACTGGGACCCGTTGTCGGTGATGATGGAGTTTGGCACTTCGAAGCGGTGGATGATATCGGTGAAGAATGTCACCGCTTGCTCTGCCCTGAGATTCGTGATGGGGCGCACTTCTATCCACTTGGAAAACTGGTCGATCGCAACCAGCAGGTGGGTGAAGCCCCCGGGCGCCTTCCGCAGGGGCCCGACGATGTCCAGCCCCCACACGGCGAACGGCCATGTTATGGGGATGGTCTGCAGGACATGAGCGGGGAGGTTGGACTTGCGGGCGTAGAACTGGCACCCTTCGCAGGTGCGCACGATTTTGCTGGCATCCGCTACCGCGGTAGACCAGTAAAAGCCTTGGCGGAAAGCGTTGCCAACGAGGGTGCGGGGCGCGGCGTGATGGCCACAGATCCCCGCGTGGATGTCCCGCAGGAGCTCGCGCCCCTCGGGGATGGGGATGCAACGCTGCAGGATGCCGGAGGCGGCGCGCTTGTACAGCTCACCGTCGACGAGGGCGAAGGACTTGGCCATCCTGGCGATGCGCCTGGCCTCGGCTCGGTCCGAGGGGAGCTCCCCTCGAGCCATCCAGGCGACATACTTGTCGCGCCAATCACCCTTGACAGGAGCTGGCTCGACATCCATCACATCGGCTTCGTAGGTGCCATACCCCTCGAGGAGGGAGAGTACATATGCCTCGTTCGAGGGGTCCTCGTCCATGGGCTCCGCGCCTGCTGGATTCGAGGGAGCCCCCGAGGGTTCCGTGTGGCTCGAGGGGTGAGGCTCGAAGACGACGGAGGGCTGGGCGACATCACGGGCGAAAACGTTCGGGGGGACGGTGATCCGCCCGGATGCGATCTTAGCCAGCTCGTCCGCCTCCTCGTTGTACCGGCGGGGCACGTGATTGAGCTCGATGCCGTAGAACTTGTCCTCGAGGGCTCACACGGCCTTGCAGTACGCCTCCATCTTGTCGTCGTGGCAGCTCGCATTCTTCATGACTTGGTCAATTATGAGCTGTGAATCCCCCCGCACGTCGAGGCGCTTGACGCCTATCTCGATGGCGATCTTGAGGCCGCAAAGGAGGGCCTCGTACTCAGCCATGTTGTTTGATGCGGGGAAGTGAAGGCGCACCGCGTACCGCATGTGCTCCCCGAGGGGTGACACAAATAGCAGGCCCGCGCCCGCCCCTGTTTTCATCACCGAACCGTCGAAATACAGAGTCCAGCACTCTGCTTGGATCTGCGGCGGTGGTAGCTGTGTATCTGTCCATTCAGCGACGAAATCCGCTAGGATCTGAGACTTGATGGCCTTGCTCAGGGCGTAGGCGAGCGTCTCGCCCATCAGCTCCACTGACCACTTTGCGATTCTGCCCGCCGCGTCTGGATTGCGGATGATCTCCCCTAGCGGGAAGGAGGAGACCACCGTGACGGGTGGGCCTCGAAGTAGTGGCGGAGCTTGCGCCTCGCGAGGACCACCGCATAGAGCAGCTTTTGGACTTGAGGGTAGCGCGTCTTGGTGTCGGACAAGACTTCGCTGATGTAATAGACCGGCCGCTGGACCGGCAGGGCGTGCCCTTCCTCCGTGCGCTCCACCACGATTACGGCGCTGACCACCTGGGTGGTCGCGGCCACGTAGAGCTGCAGGGGTTCGCCGTCCTGCGGCGGCGTGAGGATCGGGGCGCGAGTCAAGGATGCCTTCAGCTTGTCGAGCGCGTCCTGGGCCTCGGCGGTCCAGGAGAAGCGCTCGTGCTTCTTGAGGAGGCGATAGAGGGGCAGGCCCTTCTCACCGAGCCACGAGATGAAGAGGCTCAAGGTGGCAAGGCAACCCAGCACCTTTTGCACCTCTTTGAGGTCCCGGATTGGGCCCATACGCTCGAGGGCCGCAACCTTCTCGGGGTTGGCCTCGATGCCCCGTTGGGAGACGATGTATCCTAGGAGCATGGCTCGCGGCACTCCAAAGACACATTTTTCGGGGTTTAGTTTGACCCCGTTGGCCCGTAGGCAGCCGAACGCGATGCTAAGGTCGCCAACCAGGTCGTCCGCCTTCCTGGTCTTTACGACGATGTCGTCTACGTATGCCTCAGCCGTTCGCCGATGTGATTTCCGAAAACGTGCTGCATGCAGCGTTGATATGTTGCACCCGCGTTTCGGAGACCGAACGACATCGTGACATAATAGAACATGCCGAACGGCGTGATGAACGAAGTCACGAGCTGGTCGGACTCCTTCATCTTTATCTAGTGATACTCGGAGTAGGCATCACGGAAGCAAAGCAGCTCACACCCAGCCGTTGAATCGACAATTTGATTAATACGTGTCAAAGGAAAAGGAACTTTAGGACTTGCTTTATTAAGACTAGTGTAGTCTATACACATCCGCCACTTCCCGTTCTTTTTCTTTACAAGTACAGGGTTTGCTAGCCACTTAGGGTGGAACACTTCCTTGATGAACCCGGCATCGAGGAGCTTCCGCAGCTCCACTCCTCGTCGAAGCGGCGGAGCCGCTGCTACACGGCACGGGCATGAGGCATGATGTCAAGGGAGTGCTCGGCGACCTCCCTCGGGATGCCTGGCATATCAGAGGGGCTCCACGCGAAGATGTCGGCGTTGGCGCGGAGGAAGTCGACGAGCACCACTTCCTATTTTGGGTCGAGGGTGGAGCTGACCCTCAACGCCTTGCCCTCGGGGGCGGCAGGGTCGAGGGGTACCTCCTTGGTCTGCTCTGCGGCCTCGAAATTGCCGGCGTGCTTGGCGGTGGAGTCGAGGTCCTCGTTGACCATCTTCTCCAAGGTGGTCACTAGCGCTTCATCCAGCGCCAGCGCTTCCGCGTGCTCCACACACTCGACGTCGCAGTCGAACGCGTGCTCGATGGACGAGCCCACGGTGATGACGCCGTTCGGTCCCGGCATCTTCATCTTGAGGTAGGTGATAGACGCCCCGGAACCCCACCACTTCGAAGGTGAGCGTTTCCTTACGGAAATTCTTCGAAGTGTCGAACCAGACCGGCAGGTCGATATGCCCGAGGGGCTGGACGCGTTTGCCGGGCGCGACGCCATGGAACGGCGTCGTGCTGGGTCGCAGCTGGTCCAACCCGATCCCCAACAGGCGCAGCGTATGCACGTAGAGGATGTTGAGGCTGCTGCCTCTGTCCATCAGGACTTTTGAGAACCGCGCGTTCCCAGTGATTGGGTCGACCACCAGTGGGTACTGGCCCGGGTTGGGGATGCGGTTCGGGTGGTCTTCACGGCTGAAGCTGATGGCGTCCTCCGACCAGTCGAGGAAGGAGGGGGGCGCCCTCTCTGCGGCGAGGACCTCGTGCCGCTCCCGCTTGCGCTGGCGGGTTGTCATGTCGACGGTGGGTCCCCCGAAGATGAGGAACACGTTCTCCACGGCGGGGAAGCCGCCGGCGTCGCCATCTCCTTCGTCCTTCTTGGCCTCCGCGTCCTTTGCGGCGGCGCGACCATAGAACTTCTTGAGCATGTCGCATTGCTCATGGGTGTGGTTTACAGGGGTCTTGTGGTATGGACATGGCTTCTTCAGCATGTCGTCAAACACCCCCGGACCTCGAGGGGCCGGTCGAGGGCCTCGTCGAGCCGGGTCAACAGCAAGGGCCTCGGCGTCGTCACCGTCGTGCCCCTGCTCGCGCGGCTCGCGGCGCGGCTTCTTCCCTTTCTTGCCCCGCTTATCCTTCCGGTGGGGCTCTCTAGACTTGCTGCCCTCCGCGGGCGCGTCGTCCGAGCGCTTGCCCTTCTTGCCGTCAAAGATCGCCCCCACGGCTTCTTCTCTCGAGGCAAAGCTGGTGGCGATGTCGAACAGCTCGTTGGAATCCGCGGGCGGGCTGCGTCCCAGCTCTCGCACGAGGTCCCGGCATGTGGTGCCCTCGAGGAAGGCATGCACAATCTCGGATTGCGCTATGCTTGGGAGCTCTGTACAGCACTTGGAGAAGCGCCGTATGAAGTCCCGGAGCGACTCGCCGGGCCTCTGGGTGCAGGAGCGCAGATCCCAGGAATTCCCAGGGCGCACGTATGTGCCCTGGAAGTTGCCCACGAACGTGCGGACCAGATCGTCCCAGTTGTGGATCTGGCTGGCGGGCAGGTGCTCGAGCCACGTCTGGGCTGAATCGCTGAGGTGCAGGGGCAGGTTGCGGATGATGACCTCGTCGCTGGTGGCCCCGCCCAGCTGGCATGCCAGGCGGTAATAATTGAGCCATACGCGGGGATCAGTCTCCCCGTTGTACTTGACGATGGTCGTGGGCTGGCGGAAGCGTTGGGGGAAGGCCGCCGCGCGGATCTCCCGGCTGAACACGCGGGTTCCCGGGGGCTCCGGCGTCAGAGAGCGGTCCTCATCGCTGTCGTAGCGCCCACCCCGTCGAGGGTGGTAGCCTGTCGCCGCTCGTGCGTCTGCCTTGCTCGTACGCCGAGCGTTGATGACGTTGTGGGCGTCGCCGTCCAGCGCCCTGCGCGTGTCGAGGAGCTACTCCTTGGCCGGCGTGCGTCCCGGGTTGGCAGGTCGCCCCGCCGCTTCACCCACATGGACCAAGGGTTTGCCCCCCTGCGCGGCTCCGTCGCCTCGCGCATCCCCCTGTTGGCGAATGCGTGACGCCGAGCTCTCGGCCTGCTGGACGGCCGCCTGCTCGATGAGGGCCTGCACCTCGCGGTGCAGGTTCCGTGCCTCGGGGGTCGAGGGGGCCGGCATGGCCCGCAACAGCGTCGCGGCAGCGATAAGCTTTTGGCTCTCCTGCGGAGGTGCGTCCGGGTTGTTGACATTGAAGTCGGCGTTGATGCGGTCGCGGGCCTGTTTGCCCAGCTCCCGCGCGCGTTCGCCGCGCGCAGAGGCTTCCCCAGCCATTGAGGCGCGAAGCAACCGCACCGTTCGATACTCCTCCGCCAGCTTGGCCTCGAGCTCACGAGCTTGGGCTAACTGTGCGTCAATGTCTGCCCCAGCAGGGGTGCTCGGCCCTGCAGCCTGGCACGGTGCGATGCCTGGGGCGGGCGTGACCTCCCCATCGCCGGCACCCACTGCGCCGGTGGCGTTTGCTGGGTCGTTGGCGATGACGACGCAGCATTCCCGCGCGGGGTCGTAGCTTCCGGTGCTGGAGTCGTCAGAGCAGCCGAACCAATAGTCCGTGGCGTCGAGAAAACGCCTGAACATGACTGGGTCCGGCACGCCGGAGAAGTCCCATTCCGCGTACCCATGGAGGTTGGCGGGTGGCAACGCGTCAAGGGAGCCCAGGGACGACTCGTCACCCGCGGAGGCGTCAGTGTCTCTGGCGACGAAGACATGACGGCCAGGGGAAACCCTGCGCATTGTGGTGTTGACGTTGGCGTTGTAGGCCGTCGTGGCACCGCGTCGGCTGATGGGGAAGCGCGGTCCGGAGACCGTGCGCTGCCCCACCGGGGCGGTGGTTGCTGTGCTGACGGGCGCGCCGCGTTGGGAGGCGGCGCGTTCGGCTTGCCGTCGCTCGGACCGTGCCCGGCGCGAACGCGGCGCCGAGCGACGGCGGCGTCGTGGTGTTGACGGACCCGCGGCATCCGTGCCGCGAGCGTCTGTGTTGTGGCGGCGCGCGCAGCGGGAACTGCAGTGGACCCGGCCTGGCGCCGCGCATGGAGCTCCTCACGGTTGGTGAGGCGCATCAGGTAGCCGTTCCCTGTGGCCTGAAAGTTCAGGCCCCCAAACCGGATTTCAAAACCGGCCGGGAGGGGGTCCGAGCTGCCAATGGAGTAACGCGTACCGCGGTACTCAGTGCGGATCACCATGGAGGGAGTTGACGGTGGATTGACCTTAGGCGCTCGATTGCCCCACGGTGGGCGCCAACTGTCGGTGCGGAATATGGTCCCGACACTAACCAGTAGTAAGCGCCGAGGTCTCTCCCTCAATGGTCGATGCTAAGCAACTAATGACACGAGTTTTATCCTGGTTCCGGCCGAGGGGCCGTACGTCCAGCAGTGGCGTGCTCGAGGCACGATATTGCTCAGCACCGGGGGTGCCTGTAGTGGGGCGGCTACAAGCAAGGCGGGAGAGGAAGCGTGGCTTCCAAGTCCCTAGTGAAGTGGCTGAAGATGTTGTGGGAGAATTGGAGAACAAGCGCCTGGTGTATGGCGTTGTTCTGCCTTGTGTTGTGTCCTGACTTGGCTGTCCTCTCCCCTGCGGCGGGGGAGTTCGTCTTCCTTTTATAGGCCAAGGAGAGAGCGAATCACATGTATGCCGCGCTACTTAGCTACGTGGGGAAGTGTGGTGTGCCATGCTGTAGAGTAGGCGGCCGCCTCGACGGTCCTTGCCGCGATCCGGCCATCATGGCGTATCTTGTACCCGAACAGGGGTAGCTTCGAGGGCGGGAGCGCAGCGGACGGCCTTGATGTCTTCAGGCGGGCTCGAGGGAGTTGCTGACATCGATCCGTACGGGGCACATGGGCAGGTAAGGCAGCGTCCCGTTCCCGCACGCGTCGCAGTGCCGGAGCTGTTGCTACAGCGCCCGGCGTGGGGTTGTATGCGCGGGGGCGGCCGCCACGCCATTAATAGTGGCAGGGATGGCTCCCCACCAGCCTAACGCCGCAACCTAACCCTGCAAGGTCACGGGAAAGCAAATCGAGGGTGCAGCCGGCCCCCCTTCGAGGGCTCAGCGCGTTAGCCGTACTGGAGTAGGCGGGGTGGCGTCACGGGGCTGGCACCGGCCACGCCGCACAGTCCCCCATAGTGGCGGGGATGGGTTCCCTCCTAGGGAGTTGGTGCGACAGGACCGGGGTGCGAGCCCCAGGCGCATGATGGCGCCGCGCTGCTACGGTCAGAGCATTAAATGCCCGTACCCGCGTACGGGATCAGGCGTGCGCGCGCGGGACGCCCTCGTGCGAGGCGGAGCCTACTCAAGGGCGGCGCGGACCCTCGAGCGAGGCGGAGCCCGCTCGAGGGGATCGTTCTCCCTCGAATCGGGGCTGACCCCGCTCGAGGGAGGCGTGTGCCCTCGAGCGAGGCGGAGCTTGCTCGAGGGGAGGCGTGTGCCCTCGAGCGAGGTGGAGCTTGCTCGAGGGGAGGCGTGTGCCCTCGAGCGAGGCGGGGCTTGCTCGAGGGGATCTTTAAGTGGGTCGTCGGGGCCGTCAGGGCAACCGTGGCGTGGGCCATGCCCTGTGTAGTTAAGCGAGGCGCGTTTGGCTTTGGCTTGTTGCGGGTTTTAAGTGGGGATTCCCCAGTTGTTTAAGGGCACCCCTAGGGCTGTCCCCGACAGATGAAACTTTTGCTCCCGTAGCTAGACTTGAGGTCATAAGAATCTTGCTTGCTTATGCTTGTTCTCGCAACATCAAGTTATATCAAATGGATGTCAAAAGTGCTTTCTTGAATGGGAAAATTAGTGAACTAGTATATGTTGAGCAACCTCCCGGTTTTGAAGATTCCACAAAGCCTAATCATGTGTACAAGCTCTCTAAGGCATTATATGGGTTGAAACAAGCCCCTCGTGCTTGGTATGAAAGGCTTCAGGACTTTCTTCTTTTAAATGGCTTTAAAATTGGAAAGGTTGATACTACATTGTTCACCAAGAAAGTTGGAAATGACATCTTTATTTGTCAAATTTATGGTTATGATATCATCTTTGGCTCAACAAATGAAGATTTTTGTAAATAATTTGGACAAATGATGTCTAGGGAATTTGAAATTTCTATGATTGGTGAATTGAGTTTCTTCCTTGGTCTTCAAATCAAACAATTGAAGGAAGGCACTTTTGTGTGCCAATCTAAATATGTGAGGGACATCTTAAAGAAATTTGGCATGGAAGATGCAAAACCCATCAAAACTCCTATGGCTACTAATGGACATCTTGATCTTGATGAGGGAGGTAAACTGGTTGATCTTAAGCTTAATAGGTCCATGATTGGTAGTTTGCTTTATCTTACCGCATCTAGGCCCGATATCATGTTTAGTGTGTGCATGTGTGCTAGATTTCAAGCCGCTCCTAAAGAATGTCATTTGACCGCCGTAAAGCGGATCTTGAGATATTTGAAGTATTCTCCTAATATTGGTCTTTGGTATCCAAAGGGGGCTCAATTTGAGTTAGTAGGATTTTCGGACTCGGATTATGCTGGTTGCAAGGTTGATAGGAAGAGCACTTCCGGAGGTTGCCAATTGCTTGGACGGTCACTTGTTTCTTGGTCATCTAAGAAGCAAAATTCAGTGGCTCTTTCAACCGCCGAAGCGGAATATATCTCGGTGGGGTGTTGTTGTGCTCAATTGCTATGGACGAAGCAAATACTTCTTGATTATGGTGTGAAATTCAAGGAAATTCCTCTCTTATGTGACAATGAAAGTGCTATCAAGATTGCAAACAATCCGGTTCAACACTCTAGAACCAAGCATATTGACATCCGGCACCATTTTCTTAGAGATCATGTGAGTAAAGGAGATATCAAGATTGATGGAGTAAGCACGGATGATCAATTGGCAGATATATTTACCAAGCCTTTGGATGAGTCTCGGTTTTGCAAATTGAGAAATGAGCTAAATGTGATTGACATCTCAAATGTGGCTTGAGAACTAGCACATGTGTTTATCCATATGCTTTTATCTATCTCCCTTATTTATTTCTAACTTATCTCTTGTTTTTTATTTTCGTGAAGCTTACTTTTGCATATTTTTCTAGCATTACTTAGTACATTGCATCTTTCAATAAATTTCTCTCATTATTCTTGAGCAATGATCCCAAAAGAAGTCCTTGAAAAACTCTTTCTAGAGTTATTTCACGCTGTATTTAAAGAAGGAGTTCGGACTGTCCGCAGCAACAGAGCGGACCGTCCGGCTGCTCCTGGCAGACTGTCCGCCAGGGCAGCGCGAACCGTCCGTGTGGCTCGTGGGGCGAAGGTGCGGCTCTGGTCATTCTGGAAGCAATAACGGACCATCCACGCTTGGTGCTCGGACCGTCCGCGCGCCTCGCGGACTGTCCGCGGGGGTGTCGCAGACTGTCCGCCCGTGTCGTGCGCGGGTGGGTCCCAGGCCGCGGGTTGAAATCGATCTAGTCAGTCCTTCCCCTCCTCCACCGAAGGAAGTTCCTTCCTCTCTCCTTCTTGCCTCACTCAAAGAAAAGAGCTCCCTCTTAGGGTTTTTGATTAGGGCACTCCCCGGACCGTCCGAGCACATCCCCGGACTCCCCGCGAGGTTCTCCACCATGTCATCCGGGTATTTTTTGAATCTCTCTGTCTATCTCTTGGATTTTGAGCAAGGAGGTGGTTAGGGTTTGGAGGTGTGATCTAAAATTCGTCCATGGTTTCAAGTTTTTGGCTTGGTGAATGTGTTTGGGATATCAATGTGATGTTGTGGCAAAATTTTGGTAAAGAAATTTTGGTTTTTGATCAAGTTATGAGATTGGAAAGAATCGGCACCACTGTTCATGGGCGCCCGCCATCCCGGACCGGGCGGACCGTCCGCCGCCTCTGCGCGGACAGTCCGCGCGGCCCTGGCAGCGGCTCCCAGGTCCAGTGGATTCTTAAATGGGGTTTCATGATCAATTGAAATTGCTTCCTAATGTTAATACTCATTGAAATATATGGTTTTTGACAGTGCTCGCAAGGCTATAACTTCTCTCACTAAAAAGGTGACCAAAAAGGTCACATCAAAGAAGAAGGGCAAGGATGTTGGGACATCGAAGAGGCGGAGAAAAGATGATACCTCTGAGGAAGAAGAGGAACCCGACAATCCAAATGACAGCGACTTTGATCCGGCTGATGAAGCTGCAAGTGCCTCATTCATGATGGATGAAGATGAGATAAGTCAAGGGGGAGGTAACAATGTTGAAATCACTGATGTGGTTAATTACACAACTCCTAGAAGGCAGTGGACACAAAGAGAGTTTGCTATTGCTCGAAATGAAAATGCTTATAATCAACCCAGCGCCACCCACAATTTATTCTTCCACACTCTTGTGCAAGAACAAGCATTTTTCGGTAGTTTGATGGAGTGCACAGTTTTCTCTCATCAAAGGGTTGATTTTGATTATCTTGAGTCTAAACCTGTCCTTGCTGGGGTGGCAACAAAATTTGAGAATTTGGGGTTAAAACCATTTCTTCAGCATAGATGTGACTGGAATGATACAATAGTTAGACGATTCTATGCAACTTATGAAATGGATTTCATAGGGAAGAAAATGAAATGGATGACCGGTAAAAGTGAGTATGAGGCCACATTTGCAGAATTTACAGCTGCTAATCATCTTAACTATGAGTATTTTAGTGAGGGTATTGATGTTTATAACGAGGATATTCTTGAAGATATAGCTGTATTTTATGAGCCTGGCACCCCTAATGCGACCACAATGAACTGCCTATCAGCAGGACTTAGACACCATCCAGCTGCCATCAACAACATCATTAGGCACACTTTTATGCCTAAAAGTGGTAATAAGGATAAAGTCCAGGAACATTATTGGAATGTGATTGATTATGTTATGAATGGAACTAGATTTAATGTTGTGAAGCTTATTCTTGATCAAATGATTTGCAAGAAACGTCTTGTTCGAGATAGTATTTATTTTGCTCCCTATATTATGTCATTGATCAAGATCAAGACGGGGTTCAATGGGTTATGTGATGTGAAGCATGAACTTTATCGTCCATTTTACAATGCTAAAGCCTTTTTGAACAAGCCATTAACACCCTATGGGCAGGAAGTAGAGGCTCACAATGTTGCAGAAAATATAGAGGCTAATGGTGGCGATGATGAAAATGCAAATATTGGCAACATGGGCAATGTTAATGTTGATGAGGGTGCTTATGCTATGCCTCCTCCTCCTGTTCCTCCCATGCAGCCACAGTGGGAGCCTCCTGCTAGATATTTTGATTCATATTTTGCTAATATTCAACAGTCAATGAACTCTTAGTTTCAGCAAATGCAGTCGGGGTTTCAATCTCACTTTGAGGCGTATGGACAGCAGATGACTGATACTTTTCAGACTATGCAGCAGAATTTTCAGCATCAGATTGATACTAGTCTGGATACCTTTGGTCATCATGTCTATAATACTATGCATGACCCCATGATGCAGCGGTTGGGTGATATGCAGACTGATCTTCAGAATGACCTCAGTGCCCTCAATGATAGATTCTCTCAGATGTCCACCTTCGAGCGAGTCGGCGGTTGCATGATCAGCAGACACAGCTTCAGCACGATGTCCATGCCCTGAACACAGCGTTTGGAGATTTCAGAGATCATTTTTATCATTACTATCCGGCTCTAGCTCCACCACCACAGTTCTGTCCCCCTCCACCATTCTATCCTCCTCCGCCGCCGCCTCAGGATGACTAGGCCCTTTTGGTATTTGATGCCAAAGGGGGAGAGAGATTTGGAGGAGTGTGTGATTTCTAATTTCTAGGGGGAGATCACTTTGCTTGCATGAATTTGGAACTCTCTTGCATTGCATTTACATGTTTAATTTCGGTCTTGCATGAACTTCGTGTGGCTTGTAATAATTTTGTGAGACTTACGTTTTGTTGTGTGATGTGTTTGAGAACTAGAACTTGTGGCTATCTTGTGATGTTCTATAATTATGATCTTGTTTTGTTTATCTTATGGCTTGTTCTAGTTCCCGTAGTAGTTTTTGATGCTAACCCTTCCTTAATCTTTTTGAATATATATATGTGGTTGTTGTCTTGATCTCTATTTTGCAGGGAAACTCCGTCAAAATTTATTATGTTTATGCATATGTGTAATAATCAAATGGAAATTACGTCCACATATGTAGGGGGAGTTATCTCTATATTCTTGTTTTGGAGACATTCACTCTATCTATTTATTGAATTTATTTGAGAAGAGTAAGTGATTCCAAAACCCAAAACCTTTCTTATATCACTCCTTTAAATGGTTGTCATCAATTACCAAAAAGGGGGAGATTGAAGGCATCTAGGCCCCTAATTCGTGTTTTGGTAATTAATGATAATCATTATGGACTAACAATTTTCTTTGAGTTATAAGAATAGGTTAGTCCGGTAAAATGATGAGATCATGTGTTATACTTGAGAAGGTCTTGGATGACTTGTGTTGGAAAGCGCTCAAGGCAAAGGTAAAAGATAGGATTTTATTTTTACCGGTCATAAGGTGATTAGAGGATGTTAAATGACCAGGTTAATAGGATAGATAGCCGTACTATCAAGAGGGATCAATTTCATTGGCTTGACTTTCCATAGTGCCACTTGGATCAAAAAGTTGCATGCATTGCATTTAGATGAGTGGCGGTTTCTCTTGGTAAAAGGGTTTCATTTAAAATCAAAAGAAAAACAAGTTTTCTGGTATCTGGCGGACAGTCCGGGCCCTTCGGGCGGACGGTCCGTGGGTTGTTGGTTTTTATTTAATACCTGAGTTTTTGGCAAAAGTTTTCGAGAAAAAGCGCTTCCAGGCGGACGGTACGCGGGGTCCAGGCGGACGGTCCGCGTGGACAAGACGGAAGGTCCGCAAGGACCGGCGGACGGTCCGTTATTCGTAACAGAACGAGGTGCTGCTCGGCGGATAGGGCGGACGGTCCGCGGCCCGCCCGCGGACAGTCCGCGTGGCTATGGCGGACGGTCCGCCCGGCCCATCGCGCAGCCGCCTCAGCCGTTGACTTCGCGATTTTACCGTTGGAATTCAAACGCGGACCGTCCGCGAGGGCATCGCGGACAGTCCGCGAGGCACGCGTTTTGTGTCTAACGGCTAGTAACGAGAAGGGGGAGTATTTATACTCCAAGCCCGGGGTTGGAGAGTCTCACTTGGCACTTTGAAAGATTCATACTCCCTTGTAGAGCTCTCCCTCCCTTCTCTCTCACTCACTTGACTTAGTGGTGGTATTCTTTGTGAGATTGAGAGTTTCTAGTGCATTGCATCAAGGTTTTGATCTTTGTGGCACTAGGGAATCATCAAGCAAGTGGTTGATTTGTTACTCTTGGAAGTTGTCGCTTCCTAGACGGCTTGGTGGTGGAAGAATCCGTTGAAGCTCGCAAGAAGATTGTGCGTGGCTCCGGATTTTGTGTTGTGAGAGGTATTGTGCTCACCTCACCAGAGCGGTAAAGAGCAACTCTAGTGGAATCGAGGTGTGGAGTGGTTCTCTTGTTCTAACCGACTCAAGATCAAGTGGTGTCTTGATAGAGGAGCGGTTGAACATTGAATCCACCTCAACGTGGATTAGGGGTGACCGGCAAGTCATCGATACCACGGGATAAAATTCGTGTCTTGTGCTTGGTTATCTCTTTCCTCAATTTCCTTTCAAGCACTTTAATTTGAGCATTCTATTTCTAGAGGTTGTTGTTTATCTTGTCACCCTAGGCCGCAAAACCCCCAACATAGGAATAGAGTAGGTAGAGATTTATTTCTCCTTGTGGTTCTAACTAAATTTCTCTAGTGTTGTGGTTTTAGTTTTTAAACCGCCTATTCGCCCCCCCCCCCTCTAGTCGGTATCCTAGATCCTACAGGCTACTGTGGTGGCTTCCTATGGCGGCGCACCTGGATCTAAGCTCTACTCAGCGGGGCAGTGCGCACTAGTGGCGATTTCTGGCCATATCTGCTGGGAATGGCTACAGCTGCGTAGGGTGAAAAAACCTAAGGGTTTTGGCTCCTATTTATAAGTCAACGCGGCCCCTCAACAGTCGGATGGATAAGTCTGCGCACGGCTGACTCAGTAGCCGTGCGTGACCTTTCAACTTCTACTATTCGACGTGCCTCACCTCGGGGGCTCGGCTACTCCAACTCGACTTCCTGGGAAGCGGCAAGACTCAAGAGCATCTCAGGACACATTCTACAAGATGACCCTTCAATTCGAGAGGAAGTACTCGACTCAAGGCTCGGGGACTCAAGTACCCTTCAATTCGGTTTTTTCTCTGGATTTTTCGGGATATTCTTGCCAAAACTTCAGATGGACCCTCAGCTAGACTCTACAACTCAACGTAAGGCTCGGGGGCTACTCCATATGGAGTGCGATTTTGCAATCGCACTTCCATATCAGTTTCGGCTTCAAGACAACACGGGCATTGTTGAAGACCTTCAAGGGCAGCACTCGAGGATGCTTGGGACTACTCGAGAAGACTTCAGGATTGCTCAAACATCAGCTGGAGTACATTCCAGCCTCGGGATGCTTCGACTACTCTTGAGGACTTTTGACTTGTAGTACTCGGGGATGCTTGAGGACTACTCGTTAAGGCCTTCAAGACTATATGAAGCTATCCTTCTCGACTACAAAGTACTCCGGGGCTTGTCGTATGGACCTCCCTGGGCCCACTACCTCGGTGGGTACCAGGACCGACTACTTGGTGGGCCCCTGGGACTACCCGACTTGCGCTGCACGGTACCTGATGGCGTGAAGCACAAGGACTACAGAGGAGAAGTACTCGGTTAGGAAGTTGTACATGTCCCGCACTGTATGGAAGACTCCTAGACATACTCGACTAGTACTCTCTCCCTAAACCGACTTGTAACCCTGCCTCCCGGACTATATAAGGTGAGGCAGGAACCCCTCTCTTCATCATCTCATCTCACGGCGTAAGATTGCATCATCTTGTAATCATACCCAATCAATCCAGAGCTACGCAACATACATGACGTAGGGTATTACGCACCTCGCGGCCCGAACCTGTCTAAATTGTGTGCCACGTGTCTCTTCCTTTGAGTTACCGATCTCGGCGAGGCCACATTCATCTACTTCGGGTACTCCCCTTAGTAGGTTGCCGGTCTAAAACACCGACACCGACCTCACTAAGGTCTTCGAGAAGCTACGACAACACAGAGTAAAGCTAAACTTCAAGAAGTGTGTTTTTGAGGTTCCGAGGGGCATGCTCCTTGGCTTTGTCGTGTCGAAACGCGGCGTCGAGGCCAGCCCCGACAAGATCTCGGCCATCATGGACATGGGGCCGATCAAGAACCTGAAGGGTGTACAGCGTGTCACAGGTTGTCTCGTGGCTCTAAGTCGTTCCATAGCACAACTCAGAGAGTGTAGACTACCGCTGTACAAGCTGATGAAGAAATCCAACCACTTCATGTGGACTCCCGAGTCACAAGAGGCACTCGAGTCTCTCAAGAATATGCTCAAGAGTCCTTCGATACTGACCGCTCCAACCACGGAAGGTCCAATGCTTCTATATATCTCAGCGACAACCCAAGTGGTCAGTGTGGCGTTGGTGGTCGAGCGGGAAGATCCTGGGAGGTCCCAAAAGGTGCAACGATCGTTGTACTTCGTCAGTGAGGTACTCTCCGACTCCAAGACGCGTTACTCACAAATGCAAAAACTTGTGTATGCGATCTTGATGAAAATGCGAAAGCTCCGGCATTACTTCGACGTGCACCCCATCACTATGGTGTCCATGTATCCACTCGGGGAGGTCATCCAGAACCCCGAGGCCATGGGAAGAATCGCCAAGTGGGCACTCAAGCTGATGGGGGCGGAACATCACATACGCTCCGCGCAGCGCAATCAAATCTCAAGTAATCGCGGACTTTGTGGCCGAGTGGACGGAGATTCAAACTCCCCCAGCGTCGATCGAGCACGAGACTTGGACCATGTATTTCGACGGCTCGGTCGTGAAGGAAGGACCCGGGGTAGGCTTTGTCTTCATCTCGCCCCTGGGCGTGCGCATGGAGTACATGGTGCGACTACATTTTCCGGCATCGAACAACGCCGCCGAGTATGAAGCCCTGATCAACAGTCTATGGATCACTGTTGAACTCAGGATCATGCTTCTCGAGATCAGGGGCGACTCAGTGCTAGTCGTGGACCAAGTCATGAAGGACAAGAATTGTGTTGACCCGAAGATGGCGGCATACTGTCAGGATGTATGAGATCTAAAGGGCAAGTTCCACGGCCTCGAGCTGCACCACGTGCTGCGCGACTACAACAAAGCAGCCGACATACTCGCAAAGGCCGCATCCAGTCGAAGCCCGGTTCCTCACGGGGTCTTTGCAAGTGATCAGCACCAGCCATCGTACCAGAATAAGGCGAGAAGCCGCCCGAGGAACTGGAGCGCGAGGTCATGGCGATTGATGAGCCGCCAGAGGTGCACCTCGAAGGTCCCGACTGGCGTTTTCCCATCCTTGAGTGGCTAGTCGAGGGGAAGCTCCCCTCCGACCAGATGGAAGCCCAGCGAATCGTCCACCGAGCAGAAGCTTTTGTTCTCATCGACGGCGAACTCTACAAACGTGGGGCAGCCGGCATACTCATGCGGTGCGTCCTCGGGGCCATGAGCTGTTGCAAGAAATACATGCCGGCACCTGTGATCACCACGCTGGTCCGAGAACACTTGTCCGGAAAGCTTTCCGACAAGGTTTCTACTGGCCCATGGCGGTTGCTGACTCGAAGGACATCGTGTGGCGCTTTGAAGGGTGCCAATACTACGCCCGACAAAATCATCTCCCAGCGCAAGCATTTCAGACAATCCCCATCATGTGGCCCTTCGCCGTCTGGAATCTCGACATGGTGGGCCCACTCCGACAAGCGCCTGGGGGCTTCACCCACCTTCTCGTAGAGGTCGACAAGTTCTCAGAGTGGATCGAGGCCCGATTCATCATCAACATCCGCTCCGAGGAGGCGGTCTCGTTCTTCACTGACATCATCTATCGCTTCGGCATACCCAACATGATCATCACCGACAACGGCACCCAGTTCATGGGGAAGAAATTCCTCAACTTCTGCGACGACAACCACATCCGCGTGGACTGATCCTTTGTCGCTAACCCGAAGATGAATGGGCAGGTTGAGAGGGCGAATTGTATGATCTTGCAAGGCTTGAAGCCACGGATTTTTATGCGGCTCGACAAGTTTTGAGCAAGGTGGGTAGCCGAGCTGCCGTCCGTGTTGTGGAGTCTGCGCACCACACCGTGCCGGGCCATGGGGTTCACACCTTTCTTCATGGTGCATGGCCGCGGACATCGACTACAGCAGCCCGCGAGTATGGTATGAACTTACACCCTTTAGTATTTATGTTGCTAATAAAACTTGTCTCAATAAAATGCTAAACTACTTGAACCTTAGCCATCCACCTTATGGCCTTGCATGTTATGTTGTTTTCCCCTTGCTGAGTACGGCACGTGCTCATGCTAGTCTAGTTTCTTGTATCTACAATACTTGGATTGCTGCTCAGGCTGGAAGAACTTCGAAGACCACCCTGGTGATTTCCAAGATTTCTAGGTGTGCGTGTCTTCAGTCAGCTGCCTGTGGAGGCATCTTTATCCGCTGCGAGAACTCGTTATCTATGTTTCGTTTAAGACTATGGTCATGTAATAACTCTATTCGTGTGGCACTTATTTTGGTATTCACAATGTCATTGCGATCCAGGAGTTCTAGGTGTGCGTGTCTTCAGTCAGCTGCCTGTGGAGGCATATTTATCCGCTGCGAGAACTCGTTATCTATGTTTCGTTTAGGACTATGGTCATGTAAAAACTCTATATTCATGTAGCATTGATTTTGGTATTCACACTGTCATTGCGTGTGTGTGATTTTGGTATTCACAATGTCACACACGTGATCTATGCACTTGGTTTTGCCTTTAAAACTAGGTGTGACAGCTACTCTGTTCCTAGCATCTTCTAGTGAGGCCCTAAGCTCTTTTCTCATCTTTTTGGACTCTCTAAGCATGTTATCTCGGTTATCAAAAAACTTGTGAATCTGAATCTCCTCTCGCACGAAGGGAAGCTCATCACATACCTCATCCTCGGAGTCAGAGTCTGAGACGCTCTGGTGACTCTTCTAGCTACCGGAGCTGCGTGCCGTGCCGTAGAAGCCCTCTATCACAAAGCAGCTCAGCCTGCTCATGTTCTTGGATGACTTCTTGTTCTTGTGCTGGTCACCTTCATCTTCGCTGCTGCTGGAGCTCGGGGAAGAGTACGCAGAGTTGGAGTCGACATCGCTTGCTCTAGCCATCGCTCGAGCCTTCTTGCCATGGCTGCTCTTCTTCCTCGATCGCTCGTTGTTGACGCTTGGTAGCGTCGCCAATAGGTTTATATCCCTGGCAATAGTGCCAGAAAGCTTGCTGGCACTCTCTAGTGTCGCTACTAAATATGCAACGACGCCAGAAGGCCGGTTGGTATAAATAATGATCACAGAAAAGTCCGCAGGTGTACGAATACCGGTGTAGCTTTCATCCAGAAGTATTCTAGGGTATCGAATCCACTGGAAACGTGTGTGCACTAGTCAAGAATCAAGGTCGGCCTTGGACGAGAGAAGATATGATAATAGTGTAGGAGGGGTAGGGAGGGTATCAAAGGATTCTGTATACTGAAGATAAGGTCAACGTTTACTATGATGCTTGCTTCGGGACACTCAACTGTCCTAACTCGGAAAGGGATGACAAGGGAGCTAGGCAAGCGAAGTAGGAGTCCTACTGCGCTATAGTGGATCTCACATGGTGGACTACATAGGCCGTCAGTGCCGTCACCACCTGGGGCTACCACAACAATTTGTGCCACTAGGTGTACTACGAGGTAATCGCAAGACTAGACACCACATCTACTCTATTGACTACTATTCCAGCTTTGCAATTACTGTAACACTAATCAAAGCAAGGATCCCACAAGTAAAAAATAATAGAGCCGAACTTAATTAATTAAATAAATCCAGAATGCCCAAGAGTTACTCGGATGTTACTCGAAGTGGAGCCGCATCCGCCGAAGTACAAGAGGAAGGGAGGAAGCCGACAACTCCGGCTTCTCCCAGACTTGCACCTCAATTCTCACCTAATTCTAACACTAATTTGGTAGGGTTTCGCCTTGATCTTTGCTTGTCTTCTTCGTGTTTTGGAAGTGAGGAATGTGCTTGTATTATAGGGGGACTTAGGGGGAGTGGAGGACCTCCCCTCTTTCTAGGGGCGCAACCTACCTTCCCACGCCACTATAGCATGCAGGGGAAGGTGCCTTGAGGCGGTGGAGCAGAAAATAGGGTGAGAACCGGTCTTTAGGGCGTTGAACCAGAGCCGAACCGCTGACTAGGCCACTGAACCGCTGGGAAAAAAGATAAAACCGGCCGAACCTCGCTCTGGGGCGCAGGAGCATGCACGCGCGGGAGCCGCCCGGCCGGGGTCACGTGGCAGACGCTGACGCATGAGTGGGACGTCAGTTGCCTGGGATTCCAAGGCCCTGCGGACAACCGGGCGCTGCCACCTGGCCAGGCAGGACCGCCTCCCACGCACCCGCACGCCTACAGGTGTTGACATACGGCTGGGGACAGCGGCGGCCACTCGCGGCTTGCCGCGTGGCCTGCTGGTCGTTGCATCCCGCGCAGGCGCGCCATGCGCGCGTACTGCATGCACTGGGCGTGGGCCCCACGGCTCGACCGAGGTGTTGTGCTGCGCATGTGCGTGTGGTGATCTGATGGTGGTGGGGCCTGTTGGCGTGGCATGGGCCCAATGATGATGGTATGTCCATTTCGATTGTCTCGATGAGCACGTCACAATGGTATAGTGCAAATTGGCATTGGACGTTGTTTGAGATAATGTCATATTTTATTTTATAATTGCTCATTTGAACCTGCAATCAAATATACACCAAAACTTGTGGAATTTGTTAGATTTATAACCCTATAGCTACGGTGCACAATCTGATGGAATAACTTTTATCCGAAGTTAATGTTCAAAAATAGCGACTTAATGACCGTCAACACTCGTCCTTGTTCCGGTGGTTGTGCTTGTGATTGCACCTCGGTTGGTTCTTGTTCTCCATCCTCGACCAGTGCTTCTAGCCGTCCTTGTTCTCCACCTTCTCCGAACACTTGGTGATAGTGTCCTAGCTTGCCGCACTAGAAGCATGTCCGCGTGGTCTTCCTCATGTTCACCCGGTTCTTGTGCAGCCTCTCGAATCGCCTGGTCAACAGTGCTCGCTCGTCCTCTCCAAGCACGTCGTACTTCTCATATGGCAAGGTCATCACACATGACAAAGCAAACATCTTGGAGGATGGGTTAGTGTTGGACTTAGGACACGAGCCACCGACAAGAGCCATATTACAGGAGTCAGATAGGCTTTCAAGACAGGCCGTCAAACAACAATCGACCCCAGCTGACTTGAGCTTAGAGAACAGCTCGTTCACCGTCAGTGTTGTATACTTCTCTAACTCAAGAATGGCCTCGACCTTTCCATCCCACTCAGTACGATCCAGCGCATGCAAGAGCTTCATGGCTCTATCATGGTCATCGTACGGGAGGATGTCCACAATGGCCTTCGTGTTGTTCACAAGCACCGTGAACCGCTGGAACAAGGCATCAATTGACTCACTGGGGGGATGAGTGAAATTCTCATACTCTCTCCAGTAAGTCACATACAATCATGCCTGAACTTCAGCATCTCCAGCGTGAGCGCGAACCAAACTTGGTAAGTGGCCTTTGTAGACGATCGCAAGCAAGGTAATGAGCCCTGCACACACAAGTAGCACACCCAAGTAGATCGAAGAGGAAGAAAATGTAATATGCTAGAAAACAACTTAGAGAGTCAAATCACATGAAGAAGCAAGGATTTGTTTCCCGAAGTTCACCACCCACAAAGGAATCGCTACGTCTCCGTTGAGAAGCTTGTAAGGCACAATTCCCACAACAAGCCGGGTCTCTGTCCCACCCGATTTTACAGGGAAAACCGAATGCATCTCACGTGTGCGCCAGGATCATTTTACACACACATGATAGAAAAAAACGAGTGTAATACCATTGCAGTAACAAATCGTTCAAGAGTTAAACCAGTACGATATTCATTATTACATCCAGAGAGGTGGACTCGAAGGTCCAAACACAACGGTAACTAAACGACGAGCAGCTCCATCTTTGACTTCCACATGCATGATGACTGGGGGATCCGCGTGCCCTAGAACTCCTCATAGTCACTCCAGTACTCGTCCTCGCCTCTGATGTTCTCCTATGAACAGCGGTAAGCAAGGGTGAGCACACTTATGGTTGGTGCTCAGCAAGTGGGGGAAACAATGCAAGGCTATCAAGGACAGGCTATGGTTCACAGCGGTAAGCATTTTATAAGTTGGTCAAGTTTTATTAGCAAGCACCTAATTACTAGGTGTAAGTGTATACCAACCCACTTATCATTAAAAGAAACCTCAAACCAAACCCACAAACCCACGATTTACATTTATCTTCAAGTTTATTAATCATGTGAGGGTCCAAGCCGCTCATGACCGTGAGCACGGGCCGATCGATCGGTTTTACACTTTGCGAGGTTGTACACTTTACCCACGATTCGTGTTCCCCATTTTGCCCGGTTAGCTAGACCCTTAAACACTTCCAAGGTGAGTGGCTAGGGGTCCACTATGAAGCCTCTACAAAGGAAAGAAGAGAAACCAATAGCCCGCAACGATTCTGAAGGAGGAGCGGACCATAACCCTCCCTAATGGTCAGCACCTTAGCCAAGGCTGCTACCCCAAAAGAACTGGGCTATACCACTTCAACTCCGGCCCCCTGTGCCCCTCTCGGAAAAGAGCTATCAGCTAACCCACTCTCCTAATTACCTGGCTAAGCCAGAGCCATGTGGACTGTGGTTGTACTGTTATCTTCGGTGGTTCTCCATGTTCCGATTATATTTCAAGTTATCTTGTCTAAGCATAAACGTATTACAAAAACAGAACTGAGATATATAACATAAACAAAGCATAACCATACCCATGTAAAGCAAACTAAGCATTCATCTACCCAAGCATTTGTTAAACAGGGTTGATCAAGGTAAAGAGGTAAAATATCTAGTCAAGTCCTTAATTAGGTGTTTGCCCATCAAGTTTATGCATAGCAACAGGAATAGTAAACTTTGTTTAACATGCAGTGACATTGGTTCATAAAGATAATGCAGGGGGGAAAGCCACTTGCCTTCCTCTACAAACTGGGTAAAATCTTCCTCGAACACAGGCTCTTCCTGATCGCCTCCAATGGGGAGCTCAGACGAAACAGGCACGATATCTACGTGTCAAACATGAACAACAAACAATAAATAAACAGTACACCAAACAGTAACAAAACTGGTAAATTTGCAATTTAAATGATTCTACTCGTCGAGGCGATCATTTCGGTATATAAAACGCTAAAAACGGAGTTAAAACGAGAAAGATATGATTAAAACAAGTTACAGGGACCTGTCTGCAAGAAAACTAAGTTTACAGGGCCTTTTATAAATAAAACCAGGGGCTAAAACATAATTATATATAAAAACAGAGGGGTTTATATGCTAAAAGAGATGAAAAGGACCTGTGTTCAAAGAATCTAGGTTAGATAGGGGCTAAATCATAAAAACCAGGACCTGTTTGTGAGGATTCTTAAAGGTGGAAGGATCGGCATGCAAAACCATGAAGACCCAGGGACTCTTAATCAAAATCACCAGAGCGGCACCGTGGATCTTGGATCCAACGGCTGCCGATGCGCTCACGTGCCGTGGACCGCGCCGTGCACCCGGTGCACGGGTCCACGGTGGACCGGCCGTTCAAAACGAAGGGGTATGCAATCTAAACCGTCCGCGCGAGATCTAAAGGCCCAGGACGCACGCAAGCGAAGGGCGGCGGCGACGTCGCCGGAGAGCGGCGCGCGCGACGGGGGCTCGCCGCATTGCCCCTGGGCGGCGTTCCCGGCCACCATTCAGTCGACGAGCTGGTGCAAAACGAAGCGGGGGCGCTTGCGCACGTGACAGGGGAGTCTATGGGGGCAATTGTGCCTCGCCGGCGGCCGGCACCGGAAGGGGGCGGAGCGACCGCTGCGGCGAGCTCGTGAGTGTGCTGTTGTGCACGAAAGGAAGGATTAGTGCTCACAGTTCAAAGGAGAAGCGGGCGAGCTCGAAGGTGCAGAAGATGCGACGGCGGCGGAGCTTGGCAACGGCGGCGGGTCGGGCGGCGCTCCGGTGTGGTCGAGGCGCGGCTTCCACGACCTCTAGGGACGAGAACCTGCAGCAATTCGAGCTTGATGAGCCCCTGGTGAACCCAAAGAGAAGAAAAGAAGGGCAGTGGAGGTTGTCCTTCACCGGCGGCGATGAAATCATGACGGCGGCGGCGGGAACCCGAGGCGGCGATGCTGGGGAATTGGTGCTCGAGCGAGTGCGTTGGTGCGCTGAGAAGGCAAAGCGAGGCACAAGAGTTCGAGCACGAGCTTAAATAGGGCCAGAGGAAGGAAGGCGAGGGGAGGCGAGCGGGCTCCGAGCGGTGGCGCTTGCCATTGATGGCCGCGGCCATCACGGCTCAGTGCTTAAGGAAGTAACGGCCCCAATTGATCGAGGGAGTTGTTAATTGCCTTAATGGGCTGGCTTGGTGAAGAGGGAGGGAAGGGAAGAGGTGGGGCGCGGCGGGATTCACGCGGCGGCGCCGGGTCGGCTGGCTGCGAGGTGAGGAAGAAGAAAAGGAAGGGGGAGAGGGATAGACCGACAAGTGGGCCCCAGGCGTCAGCGAGAGCAAAGAAAAAGAAAAAGAGAGGGAGAGAGCGTGGGCCAGCGCGGGGAAAGGATGGCGGGCTGCTGGGCCGTTTGGGCCGAAAGGTGAGAAGGTAAGGTTTCTTCTTTTTTTTCTTTCCTTTTTCAAACTCCTTTTAAAACAACTTTTCTTTTCGATTTCAAACCAAATTCTTTCAAACTTTTTCTCAAAAATTTTATAAACTTTTTAGAAACCACACAAGCAACCAAAAACCATGCAAGCCAACTGATGATGCACAATCACTTGTTGTCTCTATGTTTATTAAATTATGTTTAATATTTTAGAGCTCAGTTTTAAATGGTAATTTAAACTTTAAATCCTTAGGGCTAATTAATAGTTGCTAGGTAATTTTTAGTGATGGAATTTTAGGGTTTCACAAATCCTACCCCCTTAAAGAGAATCTCGTCTCGAGATTCAGAAGACTTAGAGAACTGCTGAGGAAAGTCTTCCTTAAGTTCATCCTCTCTTTCCCAAGTTGCTTCTTCCTCAGTATGATGACTCCACTGTACTTTACACATCCTGACGATCTTACTCCTGGTAACCCTTTCCGATGTATCCAAGATCTTAACAGGGTATTCCTTGTATGTCAAGTCATTCTCCATTTGAATATCCTCTAGCTGTACCGGTTCTATCTTAACCTCACTTGTACATTTCTTCAACTGTGATACATGGAACACATCATGGACTCCCGACAACTGTGCTGGAACCTCCAACTGGTATCCTACTTCTCCTTTGCGTTCCACAATCTTGAAAGGTCTGATGAATCGAGGTGATAACTTCCCTCTGACATTAAACCTTCATAAGCCCCGAATAGGCGACACTCTGAGGTATGCATAATCACCGACTTCCAAAATCACCTCTCTTCTCTGAGGATCATCATAACTCTTCTGACGCGAATGTGCCGCTTTAAGATTCTCTCTTATGATTTCAACCTCCTTTTTTGCTTCCCGTATGCTATCTGGTCCAAAGAGTTGTCTCTCACCAGTCTGATTCGAAAACAACAATGTTCTACACTTCCTTCCATATAGAGCCTCAAAAGGTGCCATTTAAATGCTGAACTGATAGCTGTTGTTATAAGCAAACTCTGCATAAGGCAAACTCTTATCCCAACTGCCACTGTTCTTCAACGCACAAGACCTCAACATATCCTCAAGAATCTGATTTGTTCTCTCCGTCTGCCCATCTGTCTGAGGGTGGTATGCTGAACTGAAGTTTAATTTTGTATCCATCGATTCATGCAGCTTCTGCCAAAATTGTTGTTAACACCAAAATTTGGTAAGGAGTCTGACCTGTGGGTCCGGTTCGAAAAAGAGTCCGTCTGGTGGAAGGAAGGATATTTTCAGAGATTTTCGGCAAAGAGATCTGCGGTCGGCTATCTGCTCCAGTTCGGCAAAGGAACAGTAGAGCTGATTTTGCGGGATTGGACGGTGACGTGGCTCAATCAGGGAGACGAATGGATGGATAGGCGATCAAGTTTAGTTAGGCAATGAATCCATTCGCAGTTGTATTCAACGGATATAAATACGACCCCCCGAATGTATGTAAAAAAACACAATCATTCTTCAATACACACCGGCCTTACGCCAAACCCTAGAGTCCTTGTCGTGTCGTCGAGTTCTTCGAGAGGGCCAATCGATCCGTCGACCTCCGTGAGTACCGCAACCTTGTATCATGTCTAGTATCATGCGGTGGATTTAGATCCGATGCAAGTAGTCTTGTTACCATGCTTCGTGTCATGCGGTAGATTCAAGCTTGGTTCAAGAGGGTTTCTTGTTAGATCATGAGCCATGCGGTAGGCTAAGATCTGGCTTGAAGCTAGTTATCGGCTCTATTGGATTTTGGCAAGATCCAATAGATTCATTAAGTTATCCCGTGTTATCTTGAGTTTTACTTTATGTTTTAATTCATGTAACACATCTTTGCCCAATCTAGATGGGTTTGGATCGGCTATATCTCTTTTATGATCCTTGTTCAAGCAGGTCTCGTGTTTTGACGCGTGGATCTTGTGCTTTCCGATAGCCGAAACCGAATCGATCTAGGTTGTTACGTGTTGCGGGTTCAAGCTTGCTATGTTCGTATAAATCTTGAAAGAACCGGGTATCATGCGGTAGATGCAGGTTTTTGGGTTGCTTTGGAGCTAGTCATCCGGTGGATTAGATTTCCAAATCGGCTCGATAGATTTATTCACGTGGTAATGTTGGTTCCTTCTTCATGGACCCCGAATCGGTACATCTCACCGTATTCGGTTATGTTTCTTCACGAGTAGATCACGTGCATTATTTATGTTTTAAATGATGTATGCTTTTAGCTTTCCATATTTAGATTGTATCATGCGGTGGATAGATCTATTTGTGGAAAGTGGTACGCTTTTTCATGCAAGTCGTATCATGCGGTGGATAGATTTGTTTGATATCGTACCCGACGGATTTTAAAGTAACTAGACATGCGGTAGACTAGTGCTTTGGACCTATGCATGCTTATTTAATACATGATCATGTCCGTGCTTTACTTTATTTATTTAATGCTAATCTTCATGGAGATCGGTCATAACTTTGTACTTGCATCTTTGTTTATACAAAGACCGATCGTTATCATGCTTACGTCATCCATTCGGCAGTGTTCCTTTTCCCTTTATGGTTGCCCGAATGGTCGTGGTTCTTTGACAGATAGCTTTGCATAGCTATGTGTTATCCCAATTGGCTCTTTAGCCGCAAATATGGAACTGTCTGGTACCACCCGGCAAGTTCCAAGCTTTGGTATTTAACTGCTTTATCTTTTGTTAATTTTCAGGAAAAATTGACTGGCACGTCATTTGCTCTCTGCGCGTGTGAAGCCAGCTTTGTTCGGCTTGCTGTGTGATTGGCGTTGAGTGCACTTTTTGCGCCAACACACTTTTTGGCACGCCCAGTGGGACAAACAGCCGAATTGATTCAAGATGCCTGAGATCGCAGACCTTATGGATGTCGACCTGGAAGATCTTTCTCCAGAGCAGCGGCAGCAGCTCCAAGACGTCGTAGATCAATTTCAGCAGAAGTGCCTGCTGTCGTTTAAGAAGAACAGAAGCGGCGTCCCATATCTGAAGAACGAGATGCCTAGAGTGCTGCTACCGGGAGAAGTCGATGCTACGTCTCAGCAGGAAAAGGAGGAATGCGCGGGGGTATTCCAAGAGTCAGCGGATTACATGCTCACTAAGCACAACAAGGCCTTCCTCGGGTCGCTCCAACAGATGATGGTGGCCATCTTTGGCCCGGGCATGGAGCAAGCGTTCGGGAAGACGCCCTTCCAGAAGAGCACCGTAGAGCTGGGTGAGTCAAGCTCTCAGCCGCCGCTACGGAGCCAGCCACAGCAGCCTCCTCCTCAGAGCGCCGGAAGCCAAGCGTTCCAACCTCCTCCGCAGGCGCCGGGGGCGCCCGCCGGTTCGGCCCCGTTGCAAGCTTCAGGAAGTCAACCAATCCTGCCGCCACCACAGAGCAGCACAGGTCAGCCTGTGCAACAGCCGAATCCGTACCAACCTACGTACGGAGACCTAGCGTTCGGCTCATCTGGGGCCCCACTTGACCCCGGTCGGAGAATTGTTCCGTCGACCAACTGGCTCCAGAAGGATTTGTACGGCGGTGGTTATCATGAAGTGGGAAATTACGGAGCGTTCGACGCCTTCCCGCACCCAGGGTACGCGCCAGCTGCAGGCGCGCAAGAAGATGACGCCCTAGCGCGCAAGATGGCCGAATTGATGCAAAATCAGTTCGGCCTCAAGCCGAAGATGCAGGGCCCCGCTTATAGGCCACCGTTCCCAGAGTGGTACTATAACGTGCTCGTGCCGCCGAGGGTGAAGCCGCCGACGGAATTCACAAAGTTCTCGGGGCAGGACGAAACAAGCACGGTCGAGCACATCGCCCGTTACCTCATGCAGCTTGGGGAATGCTCGGCCGAGGAGACGTTCAGGGTTCGCTACTTCCCCGCCTCACTGACGGGTCCAGCTTTTCAGTGGTTCTCGTCCCCGCCTCCCCGAATCGCGTGGCCGGATGGAAGGATTTGGAGCGTAAATTCCACGCTCATTATTTCGGCGGCAGCTCCGAGAAGAAGCTGATTGACCTCGCCACCCCGAAGCAAAGGCACGGCGAAACACCGCCGGGAGTTTCTTAGAAGATTCAGAGAAGTCAAAGGCATGTGCTTCTCGCTGAACTTGCCAGACGATCAGCTGGCTGATATGGCCGTCGCCGGGATGTTACCGGCCGTGCGCGAGAAGTTATTTGGGATGGAGTTTGGGAACCTAGGCCAGCTATCACAGAAGTTGTCTCTAATGAGCAATCAGGCATATGGTCTCAAGAAGGACCCCAAATTTGGCAAGCAGCACGACGTCACTGACATCTACAACCAGTTCTTGGACAAGGCTGATTTGTTCGAGGATTCTGATGACGAATTGGACGTAGCTGCAGCAGAAATCATGTGGGGTAAAGAGCCCCTGACAATGAATCAGCGTTGGGTCAAGCGGGACCAAAGGGACTTACGACTTTGACATCACGAAAGCCGATAAGTTGTTTGAGCTCTTAGTGAAAGAAGGCCGAATTAAGCCGCCCGAGGGGCATTCTATGCTTCGGCCCCGATGGAGTTAAAGCGAAACGTTACTGTGGCTTCCATGACAGGGATTCACACTCCATCAACGATTGCAGGGTCTTCAGGATGAGGATCCAGAAGGCTATCCAGGAGGGACACCTCAAGTTCGATAACAAGATGAAGCTGGATGGCCACCCCTTTCCTCAGAACATGCTCGGCTTTTCTGTCAATACGATAACAGCCGAGGAGAAGGGAAAGGTGTCCTGACCTCAGCCAGGTCCAAGCAAGGTGGAGCAGTGGACCCAGAGCGCCAGGTGACCCTGGAGCAAGTACAAGGCGACGCCCCCCCGCGTTCTCAAGAGCCACATCGAGATTGGGGAATCATCCAGGCCTAAGCCCAAAGTGACGTCGCGCATTCTCCTCAACAAATGGCAGCGCCAGATAGAGAAAGAGCGCTACCAGAAGCGTCGTCACGAGGAGGAGCAGCGCAGAGCTGAAGAAGAAGCGCGCAGAAGGGACCAAGAGCAGTACACGCGCGAGCAGGAGCGCGCACACTGGGGATGCGCCTTCTTCAGGCACTGCTGGAATGAGGGCCTAAAGCTGCCCACATTGAAGAACTGTCCTGAATGCAGCGACAGATATGTTGAGTACAGGCAAAAAACTGCCAATCGCCGATCCGTCCACGAGAGACTTGGAAGGATCCACCCAAATGGGGATCGGCGTCAAAAAATTGAAGTCATCGATCATCCCAGGAAGCGCCAAGCTGATCTCAGGTGGGCTGATCAGGAAGAGGACGAGGATGTCCACGTCTGGCAGAAGGGGCAGTGGTGCCCGCCCGGCCTACGCAGGAGCCAGAAGAGGCGGGTCCAGCGCTTGAGGAACCGCGAGATGAAACAAGCCGGGATCCAGACGAGGCAGAAGTGGCGCCCCAAGGACCAGCCGGAGGGATCGAAGCGTTCGGCTCCTACATGCATGATATACTTCATGCCGAACGAGTTCATGGCTCCTGCTAACCAGGTTATGCAGGAGGAAGCTTCCTTTGATGACGAGCAGCCCGAGGGGATGATGGCACAACTGGTGCTGGCCAAGCAGGCCATCTTCGACAAGCCGGCCAAGAATCGCCACATGAGGCCGCTGTACTTGAGGGGGTACATCAATGGCAAGCCATTGACCAAAATGTTCGTCGACGGTGGAGCGGCAGTCAACGTAATGCCGTACACCACCTTCAGGAAGCTTGGCATGGGCCCGAGCGATTTGACACCTACAAGCATCATCTTGAATGACTTCGCCGGGAACCCCTCAGACACCAAAGGATGCGCTCACGTGGACTTGATGATTGGGTCCAAGACGCTGCTCACCACCTTCTTTGTCATCGAAGGTGAAGGAGCCTACAGCCTGCTGCTTGGGCGGGACTGGATTCATGCTAACTGCTGCGTCCCATCCACCATGCATCAACAGCTTATCCAGTGGGTGGATGATGAGATCGAGGTCGTCCAGGCAGACAACTCCGTGAGCGTGGCCAACATGGAACCAGCCTTCTGGGAGTACCAAGGCATCGATTGCTTCTCGGGGAAGGATCGGGGAGAAGGTCTCGTTGAACTCGTCGGCGGTGACCAACGGCCGATTCAAGCAGTCGGCTCTTATAGTAATTTTTAATGGAGAACCCCGTGGATGGCACTGATGGCAAATTAGGGCGAGGATTCATGTCGGCCGATAAACTGGAAGAAGTTGACATTGGAAGCGGTGATAAGCCAAGGCCGACGTTCATCAGTGCAAATTTACAACCAGACTTCAGGAGGAATTTAATTGAGCTTCTCAAAGAGTATAAGGATTGCTTCGCCTGGAATTACTCGGAGATGCCTGGATTGGATCGTTCCATCGTCGAGCACCGGTTGCCAATCAAGCCTGGTTTCAAACCATATAAGCAACCGCCCCGGAAAATCTACAAGGATGAAGTATTGGCCGATGTGAAGAAGGAAATCGAAAGATTACTTGACGCAAACTTCGTTCGGCCGTGCAGATATGCGGAGTGGATTTCTAACATCGTCCCCGTGTATAAGAAGAATGGAAAAATGAGGGTTTGCATAGACTTCGGGGACCTAAACAGGCTACTCCCATGGATGGATACTCGATGCCTATTGCCGATTTGTTGATCGACGCCGCCGCCTGGACACAAGGTGATTAGTTTCATGGATGGCAACGCGGGATACAATCGGATCTTCATGGCAATAGAAGACATATCAAAGACGGCCTTTAGATGTCCCGGTCATATAGGCCTATTTGAGTGGATAGTCATGACGTTTGGGTTGAAAAATGCTTGCGGTGCAACCTATCAACGGGCCATGAATTACATTTTTCATGAGTTGATCGGCAAAACTGTGGAAATCTACATTGACGACGTGGTGATCAAGTCCTTAAGTCATGACACCCATCTGGAAGATGTGAAGAAGACCTTGGAGTGCACCGGAAACACGGTTTGAAGATGAATCCAAACAAGTGCGCTTTTGGGGTATCGCGGAGAGTTCTTGGGGTTTTTGGTCCACGAAGGGGGAATCGAAGTTGGCAATAAGAGCATGAAAGCCATTGATGAAGTCGTTCCTCCAACCAACCTCAAGGAATTGCAATCACCGCTCGGCAAGATCAACTTCGTGAGAAGATTCATCTCAAATTTATCACGAAGGTGTTGCCATTCTCTCCATTGCCGAAGCTAAAGAAAGATCGAAATTCACATGGGGCCACGAACAACAAAAGGCTTTTGATGAGATCAAGCGAGTACATGAAGGAGCCGCCGGTCTTTGGTTCCTCCTCGGCTAAACAAGCCTTTCAAGTTGTACGTGGCGGCCGATACCCAAACCATTGGATCGGCCCTTATTCAAGAATTCGAAGGAAAGGAGCGGGTAGTAGCTTATCTTAGCCGAAAACTACTTGATCCTAAAACCGGTATTCGGCTATAGAGAAAGCGTGTCTTTACGTATACTACTCGTGTACAAAGTTTCGGCACTACTTGTTGAATGCCGAATGCACCGTATACTCAAAGTTTGATGTGATAAAACATATGTTATCTATGCCAATTTTGAATGGTCGGATTGGCAAATGGATTTTAGCGTTATCAGAATTCGAGTTGAAGTTCGAATCGGCAAAAGCCATCAAAGGTCAGGTCATTGCCGATTTTATAACTGAACATCGTGACCCGTCAATTGATCTGCTTGAAATTACCCCTTGGGCTTTATTTTTTGATGGGTCATCGTGTGGCAAAGGTGGGGGAGTAGGGATCCTACTAATTTCGCCCAGAGGTGAGATGTTTGAATTCGCCATTCCTATACAACCCACTGTCACAAATAACCAGCCTGAGTACGAGGCACTACTTCGAGGGCTTCAATATTTGAGAGAAGCTGGGGCCGTTTCAGTTGAGATCTATGGAGATTCAGAACTGGTAATCAAGCAATTGAACGGCCAATACGAGTGCAGGAGCGAAGCGCTGAGGAGTTACTACGAAGAGTGCAGGGAAATCTTGAAGAGCTTCCCATTGGTAACCCTACAGCACATTCCTAGAGAGCATAACGAGGAAGCAAACAGGCTGGCTCAGAGCGCCTCTGGTTACAAGGAGAGTCAAGAAGCGTTTGCTGCAGAAGTGTGTGCACTAGGGGCGGACCTTGCAGAAGATGATTGGAGGAAAGAAATCATTGACTACTTGAAAGATCCATCCCGAAAAGTCTCTAGGAAACTCAGGTACAAGGCAATTAAGTTCGTTCTTCTGGATGATAATTTATTCTATAAATCATTAGATGGGGTATTGCTACGATGCCTAGGTCCAGAAGAAGCCAAGAACATGATGAGCGAGGTGCACGATGGGATATGTGGAGCGCACCAATCGGCCTATCGGATGAAGTGGGTTATTAGACAAGCTGGATGCTTTTGGCCGACGATATTAGAGGACTCGCTTTGAGTATTACAAGGGATGTCAAGATTGCCAAAGGTTTGGGAATATTCAAAGAGTCCCCGCATCGCATTGAATCCCATCATCAAGCCATGGCCATTCAGGGGCTGGGGTATAGACTTGATTGGCCAAATTAATCCGCCATCTAGCAAGGGGCATAAGTTCGTGCTTTTGGCTACAGACTACTTCACCAAATGGGTCGAGGCAATCCCACTAAAGAAGGTGACGTCAGAAAACATGATCGAATTCGTCAAGGAACACATCATCTATCGATTTGGGATCCCTCAGACGATTACCACTGACCAGGGGGCACAATTCGTGTCATTGGAGTTCAGAGATTTTGCCGAAAGCATGGGAATCAAATTGTTTAATTCTTCTCCATATTATGCCCAAGCTAATGGTCAAGCAGAGGCTTATAAGATCATGATCAAGCTGATACAGAAGAAGATCGATCAGAAGCCAAGAAGGTGGCATTCGGTACTCAGTGAAGCGCTGTGGGCTTACCGAATGGCCCCCCATGGAGCTACAAAGACCTCTCCTTACGAGTTGGTTTATGGGCATCATGCAATCCTGCCTTGGGAGATACAATCAGATTCAAGGAGAGTAGTGCTGCAAAACGAGTTGAGCTCCAAGAATTACAGTGGCCTAATGATGGATGAGTTAGAAGATTTGCATATGATCCGTCTCGGGGCCCGGAGAACATCGAGAAAAACAAGCCGCGAGTCGCCAAGTACTATAACAAGAAAGTAAAAGTAAGGCAATTCGCGGAAGGTGATCTAGTTTGGAAAGCACTATTGCCGATTGGAACTAAATACGATGAATTCGGCAAATGGTCCCCTAACCGGGAGGGGCCTTTTCGTGTGGTCAGATGCGTTCCCGGTAATGCATACATATTGAAAACTTTGCTAGGAGAAGAATTTTCCGCTGCGATAAATGGAAGATATCTGAAGAAGTATTATCCTAGCATTGAGATCGATCGATGATTACACACATCCGCACAAAAATAGCCGGCGCTCGAGAATGAGGCCGCCTTCGAACAAAATCCATGAACAAGAGAAAATGGCCGGTGCCCGGATGCATTGCCCTTAGCTCAATACTACATTACAACTCGCTTCTTGCGATCACATCTAACAACCCCGATGGTCGTGTCCCCGAGGAGGTGGGAAGCGAGAAGGCGTGGAGAAAGAAGCGAAAGTATGATTCAATCTTTTCTTTACTTCTTCGGCCGTCGCTCCCTCTTCAGTTGTTCCAGGACCACCGTGACGGCAACTTGGAACGCACGAGGATGACCATGATTGGCGGCCTCTACCAAGCTATCCCAGGCCGCCTTCAGGTTGCTGTACCTGTCAGAGACATCTGGAGCAGGAGAATCAAGGTTAGAAGCAAGAAATCCAGATGCAAGCATGAAGGAGTCAGGAGCATTTACCCCCTACTAGTGCTTCCAGAGCCAGGCGACGCTCGCGCTCGGCTTGGCAACGGGCGGACATGTCCCTGAGGCCGTGCTCCAGGTGCCGGACGCGGCGGCGCAGCTGATGGTTGGTCCTCTGTTCAGGCGTGGCATCCTCTGCTTCGAGAGAGGAATCGGAGGAGATGTACTCAGGCACATCTTCGGTCTTGATGACTTCTTCGGGAAGCAAATCAAGGCTGAAAAGGGCGAGAGGAAAACATGAAGCGCAAGATCAAGCGGGAGAACAAGGAGCAGATCAAAAAAGAACTCACTTCCGAATCGTACGCTTCTTTGATGAGCCGCTCTCCTGAGGTTGTTTACCCTTGTCCATGGCGTTGGGGTTTTTTCCTCTAGAGGCGAGGGGGAAGAGATGAGAAATGATGGAGGAGTGTGCGAGTGGATTTGCAGAGCGCCCCGCAGGCTATTTTATTGACCGGAGAGGCGCATTGGGAGTGATGACTGGCCAGTACACACTGTTGGAATACCAAGCGGCAGGGTTTTCTACCAAGTGCAAAGGGTTTTCTCTTGAACAGTGTTTATGGATTGCCGAACTGGGATCCTCTGTGGATTTTGCGCCAAGGGGCAGTTGTTCTCGCGCGTTCGGCTAAAGGTAATTCCCGGATGCATTCAAAGAAAACAAAATTCGCAGATGCAAAATGCAAAGGGAAGTCATCGCAGAACAGGTGCAGAATTCAAAAGTTCTTCATCTATTGCCTATATTTACACATCCCTAGTACAATCTAGTCGAAAAGCCTATTCAACACAGATTGGGGATGGGTAATTTCGTCAATGGCGTCGCCGTGGCCGTCAAGGCGCTCCAGGATGAGCTCGATCTCGTCGATGTCCTCCGGCGCGCCGCCCTGGAAGCCACGCGGCCTGGTGGAATAGTCGACGTCCGTATGCGTCGCCATCGCAGCCAGGCCCAAGGTGGTGCCCAAACGAACGCCATGGACGGCCACCTCGTCGACGCGGCGCTCCACCGCGGCCGGGGCGCTCCGCCGGCGTGTCGCCGCGGGCATTCACCTTCTCGGCCAACCGCTCTACCGGCGCCTTTGGGCCGGTTGAGCTCGGCGTCGCGGGCCGCAAAGAGCAAACGAAAGGATTAGCATCAAAGGCGGGGCTGGATCAAGAATCAATCTCAGAGCCATACCGTCGATGGTCTCCAGCAGCTGTTTGCGCTGGTCCTCCCATTCTAGCTAGGCCACGCCCGCTTTCTTGGAAACGTCCTCCAGCTCGCGACGGGACGCCTCTAGCTCTTCCTTGAAGCGGATGGCGTCTTCTTCCCCGTACAGTACCGGGTAGTGGCCATCAGACTCCGAAGAGTCATCCGGGAGGGGCTGATTGGCCGGCGCACGAGGCGGATTCTACTGAATCAATCTGAAAAAGAGGGATGATCGTCACGGCAAAAGAAGATCAAGAACAGAGGAGAGATTGACGATCATTACCGCCTGCGCGCATTGGCGCTGCTCCCCTCGGCCTCGTCGGAGGCGCGGCGGCGGTTGAGGCGGCGCACCATTGTGGTTTGGGATGTGCACTGTTTGCGAGAGGGCTAAAGATTGGCAAAGATTCGAGAGCTAGAAGGCCTGGTGGAGAGCTAGGGGCACCTATGGTAACATTTATAGGCCTGGCAGGATGAATCGTGGCTTCGAGTCGTGGCTGTGGATCGTGGTGCATATCCCAAGAAAATCGGAAGGTGGAAAGGTTTCCTTGGCCAGCCCGCCGGTGGGTCGCTTGGAGTTCTAGGCTGAGCCGCGTGCAGATTGATTGGTTCGGCTAAAGGAAATCAAAGTGCCATTTGGGAGTTGGCGTTTCACTACCGAATGGGTCGTTCAGCATTACATCTGAAAGTGCGCAAAAGAAAGGAAACAGATCACAAGAAGATATTTCAAGAACGACCAATTCAGTTATACATCAATAAGGACATTCAGGCATTCAGAAGTTTGGCAAGTACACGACGAGCATTGGATGTTATCAAATAGGAATTGTCCAGCAGCTCCTGGCAATCCTTTTGGGCACCGGATAAGTCAGTGAGTTCTGCATCGCATTGCTCTATTTTGGTGATAGCCGATTTTACTTCCGCTTGGGTCTTTGCTATCAATCCAGGAAGTTCGGCTATTTTCTCTTTGTCAATCTCTATCTCCGCTGACAGGCTTCTCAGTTCTGCCTCTAGAGCAGCCTTCCTGGCAACTTTCAGATCATAGGAAGCCTGCAGGTTAGCCAATGCATCCTTATGGCTCTCTGCTTAGGATTGGGCCCCGTTCATAGCATGTTCAGCATCGGTTTTCCTCTTTTCAATGGCCGGACGGGAGCGCAATTTCCTCCAAGCGCGCCTTACGGGTGCATAAAGGGCTTCTAAGCCATAGACAGATGATAGAGAAGCTCTGATGTCTTTAGGAAGTTCTTGACTGATAGATACAAACATCTCTTCGAAGTGGTGGAGATCGTTGAACTGATCCTGAGCATCTTTTTCTAGCCAGGCTGCAATTTCTTTGAGTTTGGGCAACACTTCATCTGGCAGCGGCTGGTATATTTCTTTCATCACCTCGGCAGTTGAATTGCTCTCTGATGGCAGGCTTGATGATAATGGAGCCTGATCCTGAGAAACAACATTGCCGAGTTAAGAATGCTAAACATCGAGGTACCAAAATTAAGCGCAGATGGATACCTCATGGCTGGTTTCTTGAGCAGGGGCGATCACGGGCGAAGGAGATGCTCCGGGCGAGCCGAAACTTCCAAGCCGGGAGGTGCGATGCGGCTATCGCCGGCTCGTGAGTTTCGGGCCGATGAGGAGTCGGATCCGCCTCTCGTTGGGTTGGTTATCTCTCGCTTGACCAACGGTGATGGCACCCTTGGGAAACTTGGTGGCTCCGGTTGAATTGGGAGATTCATCTCTCGGAGAATTTGTTCGCTTCGCAGAAGGTGATGAAGATGAGATCTCCACCGGGATAGGTAATTCAGCCCCTTTGCCGGACTTGCTTCTTTGGACCACCGGAACATTTACAAGTCGCTCTTCTATTATTTCTTCGCAAATGTCAAATGGGAAGGGTAAATGCCGGTGCTCATCCTTAAGAAAGAGCAAGAGAGGTCATACCAGTGGATGGGGCATTGGCGAGTGCGGTTCCGAAAGCCGCTGGGCTCGGTCCGAAATGCACAATGATATGATTCATCAAGAACAGAGTGACTCGGTAATCAAGAAAGTAAAAGGGTTTACCTCAACAAGCACTTTCTTGACGGTCCTTCTCCTTTTAGCACTTGGAGGGGCAATCGGATGCGGAGACCTTGCCTCCCGTCCGCAAACAAGGCTAGAAAGGTCGGGATCCGTGGTAGCATACCCGGCCATTAGTTGATGCGAGTTGTGGATTTGAATCCCGATCTTTGAAATTGGGCCTTCAGCATTGTAAGCAATTGCCCTGGCTCGAGGGGCAGGCACTGTGTTCTGTGGACAAAAAGATGAAGGTCAGGACCATGAATAAAGAGGGAATGTCTGATCTAAGGGCTCATTGTATTACCTCTGAAATTGGCAGAAAGTCAGGTACCAACTCTGCACAGAATACATGAACAGGCTCACTGAAGATATGGTCATGAAATTCTTGCCACCAGGAGTTGAAGGTGGGGTGAGCTATGGTTATAGGCACAAAAGGACATGTGTAGACAGTGGGACTGCACACATAGTTGAAAACTCTGCTGCCCTGCATCAGTTCTTTGATTTCCTCCCTGAGTTTGAGGAATTCATGCAGGAACAATCTTGGGGGCATCTGGCCGCATCCAAGTTGCCTGGCCATTACATTAGGCTGATAGTATTCATAAGTGCTGACATTCAGCCTTCCTCCATTGAACTCGGCCGGCAGTATGCATGGGCGAATTATGATATTGAAGATCTCCAAGAATCTCCCATCTTGATGGCCAGGCTCAAAGGAAAATTCAACAGGGAAGGTCAAAGTGTCGTTGCCTAGATAAGGAAGCCAAAGAGGATTGGGGAAACCTTTGAAGAACAACTCGAAGAGCTGGCTGATGTCCTGCTGGATGGAAACAGTTGAAGCCACTTCTCCGTAGTTTTGGCATCCTCTGGTAGCTTGAGGCTCTCCTTCGGGGTGATTGGACAAAGGGAAGAACCTGGAGTTCAAATCGACGCCGACAATCTGATGCATGTGGAGCCACAACCACATTTGAACAAACCACCAAGGGCCATTGACACATGTTATCCTCTCGACCGGTGTACATTTGGGTAACGATCCGATGAAGCATATGATATACGCCGCCCAAGAAGAATTTTCCCGGAAGGGAGGCGATTGCCACCGGCCCGGATGAATCGCCATTGCGATATGGTTCAAAGTGGGCTCGTTGGCTTTGCCACAGAAAACGAATCTGCACAGCCACATATTCAGAAAGGCTCTGTATTCAACATCGCCAAGGGGATTGTCTTTCATGTGCTTCAAGATATAATTCTTGTAGCCGTTCCCTGGCTTTACCCCTGTCTGGCGAGAAGAGTTTTTGAAGTCCCAGGGCTGGACAGACCCGGTGATGTCAAGGCCAGTGATCATATATACATCGGCCAAGGTTGGAGACATCGGGCCATGCCCAAAAAGGAAGGCGTTGACGCCATTTGACCAGAAGTGGCATGCGGCTATCAGAAGATCTTCATTCTTGGGGGTCTCAGCCACGGATAGCTCCAAGCATTGGGCGATACGGAGAGCATCCAGGTTGGTCAATCCACTCTTATCTGCAAGAATCCTCCGATACCAAGTCTTCCAGCCTGCAATTGGGGGCAAAGGCCAGTTCTTGAACGCATCTTGCCACTGAGGAGGTGGAGACAAAGCTGCCTTGAAGGGGATTCTCTGAGATTCAGCGGCAATAAGATCTCGAGGGTCAGGATTCCCTACAGGACCAAGGTAATAAGACTGCGAATTGGCCTCGATTGGAATCAAAAGAGCGAGAGAAGGCTCTCGGAAGAAAGCGGAAAAGGAAAATCTCAGGTAAAATTGAAAACCTAATGCCGAACAAGGTTTGCGGGGGTGAATTTACCTGAGCAGCTTGGTTCTGAGCCGCCATTGGAGGTTCGAGCTCGGAACGAGGGGATCTAGGGTTGGATCTGGATGAAGATTCCGGCGGATTGCGAAGAACAGGTGTTGACAGATTTGATTCAAGGATTCGTGGCTGGAGTCAATTGTGGAACAAAATTACTTTTATCCCACAATTGAAGGGGCATGTGTTAACACCAAAATTTGGTAAGGAGTCCGACCTCGTGGGTCCGGTTCGAAAAAGAGTCCGTCCGGTGGAAGGAAGGATATTTTCGAGAGATTTTCGGCAAAGAGATCTGCGGTCGGCTATCTGCTCCAGTTCGGCAAAGGAACAGTAGAGCTGATTTTGCGGGATTGGACGGTGACATGGCTCAATCAGGGGAGACGAATGGATGGATAGGCGATCAAGTTTAGTTAGGCAATGAATCCATTCGCAGTTGTATTCAACAGGATATAAATACGACCCCTGAATGTATGTAAAAAAACACAATCATTCTTCAATACACACCGGCCTTACGCCAAACCCTAGAGTCCTTGTCGTGTCGTCGAGTTCTTCGAGAGGGCCAATCGATCCGTCGACCTCCGTGAGTACCGACAACCTTGTATCATGTCTAGTATCATGCGGTGGATTTAGATCTGATGCAAGTAGTCTTGTTACCATGCTTCGTGTCATGCGGTAGATTCAAGCTTGGTTCAAGAGGGTTTCTTGTTAGATCATGAGCCATGCGGTAGGCTAAGATCTGGCTTGAAGCTAGTTATCGGCTCTATTGGATTTTGGCAAGATCCAATAGATTCATTAAGTTATCCCGTGTTATCTTGAGTTTTACTTTATGTTTTAATTCATGTAACACATCTTTGCCCAATCTAGATGGGTTTGGATCGGCTATATCTCTTTTATGATCCTTGTTCAAGCAGGTCTCGTGTTTTGACGCGTGGATCTTGTGCTTTTCGATAGCCGAAACCGAATCGATCTAGGTTGTTACGTGTTGCGGGTTCAAGCTTGCTATGTTCGTATAAATCTTGAAAGAACCGGGTATCATGCGGTAGATGCAGGTTTTTGGGTTGCTTTGGAGCTGGTCACCGGGTGGTTTAGATTTCCAAATAGATTGATAGATTTATTCACGTGGTAATGTTGGTTCCTTCTTCATGGACCCCGAATCGGCTGTTCAGCCGTATTCGGTTATGTTTCTTCACGAGTAGATCACGTGCGTTATTTATGTTTTAAATGATGTATGCTTTTAGCTTTCCATATTTAGATTGTATCATGCGGTGGATAGATCTATTTGTGGAAAGTGGTACGCTTTTTCATGCAAGTTGTATCATGCGGTGGATAGATTTGTTTGATATCGTACCCGACGGATTTTAAAGTAACTAGACATGCGGTAGACTAGTGCTTTGGATCTATGCATGCTTATTTAATACATGATCATGTCCGTGCTTTACTTTATTTATTTAATGCTAATCTTCATGGAGATCGGTCATAACTTTGTACTTGCATCTTTGTTTATACAAAGACCGATCGTTATCATGCTTACGTCATCCATTCGGCAGTGTTCCTTTTCCCTTTATGGTTGCCCGAATGGTCGTGGTTCTTTGACAGATAGCTTTGCATAGCTATGTGTTATCCCAATTGGCTCTTTAGCCGCAAATATGGAACTGTCTGGTACCACCCGGCAAGTTCCAAGCTTTGGTATTTAACTGCTTTATCTTTTGTTAATTTTCAGGAAAAATTGACTGGCACGTCATTTGCTCTCTGCGCGTGTGAAGCCAGCTTTGTTCGGCTTGCTGTGTGATTGGCGTTGAGTGCACTTTTTGCGCCAACAATCGTGAAGTAAACTGTGTGCCTCGATCTGACACTATCTTCTTCGGTACCCCGTGCAAACACACTATCCTTGAATTATACAACTCAGCTAGCTTCACTCCTGTATAAGTCTTCTTCACTGGGATAAAGTGTGCTACCTTGGTTAATCCATCCACAATAACCCATATAGAGTCATACCCATCACGAGTACGAGGTAAGCCCACTATAAAATCCATACCAATTTCATCCCATTTCCACTCAGGTACCTTTAGAGGTTGAAGCAATCCTGCTGGCCTTTGATACTCAGCCTTCACTTTTTGACACACATCAGACAAAGCTACATGAGCTGCTACATCTTTCTTCATTCCATACCACCAGTATTTCTGTTTCAGGTCCTGATACATCTTGGTACTCCCAGGGTGAATAGAGTAAGCTGAATTGTGTGCTTCCTTCAAAATAGCTTCTCATAACTCCTTAAACTCAGGTACACAGATTCTGTTCTTAAACCATACTGTTCCTTGCTCATCTTCTCTGAATTTGGAAACTTTGCCCAACTTAATCAAGTTCCTGTACTCCGCAATCTTGTCATCAGTCAACTGTCCTTTTCTAATATCCTGCTCAAGCGTCGACTCGATTTCTAATGTTAAGGTCTCACTAGGAGATTAAGCAATGACAACCGATAAAACCCAAACTATCCTTTAATTAACTTAACAAATTCTGATTGCATAGTGGCCATCACTCCACCATACAATTCACAATCAAACAAAGATCCAACTCAATCATGTTTGCAACCAGCATTCATTATTACAAGCAATACGTTCACGCAGGAACGATCTAGCGGAAAAGTAAATGGTAAGGGCGAGTATCCTAGGATCCTAGCCAAGATGAGTAGTAGCTTCAGCAGTGTTGTAACGGAGTCTCTTGCGCGGAGGGGAGGCTGTGGTATGATATGGCACAACTTCTTGAGGGATTCGCTGTCCCGCCAGCTGTGCTTCCAGACGTGCAATCTTTACCTGAGCAACCTGCAACTCCTCGTGATACCTGTCCATCTCAGTAGTTGCTCCCTCCAGATCTGTGTTCAAGGCAGCAGTCACACGTGCCAGGATGTCGATGTGATCATCACCTCCAGCTGGCACCACAGTCTCCTCTGTGCCACTCGCACGACGAGGCACATGGCGATACTCTGAGTTGAACAGCCGTGCCCGCTTCACATTGCAGATTGACCAGAGTGCCCTCCTCGCTGCATCCTTCACCGCAGCATCATCTGTGGAGAAATAGGCTGTGCTGTGGTGAGATGAGCGGTACCTCCAGCCATCTGCATCATTCAAGGGCATCCTTATGTAGACTCTGCTGTTGTAGTAGTCTCTCATCCCTGGCTCGCTGAAGTGCTTTGTCACGTAGAGGGGCTTCATGGTATAACCTAGGTACTGTAGAACTTCCCGCAGACGAATGCAAAACTGTCCGTTCTCATCTTCAGTGGAATGTTTGTGATACTCTGCTCCGTGATAGCGAGGGTCTTCATCCTCATCTTCCTTCGGGTTTCCATTAGCATTGTTACCTCCTTCATCATCTCCACTGTCATCACTAGAATCGTCCAGGTCACCACCTTCACCATCAGGCACTAGATCAACATGTGCAGGGGTTGCTTCCTCATTTGCCACAGGCGCTGGTGGAATCACAATGTCCCCATCAGCGTTTGCCTCCAGCACGGGGCCATCGTACAGTTGTGGTTGCTGTTCCAATGGCTCATCCTCCTCCATCTCAACCTCCTCAGGATCTTCCTCTTCTAGTTCCGGCTGGACCTCCTCTATGTTTTCCTCCATCTCAACTTCTGGCTGGAACTCCTCTAGTTGTCAGTGTTTAAACCTCTCGACCTCCATGGGAGGTACCCGCAGCAAGGTAGAAGGTGGGGATCGCCATGATCTGGAACCCGAAGGTACGCGCGAGGACACAAGACACAAGATTTATACAGGTTCGGGTAGCCGGAGTAGCTACCCTACGTCTCGTTTGGAGTAGTATTGCGCCCTGCGCTTGGTGTTGTTCCCCGGAGGGATTGTGGATGATCGGCTAGGTACCCGGCCCTCCTTTATATAGTCTAGGGGGCGGGAACCTTGTCGGTTACAAGGCCGGAGTCCTAGTAGGATTACACAGAGCGAGTCCTAGTAGGAGTACAGGGGAATTCTAGTAGGAGTCCGTCTTCTACTCTTCCTCCTTCCTTGCATGAGTACCCGGGGTGTATGCCCGACAAGCCCCCGAGCACGTTGGAGTCGAGAGTAGTAGTTCGAGTAGTTCTTGAGCGTCCTCGAGTACTTCTTGGAGAAGCCTTTAATAGTACTTGAACTGTCGCGAGGCTGGAAGGTGGTCCAGCTCATTTGTCTTGAAGTCGAGATTTATATGGAAGTGCGGTTGCAAAATCGCACTCCATATGGAGTAGCCCCCGAGCCTTAGGTTGAGTTGCAGACTCTAGCTGAGGGTCAATCTTGATTCCAAATCTTCCGTCTTGAAAATTTTGAATGATGGGTGTAGCATAGCAGCCCCCGAGCCTTGAAATGTTTCGGTAATCAATCCAAGGGTCTTCAGTGTTCGCGAAAGCCATCATCTGAGTACTCTTGTAGCGTTCAGCCCCCGAGCTCGTCGCCAAGAGAGCCGTAGGAGCCACGTCGAGTAGTTGTTGGTGCTGAGCCCCCGAGCTAGAGAGCTAGCGGAGACTACTCGAGTTGTTGTCGAGTAGTGATTTGGTGCGTAGCCCCCGAGTTCGGGAACTAGCCGCGCCGGTGGAGGTACGCGGAGCGTACTGGAAGTCGTCGCCGGAGCTTGACCTGAAAGTAGAGATGCGTACATTATGTAGCATTTTTGTAGAAATTGAATCTACAAATGACAAATACAAATATGAATATAGATGTAAATGTCATGTGTCATGCTCTTGTTTCGGTCGTAAGGCGTCGAGTAGTTAGCCTGATGCGGTTTAGCGCCCAGTCTCTGTGATCGCTGTTTAGCCATAGCCGCTGGGGGCGTGGAGGCATGACAGGAGAGCTGGTTTAAGCGCCCGGTCTTTGAGGAGCCTGTTTAGCCATAGCCGCTGGGGGTGTGGAGGCATGACAGGAGAGCCGAGGCTTTGCGCGGATCAAGGCGTGTGCTACTGGAGCAAGACCATTAAGAGGTAGACGAAAGGTAGTCGGCATGGCGACAAGAGAGAGCGCGATTGCTCGTTGTTCCGCATGGCGGAGAGCAGGATTGCGCAGTGCCTCCTCAGGGTGTAGCCGTTGTGCGCCTCCAGCACTCAGTACACGAAACGTCGTGGCAAGAGCCTCCTAGTTTGGTGCACCAAGCCTGTGGCAGCAATCAACATCCCCAAGGAATAGCTGGCACGGTGTAGCTCTGCTGGCAGGTAGCCGTTGAGAGGCGTAAACGAAGGAGTCTTTGGCGTTGGTTCCTGTATGTGGAGAGCAAGCCAAAGAAAGAATAATTATTGAAATAAGTGACTTAGCTTGATTCGCGGATGAGTGTCGACGAAGCCGTGGCAGTCGATGATGGAGCCGCGATGGTTGGAGCTGAAGTCGACTAGTTGGAGGTAGATCCGACTAGTTGTTGATGTCGCGGGAGCCGTCCTCGACTAGTTTTCCTGTTGAGACTAGTCGAGGTAAGTAGTCGAGGTAGTCGTACGCCCAGAAGACGACGTCGCGGCGGCGTACGGCGTAGTCGATGTATAGCCGCTGCGGCCGAGGGACGAGTACTCGCGGCGCACGGCAAGGTTGACGTAGAGCCCGTGCGGCCGGGTGACGAGTAGTCGCAGTGCACGGTGAAGTTGATGTAGAGCCGGTACGACGTAGTTGACGTAGTCGTAGCTGCGTACGTCTTCCAGGTGCATGGAGCAAAGAACTCGGAGAATCCTTGGTAGCTTGGAATCTTGGCCTGGATGCGTGACAACTGCTGGACTGCTCCACTTTGATTCGGATTTGGACAGTGATGTGTCCATCTTGATCTCCAACCCGACGACTTGGGAACCGAGGCGGAAAAAAAGGAATTGGTGTTGTTTCCGCTTGGTTCATGTGCTTCTCTCGGATACGGCGAGTTGACGTGGAGAACTTCAAACTCGGCGAAATGGAATCCATTTGCGCCGAGTAGATTGATCTGGATTTGGTCCTTCGAATTCGCCTGATGATCGTGACGATGGCCCCACGGTGGCGCCAGCTGTCAGTGTTTAAACCTCTCGACCTCCATGGGAGGTACCCGCGGCAAGGTAGAAGGTGGGGATCGCCATGATCTGGAACCCGAAGGTACGCGCGAGGACACAAGACACAAGATTTATACAGGTTCGGGTAGCCGGAGTAGCTACCCTACGTCCTGTTTGGGGTAGTATTGCGCCCTGCGCTTGGTGTTGTTCCCCGGAGGGATTGTGGATGATCGGCTAGGTACCCGGCCCTCCTTTATATAGTCTAGGGGGCGGGAACCTAGTCGGTTACAAGGCCGGAGTCCTAGTAGGATTACACAGAGCGAGTCCTAGTAGGAGAACAGGGGAATTCTAGTAGCAGTCCGTCTTCTACTCTTCCTCCTTCCTTGCATGAGTACCCGGGGTGTATGCCCGACACTGGTTCCTCGTCAACATCCTCTAGAAGATGGTGAGGAGCCAGCTGTCCAGTGGGAAAGCGCCCACCAGTGCTCTTGCGGGGGGTCATGTCGGTTCTGGCCATCTGTCAAAGCAAAACTGATCTCAGAGTACAGAATAAATCAAAAAGACAGAGTTTAAATGAGAAACAAGATTAAATTAGATTTTTAATGCGTAAATAAGATGATTTGAAGCATGATAGGGTTTTCTATAACATGAATCCTTAATTTCGTCCATTTCTAACTAAGGTTGCTACCTACAGTCATCACGGCTCTGGTACCACTTTGTCACACCCGATTTTACAGGGAAAACCGAATGCATCTCACGTGTGCGCCAGGATCATTTTACACACACATGATAGACAAAAACGTGTGTAATACCATTGTAGTAACAAATCGTTCGAGAGTTAAACCAGTACGATATTCATTATTACATTCAGAGAGGTGGACTCGAAGGTCCAAACACAACGGTAACTAAACGACGAGCAGCTCCATCTTTGACTTCCACAGGCATGATGATTGGGGGATCCGCATGCCCTAGAACTCCTCATAGTCACTCCAGTACTCGTCCTCGCCTCCGACGTTCTCCTCTGAACAGCGGTAAGCAAGGGTGAGCACACTTATGGTTGGTGCTCAGCAAGTGGGGGTAACAATGCAAGGCTATCAAGGACAGGCTATGGTTCACAGCGGTAAGCATTTTATAAGTTGGTTAAGTTTTATTAGCAAGCACCTAATTACTAGGTGTAAATGTATACCAACCCACTTATCATTAAAAGAAACCTCAAACCAAACCCACAACCCACGATTTACATTTATCTTCAAGTTTATTAATCATGTGAGGGTCCAAGCCGCTCATGACCGTGAGCACGGCTAATCGATCAGTTTTACACTCTGCAGAGGTTGTACACTTTACCCACAGTTCGTGTTCCTCATTTTGCCCGGGTTAGCTGGACCAATAAACACTTCCAAGGTGAGTGGCTAGGGGTCCACTACGAAGCCTTTACAAAGGAAAGAAGAGAAACCAATAGCCCACAACAGTTACAGCAGCGGAGCGGACCATAACCCTCCCTAATGGTCAGCACCTTAGCCAAGCCTGCTACCACAAAAGAACCGGGCTATACCCCTTCAACTCCTGCCCCCTATGCCCCTCTCAGAAAAGAGCTATCAGCTAACCCACTCTCCTAATTACTTGGCTAAGCCAGAGCCATGTGGACTGTGGTTGTACTGTTATCTTGGGTGGTTCTCCATGTTACGATTATATTTCAAGTTGTCCTGTCTTAAGCATAAACGTATTACAAAAACAGAACTGAGATATATAACATAAACAAAGCATAACCATACCCATGTAAAGAAAACTAAGCATTCATCTACCCAAGCATTTGTTAAATAGGGTTGATCAAGGTAAAGAGGTAAAATATCTAGTCAAGTCCTTAACTAGGTGTTTGCCCATCAAGTTTATGCATAGCAACAGGAATAGTAAACTTTGTTTAACATGCAGTGACATAGGTTCAAAAAGATAATGCAGGGGGGAAAGCCACTTGCCTTCCTCTACAAACTGGGTAAAATCTTCCTCGAACACAGGCTCTTCCTGATCGCCTCCGATGGGGAGCTCAGACGAAACAGGCACGATATCTACGAGTCAAACATGAACAACAGACAATAAATAAATAGTACACCAAACAGTAACAAAACTGGTAAATTTGCTGTTTAAATGATTCTACTCGTCGGGACGATCATTCCGGTATATAAAACGCTAAAAACGGAGTTAAAACGAGAAAGATATGATTAAAACAAGTTACAGGGACCTATCTGCAAGAAAACTAAGTTTACAGGGCCTTTTATAAAAAAAACCAGGGGCTAAAACACAATTATATATTAAAACAAAGGGGTTTACATCCTAAAAGTGATGAAAAGGACCTCTGTTAAAAGAATCTAGGTTAGACAGGGGCTAAATCATAAAAACCAGGACCTGTTTGTGAGGATTCTTGAAGGTGGAAGGACCGGCATGCAAAACCGTGAAAACCCAGGGACTCTTAATCAAAATCGCTAGAGCGGCACCGTGGATCTTGGATCCAACGGCTGCCGATGCGCGCACGTGTCGTGGACCGCGCCGTGCACCCGGTGGACCGGCCGTTCAAAAAGAAGGGGTATGCGATCTAAACCGTCCACGCGAGATCTAAAGGCCCAGGACGCACGCAAGCGACGGGCGGCGGCGACGTCACCGAAGAGCGGCGGAGTGCGACAGGGGCTCGCCGGCATTGCCCCTGGCGGCGTTCCCGGCCACCATTCTGTCCACGAGCTGGTGCAAAATGAAGCGGGGGCGCTTGCGCACGTGACAGGGGAGTCTATGGGGGCAATTGTGCCTCGCCGGCGGCCAGCACCGGAAGGGGGCGTGCGGCCGCTCCGGCGAGCTCATGAGTGCGCTGCTGTGCACGAAAGGAAGGGGAAACGAGCGGGGATTATTGCTCACAGTTCAAAGGAGAAGCGGGCGAGGTCGAAGGTGAAGAAGATACGACGGCGGCGGAGCTTGGCAATGGCGGCGGGTCGGGCGGCGCTTCGGTGTGGTCGAGGCGCGGCTTCCACAGGCTCTAGGGACGAGAACCTGCGGCAATCCGAGCTTGATGAGCCCCTAGTGAACCCAAAGAGAAGAAAAGAAGGGCGGTGGAGGTTGTCCTTCACCGGCGGCGATGAAATCACGACGGCGGCGGCGGGAACCCGAGGCGGCGATGCTGGGGAATTGGTGCTCGAGCGAGTGCGTTGGTGCGCTGAGAAGGCAAAGGGAGGCATAGGAGTTCGAGCACGAGCTTAAATAGGGCCAGAGGTAGGAAGGCGAGCGGGCTCCGAGCGGTGGCGCTTGCCATTGATGACCGCGGCCATCCCGGCTCAGTGCTTAAGGAAGTAACGGCCCCAATTGATTGAGGGAGGGGTTAATTTCCTTAATTGGCAGGCTTGGTGAAGAGGGAGGGAAGGGAAGAGGCGGGGCGCGACGGGATTCACGCGGCGGCGCCGGGTCGGCTGGCTGCGAGGTGAGGAAGAAGAAAAGAAAGGGGGAAAGGGAGAGACCGACAAGTGGGGCCCAGGCGTCAGTGAGAGCAAAGAAAAAGAAAAAGAGAGAGAGAGCGTGGGCCGGCGCGGGGAAAGGATGGCAGGCTGCTGGGCCGTTTGGGCCGAAAGGTGAGAAGGTAAGGTTTCTTCTTTTTTTCTTTTCTTTTTCAAACTCCTTTTAAAACAACTTTTCTTTTCGAATTCAAATCAAACTCTTTCAAACTTTTTCTCAAAAAATTTATAAACTTTTTAGAAACCACAAAAGCAACCAAAAACCATGCAAGCCAACTGATGATGCACAATCACTTGTTGTCTCTATGTTTTTTAAATTATGTTTAATATTTTAGAGCTCAATTTTAAATGGCAATTTAAACTTTAAATCCTTAGGGCTAATTAATAGTTGCTAGGTAATTTTTAGTGATGGAATTTTAGGGTGTCACAGTCTCTTTCAACCACTTTCCTCCTTTCCACTAAGGGGATCTTTTCCGCGAAGAGGCAAGATCGCATCCCTTAAAAACTTCCCGCTGCTCACCACAATCTTGGGAGCTAGCCGGCGACGCCTAGCCATATAGGAGGCAAACTTCCAAGAGTAACAAACGCTTCAAAGCTTGTAGACGCGAAACCAAAGTGCTCAAGCTATGGAAATGCTCTTGTTAGCTCACTAGATCACTCTTGAGCTCAGTAACTCAACCCAACACAAAGATTATGACTTGAATCCACAAATCTCACAAAGAGAGGGTTGGGGAGAGCCACTAAGGCATGGAGCTAGTTAGAAATGGCTTGGGACCTTAGCAAACTTACTAGAAACAGCAGCCCTCACTTGAAGAAGGATTGGGGTATTTATACCCCTCAAAGGAGAAAACTACATGTTGGTCCTCGGGCGGCACCGGTCAGACTGGTGCCCCACACCGGTCAGACCGGTGTTCGAAAAACTAGCCGCTGGGCTAGCGGCACCGGTCAGACCGGTGCCTCTGACCGGTCCAGACCGGTCAGGCTCGAGATACCCCCAAAACCTCTTTCTAAGAAGCTAGCACTACACCACAAAGATGTAATGACCCAGATTAGGATATGAGGGTTTGTTAACATACTCTAAGGCTAGATCTCACTTAGGTCAAGTAATGAGCACTTTGACTTGGTCAACTAGCTAAGTTACATCCCTCTTGATAGTACGGCATACCTATACTCAAGAATGAACGAAAACACTTTGTTGATCTCCTGAGCTTGGACACTTTCAATCTTGCCATACTTGATCACTATCGGCTTGAGGGCTTTCAACATAGCCTTTGACTTGAGCACGTCCATACTTGAGCTAGTGACTTAGAATCTTTCCATATAGCATAGGAATGCACACTTGGATTCATAAGTCACTCCATATTGCCAATCTTAACAAGTTGATTACTTGCAATGCTTCCCTCGGTTAAGGTTTGAATATGATACTTGAAGACCCCACGAATGCTAGAACTTCACCTTAGCAAAACACTAATGGCGGCTTAGCTACGGCCCCAAAGATTGCTTAGTCCCTCACCCTAGACATCTCCGTTGATCTCTTCATCACTTATCCAATCCACTTTGAGTTCCACTTTGCCTCATACACAATTAACCTTCATTTGAAAATGTGACGCCCCAAGTTTTCAGCCGGATTCTTTAACCCTAATGAAGCGGTCAACCGAGTTGACTTTGGTCAAACGACGGTCAACCTGTGCCATCACTTCGAAAACATCACTAATGACCCCTAATGACCCCTTTTGGTCAACCTTGGTTAAGGTTTGGTCAAACCCTACTAGAAACCCCTTGAACACCCCTTTGTCCCTCTTTGTCAGCCGGTACTTTTGCCACATTGTCTAACTTTCACCTAAACACTTCAAAATCTCCCAATGTAGAAGTTGTCTGTTTTGTAGAGGGACACAACTTTCATGTTGAGTGGCATTTGAGATTTGAAGTTTAAATGGGTCAAAAACTTAAGTCAACGCCCAGGATTACTATTCACCGGCGCCCAGAAATCAGTGATCTTGGCATAGCTTTTGTGCACAACTGGCTGAGAAAAAGGCCCTAGAGCTTTTGGGAAAGTTGTAGAGGGTAGTCTGGTGTACAACTTCGGTATTCAAACCTTGGACCACTTTAGTTGGAAAAATTGGAGAAAATCGCGGTTGAACAGGGCCACTCGAGTTTTGAACTGTGCTGGCTCGCGCCCGCGCACGACGTTGCACGCTGGGCCGCGTCGGCCGCGCCACCGACCGACTGGGCATGAACGCCGGTACCCCGCTGTGACCACCAATCCCAAGGCCTCGCACCGATGTTCGCGCCCAATCCTATGTTGCCACGCGCCACACGCTCACAGGCCGCGCGAAACCGACTTGCGCCGACCGACCAACGGCGTCGCCGCCATACCCCGGCCGCACGCACGCACGTCGCCGCCGCACCACCTCCAATGCCTTGACTCCAGTGGTCTCCGTGCGCGCTAGCCGTGGCCCCCTCCCCAGGCACGAACGAATATTTAAAGGCTGAGGCTTCCCAGCCGCGCGCGTTGCCGCCTGACACCGAGCCGCGCACTGCCGGCATCAATTTCTAGCCGCCGCCCCGGGCTCCTTCTTCCGCCCGCTCCTGGTGTTATCCCACCCTCCTCTCCCCTCTTCTAGGGCACCGTGAAGCTTCCCGCGCCGCCCGTGTGTACTCCCCGGCCAAGAGCTCGCCGGAGGAGTACTCCCCATGGTCACCACCGCCGGTCTCCGTCATACCCCCTCGCTGGAGACGCCCTCGACCCCAAATCCACCACCAATAGCCCCGTGGTGAGCACCCGGTCGTTCTCCCCACTTCCCCGGCCAGTTGCGCCGCCGGCCTCGCTGGAATCCGGCGAGCCGCGCCGCCCCTAACCCCAAGGGACCCAATTGCTTAACTTGTTTTATTCTCAGGGGTCTGTGCGCAAATTTAGGGCATATTTGTGAACCTCTAGATCTTTCCAAGGGCCATCTCGAAAAGTGATTCTTACCCCTTTAAGTGCTGCTAGCTGGATCTTGTTTTGCTCCATGTGACCAGATCTACATTTTCTGCAAAGGATGTATATACTTTTTAGCTTTAGTTTTTGCTTGAAAAATTGAAATGTAAAATACCTAGATCTGTGATTCTGCAAAATCCATACATGATCTTGAGCTGGATATTGGATATGTTGTGAGCACTAGCATGTGTAGGTCCTGTGCCAAAATTTGCACAAACTTACTAAAGAAATCAGTTTATATAAATTATCTTGTGATATTTACAAATCTGCCTAAATGATTTTTGTAGCTTCAAATATAATTTTTTTTGAGCCCAACTTCTGGCTATTGTCTTGTTTTGTTGAAATGCACCTCTGGTGAATTTACCATGATTTTATCACTGCTAGAAATATTATTTCATGATTTATGCTTGTTTTTAATCATAATTGTGTAGATCAAGATATATAAAGGCTATATATGTGTTTTTTTGTTTCCTAGCCTTGTTTTGGACGATAGAAACTGTGAGAGAAAGTCTTGGTTCAGAAGTGCTTTAATTATTTTTATATACATTTATCATGTTTGTGGTAAATAGAAATGCTATATTTAATATATTTCTTTTATTTACTTCAGTAAATGTGCATGTGTGATCAGTGGATTATATTAGACTTATTGATATCAGGGAGAACCACTCTTGGTGTTTTATGATTTATTTTTGTGCATTAATGTGAAGGAGCCTTTGTAGGTTTAATAGTGAAGTTAATTGGAAAATCACAACTCTTAGCTGAGTACTTTGTGTTTGTGTTGAGAAACTTGCTAACGAGTTTATAACCAACCCCTTTCTGTTTTTGTGAGAACTAAATTAAATTACTTTTATATATATGTACACAATCACTATTAAAAAGTCTAGATAATAAAGCAACACATATTGTTCCTTTATAGGAAGACTATGTTGAATGTATTATTATCTAGGTGAATGTGGTCAACCAAGCACCCCCTGGTTGTCATAAATTGTTTTGAAATCAATTAAATCAAATGGTTACTTAAGTCTTGCATTTGCATCCTCCGTGTAGAAGTTCCCGACGGTAGCTACACCCTTGTGCCAGTGGACGAGTACGAGGGCGCAGGAGGAGATGTGCACTATGTCACCGTAGAGCAAGACCCGAGCCAACGTCCGGAAGATTGTTTAACTGCTTGTGCTAACGAAGGCAAGCCCCGGTTTTATCATTAACCTATGTTTTATTTAAATTTATGCAACTACCTTTGTTATTCTATGTGCATTTACGTTCAGGATTTGAATGAAACCCTAGTTGCATGATCCCTAGGTGCCTATATTCTTTTACTAATATGCTAGGTCGTTAGATGCTATGCTCTAAGGACCTGGTAAAAGTCGAGTGATATTCGCACTCGCGAGAATAGTATTTCCTTTTGGAATCACCTCTTTTATAAATGGATTGCTCATGTGGTAAGAGCATGTGATTTGGGCTCCGGTCCAGTGGCTTCGTGGCTAAGCTTTTGAACGTACTAAGCACTTGTCGGGAATGTGACCAGTAAGCCTAGTACCTCAATGAGCACTAGTACAGTACTCAACATCAATGACCAAACGATTTGGTCACGGTACATGCAAATTTGGTCACAGAACACTTTTTTTATGACCAACTTATGACTAAATTGAATTGGTCACAGAAACTCCGTCACATTTGGTCTACCATGACCAATCGGTCATTTTGGTCACAGAAGTGAAACTTTTCCATGACCAACACGTTTTTCGTCATAGAAGTTTATTTCTTCTATGACCATGCCAAATGGTCACAAAATTGGTCACGGAAGGGGATGCCACGTGGCACGGCCCATGGTGGCTGCTGACGTGGCAAGGCACGTGCTGACATGGATATGATGACGTGGCTCTTTGACACAGCACCACGTGTCGCACTATGGTTTGTCCACGTGTCGAGCTCTGAATGGTCCACGTGTCGCGCTCTGGTTGCTCCACGTTTCGCTCTCTGGTTGGTCCACGTGGAAAATGATGACGTCACTCACATGGCAAATGACATAACAACCACATGGCAAATGACATGGCAGTCACGTGGCAGATGATGACGTCAGTCACATGGTTGCTGAGGTGTACATATTTTTCATTCATGGGCCATTAAAAATGTGCTGATTTTAGAAAAAGTGATTGAGTCCTAATTTATTTTAGCAAATAAAAATTATGGGCCAGAATCATTTCAGCCCACCAAAACTTTAAAAGCTACAGATCCCAAAAATTCAATAGCCTCATATTTTATCTTAATTACAACATCAAAATTGGTACAATATCTCAAATAATATAAAAGAGCAATAATAAAAACTTCTGGCTTCTGCTTGTTCCTGGTAGTCTTATTTGAACCAATGAATCTCTCTAATTGCTTGTTCTTTGCTACATTTAGATCTAAGCATCCACTCCAAACTGCAAACATATGAAAATGAAAAGGAGTTTGATTCATTTTAGGAATGCTCAGGACCAATGGTTTAGAAAACACAGGTATATGGACCAAAATTCAGAGTAAAATTGCAAAAGATTAATAATTCAAACACTCATGCATCCTGATGCTCCGAGTGACCAAATACAAAAATGAATATGTTTGACAGCACCATGGCTTTCTGGCAATAGTTTTTTCAGGCAAACAAAGAGCATTTTGTTAATTCAACAAGCACATCAAGGTCTGAAGCAACATACTATGGAGGCAGGCAAGTAAACACGTTCTGGAAGTTTAGTAAGAATGGACAAACTAGCATTCAATTCTAACAACATCCTATGTAGATCCAACACAGTGCATTTTCCATAGCCAACATATTGATTTGGCAGCTCTTGTTTATCTAAAAAGAGGGCTTACTACTTCACACAGCACACTTCGTTTTGTACAGGATCAGAGAACTAGCAATCTACAGATCAAGACATGGATAGACAATGGCAAACTGAGAGGGGAGGCTTACAAATCCGCATGAAGTTGGGGTGCTCGACATCTTTGCTGCTAGCCCTAGGTGAAACATAAACAAAATAGTACAACACTGAAATAGAAATTTCAAGTTATATGGTAACCCAAAGGCTAAAATCATGGCAGATTAAGGGTACAACCTATGGCATGGGGAGGTTCAACCAATCAAGAGGGCAAACAAAGCTACATTTCAGCAACCGGACTACTACCACACAGTCAGTTTGAGCTGCGCAAATTAAGAGGATGCCAGCCCCAACACGGCAGACGCACACAAAATGCTGCGCAAATGAGGTTGCAAGGAGCTGACCTCTCTGAACAAAGTGATCAGCGAACGAGCAGCAATGGAAACAGCTTTCTCATGTGACTTTTTGTATAAAACGAGATCTTGAAGTAGATCCTCGTTCATCATCTGCAGGTTTCCCGGATGAGTTGATGAAGTAAGCAAGACAAGGCAACAAAGATAATAAGTGTGTATATGCTCAGCAGCAGCATGAATGTCAAGAAAAGCTTGGTACGGGAAACGAGTGTGTCATATATATACTTATATCACTAGTCTAGCTTGAATGCATTTATTTCTGTAGGAGTTTCAATGAGCAATTACATAATCCCTGATGTGCTTTTAGTACTAGCAAATTTGACAAAATGTAGAAATCATGCAGAATGAAAATTTAACAGGAATGAATGGCCACTTCCTATCTGTAGAGATGCTAATTAAGCAATACGGTAATGGCTAGAAAGAAGCACAATAGTTTTGGAAAGCAATGTTCTGCCGTTGTTATTTCATCAAGTCAGGCATAATGACCAACGATGATGTTACTAACCTAGTGAAAGGCACCTTGAAGTTTCCAGCTAGTGGGTTGAAGGCAAAGATAGTGGTTGGCGGCGCCTCAATATTTGATCCAATGATCTCAATTTTCATAGGTTTGCCATCAATCTGCACATTGTTGTACCTCTTAATAGCAGCTAGAGCATCAGACCTTCTTGGGAAGACAACCTCTGCAGTTCCCTGTTAAAGTTGAGGCACACATTAACGAGCGCTTGAACCATGGAAAGAAAAGGAAGGGGTGGACGGGGAGATAACGGGCATCAGAAGGAACCTTTGATCTTCCACTCCTGTCATAGTTGATGGAGAAACACTTGATACCACCGACATCAGAAAATAGTTCCTATGAAAAGTAGGATAAGCAATTGAGCATAATGTTTGGTTGGGTACAATGGCGCAGCAGAGCAAAACAAAGAAAAGATTGAACCTCATTCGTTTTGTCTCCTAATAAGCAGCAGTAGGCACTCAATCGATGAATGAGTTTTGTAAGCAGAGATGCATCACTAGATTTAGGGCAGGGGAATTGACCTTGATGTCGTCGTTGGAGACGACATAGTTGAGGTTGGAGATGTTGAGCCTGGTGGGCTCATCGAGTGCGCCCGCCATCGGCGCGGCCTAGAGCCGACCGGCTCCGTATCCAGCATAAGCCATGGGCCGCCGCACCTGCGCCTGTGATTCGGTTAGTAGGAGGAGCAGCAGCAGCACGACAGAAAATCTTGATTTTGGGACAACGGTAGGTGCCCCTAACATGGAAAGGGGAAGCGGTGACTGAGGACGACGGCCTCGACCACCTCCTCGCCAGCGTCCGCGGGCGCGCCGAAGTTGTGGTACTCGCCGGGCGGCGGCGCGAACGGTTGGTGCCGGCCGGCAGGCGTCCGCGCCGTGGCCTCGCCGGTCGCGCTACCGGCCGCCTCCGCCATGGGAGGCCGCGGATCCAGGCTGGGCACGCGCGGAGCCGTGGATCAGAAGGCCGGCGCGCGGTTGGGAGGCAGGCAGGGTTCAAGAGTTGGGATCTGAGACAACTGCGGGGGGTGGGCGAGGGTTTGTTTGCGCGGCGGGAGGGGGAGGAAGGAAAATGAGGGAAAAGTGGTGGGTGTGGAAAAAGCGAGGGAAAAGGATGCAGCTACGCAGTGGGATGGACGGCGCCCGCCCTGCCCTCCTCCATGTGCGGCAGATCTGAGGAGGGAGAGGGAGCGGGCGGGTGGGGGCAACGGGAGGAGGATGAGGGGAGGGAGGGAGTGGGACACAGGTTCTAGGGTTCGGGATCTTTTTATATGAAGCAAACACGATTTCAGCCATTGGATTGATGATCGATGGTCAATAATAGCTGGGCCAGTTGGGTTGAAACGGGCTTAGTTCTGTGTTGAAGCTTAACATTTTTCTTTTTCTTTTCCTTTTTCTTCTTTTTCATTTTATTGCACCATTGTAGAGTAACACATAAAAGTTATTATCTTATAGACAAAACTCATTCTTATATGTAAAATACTATTATTGGATCGACGAACGATGGCTGCACATCGTTGGGCTATTTGGGCCGACATGGGCTTCTCTGTTTATTGTTTTTTTTCTTTTTTATTGCACCATTGTGAAGTAACACTACAAAATAATTATGTCATGTGTACAAATATATTTTTTATATATAACAGTATGGATATAAGTTTTCATCTAGGAGTTTCAATATTTTTCGAGTGGATTTGCTATTTTCTATCATCTAAATGAATTTCTACATGTTTACCGAAAGTAATTCAAAATTGACCTATATGTGCATATAATAAGTTTAAAAAATTCAAAAAAAAAATATATTTAGGCGCCTATGGTCCATTCTAGGCCACATCTAGGAGATTGACGAAAAATTTAATTGGCTTACAGGAAATTTCAAACTTCTACTAGTCACCTTATTATAAAATAATGATAATAATAAATAAAACTTATCAAAAAATTATGTAAATTGGCATAGGATCATTTTATCAATGTACAAGCTTGACAAAAAAGTTTCATAAGATTATGTGAAAATTGGAGTATACATTGTTCATAAACTAGCTAGATCATCACATTGTTTCATACAACTCAACTTAAACTTCAAAGTTTGTACACACTCAAAATACTTTCTTACTCATGGGCGCCTCAAATTTGGATGCAACATTGTGTTGACCATGACATTAGAGAATATTAAGTTATATTAGCAATTATTATGAAAAAACATGTTTTTATATTCTCTTTTTAGTAGGAAAAGATATGTTGTATGAAAAGCAATCAAGAAATAGTAATTAAGATACAAACAAATGGCACTGAGTAAAACATCTTGATTTTAGAAAAAATGAGGAAAAAGAATCAACCGATTTGGAGTTCATATGAGGGAGAAAGAGTAGTTACAATTTTTAATCCGAGGGAAAAAGAGAAATTGGTCCTTCTTCATGAACACGTGACAAACTGTAATGAACTGATCGATTTTTCTTTTTTCCTCGGATTAAAACTTGTAACTAGTCATTCTCCCTCATACGAACTCGAAATGAGGTGATTCTTCTTCCCAAAAATTATTAAAATCATGATTTATCAAGTTATGGTGTTGGATTCAATCATTTCTTCATGCAACAAAACATGAGCAATTCAAATTTTAAAATCCAAGTTTGACTCGGTCAAAACTCAGTCAAAAGAAACACAAAATGAACTCTGATGAATTCTTTTGAACACAAAAGTTTCATAACTTGTAGAGACTAACAAACTTTGTGTAGGTCAAATTTCCACATGAGGAAGTGGTGATATTATGTAGTTCAAATATAACAAGCCACTCACATAGTTTAAGGAACTACGTGAGTGACATGTTATATTTGGACTACATAACACTCAACTTTTTTGAAATGACTTGATATTTTTTGGTAGTCATTTGTAGCTAAAATACGGTCCCTCACAAGAACTTACATTTTTTGGACAATTATTTTAATTTTTATATTTTTTCGTGTTGTGGGAGACAAAATATGGTGAATAATATATTGAAAACTCTATAATTATGCAGCGACCTCCGCATGTATTTGTTTCCTAGGACACAAGGGCATGAGAAATGGTACTAAGAAGGAAAACAATTTGATGTGACTGCTAAGAGTAACATTTTGTCCTTACTATATGTAGGCGTTTTCAATAGAGTTTTTAATTGTGAAAATGCTCATGAGCTATTGTCACACCCTGAAATTTCCAATTTCAGGATGTGAATAGAAAGAATAATTAAATAACGATTTTCTCATAATTTTAAAAAAATTTCCAACATTTATTTTTCTTTACAGGGAATATAGTATAGGAAAAATCCATTGTTTGATTTCATAAATTGAATAAAAAGTTATGTGTGTTGCATTCATGCCGATGCATCTAGTGGATCTTGAGTGCAAAAGTTTTAAAAAATACGTTTAGGAGCTGTCCTAATTTTCCCGAGAAATTTTCGGAACTTTCTGGAACTTACTCTCATTTTCCTTGAGCTATTTCTATTTATTAGAAGGCTCTAAAACATTTTTCATGAGCTCCAAATGTTTTATTTGGATTGTTCATGTCTTAATCTATCTCTAGGAATTTTACTGGAATTTTTGTGATTTTTCGAGTATTTTTCGTGCTCTAAAAACATTTTCTGGTGTTTACTGGAATTGTTTTCGCATTGAAAAATAAATTCGAAAAAAACTATCCTACTGCAACGGGCCGAGCCCGAAGGCCTGACCCGCTCCGGCGCGCCTGCCAAGCCCATCGGGGCCCGGCCGCATGCAGCAGATTCGTCTCACCCCTCACTCGTCAACTGTGACCAAATTTAACAATTCGTCACTGTTGAATTAACTACTATGACCAAATTTTTATATCGTCATAGAAAGAATAATCTTCTATGACCAAATGTTTTTTCGTCACTGCAAAGAGAACTTCTATGACCAAATAGGAAATCTTCACTAGGTAATGGTCATAGATGATAGCATTTGTACTAGTGGAGACGGCACGGGATTTTACTTCTACTACTCTTGATTCGTCTCGTGCTCGGCTTGCAACCGGGAGGAGGGTACATGTGTGAGGCTGGGTGTACTTGGTGGGGCATGCCAGATAGCCTTGTACCCGGGACTGTAGGCTATTATCCCAACCCGAGGATTTTTGGGAACCGTTTGGTCGGTGTCGGCTCTATTGGGGCACCGCTCTGTGTGTTTAGGTTTACCTTGCAAGGGTTATGTATCAATCGATTGTCAGCCTCTCACTGTTATCCGAGACTGCTTAATCAGCTGGCCATGATATCCCTTAATGATGGAACTATGAGAAATCTTTTGCGTGAATTAATTGTATTGTACAATTCTTGATTGTATTAGTTGCTCATGGTAGTAATGGTAATCTCACTAGAATTTGAGCTAAAATATTGAAAGTAAGGATTCATGATCCTAGTTGCTCTTTGGCAAAAAAAACCCACTAGCCAAAAGCCCTACATATCTAGAGGCAACTTTTGTCGGGTAAGTCTTGCTGAGTATTAGTATACTCAGCCTTGCTATAATTGTTGCTTTCAAGTGGAGTTGTTTGGCCTGGTGAGATTCCATCCGGCTGGGAGCTGGAATGGGTGGATGATGACGCCGAGTAATGGCGTCACGGATGGCCTCTTGTGATGTCGTATCTTATCGCTATTAGTACTTCCACTATGTTAATAAAACTCTGAACCATTTACTTTCTTGTCAAAGTACCATGATTTGTAATAATGAACCCTACGGGGAGTTGGTTATTAATTGGTAAGGCACTCTGGACTCTCCTTCGTGGGAGTTTAATGCATACGTTCGATCCTCTCTGTGTTTTCAATTGATTTACCAGGTGTAAACCCAGCAACACTCAACGGGACGATTATTTATTATCGCTTAATGACCAAATGGAGTGGTTTAGGTGATAGTACGGAATTATCTCGGATGTCGTTGTCACAGTTGGCATCAGAGCATCCGTATGCACCGGAGTGATTAGTTTATACTAATCACATGGTTTACAATAAAACTTGCCAAGATTGATTGGATTTTGAAAATTCGTGGATCATTAAGGAATGATCTAGATTGAGAGGCCCTAGAGGGAATTTTGGGTTCTTTAACATGGCTTAAGAATCTATGGTTTATTTTGCTAACTTCCAGCACTTTATTTTATGTCAGACTTACTTTTTTGCACAACCAAACTAGTTGAGCCACGTGTTCAATACGTGTGCTGTTCCGCATCACAGGAATTGCGAGGGTTGATGAAGTGATCCATTCCACGGATCCCATCTTCGCGTCTAGTTGTGAAGTTGCCACGTTTATCATATGTGTGCTTTCCGCATGTCGATCATGCGAGGCAAGGATACACTCCATTCAAACGGCGGGTGTCCGAGGTTGGGCGCTGTCCATGCAGCGGCTTGACGCATGGATACCGTTTCTATAGTGAATGGTAATGTATGTGGACGCTTTCGTGACGTGCTGGCACGAAAGGTTCGTTTTCTGCAGGTACACTAACAACGTTCGTAAGTCGTTGAGTGCCAATCGAGTAGCTCCGACTAGTTATTATAAGGAGAGCCGATTATAACCTTGCCACCGGTACTAACTACCTCTTTTTGGAACCATTTGTGTGAGGTCATTTAAGACGTGTGCATTCATGATTAAAATCTTGTTGAACCTAAAATTGGTCCTTGCTTGCTGGAATAAATTTCTAGAGTAATTGCTTGATCTTAGAAAAGTTTTTCCACTCTTTTGATCTTTGGCAGATTTCTGGCAGAATCTATTGCTGTCTTTTCTCAATTTTTGTAGCCAAATCTGTAAGGAATCTTACTAGGCATCCTTTAGGAAAGTTGTTTTTTATCAAATCCAGCATCTACTGTGAATTTCTCATGATTTTAGGAATTTTCTACACAGGGTTATGCTCAGTTTAGTAAGTCTTTGTCCTGCTGTTTTTCTGGGAGACCTTCCTCAGAAAATGGAATTTTTCGAGCATGTTCCAGTCCAATCTAGATCTACCTTTGAATACCGAAATGATGTGTCATAATCTCCTTGAGTTAATATCAAAATTTGGTAATTTTGGGGTCTTAGGTTCTGAGTTATGAATATTTAATTCACAACCTCTGAACTTACGCCATGATTTTATGCGTACTCGTTTCGAGTTCCGGCATATACTTGCACCTTGTGGGAATGGCTGCCCCAAATGTTATTCACTTGAGGATCAAACGATTCCTTTTGCTCACCAAAATCTTATGGAAAGTTGAAACCTTTAGGAGTGGTCTGTGTGTGCAACATTCTTTTATAGCCGTGAGAATTTATCTTTGTGCACATGTTCGCATCTGGTCCTGACATTTGTCACTTATTCCAGATGACCGCCTCCGGATCCATGACTGTTAATGCGCAGGTGTGGACTCACTTGAACTGCCTCGAGGAGGGTGGTTTTCTTGCTCTTTTGTGGGACACCCTAAAGGACTTTGGGTACGCCACGTATCTAGTGTACTCAGCACGTGAGCTCATGACCACAGGCCAACTACTTCGTTGGGAAGTGAAGGTGAAGATCCCCGTGTGCCTGACACATCCTACTTGGGAAGAGTGGGAGGTGAAGGCACAAGGGTTGAACTTGGCTAACACCGTGCAAAAGGCTGCTTTGGAAGCGCTCACAACTTTTTGGGAGAAGCATGCTGATTTGGTAGCTAGCACTGCAGCCAAGGTGATTCACTTACCTAAGCAACATTCCGGACATGGGATTGAGCGCGAAGCTTTTTTCTTTGCTCAGGACAATCACCACAGTCCTGAACTTGTCACCTCGGCCCGTTTCTCCAAAGCTATGTACGACACATATCAAGTGATGGTTGGAGAAAGCATGTTCTATAGACACCAAGTTTACAGACAACAAGTTAAAGGAAGCTATCACCCAAGAGTTGAAGGAAGCTCGAGCAACGATAGCCCGTCATAAGAAGAAAAGACGCAAGGATAAAGCAACAATACAAGAATTGAGTGAAGTCATTCATGAACAGAATCAACTAGAAGATATAGCAGCTCCACCTCCTAATCCCGAAGAGGAAGAAGATCCCGAGGAGATCCAAGGAGAATCTGGAGTGGAGACTGGACCTGCTTCACCTTAAGTGAACCTAGGATAGAGTGTTAACTAATTGATTTTGGTTACGCTTTCAATAAAATAATGAGTCGTAGGAGAGTTGTTGCCGAATGGATCTTGTAATGACATTGGTTGTGATCAACTTTGGACCATGTGTTGAATATCAAGTTGTGTGAAATGTCGTGGAGATCATGCTCACTGACTTTATCATGTTTGCATATACATACCGAGAGTTATGGTAAATTTTGTGCACCTCGGCCTTCTATGAAAACAGCTAGACAGAACCTCGGTGACGGAAATTTTCGGGCATGATAATGTTGGAAATTGACTCGGAGTTGAATACCAACATTAAAGCATATGAAATCCTACATCCACTGACCAAAAATGAGAATTTTTCGGCATATAAGCAAGGATTTATGAATCTTATGCTTATGACCGCCGTGCTGTCTGAATCCGAAAGTTGCCATGAATGAGTTTTCGTCGTGCATATTCTACTTGTTAATTTATGTGAGAAAGCTTATGAATATGTGTTTAATGAGAACTCAACTTTTCAGATGGTCGGATCGACGCGTAGCACCCCCAACGGTTTTGATGCGTCGGGTAGTGGTGATCTGCCACCGCCACCACCCGTGACGTCGGTGGAGACTTTCATGGCCACCCAAACCGAAGTGTTGCGCCAGATTTTGCAGACACAACAGCAAATCGCCCAACAGATGCAACAGAGGCCCCTAATGGGAGCCAATCATGATGGACCATAGATGGTTACCACCTATTCCCAGTTTATCGGGGTGAAGCCCCCAACTTTCACTAAAGCAGAAGAGCCCCTTGATGCTGACGCATGGGTTAGGGCCATTGAGGCCAAATTCTCTGTATTTGTCCTACCTTGGTCCGAGGAGCACAAGGCTAGCTTTGCAGCCTTGCAGCTTCATGGAGAAGCTTTAATGTGGTGGGAGCATTTTAAGACCATGCAACCTGCTGGACATGAAATTACTTGGACTGAATTCAAGAGAGCTTTCAAGGACCACCACATCCCGAAAGGACTCATGGTTAGCAAGATGAAAGAGTTGCTTTCTCTTAAGCCAGGTGATGACACCGTGAAGTTTAATAGCCTTTGCCAGCATGAAGAACATCACCTGGACACCGATGCCAAAAAGATGGAACGTTTCGGTGATGGTCTTAAGAGTGAATTGTGTGAAAGGCTAAACCTACTAGAGCCCAACAGTTATCACGAGTTAGTGAAGAAAGCTATATCACAAGAGGATGCCATGATGAAGGTACAGAAGGAGAAGAAGAGGCAGAACGACTTTGTTTCAGGAGATGGATCGGGCAAGAAATTTCGTTTCGTGAAGAAGAATGCGCAGGGTTCTTCCCAATCATCCGCATCGGGCTATTGGAGAATGACTCAATCCTCATGTAAGCCTTCGAAAAATTTTCAGTACCGTCAGGCACAGCCACAAGTCTCCAAGCCAAAGGAACTTCCACCCCGCATTTGCTACAATTGTAGGCAACCAGGGCATTATGCCAATGAGTGCCCAAACCCTAGGAAGATCAAGACCGAGCAACAAACTCAGAACCCCGGAGTAGCTAAGGGCAATCGTGACAAGAAGCCCATGATTCAAGTGAAGCAAGGCCAGCTTAACTTCACGGGTAACTTTTCTATCCAAGAGCATGCCTCCTTACTGTTTACTTTTGATGATGGAACTTTTCACCATCCTCACATTTTAGTTGCTTTTAAGAACTAAATTCAGGAATCTTAGTGAACAAATGTAGCAAACATTTGTTTACTAGCCTTCCCTTTTCTTCATAGAAATCTCTCGAACCCCGTGTGGCAACCACTGGATCGCTCCGCTAGTCCCTACCTCGGTCATGGGGATGACCGTTGTGTTCTGTTGAACTATAAAAAAAGAAAAACCCTCCCGCGGTGTTGCCATTGCCAAGTCTCGCCTGCTTTCGAGCTCGACAGTGTCGCCGCTCTTGTTTTCCCCTTCGGCTAGTTTTGGTCAACCCGCCACTAGCCCAGCTCTGCCGTTGCTCCGCCCACTCGCTGAGCAAGTTGTTTAGCTGTCTTCGTCGACAACCTCCTGAAGAAGCCCGGAAGAAGACCGAGAGAAGAACCTCGGCCTACATCGTGGACCATGCCTTAGTTCGTGGAGATGTTCGAGCCCCTCCGCTGGATGCTTGTAGCGATGTACCTCTGCATCGTCGGCGGAATTTGTCTTCTGTTAGTTTTCCATGTACACATACATCGCCCACTTTCTCATGAACTGCGTTAAGGCAGTGAGGAGAGCCCCATGTATCTTTTGCCCTATCTAAAGTCTCGCTATCGAGAAATATAAGTGAGTATATCTTCCACCTTTGTAACCATTATCTTGTTATAAAGTGTTGCTCTAATCTCGTTGTCGAATCTCGGGCCGAGATTCTGTTTAAGGGGGGTAGGCTGTGACGCCCCAGGTTTATAGCCGGGTTCTTTAACCCTAATGAACCTGTCAACCGAGTTGACTTTGGTCAAACGAAGGTCAACCTGGGCCATCACCTCGAAAACATCACCAATGGCCCCTAATGACCCTTTTTGGTCAACCTTGGTCAAGGTTTGGTCAAACCCTACTCAAAACCCCTTGAACACCCCTTTGTCCCTCTTTGTCAGCCGGTACTTTTGCCGTGTTCTCCAACTTTCACATAAACACATCAAAACCTCCCAATGTAAAAGTTGTTTGTTTTGTCGAGGGACACAACTTTCATATTGAGTGGCATTTGAGATTTGAAGTTTAAATGGGTGAAAAACTCAAGTCAATGCCCAGGATTACTATTCACCGGCGCCCAGAAATCAGTGATCTTGGCATAGCTTTTGTGCACAACTGGTTGAGAATAAGACCCTAGAGCTTTTGGGAAAGTTGTAGAGGGTAGTGTGGTGTACAACTTCGGTATTCAAACCTTGGACCACTTTAGTTGGAAAATTTGGAGAAAATCGCGTTTGAATAAGGCCACTCGATTTTTGAACCGCGCCGGTGTTGACGCAAAATCAGCACCCCGCGCCAAGCACACAGCAAGCCGAACGAAGCTGGCTTAAAACACGTGCCAGATCCGAAGCGTGCCAGTCAATTTTCCTGAAACTGACAAAGGATGAAAAGTAGTTAGATACAAACTTGGTACTTGTCGGTTTATACCAGACAGTTCCGTATTTACGACTAAAAGCCAATTAAAATGACATATAGCTACAACAAGCTATCTGTCAACAGTTTAAATACCATTCGGGAGCTTTAAAACATGAAAACAGGATATAGCTGAATGAATGACGTAAGCATGACGAAAGATCGATCTTTGTTGAAATGGCGTTGCTCGCACATGATCATGACCGATTTTCGAGGATAAACAACAGTTAAAACAAATAAGGTAAAAACATGATTGTACATATGAAATAAACAAGCATGCATAGGCCAAAAGCACTAATCTACCGCATGTCTAGGTACTTTTAAACCTGTCGAGCATGATAACAAATAAATTAATCCACCACATGATACAACTTGTTTTAAACCACACCACCAACCACAAAGAGATTAATCGACCGCATGATACAATCTAAATATTGAGGGCTAAAAGCATACGTTATTTAAAACAAGATTTATGACCACGTTTTACTAATGGTAGGATTGCCGAATACGGCTATACAGCCGAATCGGGTTCCATGGAGAAGGAACAAACATTGCCAAAGATGATAAACCTATCATATTGAATTGAAAACTAATCCACCGGATGATTAGCTCTAAAACAACCCAAAAACCTGCATCTACCGCATGATACTCAGTTCTTTCAAGATTCATACAAGATCAACAAGCTTGAACCCGCAACACGTGACAACTTAGATTGATTCTGGTTCGGCTATTGGGGAGCACGTGATCCATGCACCACATTAAGTTAAAGATATGAACATGTAACATAAGGATCACAAAACAAGATAAAGCCGATTCTAATCAATCTAAATTGGGCAAAGGAGTGTTACATGAATTAAACATAAAGTAAAATCCAAAGTAACACATGGTAACTTAATGAATCTATTAGATCTTGCCAAATCTAATAGAGCCGATAACTAGCTCCAAGCTAGATCTTAGCCCACCACATGGGTCATGATCCAACAAGAAACCCTCTTGAACCAAGCTTAAATCCACCACATGATACTAAGCAAGGTAACAAGACTACTTGCATCACGGTCTAAATCCACCGCATGATACTAGACATGATACAAGGTTGTCGGTACTTACGGAGGTCGACGGATCGATGGCTCCTCTGGAAGAACTCGACGACTCGACTAAAGGACTCGATGTTTGGCACGAGGCCGGTTTTGTTGTGTAGATGTTCGATCCCTATTACAGACATCAAGGGTTTATATTTATACCCTTGTCCTAACACGACTCCTGGTCGACTACGAGTACAACATTTGATGTCCAAATTAATGCTCCGACGCCAATGTCCGTCTCGTATACGCCATCAACTCGTTCCTTCCTTACATCGGGCCATGTCACCATGCATTCCCGAAAACTTCCCTTTAAAAGCGCAAACAGTCCTTTTGCCGAATGATAGCGCATTGCCGACCGCAAGCATCCTTTACCAAATCCTCTGAGAAGATTTTTCCTAGCCGAATGGTATTTCGTCACCGAACTCGGCCCACAAGTCAGTCCCTTTCCTGTACCATTTTTTGGTGTTAACGTATGCCCCTTCAATTATGGGATAAAAGTGATTTTATTCCGGAATTGACCATAAATTCCCAACGTCTTTGAGCTAAATCTGTTTAACACCCATTCCTTCTTCTTGCAATCTGTTGGAGTCTCCGCTCAGATCCAATCCCTAGGTCATCAACCTCCAAGCTCAAACCTTCAATGGCGGACCAAAATCAAGTTGTTCAGGTAAATATCATCCCCTTAAGGTTCATTCGGTATTACTTTTTCGATCCCCACCTTAGATTTCCTCCTTTGTCTTTTTCTGATAGGCTCTATCCACTAAGCTTTTGATTCCCATCGAGGATAAATCATCATCCTATTTCCTCGGACCTGTGGGAATCTCCGACCCCCTTGAGTTTATTGAAGCCGAATGCAATAGAATACCCTTTAAATCGGCTTTGTCAAGACCTCATGCGTGGCAAGACGCTTTCAAAAACTGGCCCCTGCCCCCAATTGCACGTTGGAGACACTGGTACAAGAGAATACTTGAAGATAAAAGTGTAAAAAACCAGCAATTGGGACAACCTTCGCATTGCCTAGTGTTTGGACTTATCTCTGGCCGAAACCGCCAAGAATGAAAATCTTCTAATTGCAGCCTGCCATTTCTGGTCAAATGGTGTCAATGCTTTCCTTTTTGGTCATGGACCAATGTCTCTCACTCTGGCCGATGTATATATGATGACTAGCCTTGATGTCACAGGATCGATGTATCCTTACAAGTACAAAAGCTCCATCCGGCAAAGAGGAGTAAAAACAGGATCTCGATATAAACAATATATCCAGAGCCATATGTCTTATGGCCCTCTAACTGATGTTGAATACCGAGCCTTCCTGAACATGTGGCTATGCAGATTTATCTTTTGTGGCAAAGCCAATGAGCCAACCCTGAACCATATTGCAATGGCTGAAGATTTGGCTACTGGTCATCCCATTCCCCTAGGGAAGTATCTTCTAGGAAGTGTATACCATATGCTCCATCAAACCACTCATCTGATGCACTTTTTGCAGAATACAGTGCCTGCCCCTCGAGCTAGGACAATTGCTTACAATACAGCAGGCCCAATTTCTGCTTTGGGATTTAAATCTACAACTCTGGCTCAGCAGATGTCCAGATATGCTACGATGGACCCAGCTCTTATCAGTTCAACTTCTCATAAGAAAAAAGCTCCATCTTTGGTTGCCCCTCCAGCTGCCAAGAAGAAAAGAACCACCAAAAAACTTCTCATTGAGGTAATATCTCTTCCTTCTTGAACACAAGACCATTCTTCATCTGACAAATTTCATCTTGTGTAATTTCAGACCAGAATCCAGCAACCATCAACAACTTCGGAACCTGCCAATGCTCCATCTGTTGGTATGGCCCTTACTACCTTACTTTTTTTAAAGACCATTATTTACATTAGCATTTACCCTTCATTTGTCATTCGCAGAAGAAACATTGGTGAATCAACCTGTGGAGATTTCTTCTCCTCAACATGCTTCAAATCCAAATTCACCAAGGATTCAAACATCTTCCCCTCTAGCAGAAACTTCAGCTTCACCAACGATTCAGTCATCCCCTTCTCAAACAGAACCTCCACTTTCACTAGGGACGAATCCATCTTCACGTCAGCCAGAAACTTCAAATCTACCAGGGACTGCACTAGCTTCCCCTCAGTTAGAAGCTTCAGCTCTACCAGGAACCCCTCAAGCTCCTCTTCAACTGATCAACCAAGAGCTTCTTCTTGAGCCTGAAAAATCCCTTCTCCAACTCAGGAGACCAGAAACGAGGTAAGTGTAAACATCTGCACTTTCATTTTCATTTAATAAATCGTCCCTAATTTGGCAACTCTTCTTTTTCAAAACCAGGCTGCATCATCATCAAGCCCTCCATTTGTTGTGAATGACCCAACTGCTGAAAAGGAGATGAGGCATCTTCAAATCAAGCTCTGTTAGAGGAAAGTCAGGCAAGACTAAAAGAAGTTTTCTCCATGTTGCAAAGGGATATCCAGGATCAAGTTAGAGATGTTGATCGTTTGGAGGAAGTACTCGAATCCATTGATCAAGAACTTCCTGATGAAATCAAAGCTTCCCTGAAGGCCATCTCTCATCTGGACAATCATTATGCAGTGGTGAGGCGAGCTTTAAAGAATCAATCCTCCCGACCAGTCCTTGAGCAAAAGAGAGCCAGAGTTAAGCAATTCGTGATGGAATCACAAGCTCAAATTCAGAGCAACAAGGAATTGTTGACTGCACCGCAGCCTGCACTTGAATTGAAGATTGCCAGAAAAGCTACATTAGAAGCTGAGTTGAAGAATTTGTCAGCTGAAATTGAAGCTGATAGAAAAAAGATAGCCGAACTTCCTGGATTAATAGAGAAAATCCAAAAGGAAAATTCAGTTGCCATGATTGAATCAAACCTGCTCAAGACAAAGCTTTCCGCCCTGTCTAACACTCAAGAAGCTGATCAAAAACTACTGGAGAGTATCAGTAAATTGAATGATTGTACTAAGCAATTTGTAGCCGAATGATTGATCATCTTTGCAGTTTTGTTTATAAACCTCACTTGTCCATTTCCTGTCTCACCTTGTTTGCTATCTTAGACGATCCATTCGGCAACTCTTAGTCAAAAAAGTAATGGATTCGAACAGCAATCCGACGCAACTCAACTGAGCCAGTCAACCGAATATGACTCAGCTAGAATTCCAAACGACCCGACGACAATTCGGTTAAGGAAGTCTCTCCACCTTCCAAATTTCTCGGGATATGCACCACGATCTAGGGCCACGATCTCTTTGCCACCATCATAAATAAAACCGTAGGTGCCCCCAACCTTTCACCCAGTCTTTTGCCTTCAAGCCTTTGCTAGTCCAAACTTCCTTTCTTCAGCACTAGCACACCCAAAAACCTGATGGCAGGTAGCGGCAGCAGGTGCCGTGCCAGTGATGAGGCGGAAGGAAGCCGCGTCGGCTCTCGTCGGAGGCGGTGATCATCAACTTCTCTTACGATTTCTTTCCAGATTTCTCTCTGTTTCTGACGATTCCCTTTGTCTCCTCATGCTCATCCAGTGGAATCCGGCTCCCGCACCGGCTACGAATCCAGCCTTGCCGGACGACTCCTCGGAGTCGTACAACCACTCTTCCTCGCACTACAACGAGCGCGCCGCTCTCCGATTCAAGGCGGAGCGCGACGAAACCCGTCGTGAGCTGGAAGATGTTTCCAAGAAGGCCGGCATCACCGAGCTTGAATGGGAACATCAGCGCAAGCAGCTGTTGGAGACCATTGACGGTAAATTCTTTGATTGACCCTAATCCAATTCAACTTTGAACTAACCATCATTGCCTTGCAACGTTGCAGCCCACGACGCCGAGCTTAACTGGCTGAAAATGTTGGTGAAGCAACTGGCGGACAAGGTGAACGCCACTGAGGACACGCCGGCAGACCGCATTGCTGCGGTGGAAGACCGTGTCGATGAGGTGGCCCTCCATGGCGTCCACCTGGGCACCACCCTGACCTGGCCTCTATGGCGACGCACACCGACGTCGACTACTCCACGCAGCCGCGCGGCTTCCAGGGCGGCGCACCAGAGGACGTCGACGAAATCAAAGTCATCCTGGAGCGCCTCGACGGCCACGGCGACGCCATTGCGATACCATCCATCCCCAGTCTATGCTAAACAGGCTTTTTGATTAGTTTGTACTAGGGATGTTTGGATTTTTGGCAATAAATAATGAATTTTCAACTTCTGTGTTTGTATTGTGACGATTCCCTTCTGCTTGTGGACACGAAATTTACTATTTTTGAACGAATTCGGGAACTTTATCTTAGCTGAACACGCCAAAAACTCCTGTCCCTTGGCACAGAATCCGCAGAAAATCTTCAATTCGGGAACCGTAAACACTGTTCCATGAAAACCCTTCGCATTCGGGAAGAAAACACTGCCGCTTGGTATTCCAATAACGCACGCCAACCAGTCATCACTCCCAATGCGCTCTCACAATCAATAAAATAGCCTCCTCGGTGCCCTGCAAATCCACTCGCATACACTTCCATCACTTCACATCTTCTCCCCTTGCTCCAGAGGAGAAAACCCTGAAGCCATGGCAGACAAGGGAAAACAACCCATCAAGGAGGGCAGCACTCCACCAAAGAAGCGTACCATTCGAGACTGAGTTTTCTGTTAATCCGTTTCTTGCTCTTGTTTGCAATCTCATGGTTTACCCCTCTCTACTTTTTCAGTCTTGACCTGCTTCCTGAAGAAATCTTTGGAACTAAAGAGGTTCCCAAATACATCCTCTCTGATTCCTCCACTGAAGAAGAGAACGCCACGCCGGAATAGAGGATTAACCACCAACTGCGCCGCCGTATTCGGCATCTGGAGCACAACTTGCGGGACATCACCGCCCGCTGCAATGCAGAACGCGAACGCCGCATGAGCTTGCAGGCATTGGTAGGGGGTAAGATCTCCATCTCTATTTGACTCCCATACTTAATCTCAGATCTTCACATTTAACAGCTGTTCCCTTCTTCAGATGTCTCTGACAGATACAGTAACTTGAAGGCTTCATGGGACAGCCTAGTGGAAGCGGCAAGTCATGGCAACCCCCGAAGCTTCCAGGTTGCTGTTACGGTAGTCCTGGAACAGTTGAAGAAGGAGGAGCTAAAGAGGAAAAACAAGGAATCAAAGGAACAAAGCATACTTTCGCTTCTTCCTCCAGGCCTTCTGCTTCCCACCCTCTTGTAATCTTAAGTAGTTGGGTTGTCAAATAAAAGTCTACAAAAACATCCAAAATGTGAAGTATTTTTGTGCTAAGGGCAATACATTCCAGTATTGGCCATCTCCTGTTAGGATTTTTTGTTCTAAAGACGGCTTCTTTCCCGAACGCCGGTTGTTCCTGTGTATCAGATGCCTGTAATCCTTGTGCTTGTAATCAACGATCAACTTCAATACTAGGATAATATTTCTTCAAATATCTACCATTTATAGCAGCAGTAAATTCCTCTCCTAGTAGAGTTTTCAATACGTAAGCATTACCAGGTTTACATCTAACTACCCGAAATGGACCCTCCCAGTTCGGGGACCATTTGCCGAACGCTCTGTACATAGTCCCAATCGGCAGTAACGCTTTCCAAACCAAATATCCTTCTGCAAATTGCTTGACCTTTACTTTCTTGTTGTAATATTTAGCATCTCGCATCTTGTTCTTTTCAATATTTTTCAGGGCCTTAAGACGAATCATATGCAAATCCTCTAACTCGTCCATCATTAAGCCACTGTAATCTTTGGATATTAAATCCTTTTGCAAAACCACCCTCCTTGAATCTGATTGTATTTCCCAAGGCAAAACAGCATGATGCCCATAAACCAACTCATAAGGAGATGTTTTTGTAGCTCCATGAGGAGCCATTCGGTAAGCCCACAAAGCCTCATTGAGCACCGAATGCCACCTCTTAGGATTCTGATCAATCTTCTTTTGTATAATCTTGATCATGATCTTGTTAGAAGCCTCTGCTTGACCATTAGCTTGGGCATAATAAGGAGAAGACTTCAATAATTTAATTCCCATGCTTTCAGCAAACTCTATGAACTCTAAAGATACAAATTGTGCTCCTTGATCAATTGTAATTGTTTGAGGAATCCCAAATTTGTAAATGATGTGTTCTTTAACAAACTCAACCATGTTTTCTGATGTCACTTTCTTCAATGGAATTGCCTCAACCCACTTTGTGAAATAATCTGTTGCCAAAAGCACAAATTTATGCCCCTTGCTAGATGGAGGATTTATTTGGCCAATCAAGTCTATACCCCATCCTCTAAATGGGCATGGCTTGATAATAGGATTCAGAGTTGATGCTGGGACCCTTTGAATATTCCTAAACTTCTGACAATCTTGACAACCTTTGCAATATTCAAAACAATCTTCTAGCATTGTCGGCCAAAAACATCCAGTGTGTAGATAACCCATTTCATTCGATAAGCCGATTGATAAGCTCCACATAGAAGGACGGGAAAAACACTTCTCCACCTTGAGGAACAACGCCGAATCATCTATACATACCATGAAGGTTCGTACGAGGTCTAGCTTGCCACCTAAACATCCATCCCTCTCTCTAGATCACACATGAAGCTCTCAAGCTAGTCCTAGGAAAAACTAGGGAAAATAAGAACGAAAATTGAAAAACAAATGAGCCAGGGTTCAAAGAGTTGGCTGCCATCCAAAAGAGTTGGCTGCCATCTATATATGGAGGCACCCAAAAGACTAAACTACCCTTACCTAATAACTAGGGATACATGCCCCTGAAGGGGGAATTTGGAAGTCATCGGAATTTCTGAAAGACCGATACGGCGAACCAGAGAGGGGGGGAGTGAATGGGAGCCGAGAAAAATTCTTCTCGAAGGAGATGGAAACTCCTACAAGATGAACACGGCTTCCAACACACGTCTCCGACTCACTACCCAAGTTGGCCAAGCCCACGTAGCCACTGGAGTGCCACTGGACCTAGGAACCAACACACACCCTTTCGACCCGAGAACGCAGCGGAACACCAAACCTCGAGTCTATAGACCCACACCAGTCAGACCGGTGAGCACCACCGGTCAGACCGGTCCCTGATGGTGAAACTGAGCAACTTTCACTAAGTGGCTCTACACCGGTCAGACCGGTGAGACACACCTATCAGACCGATCGCAGCCTGAAAGCCCCCAAGGCACCAAACAGGCCAACCGACCACCAAACTGACCCAAACTCGAAACAGCAGCACCACAGGAAAACAGCGAACACACCAAGATGTTCACCCGAGCAAAATCCCACCGAGGGTTGCACCGGTCAGACCGGTCAGGAGCACCGGTTAGACCGGTGTAGCCGGGGCAGCTCGGGATGAACAGCACCCGCGGGTCAACTCCCCCAAATCCAAACCTCGATCTCCCGAATCGCTCCATGGACTTGAACAAGACTTTGGGGATATTAGGAACACCTCATGATGAATCCATAGCCAAGTTTAATCCCACCAAAACTCGTCCAAAAAGGAGGAATCAAAGAAATCCCGCCAAGAGCACTTCCAACCCAAGAACTCAAGAAACCCCAAAATCGAGCACCTTTACTCACGGATTTGGGAGGGGAATCACAGCCCAAAGAACCACGAAGGGTTCCCACAAATTTCCCCCATCAAATCCCCAAGAGGAAGGTCCCGAAAACAACCCAAAGAAATCACCAAGAGAGGGCTCCGAAAATCACCACCAAGAACAACCGGGGGAAAACACATCCAAACCTTGAGGAACCACGACGAATCATCTATACATGAAACAAAGGTTCATACAAGGTCTAGTAAGCCGCCCGATCATCCATTCCTCTCAACAAGATCTCTCCATGAAGCTCTCTTGCTCATTTTCGGGAGAGATCTTGTAGAGAGGGATGGATGATCGGGCGGCTTGCTAGACCTTGTACGAACCTTTGTTTCATGTATAGATGATTCGGCGTGGTTCCTCAAGGTTTGGATGTGTTTTCCCCGGTTGTTCTTGGTGGTGATTTTCGGAGCCCCTCTCCGGTGATTTCTTTGCGGTGTTTTCGGGACTTTTCTCTAGGGGATTTGATGGGGGAAATTTGTGGGAACCCTTCGTGGTTCCTTGGGCTGTGATTCCCCTCCCAAATCCGTGAGAAAAGGTGCTCGATTTTGGGGTTCCTTGAGTTCTTGGGTTGGAAGTGCTCTCGGCGGGATTTCTTCGATTCCTCCTTTTTGGACGAGATTTGGTGGGATTAAACTTGGCTATGGACTCCTCATGAGGTGTTCCTGATATCCCCAAAGTCTTGTTCAAGTCCGTGGAGCGATTTGGGAGATTGAGATTTGTTTTTGGGGGAGTTGACCCGCGGCCGTGTTCTTCCCGATCGTCCGTGCTAAAACCGCCCGACCGGTTTCCCAAACCGGTCGACCGGTTTCGCCCCGTGGGTCGTCGAGAAAGATCTTTGAACAAGGAAGTCTTTGCTGCTCCATGGCTTCGTTTGTTCGGATGTGGAAAGGCGTTTGAAGTGTGTGGGGTCTTTGGGGAGTTTCCCGGACAGAATCGGTCCGACCGGTTTGCCTAACCGTCCGATCGGTTTCCCCCCCTCGCGTGAGGCTAAGTCCAACGAAGCGGTCCGACCGGTTTCGAAACCGGCCCGACCGGTTTGTCTTTGTCGCCAGCCTTGTCATGTGTTTTTCCGCTGCGTGTGTGTTGAGGCTGTTGTTTGGGTCTTGTTCCTAGGTTCAGTAGCACTCCAGTGGCTACGTGAACTTGGCAAGAGAAGCTTGAGGAGGTGCACGAGTGAATTTGGGTTCATAGGCCGAATCCTTGAATAGAATTTTTATCGGCTCCCATTCACTCCCCCCCCTCTCTGGTTCGCCGTTTCGGTCCTTCAAGTGGTATCAGAGCCGGTTCGGGTCTTTGTTGACTCTAACCAGTCTAAGATCCAAGGATGGCGTACCGGAACGGGGGTTCGGGTCCTCCACACTTCGATGGCAAGAACTACCGGATGTGGAGCAAGCGGATGGGTGCGTTCCTCCGCGGAAAGGGTCACCGTTTTGGGATGTCACGGTGGACACAGGCTATGTCCAGCCGATGGATTTCCTTGCTCCAGGGTCGAGGGACAGATTCGACGCCAACAATAAGGCGGTCGACTACTTATTTCGTGCTTTGTGTCAGCCTGAGTTCGATCGGGTGCACACCGAGCACTTGGCTTGTAGGATTTGGGCGGTGTTGAAGGAGGCTCATGTTGGGAACGCCCAGGTTCAGGCACGGATGTATGCGACCTACCGGAGAGAGTATGAGAACTTCACTCATCTCCCCGATGAGTCCATCGATGCCTTGTTTCAGAGGTTCACGGTGGTGGTGAACAACATGAGGGCCAATGTGGACGTGCTCCCGTACGATGATCATGATAGAGCGGTCAAGCTCTTACACTCTTTGGATCGTACGATATGGGGCGGAAAGTTTGAGGCCATAGTCGAGTCGGAGAGGTATGATACTCTGACGGTGAACGAGCTGTTCTCGAAGCTCAAGTCGGCTGAGGTGGATAGGGGCATGACTGCCAAGCTCGAGGGACCGACTGACTCCCATAGTCTTGCCCTCGTTGGTGGTTCCAAAGGAAAGACTAACTCTAACCCATCCACCAGGATGTTCTCGTTTTCCTCTTTGATGTCTATGCTAGATGAGGAGTTTTATGACCTTGGAGAGGACGAGCTGGCGTTGTTGACGAGGCGGTTCGAGAGACTGCACGAGAACCGCGTGAACATGAGGAGGAACACGAGGACCTGCTTCCAGTGCGGCAAGCCAGGACACTTCGTCGCCGACTGCCCGGAGAAGGCTGAGAACAAGGACAGCTACAAGCACAAGCCAAGGATGAACGATGGCAAGTACCGTTCGAGGCGCGACCACAAGAGCAAGCACAAGAACAAGTACAAGGACGAGTGACGATCGAAGAAGAAGGAGGGCCGAGGCAAGGCCCGAGCGATGGTTGGAGCGAGCGACGTCGACTCCAGTTCCGCGTACTCCACCTCAAGCTCGAGCAGCAGTGAAGACGAGGGAGATCGCTGCAAGAACAAGAAGTCGTCCAAGAACCTGAGCGGGCTAAGCTGCTTCGCGAGAGATGGCTTCTGCACCATGGCGCTGAGCTCCGGCAGCAAGAAGAGCACACAGAGCGACTCGGACTCTGAGTCCGACGACGAGGTGCGTGATGAACTTCCCTTCTTGCGCCGGAGAATGAGAGGCTTGGCTCTTTGCTTGATAACCGTGATGACATGCTTAGAGAGGCCAAGAAAATGAGGAAAGAGCTTAGGGCTTCACTCGAGGATGCTAGGACTAGAGTGGGTCGAGCTAGAGACACGGGTGCTTGATAGCAAGCTTGAGATTGATTCGCTTAAGGCTAGCCCCGTTGTTTCGGATGATAATGATTGTGCTTTGATTGCTCCATATTCCTTGCCGATCTTGCTTTGTTTAAGGAGAAGCATGCCTCCAAGTGTGAGGAACTAGATGTGCTTAGGGTTGAAGTGGCCGAGCTTAAGTCTAGACCTCGCTTTGCTAGGTGCTTGCACTTCTTGCCCTGTTTTGCATGCTAAGATTGATGAGATGCATGCTTACACTAGTTCGCTCGAGGCTAAATTGAAGGAACCCATGCCTACATCTTGCTCTACCTGTGAAATGCAAGCATTGAAAAATTTGGAGCTTGCACATTATGTTGATCGTTTGCAGGATGAGAATGATGACTTGAGGAAGTTGATGGGTTGGTTGTCCGGTCATGAGCCTCAGTTGAGGATGATGATCGAGGCCTTTAAGAGGCAAGATGGTGAGGGGCTTGGGGCAAACAAGGTTGGTGAAGGAAGTGGAGAGAATATCCCGGAGCCACCAAAAACCCACCACAACAATGATTTCGCTCCAAAACCCAACCATCTTAGGAACCGACTAGACACAACCCCAGCTCCACCTATATTTCCTACACCCACAAATGATCTCCGAAGGCCTATCAAGTTTGTGAGCACTTCCGGGAAAGTGTTCTTTGGGAAGGAGAGTGAGCAGGCTAGCGGTGAGAAACCGGTGGAGGATTCGAGTGCAGAGAAACCGAGTGAGCAGCCACATCCCAAGCCTAAGCCTAAGCTTGTGAGGTTCCATTGTGGCTATTGTGGGAGAGATGGCCATAAGGAGGAGTTTTGCTTCAAGAGGAAGCGAGAGGAGAGAATGGCGAAGGAGTGGGCTAACGGGGACAAGTATCACCCCTCCAGTGGTGTACTTAAGTCTCGTGTGCAGATGCCCAGGGCCAAGGCGAGTGTGAGGATAGTTCCGGCTTGGGGTGATCGAAAGAGTGCATGAGGTGCTATTGGAGAAGTGAAACCGGTCAGACCGGTTTTGGAACCGGTCAGACCGCTTTGGGGTCTGCGGAATGACAAGCTTGGTTTCCGTGCTCGTACAGGTGCGAGGGTTGTTTCTGGAGGTCGTGGTTCTGGTGGATGGGCTGGAGAGTTTGCAGGTGGTCAGGTTGCTAGGCGTTCTCCCCCTCGAGTTCACTATGGGGATGGGAGGAGTCGTAGCTTTTAGAAGGAGAGGAGGGACGGTCCACGAGTTCTCTTTCGTGGTTTTGGTCCTCCTCCAGGCAGAGAGGGGTGGTTCCCTCAGGGTGGTTACCGTGGTGGTGTTCGTGGAGGTAGCTTTGGTAGGAGAGATGCTTTGGTTGGTGCTAACCCCACTTTCGAGCAAATGGCTCGGCACTGGTTTTCCTCTTTTGGTGCTAACCCCAGTGCTGAGTCGTTTGTTCGCTCACGTGCTTATCTTTGAATTTCAGATGGGAGACTTGAAGAACATTTGGTTGATTGACTCCGGTTGCTCGAGGCATATGACCGGAGACAGGGGGTGGTTCTCAAGTCTTGTCCCGGTGGTGACGAAGAGGCACATCACCTTTGGAGACAATGGGCGTGGGCGTGTGCTTTTAGAAGGTGAGATAAAAGTGAGTGACAAGATCACTCTGAGGCGTGTTGCTCTTGTTCAATCGCTGGGGTACAATTTGCTTTCTGTGTCCCAGTTGTTGGATGAGAGCTTTGAGGTGTTGTTTCGACCTGGTGGTTCTCGGATTGTGGACTCTCGAGGGGACCTTGTCTGTATGGTCGTTCCCGAGGGTTAGGTGTTTCGTGCTGATTTTTCTCAGACTTCGGGTGTGGAACGTTGTTTCTTGGCTGGTTCTTCTAGTGAGTTGTGGAAGTGGCATAGGAAGTTGGGTCACTTGAGCTTTGACCTTTTGTCTCGCTTGAGTAAACTCAATTTGGTCCGAGGATTGCCGCGGTTGAGGCTTGAGAAAGAGTTGGTTTGTGCTCCGTGTAGGCATGCCAAGATGGTGGCCTCTTCTCACCCGCCTCTCACCGATGTGATGACTGAGCGTCCATGCGAGCTGCTCCATATGGACCTTGTTGGCTCAGCTTGTGTGCGATCTACGGGTGGGAAGTGGTATGTCCTTGTTGTGGTGGACGACTATTCTCGGTATGCGTGGGTGTTCTTTCTTGAGGAGAAGGGGGAGACGTTTGGTTTTGTTCGAGATCTAGTCTTGAGGTTGAGGAACGAGAGGCATGGAGATGCCATACGAGCTATCCGCAGTGATAATGGCTCGGAATTCAGGAACTCTCGTTTTGAAATCTTTTGCCATGACTTGGGTCTTGAGCACCAGTTTTCGAGTCCGTATACGCCTCCCCAGAATGGTGTTGTGGAAAGGAAGAACAGGACCTTGTGCGAGATGGCTCGGACGATGCTTGATGAGCATAGGACTCCGAGGAGGTATTGGGCTGAGTCGGTGAATACCGCGTGCTATGTGTCGAACAGGATATACCTCAGAGTGCACAAGAAAAAGACATGCTATGAGTTGATGCATGGTCGCACACCCAAGGTGAGTCACTTTCATGTCTTTGGTTGCAAGTGTTTCATTCTGAAGAAGGGCAGGAAGTTGGATAAGTTTGAGGCTAGGTCTGTCGATGGCATTTTCTTTGGTTATGCATCTCATTCTAGAGCATATCGTGTGCTCAATCTTGAAACTAACCAAATCGTGGAGACTTGCGAGGTAACCTTCGACGAGACGAGCCACGTAGTCGCCTTGTCTTTCAGTGTGCAGGTGATGATGAGCTTGGCGAGGAGATCTTTCAGGAGGAGGAGCATGAATATGGTGATGATGAAGATGGCGGTGCGGTGCCCCCGGCTGAACATGTACCCACTACTTCGACTACGATGATGGATGGACCCTCTGCTACACCTACGACGACAAATCAAGAACAAGGAGAAGCTGATGTTGAGGGGGAGGTAGCTTCGAGGCGAGAACCTCGCCGGTGAGTTCAAGTGGATCACCCAGCTTCGAGGATCATCGACGACATGAATGAACGCACTACACGGTCGAGGGTTCGAAACAATTCCCATTTTGCTCATGCTGCGTTTGTTGCTTCTTTCGAGCCCAAAGACATTGGACACGCACTATCTGATCAGAATTGGGTTAATTTGATGCATGAGGAGTTGGAGAACTTTGAGAGAAATCAGGTGTGGGAGTTGGTTGACCCTCCCCCAGGGTGTAAGCCGATTGGTACAAAGTGGGTGTGGAAAAACAAAGAGGGAGAGAAGGGTGAGGTTGTGAGGAACAAGTCGAGACTTGTCGCTCAGGGCTTCAGTCAAAAGGAGGGGATTGACTACGAGGAGACCTTTGCTCCCGTAGCCCGTTTGGAGGCGATTAGGATCCTTCTAGCCTTTTCCGTGGCTAAAGGGTTCAAGTTGCACCAAATGGATGTTAAGAGTGCTTTTCTAAATGGAGTGTTGGAGGAAGAAGTGTATGTGAGACAACCTCCGGGGTTTGAGAGTGAGAAGTACCCCCACCGGGTGTACAAGTTGAGGAAGGCGCTGTATGGGTTGAAGCAGGCGCCGAGAGCTTGGTATGGCAGGTTGAGGGGGTTCTTGTTTGAGAGAGGTTTTGAGATTGGGAAGGTCGATCAGACCTTGTTTTTGCTGAGGCAGGGCAGAGATATCCTGATTGTGCAGGTGTACGTGGATGATATTGTCTTTGGTGGCTCGTCTAACTCTCTTGTTGCAAGGTTTGCGAGATGATATGAGCAGGGAATTTGAGATGAGCATGATGGGTGAGTTGCGAGTTCTTCCTCGGGCTACAAATCAAGCAATCAAAGGAAGGAACATTTGTGCACCGAGGCTAAGTACACCAAGGACATTGTGAGGAAGTTCAAGATGGAGGACTCCAAGGCTATGACGACGCCGATGAGTACGACTACGGCTCTTGATGCGGACGAGGAAGGTGAACACGTGGACCGGAAGGAGTACCGGAGCATGATCGGGTCACTCCTCTACTTGACGGCGACGAGGCCGGACATACGCTTCTCGGTGTGTCTGTGCGCTCGTTTTCAAGCGTCTCCGAGGACTTCGCATCGGCAAGCAGTGAAGAGAATTTTCAGGTACTTGCGTCACACTCCCGACTTCGGCCTTTGGTACTCCGCATCCTCTTCTTTGGCACTTCATGGCTTTTCAGACGCGGATTTTGCCGGGTGTCGGTTGGATAGGAAGTCCACTTCTGGGACTTGCCAGTTTTTGGGTTCTTCTTTGGTGTCTTGGTCTTCCCGCAAGCAGTCGAGTGTTGCTCAATCCACGACCGAAGCCGAGTATGTTTCCGCTGCTAGTTGTTGCTCTCAGCTCCTTTGGATCATCTACACCATGAGTGACTTTGGTGAGGAGTATACCCATGTCCCACTTCAATGTGATAGCACCAGTGCCATAAGCGTTGCAAAGAACCCAGTGCTCCATTCCAAAACCAAACACATAGAAGTGAGGTATCATTTCCTGAGAGACAACGTAGAGAAAGGGAAGATAGCTTTGATCCATGTACCCAAACATGACCAACTAGCCGATATTTTCACCAAACCCCTAGATCAAGCAACTTTCACTCGTTTGTGGGGGGAACTTGGTGTGTGCTTGATTTCTTGAGTTGGGTGTGTGGGAGCTCCTTTGTAGCATATGTATAGCTTTCCTTTGTGCATTTCTTGCATTTGGCATTGCATATGTAACATGATGTATAGGCATCCTTGTATCTTAGATTGCATGCATTTTGTATCATATGCATTGATAGGAAAAGCTTCTCCTATATACTTTGTTCACCATGGGTTGCTATATATGTTCTTGTGAGCTTGTTTGATATGCTATGGTTAGTTTGGCTTAGCTCTTGATGATCTTGTTGAATGATCCATGGTTGATGGCTAATTTTTGAAAAAAGTCACATACATGCTCTCTCATGTGTAAATGCCTATATATGATCTTGACATGTTTTAGTGGCTTTGCTATGCTTACTTTGTGGTTGGATAGCTAGTTTATTGATCATATGGGGCCAAATGCTCACTTGCCATCATGAATGTTTAGCCCTCTTGCTTAATCTTGTGGAGGGGCATAAGTTCCTTTTTGTCGCAAAGACATTTCATGTACCAATCATAAATCTGAAAATGAAATGAAAAATGCTTGGAAAATATGTTCCCATGTCATATGTGCTGAAATTAATTTCCTTTGGGTGCTAAACCGTTGCATGTTGCCTACCAATGAGAAGTCTCATACATAGAAGTAGGCACATGGCTCGGTGGCTTTGACATGACATGAGGTGCTTTTCGGTGTTTATGATGGTCTTATGATTAGAATGGCTGTCCTAGCATGAAGTTTGTGTGGCCTTCCCATTTTGGCATGTTTTGCTCATGTTTAGGTTTTTGCGTGTGAGAGAGTAACTTTTCGCAAAATTACTCAAATCCTTGTTAGTCTTGTCCAATGGTCGTGAAACTTGGTGATCATGTAGTTGAGGTCCATACAAACCTGTAGAGTATCTAACTTGCTCATTTGGACATGTGTAGCATCTTGAGAAGCTCTAGATTGCTTTTGTGCCTTGATTCATGCATTGGCAACAAGGGGGAGAAAGGAAGGTGGAGAAAAGTTGCTTTGTACCCCTGGAACCTATCCCAAGTGTCAAGGGGGAGTTTGTGCATTTCCTTTGCATTTTTGGCTTTTGGGGGTATGGTCTGCTTTGTGAAATCGGCCTGACCGGTTGTGGAAACCGGTCTGACCAGTTTTGGTGGAACCGGCCTGACCGGTTATGGGAACCGGTCGGACCGGTTTGTGCCCTGAGTTGGCACTTGATCAGGGGGAGCTTGCATTTGTGCATGGGGAGCTCTTGTGTGCTTTGGTGGTTTGTGCTCTTTGCTAGAGCATGGTTTTTGTCTCGGATGTGTCGAGCCGTTGCCCTTGCCTAAGGGGTCCGAGACTTGTCTTCTTCAAGTGATCTCGTCTTTTGCCTTTCTCGGCTTTCGATTGCTTGTTGGAGTTTTTCTTTTTGTTTCTTTTCTGTTTTCCTTTTCTCTTTACTTATCATGTGTGTGTTGTCAATGCACTCATCAAGGGGGAGATTGAGGACCATGTGTGGTTCGAGGACCGGTGGATGGTCGCTTCCTTGTGTGATGAGTGATTAACAACGTTGTGTGGACTGATTCTCGGCTAAGTATTGCAGGTGCAGGTTGCGGCTTGACTCGTGTTGGTGCAGGTGAAGAACAAGCGCGAAAGGTCGTTGCTGGTGAGGCATCCAGGTGTGGAGAAGACAAGTAGGCTTTGTTCGAGGGACCCGGTGGCCAGCGGGGTCGAGTGCGGGCCGCATGGTGGCAAGAACAGCAAGATGAAGTCGGTGGACGGTTTCTTGGTTGAGCCACAAAACCAAGGTTGAGCCGGGACTTCATGGGAGCCAAGTCATGAGTGGTGATGGGCAGAGGCTGCATCAAGTTCGCGGGGTTTGCGGTGGTTCACCAGAAAATCACCGGGTTACTCGGCTGAGCCACAAAGCCGAGGCCGAAGACCGGGCGTGGCTGTCTGGCCAAAACCGGCCTGACCGGTTTGGAGAACCGGTCTGACCGGTTTGGGGTCGCGGGCGCCGGAAGCTTCGAGGCGGAGGACACGCGTCGGGATCGCAAGGCTTGCGTTGAGGCTACGCAGGGTGCGGTCGCTGGGCATACGTCCGATGGTGAATACATCAAGAATTCCGAATCCGCCCTTGAGGGGCTTGTATCCCTAGTTAGTAGAGAAGGGCATTTTAGACTTTCGGTTGCCTCCATATAACCCAAGAGGTGAGAGGATGGCAGCCAACTCTTGGAACCCTAGCTCATTAGTTTTCCTATTTTCCACCTATTTTCCGTAGGTTTTCTCTAGGACTAGCAAGAAAGCTTCACGGAGAGATCTTGTAGAGAGGGATGGATGATCGGGCGGCTTGCTAGACCTTGTACGAACCTTTGTTTCATGTATAGATGATTCGGCGTGGTTCCTCAAGGTTTGGATGTGTTTTCCCCGGTTGTTCTTGGTGGTGATTTTCGGAGCCCTCTCCCGGTGATTTCTTTGCGGTGTTTTCGGGACTTTTCTCTTGGGGATTTGATGGGGGAAATTTGTGGGAACCCTTCGTGGTTCTTTGGGCTGTGATTCCCCTCCCAAATTCGTGAGAAAAGGTGCTCGATTTTGGGGTTCCTTGAGTTTTGGGTTGCAAGTGCTCTCGGCGGGATTTCTTCGATTCCTCCTTTTTGGACGAGATTTGGTGGGATTAAACTTGGCTATGGACTCCTCATGAGGTGTTCCTGATATCCCCAAAGTCTTGTTCAAGTCCGTGGAGCGATTTGGGAGATTGAGATTTGTTTTTGGGGGAGTTGACCCGCGGGCTGTGTTCTTCCCGATCGTCCGAGCTAAAACCGGCCCCGACCGGTTTCCCAAACCGGTCGGCCGAGTTTCGCCTCGTGGGCTGTCGAGAAAGATCTTTGAACAAGGAAGTCTTTGCTGCTCCATGGCTTTGTTTGTTCAGATGTGGAAAGGCGTTTGAAGTGTGTGGGGTCTTTGGGGAGTTTACGGGACGGAATCGGTCCGATCGGTTTGCCTAACCGGTCCGCAGGTTCCCCTCCGTGTGAGGCTAAGTCCAACGAAGCGGTCGACCGGTTTCGAAACCGGCCCGACGCGGTTTGTCTTGTCGACGACCTTGTCGTGTGTGTTTCCGCTGCGTGTGTGTTGAGGCTGTTGTTTGGGTCTTATTCCTAGGTTCAGTAGCACTCCAGTGACTACGTGAACTTGGCAAGAGAAGCTTGCGGAGGTGCACGAGTGAATTTGGGTTCATAGGCCGAATTCTTGAATAGAATTTTTATCGGCTCCCATTCACTCCCCCCTCTCTGGTTCGCCGTTTCGGTCCTTCAGTTTTTGAATTGTCGTCATAGGTGTAGTAGAGGGTCCATCCATCATAGTAGTCGAAGTAGTGGGTACATGTTCAGCCGGGGGCACCACACCGCCATCTTCATCATCACCATGTTCATGCTCCTCCTCCTGAAAGGTCTCCTCGCCAAGCTCATCATCACCTGCACACTCAAAGACAAGCTGACTACGTGGCTCTGTCTCGTCGAAGGTGAAGGACCGAAACGGCGAACCAGAGAGGGGGGGGGGAGTGAATGGGAGCCGATAAAAATTCTATTCAAGAATTCGGCCTATGAACCCAAATTCATTCGTGCAGCTCCGCAAGCTTCTCTTGCCAAGTTCACGTAGCCACTGGAGTGCTACTGAACCTAGGAGCAAGACCCAACCAACAACCTCAACACACACGCAGCGGAACCACACACAACACGGCTGCTGGCAGCCCAAACCGGTCAGGCCGGTTTCTGAAACCGGTCAGACCCCTTCTATTGGACTTACCCTCACGCAGGCAGGGGAAACCGGTCAGACCGGTTAGGCAAACCGAACAGACCGATTCTGTCCAGAAACTCCCCAAAGACCCTAAACACCTCAAAAGCCTTTCCACATCTGAACAAACGAAGCCATGGAGCAGCAAAGACTTCCTTGCTCAAAGAACTTTCTCGACAGCCCACAGGGCAAAACCGGTCAGACCGGTTTGGGAAACCGGTCAGGCCAGTTTTAGCCTGGACAGTCGGGAAGAACACAGCCCGCGGGTCAACTCCCCAAAACGAAACCTCGATCTCCCGAATCGTTCCATGGACTTGAACAAGACTTTGGGGATATTAGGAACACGTCATGAGGAGTCCATAACCAAGTTTAATCCCACCAAAACTCGTCCAAAAGGTAGGAATCAAGGAAATCCCGCCAAGAGCACTTCCAACCCAAGAACTCAAGAAACCCCAAAATCGAGCACCTTTACTCAGGAATTTAGGAGGGGAATCACAGCCCAAAGAACCACGAAAGGTTCCCACAAATTTCCCCCATCAAATCCCCAAGAGAAACGTCCCGAAAACAACCCAAAGAAATCACCAAGAGAGGGATCCGAAAATCACCACCAAGAACAACAGGGAAAAACACATCCAAACCTTGAGGAACCACGCCGAATCATCTATACGTGAAACAAAGGTTCATACAAGGTCTAGCAAGCCGCCCGATCATCCATCTCTCTCAACAAGATCTCACCATGAAGCTCTCTTATTAGTCCTATGGAAAACCTAAGGAAAATAGGAAGGAAAATGGGAAAACAAATGAGCTAGGGTTCCAAGAGTTGGCTGCCATCCTCTCACCTCTTGGGTTATATGGAGGCAACCGAATGTATAAAATGCCCTTTCCTAATAACTAGGGATACAAGCCCTCAAGGGTGTATTTGCAAGTCTTAATGTCTTCACCATCGGACGGATGCCCGGCGACCGCACCCTGCGTAGCCTCAACGCAAGCCTTGCGATCCCGACGCGTGTCCTCCGCCTCGAAGCTTCCAGCGCCTTGCGACCCCAAACCGGTCAGACCGGTTCTCCAAACCGGTCAGGCGGTTTTAGCCAGACAGCCACGCCCGGTCTTCGGCCTCGGCTTTCTGGCTCAGCCGAGTAACCTAGTGATTTTCTGGTGAACCACCGCAAACCCCGCGAACTTGATGTAGCCTCCGCCAATCACCACTCATGACTTGGCTCCCATGAAGTTCCGGCTCGACCTTGGTTTTGTGGCTCAACCAAGAAACCGTCCACCGACTTCATCTTGCTGTTCTTGCCACCATGCGGCCCGCACTCGACCCCGCTGGTCACCGGTTCCCTCGAACGAAGCTACTTGTCTTCTCCACACCTGGAGGCCTCACCGGCAATGACGGTTCGCGCTTGTTCTTCACCTGCACCAACACGAGTCAAGCCGCAACCTGCACCTACAATACTTAGCCAAGAATCAGTCCACACAACGTTGTCAATCACTCATCACACAAGGAAGCGACTATCCACCGGTCCTCGAACCACACACGGTCCTCAATCTCCCCCTTGATGAGTGCATTGACAACACCCTCACGAAAGTAACAAGAGAGAAAAGAAAAAAAAAAGAAACGAACAAAAAGAAACTCCAACAAGCGATCGAAAGCCAAACAAAGGCAAAGAGCAAGATCACTTGATGAAGACAAGTCTCGGACCCCTTAGGCAAGGGCAACGGATCGACACATCCGAGATAAAAACCATGCTCAAGCAAAAAGCACAAAACCACCAAAGCACACAAGAGCTCCCCCTGCACATATGCAAGCTCCCCCTGATCATGTGCCAACTCTGGGCACAAACCGGTCAGACCGGTTCCCATAACCGGTCAGGCCGGTTCCACCAAAACCGGTCAGACCGGTTTCCAAAACCGATCAGGCCGATTTCACACAGCAGACCACACCCCCAAAAGCCAAAAATGCAAAAGAAATGCACAAGCTCCCCCTTGACACTTGGGATAGGTTCTAGTGATACAAAGCAACTTTTCTCCACCATTCTTTCTCCCCCTTGTTGCCAATGCATGAATCAAGGCACAAATGCAACCTAGAGCTTCTCAAGTATACAAAAATCATCACAAGATGCTACACATGTCCAAATGAGCAAGTTAGACACTCTACAGGTTTGTAATGACCTCAACTACATGATCACCAAGTTTTACAACCATTGGACAAGGCTAAAAAGGATTTGAGTAATTTTGCGAAAAGTTACTCTCTCACAAGCAAAAACCTAAACATGAGCAAAACATGTCAAAATGGCAAAGCCACACAAACTTTATGCTAGGACAACCATTCTAATCATAAGACCAACACAAACACCCGCAAGCACCTCAAGTCCTGTCAAAGCCACCGAGCCATGTGCCTACTTCTATGTATGAGACTTCTCATTGATAGGCATCATGCAACGGTTTACCACCCAAAGCAAATTAAATTCAGCACCTATGACATGGGAGCACATTTTCCAAGCATTTTACATTTCATTTTCAGATTCATAATTGGTACATGAAATGTCGTTGCGACAAAAAGGAACTTATGCCCCTCCACAAGATAAAGCAAGAGGGCTAAACATTCATGATTGCAAATGAGCCTTTGGCCCCATATGATCAATAAACTAGCTATCCAACCACAAATTAAGCATAACCAAGCCACTAAAACATGTCAAGATCATATAAAGGCATTTACACATGAGAGACCATATATGTGACATTTTTCCAAAATAGCCATCAACCATGGATCATTCAACAAGATCATCAAGAGCTAAGTCCAGCTAACCATAGCATACCAAACAAGCTCACAAAAGCATATATAGCACATCATGGTGATCAATGTATATGAGAGAAGCTTTTCCTACAAAATGCATATGATACAAAATGCATGCGATCTAAGATACAAGGATGCCTATACATCATGTTACATATGCCATGCCAAATGCAAGAAATGCACAAAGGAAACTATACATATGCTACAAAGGAGCTCCCACACACCCAACTCAAGAAATCAAACATACACCAAGTTCCCCTCGCAAACGAGTTGAAGTTGCTTGATCTAGGGGTTTGGTGAAAATATCGGCTAGTTGGTCATGTGTGGGTACATGAATCAAAGCTATCCTCCGTTTCTCTACGTTGTCTCTCAGAAAATGGTACCTCACTTCTATGTGCTTGGTTTTGGAATGGAGCACTGGGTTCTTTGCAACGCTTATTGCACTGGTGCTATCACATGGAAGTGGGACATGGGTATACTCCTCACTAAAGTCACTCATGGTGTATGAAATCCAAAGGAGCTGAGAGCAACAACTAGCAACGAAAACATACTCGGCCTCGGTAGTAGATTGAGCAACACTCGACTGTTTGCGGGAAGACCAAGACACCAAAAAAGAACCCAAAAACTGGCAACTCCCAGAAGTGGACTTCCTATCCAACCGACACCCGGCACAATCCGCGTCTGAAAAACCATGAAGCGCCAAAGAAGAGGACGCGGAATACCAAAGGACGAAGTCTGGAGTGTGACGCAAGTACCTGAAAATTCGCTTCACCGCTTGCCGATGCGAAGTCCTCGGAGACGCTTGAGAACTGTATGTCCGGCCTCGTCGCCGTCAAGTAGACGAGTGACCCGATCATGCTCTGGTACTCCTTCTGGTCCACGTGTTCACCTTCCTCGTCCGCATCAAGAGCTGTAGTCGTACTCATCGGCGTCGTCATAGCCTTGGAATCCTCCATCTTGAACTTCCTCACAATGTCTTTGGTGTACTTAGTCTGGTGCACAAATGTTCCTTCCTTTGATTGCTTGATTTGTAGCCCGAGGAAGAACTGCAACTCGCCCATCATGCTCATCTCAAATTCCCTGCTCATATCATCTGCAAACCTTGCAACAAGAGAGTTAGATGAGCCACAAAAAACAATATCATCCATGTACACCTGCACAATCAGGATATCTCTGCCCTGCCTCAGCAAAAACAAGGTCTGATTGACCTTCCCCATCTCAAAACCTCTCTCAAACAAGAACCCCCTCAACCTGCCATACCAAGCTCTAGGCGCCTGCTTCAACCCATACAACGCCTTCCTCAACTTGTACACACGGTGGGGGTACTTCTCACTCTCAAACCCCGGAGGTTGCCTCACATACACTTCTTCCTCCAACACACCATTCAGAAAAGAACTCTTCACATCCATTTGGTGCAACTTGAATCCTTTAGCCACGGAAAAGTCTAGAAGGATCCTAATCGCCTCCAAACGGGCTACGGGAGCAAAGGTCTCCTCGTAGTCGATCCCCTCCTTCTGACTGAACCCCTGAGCGACAAGTCTCGACTTGTTCCTCACCACTTCACCTTTCTCTCCCTCTTTGTTTTTCCACACCCATTTTGTACCAATCTGCTTACACCCTGGGGGAGGGTCAACCAACTCCCACACTTGATTCCTCTCAAAGTTCTCCAACTCCTCATGCATCGAATTAACCCAATTGTGATCAGATAGTGCGTGTCCAATGTCATTGGGCTCAAAAGTAGCAACAAACGCAGCATGAGCGAAATGGGAATTGTTTCGAACCCTCGACCGTGTAGTGCGTTCATTCATGTCGCCGATGATCCTCGAAGCTGGGTGATCCATCTGTACTCGCCGGGGAGGTTCTCGCCTCGATGCTACCTCCCCCTCAACATCAGCTTCTCCTAGTTCTTGATTTGTCGTCGTAGGTGTAGTAGAGGGTCCATCCGTCACCGTAGTCGAAGTAGTGGGTACATGTTCAGCCGGGGGCACCACACCGCCAACTTCATCATCACCATGTTCATGCTCCTCCTGAAAGATCTCCTCGCCAAGCTCATCATCACCTGCACACTCAAAGACAAGCTGACTACATGGCTCTGTCTCGTCGAAGGTTACCTCGCAAGTCTCCACGATTTGGTTAGTTTCAAGATTGAGCACACGATATGCTCTAGAATGAGATGCATAACCAAAGATAATACCATCAACAGACCTAGCCTCAAACTTATCGAACTTCCTGCCTTTCTTCAGAATGAAACACTTGCAGCCAAAGACATGGAAGTGACTCACCTTGGGTGTGCGACCATGCATCAACTCATAGCATGTCTTCTTCTTGTGCACTCTGAGGTATATCCGGTTCGACACATAGCATGCGATATTCACCGCCTCAGCCCAATACCTCCTCGGAGTCCTATGCTCATCAAGCATCGTCCGAGCCATCTCGCACAAGGTCCTGTTCTTTTTTTGTACAACACCATTCTGGGGAGGCGTATACGGACTCGAAAACTGGTGCTCAAGACCCAAGTCATGGCAAAAAGTTTCAAAACGAGAGTTTCTGAATTTCGAGCCATTATCACTGCGGATAGCTCGTATGGCATCTCCGTGCCTCTCGTTCCTCAACCTCAAGACTAGATCTCGAACAAAACCAAACGTCTCCCCCTTATCCTCGAGAAAGAACACCCACGCATACCGAGAATAGTCGTCCACCACAACAAGGACATACCACTTCCCACCCGCGACCGCACACGAGCCGGGCCAACAAGGTCCATATGGAGCGACTCGCATGGACGCTCAGTCATCACATCGGTGAGAGGCGGGTGAGAAGAGGCTACCATCTAGGCATGCCTACACGGCGCACAAACCAACTCTTTCTCAAGCCTCAACCGTGGAAATCCTCGGACCAAATTGAGTTTACTCAAGCGAGACAAAAGGTCAAAGCTCAAGTGACCCAACTTCCTATGCCACTTCCACAACTCACTCGAAGAACCAGCCAAGAAACAACGCTCCACACCTGAAGACTTAGAAAAATCAGCACGAACCACCTGACCCTCGAGAACGACCATACAGACAAGGTCCCCTCGAGAGTCCAAAATCCGAGAACAACCTGGCCGAAACAACACCTCAAAGCCCTCATCCAATAACTGGTACACAGAAAGCAAATTGTACCCCAGCGATTGAACAAGAGCAACACGCCTCAGAGTGATCTTGTCACTCACTTTGATCTCACCTTCTGAAAGCACACGCCCACGCCCATTGTCCCCAAAGGTGATGTACCTCTTCGTCACCACCGGGACGAGACTTGAGAACCACCCCCCGTCTCCGTCATATGCCTCGAGCAACCGGAGTCAATCAACCAAATGTTCTTCAAGTATCCCACCTGAAATTCAAAAACGAGCACGTGAGCGAACAAACGACTCAGCACTGGGGTTAGTACCAAAAGAGTAAAACCAGTGCCGAGCCATTTGCTCGAAAGTGGGGTTAGCACCAACCAAAGCATCTCTCCTACCAAAGCTACCTCCACGAACACCACCACGGTAACCACCCTGGCGGAACCACCCCTCTCTGCCTGGAGGAGGACCAAAACCACGAAAGAGAACCCGTGGACCGTCCCTCCTCTCCTTCTCAAAGCTACGACTCCTCCCATCCCCGTAGTGAACTCGAGGGGGAGAACGCCTAGCAACTTGACCACCTGCAAACTCTCCAGCCCAACCACCAGAACCACGACCTCCAGAAACAACCCTTGCACTTGTATGAGCACGGAACCCAAAACGCCGCTCTGTCCGTGGAGCCGCACCGGCCGACGGCGTGCCCCACACCGGTCTGTCCGGTGTGACCTGGGCAGCAGTGCCTCCAACAGCCTTCCGCTCCCCCCAAGCTCGAACTATCCTCACATTCGCCTTGGCCCTGGGCATCTGCACACGAGGCTCAAGTACACCATCGGAAGGGTGGTACTTGTCCTTGTTAGCCCACTCCTTTGCCATTCTCTCCTCACACTTCCTCTTGAAGCAAAACTCCTCCTTATGGCCATCTCTCCCACAATAGCCACAATGGAACCTCACAAGCTTAGGCTTAGGCTTGGGATGTGGCTGCTCACTTGGTTTCTCTCCACTCAAATCCTCCACCGGTTTCCCCTCACTAGCCTTCTCACTTTCTTTCCCAAAGAACACTTTCCCCGAAGTGCTCACAAACTTGATAGGCTTTTGTAGATCATTTGTGGGTGTAGGAAACACAGGTGGAGCTGGGGTTGTGTCTAGTCAGTTCCTAAGATGCTTAGGTTTTGGGGGGAAATCATTTTTGCGGTGGGTTTTTGGTGGCTCCGGGATATTCTCTCCACTTCCCTCACCAGCCTTGTTTGCCCCAAGTACCTCACCATCCTGCCTCTTAAACGCCTCAATCATCATCCTCAACTGAGGCTCATGACCAGACAACCAACCCATCAACTTCCTCAAATCATCATTCTCATCCTGCAAACGATCAACATAATGTGCAAGTTCCAAATTTTTCAAAGCATGCATTTCACAGGTAGAGCATGATGTAGGCATGGATTCCTTCAATTTAGCCTCAAGAGAACTAGTGTATGCATGCATCTCATCAATCTTAGCATGCAAAACAGGGCAAGAAGTGCAAGCACCTAGCAAAGCAGGTCTAGACTTAAGCTCAGCCACTTCAACCCTAAGAACATCTAGTTCCTCACACTTGGAGGCATGCTTCTCCTTAAACAAAGCAAGATCAGCAAGGAATATGGAGCAATCAACCTCATCCGAAACAACAGGGCTAGCTTTAAGGGAATCAATCTCAAGCTTGCTATTAAGCACCTGTGTCTCTAGCTCAGCCACTTTAGTCCTAGCATCCTCGAGTGAAGCCCTAAGCTCTTTTCTCATTTTCTTGGCCTCTCTAAGCATGTCATCACGGTTATCAAACTAAGAGCCAAGCCTCTCATTCTCCTGGCGCAAGAAGGGTAGTTCATCACACACCTCGTCATCGGACTGAGGGTCCGAGTCGCTCTGTGTGCTCTTCTTGCTGCCGGAGCTCAGCCATGGTGCAGAAGTCGTCTCTTGCGAAGCAGCTCAGCCCGCTCAGGTTCTTGGATGACTTCTTGTTCTTGCGACAATCACGTTCATCCTCACTTCTGCTCGAGCTCGAGGTGGAGTACGCGGAACTGGAGTCGACGTCGCTCGCTCCAACCATCGCTCGGGCCTTGCCTCGGCTCTCCTTCTTCCTTGATCATCGCTCGTCCTTGTACCTGTTCTTGTGCTTGCTCTTGTGATCGTGCCTTGACCGGTACTTGCCATCCGTCCTCGACTAGTGCTTGTAGCTGTCCTTGTTCTGGACCTTCTCCGGGCAGTCGGCGATGAAGTGTCCCGGCTTGCCGCACTGGAAGCAAGTCCTCGTGTTCCTCCTCATGTTCACTCGGTTCTCGTGCTGCCTCTCAAACCGCCTCGTTGGGAGCGCCAGCTCGTCCTCTCCAAGCTCGTCGAACTCCTCATATGGCATAGACATCAAAGAGGAGAAAGAGAATATCCTGGTGGATGGGTTAGAGTTAGCCTTTCCTTTGGAACCACCAACGAGGGCAAGACTATGGGTATCAGTCCGTCCCTCGAGCTTGGCAGTCATGCCCATATCCACCTCAGCCGACATGAGCTTCGAGAACAGCTCGTTCACCGTCAGAGTTTCATACTTCTCGGACTCCACAATGGCCTCGAACTTTCCGCCCCAAATCTTACGATCCAAAGAGTGTAAGAGCTTGACCGCTCTATCATGATCATCGTACGGGAGCACGTCCACATTGGCCCTCATGTTGTTCACAACCACCGTGAACCTCTGAAACAAGGCATCGATGGAGTCACCGAGGAGATGAGTGAAGTTCTCGTACTCTCTCCGGTAGGTCGCATACATCTGCGCCTGAACCTGGGCGTTCCCAACATGAGCCTCCTTCAACACCGCCCAAATCCTACAAGCCAAGGGCTTGGTGTGCACCCAATCAAACTCAGGCTGACACAAAGCACGAAACAAGTAGTCGACCGCCTTATTGTTGGCGTCGAATCTGTCCCTCGATCCTAGAGTGAGGAAGTCCATCGGTTGGACATAGCCTGTGTCCACCGTGACATCCCAAAGGATCTGACCCTTTCCGCGGAGGAACGCACCCATCCGCTTACTCCACATCTTGTATTTCTTGCCATCGAAGTGTGGAGGACCCGAACCCTGTTCCTGGTACGCCGTCCTTGGATCTTAGACTGGTTAGAGTCAATAAAGACCCGAACCGACTCTGATACCACTTGAAGGACCGATATGGCGAACCAGAGAGGGGGGGAGTGAATGGGAGCCGATAAAAATTCTTCTCGAAGGAGATGGAAACTCCTACAAGATGAACACGGCTTCCAACACACGTCTTTGAATCACTACCCAAGTTGGCCAAGCCCACGTAGCCATTGGAGTGCCACTGGACCTAGGAACCAACACACACACCCTTTCGACCCGAGAATGCAGCGGAACACCAAACCTCGAGTCTACAGACCCACACCGGTCAGACCGGTGAGCACCACCGGCCAGACCGGTCCCTGCTGGTGAAACTGAGAAACTTTCACTAAGTGGCTCTACACTGGTCAGACCGGTGAGACACACCGGTCAGACCGATCGCAGCCTGAAAGCCCCCAAGGCACCAAACAGGCCAACCGACCACCAAACTGACCCAAACACGAAACAGCAGCACCACGGGAAAACAGCGAACACACCAAGACGTTCACCTAAGCAAAATCCCACCGAGGGTTGCACCAGTCAGACCGGCCAGGAGCACCGGTCAGACCGGTGTAGCCGGGGCAGCTCGGGATGAACAGCACCCGCGGGTCAACTCCCCCAAATCCAAACCTCGATCTCCCGAATCGCTCCACGGACTTGAACAAGACTTTGGGGATATTAGGAACACCTCATGAGGAGTCCATAGCCAAGTTTAATCCCACAAAAACTCGTCCAAAAAGGAGGAATCAAAGAAATCCCGCCAAGAGCACTTCCAACCCAAGAACTCAAGAAACCCCAAAATCGAGCACCTTTACTCACGGATTTGGGAGGGGAATCACAGCCCAAAGAACCACGAAGGGTTCCCACAAATTTCCCCATCAAATCCCCAAGAGAAAGGTCCTGAAAACAACCCAAAGAATTCACCAAGAGAGGGCTCCGAAAATCACCACCAAGAACAACCGGGGGAAAACACATCCAAACCTTGAGGAACCGCGCCGAATCATCTATACATGAAACAAAGGTTCATACAAGGTCTAGCAAGCCGCCCGATCATCCATCCCTCTCAACAAGATCTCTCCATGAAGCTCTCTTGCTAGTCATATTGAAAACCTAAGGAAAATAGGAAGGAAAATGGGAAAACAAATGAGCTAGGGTTCCAAGAGTTGGCTGCCATCCTCTCACCTCTTGGGTTATATGGAGGCAACCAAATGTCTAAAATGCCCTTTACTAATAACTAGGGATACAAGCCCCTCAAGGGTGGATTTGGAAGTCTTCATGTCTTCACCATCGGACGGATGCCCGGCGACCGCACTCTGCGTAGCCTCGACGCAAGCCATGCGATCCCGACGCGTGTCCTCCACCATGCGGCCCGCACTTGACCCCGCTGGCCACCGGGTCCGTCGCACGAAGCCTACTTGTCTTCTCCACACCTGGAGGCCTCACCGGCGACGACCTTTCGCGCTTGTTCTTCACCTGCACCAACACCAGTCAAGCTGCAACCTGCACTTGCAATACTTAGCCAAGAATCAGTCCACACAACGTTGTCAATCACTCATCACACAAGGAAGTGACCATCCACTGGTCCTCGAACCACACATGGTCCTCAATTTCTTCATCGGACGGATGCCCAGCGACCGCAACCTGCTTAGCCTCGACGCAAGCCTTGTGATCCTGACGTGTGTCCTTCACTTCGAAGCATCTCGGCGCCAGCAACTAGGGCGGTCAGACCGCCCCACCTGGGCGGTTAGATCGGCCCGGGCAATCTGATTGGCCCAGGCCGTCTGATCGCCCCTCCTGGGCGGTTGAACTGGCCTGGGTGGCCGCACCTCCTCGTCGAGTCTTCAGCCTCAGTTTTGTGGCTCAACCCAGTAACCCAGTGGTTTTCTGGTGAACCACTGCAAACCCCGCGAACTCAGTGTAGCCTCCGCCAATCTCCACTCATGACTTGGCTCCCACGTAGTCCCGGCTCGACCTTGGTTTTGAGGCTCTACGAAGAAACCGTCCATGACTTCATCTTTTTGTTCATGCCACCATGCGGCCCACACTTGACCCCGTTGGTCACCGGGTCCCTCGAACGAAGCCTACTTGTCTTCTCCACACCTGGAGGCCTCACCGGCGACGACCTTTCGCGCTTGTTCTTCACCTGCACCAAAATGAGTCAAGCCGCAACCTGCACCTGCAATACTTAGCCAAGAATCAGTCCACACAATCACTCAGACAAGGAAGCGACCATACACCGGTCCTCGAACCACACATGGTCCTCACAAGCACTTCTTGGTTTTCTCTATAACCCGAAGGACTTTGAACCAACCTGTTTGCCTCTTCATTGTGTTCTCTAGGAATATGCTGTATAATTACTAACTGAAAACTTTTCAAGATTTCCTTACATTCTTAATAATAATTCCTCAGGATATCATTTCTACATTCATATTGGCCATTCAATTATTTTATAACTAACTTTGAATCTCCATAAATTTCAACTGAAATAGCCTTTGATTCTTTCAAATATTGAAGCCCTCTAAGCAGTGCCTCATATTCAGCTTGATTGTTTGTGACAGTAGGCTGAATAGGGATAGCAAACTCAAACATCTCACCTTTGGGTGAAATTAATAAAATTCCTACTCCACCACCTTTGCCGCATGAGGATCCATCAAATAATAAAGCCCAAGGAGTAATTTCAAGCAAATCATTTGATGGATCACGATGTCCAGTAATGAAATCAGCAATAATCTGACCTTTAATAGCTTTTGCCGATTCAAACTTCAGTTCAAACTCAGATAAAGCCAAAATCCACTTGCCAATCCTTCCATTCAAAATTGGCATAGACAACATGTGTTTAATTACATCAAACTTTGAATATAGAACGCATTCGACATTCAACAAGTGGTGCCAAAACTTTGTACACGAGTAATAAACACACATGCAAAGTTTCTCCGCAGCTGAATACCTGGTCTCCGGATCAAGCAATTTTCGGCTAAGGTACGCCACTATCCGTTCTTTTCCTTCAAATTCTTGTATAAGGGCCGATCCAATGGTTTGGGTACCGGACGCCACGTACAACTTGAAAGGCTTGTTTAACTGTGGAGGCACCAATACTTGTGGCTCCTTCATGTACTGCTTGATTTCATCGTCACCCCATACAAATTTCTGATCTCTCTTAACCCTCAGCAACAGAGAGAAAGGCAAAACCTTTCGTGACGAATTTGAAATGAATCTCCTCGCAAATTTGATCTTGCCAAGAAGTGATTGCAAATCTTTGAGATTGGCTGGAGGAACGACTTCATCGATAGATTTCATGCTCTACTTGCCAACTTCTATTCCCCCTTCATGCACCAAAAACCCCCAAGAATTCTCCAGCTGAAACCCCAAAGGCACACTTGTTCAGATTCATCTTCAAACCATGCTTTCGGGTACACTCCAGAGTTTTTCTCACATCATCCAAGTGTGAGTCATGATTCCAAGACATGATCACGACATCATCAATGTAAATCTCAACAATCTTGCCGATCAACTCATGAAAGATATAGTTCATGGCTCTTTGATAAGTTGCACCGGCATTTTTCAACCCAAATGTCATGACAATCCACTCAAAAAGGCCTATATGTCCAGGACATCTGATGGCTGTCTTTGATATGTCTTCTATTGCCATGAAAATTTGATTGTACCCTGCATTACCATCCATAAAACTGATAACTTTATGTCCTGCAGCATCATCAACCAATAAATCGGCAACAGGCATTGGGTATCCATCCATTAGAGTAGCTCTGTTCAAATCTCTAAAGTCTATGCAAACCCTCATCTTCCCATTTTTCTTGTAAACAGGGACGATGTTAGAGATCCACTCCGCATATCTGCATGGCCGAACGAAATTTGCATCAATCAATCGCTCAACTTCTTTTTTCACGTCGGCCAATACTTCATCCTTGTAGATTTTTCGGGGAGGTTTCTTATAAGGTTTAAAACCAGGCTTGATTGGTAATCAATGCTCAACAATGGAACGATCCAAACCAGGCATCTCCGAATAATCCCAAGCGAAGCAATCTTTATATTCCTTTAATAGCTTGATTAATCCTTCCTTGAAACTTGAATCTAAGCTAGCACTGATAAATGTCGGCCTTGGCTTCTTACCATCTCTAATGTCAATTTCTTCTAATTTGTCAGCCGACATGAATCCACGACCTAACTTTCCATCAGTTCCATCAACTGGATTATCCATTAAAAATTACTATAAGAGCCGACTGCTTGAATCGGCTGTTGATCACTACTGATTGGCTCAACAGGACCTTCACCCCAGTCCTTTCCTGAGAAGCAATATGTGTCTTAATACTCCCAGAAGGCTGGTTCGACGTTAGCCACGCTCACTGAATCATCTGCTTGGACCACCTCTATATCATCATCCACCCATTGAACAAGCTGTTGATGCATGGTAGATGGGATGCAGCAATTTGCATGGATCCAGTCCCATCCAAGCAGCAAGCTATAAGCCCCTTTGCCCTCAATGACAAAGAAGGTCATAAGCAAAGTCTTAGACCCGATCATCAGGTCCACGTGCATGCAGCCCTTGGTATCTGAAAGATTCCCAGCAAAATCATTCAGAATTATGCTTGTTGGCGTTAAATCTCCAGGGCCCATGCCAACCTTCCGGAACGTGGTGTATGGCATCACGTTGACTGCAGCTCCACCATCAACTAACATTTTGGTCAATGGCTTGCCATTGACGTATCCTCTCAAGTACAGCGGCCTCATATGCCGATTCTTGGCCGGTTTGTCAAAGGTTGCCTACTTAGCCAACACCAGCTGTGCCATCAGCACAAGTTGTTCATCCTCATTGATGTCTGGTGATGCCTCCTCCTGCACAACTTGGTTAGCTGGAGCCATGAACTCATTCAGAAAAAATTATACCATGCATGTTGGAGCCGAATGACCAGATCCATTAGGCCTATCTTTTGGACGCCACACCTGCTTTCTCCTGATTCCTGCTTGTTTCAATTCTTGGTTCCTCAAGCACTGAACCCTTCTCTTTTGGCTTCTCCTCAAGCCAGGTGGGCACCACTGTCCTTCTTGCCAGATGTATCCGCGTTCCTGTTCCTCTTGATCAACCAACTTTGGATCAGCATATCTTTTCCTTGGGTGATTATTGACTTCATTTATTTTTCCACGCCACTGTCACTGGGATGTATCCTTCCAATTCTCTCATGGATGGATCGACGATTGACAGTTTCCTGCCTATATTCAGTGTACTTGTCACTGCATTCAGGGCAATTCTTCAATGTGGGGAGCTTCAAACCCTCGTTCTAGCAGTGCCTGAAGAACGCGCATCCCTAATGTGCACGCTCCTGTTCTCGTGCATGCTCCTCCAGTTCTCTTCTGTGCGCTTCTTCAAATCTCTGCTTCTCCTCTTCGTATCTCTGCTTTTGGTAGTGTTCGTTTTCTTGCTAATGCTGACACTTGTTAAGGAGAATGCGTGTGGTCACCCTGGACTTGGATCTGGAAGACTCCCCCACTTCAATCTGGCTTCTCAGGATGCGAGGCGCTTCTTTGTGGACTTGTTCCACTGTCACTTGCCGTGTAGGATCAACTGATCCATCCTACTTTGCTCTTGCTGAAGTTAAGATCTTCACTTTCCCCTTTTCCTCAGCGGTCACCATATTAACAGAAAAGCCAACCATGTTCTGAGGGAAACGGTGGCCATCCAGCTTCATTTTATTATCAAATTTCAAGTGACCCTCCTGGATAGCCTTCTGGATCCTCATCCCGAAAAACCTGCAATCATTAATGGAGTTAGAATTCCTGTCGTGAAATCCACAGTATCTTTTCTCTTTAACTCCATCAGGCCGAAGCATAGAATTCCCCTCTGGCAACTTGATTCGGCCTTCCTTTACTAGGAACTCAAAGAGCTTGTCAGCCTTGGTCACATCAAAATCATATGTGCCCTTAGCTTGTTTTATCCATCTTTGGTTCACTGTTAGCGGCTCTTTGCCCCACATGATGTCAGCTGCTGTTATCTCCTCCTCATCATCAAACTCTTCCCCTTGATCTGCTCTTTCGAGGAATTGGTTGTAGATATCAACTATATCATTGTGCTTGGCAAACCTGGAGTCTTTCTTGAATCCATAAGCTTGATTGCTCATTAATGACAACCTTTGGGACAACTGACCAAGATTGTCAAACTCCATGCCGAACAACTTTTCCCGAATAGTTGGCAACATACCTGCAACAGCCATGTCAGCGAATTGATCATCTGGCAAATTCAAAGAGAAGCACATGCCTTTGACCTCTCTGAACCTTCTGAGAAATTCCATGGTTGTTTCATTGTGCCTCTGTCTTAAGGTAGCCAGATCAATTAGCATTTTCTCAGTACTACCACTGAAGTAATGAGCATGGAACTTTTGTTCCAAATCCTTCCAGGTACTGATCGATTGAGCAGGCAAAGAAGAAAACCATGTAAAGGCGGGGCCTGTCAATGACAAGGGAAAGTATCTGACCCAGAACGCCTCATCAGCTGAAGCTTCCCCAAGCTGCATCAAGTATCACGCTATGTGCTCCACAGTACTTGTATTATCCTACCCAGAAAACTTTGTGAAATCTGCAGGAGGTTTCACCCTTGGTGTCAAAACCACCCTGTGGTACCACTATGGAAAGGAGGTGTGTAAGCTTGTCCCTGCATCTTAGGTTTAAGGCCGAATTGATTTTGCAAAACATCGGCCATCTTCTGCACCATGAGATCAACATTAGCATCTTGGTCCCCTGGTCTTCCAACAGCTCCATTAAGCATTCTTGTAGCTGCACCATACCTAGAGTTTGGGAAAGCATCAATGGCGCCATAGTCCATGACTTCTGAATACCCCTCTCCGTACATATTCTTTTGTAGCCTGTTGTTAGCTGGGGCTATCCTGTAAGTGGAGTTAGGTGGAACTCCAGAGGAACCAAACGCCAGATCTCCACATGTAGGCCTATTGGGCATTGCCTGATACGGGTTCGGTTGTTGGACTGGGCAACCTCCAGCGCTTTGTAGAGGTGGCTGGATCGGTTGACTCCCCATGCTTTGCGAGGGTGGTTGGATTGGTTGTCCTCTCATACTTTGCAAAGGTGGCTGGGCACTTGCATCTCGAGCTGGTTGAGCAGTACTAGTTTCTCCAACCTCCGTAGTAGATGTTTGATGGGATACTCGACTAAGCATCCTCTCGATGCCTGGGCCAAAGACTCCAACCATCATCTGCTTGAACATATTCAGGAAAGTAGTATGATGTTTAACCATTACGGTTTCTATGGTCTCCTGAAAAGCATTCAAGGCCTCGTGTTTTTCTTGAGAAGAAGTGGTATTAGGCTCCCCTAGTAACATAACCCTTGGCATGTCAGATTTGAGATACGGCACACCACTTCTGTTCTTGCCAAATGACATCAAGCACTTCTGCTGAAACTGGTCAATGGCATCCTTCAACTGCACTTGCTGCTCCGGAGACAGATCATCAAAGGTGACATCCATGACGTCGTGAATGTCATGCATCTTGAATCAGCTAGTGTGTCCCACCAGGCGTGCCAAAAAGTGTGTTGATGCAAAATCAGCACCCCGCGCCAAACACACAGCAAGCCGAACGAAGCTGGCTTAAAACATGTGCCGGATCCGAAGCGTGCCAGTCAATTTTCCTGAAACTGACTAAAGATGAAAAGTAGTTAGATACAAACTTGGAACTTGTCGGGTGATACCAGACAGTTCCGTATTTACGGCTAAAAGCCAATTAAAATGACATGTAGCTACAACAAGCTATCTGTCAACAGTTTAAATACCATTCGGGAGCTTTAAAACATGAAAATAGGATATAGCCGAATGCATGACGTAAGCATGACGAAAGATCGATCTTTGTTTAAATGGCGTTGCTCGCACATGATCATGACCCATTTTCGAGGATAAACAACAGTTAAAACAAATAAGGTAAAAACATGATTATAAATATGAAATAAACAAGCATGCATAGGCCAAAAGCACTAGTCTACCGCATGTCTAGGTACTTTTAAACCCGTCGAGCATGATGACAAATAAGTTAATCCACCGCATGATACAACTTGTTTGAAACCACGCCACCAACCACAAAGAGATTAATCCACCGCATGATACAATCTAAATATGGTGGGCTAAAAGCATATGTTATTTAAAACAAGATTTATGACCACGTTTCACTCATGGTAGGATTGCCGAATACGGCTATACAGCCGAATCGGGTTCCATGGAGAAGGAACAAACATTGCCAAAGATGATAAACCTATCAGATTGAATTGAAAACTAATCCACCAGATGATTAGCTCTAAAACAACCCAAAAACCTGCATTTACCGCATGATACTCATTTCTTTCAAGATTCATACAAGATCAACAAACTTGAACCCGCAACACGTGACAACTTAGATTGATTCGGGTTCGGCTATTGGGAGCACGTGATCCATGCACCACATTTAGTTAAAGATATGAACATGTAACATAAGGATCACAAACCAAGATAAAGCCGATTCTAGTCAATATAAATTGGGCAAAGGAGTGTTACATGAATTAAACATAAAGTAAAATCCAAAGTAACACATGGTAACTTAATGAATCTATTAGATCTTGCCAAATCTAATAGAGCCGATAACTAGCTCCAAGCTAGATCTTAGCCTACCGCATGGCTCATGATCTAACAAGCTAGATCTTAGCCTACCGCACGTCGTGAATATCCAAATTAATGCTCCGACGCCAATGTCCGTCTCGTATACGCCATCAACTCGTTCCTTCCTTACATCGGGCCACGTCACGACGCATTCTCGAAAACTTCCCATTAAAAGCGCAAACTGTCCTTTTGCCGAATGATGGCGCATTGTTGACCGCAAGCATCCTTTGTCGAATTCTCTGAGAACATTTTTCCTAGCCGAATGGTATTTCGTCACCAAACTCGGCCCATAAGTCAGTCCCTTTCCTGTACCATTTTTTGGTGTTAACATATGCCCCTTCAATTATGGGATAAAAGTGATTTTATTCCGGAATTGACCATAAGTGCCCAACGTCTTTGAGCTAAATCCATTTAACACCCATTCTTTCTTCTGCAATCTGCTGGAGTCTCCACCGACCCCCCGGGCACGAACGCCGGTACCCCGCTGTGACCACCGGTCCCAAGGCCTCGCACCGACGTTCGCGCCCAATCCTACGTTGCCACACACCACACGCTCACAGGCCGCGCGAAACCAACTTGCGCCGACCGACCAACGGCATCGCCGCCGTACCCCAGCCGCACGCACGCACGTCGCCACCGCCTCACCGCCCATGCCTTGACTCTTGTGGTCTCCGTGCGTGCTAGCCGTGACCCCCTCCCCAAGGCACGAGCGCCTATTTAAAGGCCGTGGCTCGCCAGCCGCGCGCGTTGCCACGCCGCCCGCTCCCGGTGTTATCGCACCCTCTTCGCCCCTCCTCTAGGGCACCGTGAAGCTTCCCGCGCCGCCCGTGCGTACTCCCCGGCCAAGAGCTCACCGGATAAGTCCTCCCCGCGGTCACCACCGCCGGTCTCCGTCGTACCCCATCGCAGGAGACGCCCCCGGCCCCAAATCCACCACCAATAGCCCCGTGGTGAGCTCCTGGTCGTTCTCCCCCACTTCCCCGGCCAACCGCACCGCCAGCCTCACCGGAATCCGGCGAACTGCCCCCCTAACCCCAAGGGACCCAATTGCTTAGCTTCTTTTCTTCTCAGGGGTCTGTGCGCAAATTGAGGGCATATTTGTGAACCTCCAGATCTTTCCAGGGGCCATCTCGAAAAGTGATTCTTACCTCTCTTAGTGCTGCTAGCTGGATCTTGTAAAATCCATATCAAATCACAGAAAAAATCGAAAAATTGCAAAACAAATTTTGTTGTGCTCCGTGTGACTAGAACTACATGTTTTGCCAAGGATGTATATACTGTTTAGCTTTAGTTTTTGCTTGAAAAATTGAAATGTAAAGTGCCTAGATCTGTGATTTTGCAAAATCCATACACGATATTGAGCTGGATTTTGGATATGTTGTGAGCACTATCATTTGTAGGTCCTGTGTCAAAAATTGCACAAAGTTACTAAAGAAATTTTTTTATATAAATTATCTTGTGATATTGACAAATCTGTCTAAATGATTTTTGTAGATTAAAATATAATTATTTTTGAGCCAAACTTCTGGCTAGTGTTTTGTTATGTTGATATGCACCTCTGATGAATTTACCATGATTTTATCACTGTTAAAAATATTATTTCCTGATTTATGCTTGTTTTTAATCATAATTCTGTAGATCAAGATCTATAAAGGCTATATATGTGTTTGTTGGTTTCCTAGGCTTGTTTTGGACCATAGAAATAGTGAGAGAAAGTTTGGGTTCATAAGTGCTATAATTATTTTTATATGCATTTATCTTGTTTGTGGTAAATAGAAATGGTATATTTAATATATTTCTTTTATTTACTTCAGCAAATGTGCATGTGTGATCAGTGGCTTATATTAGACTTATTCAGATCAGGGAGAACCACTCTTGGTGTTTTATGATTTATTTTTTGTGCATTAATGTAAAGGAGCCCTTGTAGGTTTAATAGTGAAGTTAATTGGAAAATCACAACTCTTAGCTGTGTACTTTGTGTTTGTGTTGAGAAACTTGCTAACGAGTTTATAACCAACCCCTTGCTGTTTTTGTGAGAATTAAATTAAATTACTTATATACATATGTACACAGTCACTATTAAAAAGTCTAAATAATAAAGCAATGCATATTGTTCCTTTATAGGTAGAATATGCTGAATGTAATATTATCTAGGTGAATGTGTCAACCAAGCACCCCCTGGTTGTCATAAGTTGTTTTGAAATTAATTAAATCAAAAGGTCACTTAAGTCTTGCATTTGCATCCTTCGTGTAGAAGTTCTCGACGGTAGCTACACACTCGTGCCAGTGGATGAGTATGAGGGAGCAGGAGGAGACGTGCACTGCGTCACCGTAGAGCAAGACCCGAGCCAACGTCCGGAAGATTCTTTAACTTCTTGTGCTAACGAAGGCAAGCCTCGATTTTATCATTAACCTATGTTTTATTTAAATTTATGCAACTACCTTTGTTATTCTATGTGCATTTACGTTCCGGATTTGAATGAAACCCTAGTTGCATGATCCCTAGGTGCCTATGTCCTTTTACTAGTATGCTAGGTCATTAGATGCTATGCTCTAAGGACCCGGTAAAAGTCGAGTGATGTTCGTCACTCGCGAGAATAGGATTTCCTTTTGGAATCACCTCTTTTATAAATGGATTGCTCATGTGGTAAGATCATGGGATTTGGGCTCCAGTCCAGTGGCTTCGTGGCTAAGCTTTTGAACGTACTAAGCACTTGTCGGGAATGGGACCGGTAAGACTAGTACCTCAATGAGACGGCACGGGATTTTACTACTACTACTCTCGATTCGTCTCCTGCTTGGCTTGCAACCGGGAGGAGGGTACATGTGTGAGGCTGGGTGTACTAGGTGGGGCATGCCAGATAGCCTTGTACCCGGGGCTGTAGGCTATTATCCCAACCCGAGGATTTTTGGGAACCATTTGGTCGGTGTTGGCTCTGTTGTGGCACCGCTCCGTGTGTTTAGGTTTACCTTGCAAGGGTTATGAATCAATTGATTGTCAGCCTCTCACCATTACCCGAGACTGCTTAATCAGCTGGCCATTATATCCCTTAATGTTGGAATTATGTGAAATCTTCTGCGTGAATTAATTGTATTGTACCATTCTTGATTGTATTAGTTGCTCATGGTAGTAATGGTAATCTCACTAGAATTTGAGCTAAATATTGAAAGTAAGGATCCATGATCCTAGTTTCTCTTTGGCAAGACAAACCCACTAGCCAAAAGCCCTACATGTCTAGAGGCAACTTTTGTCGGGTAAGTCTTGCGGAGTATTAGTATACTCAGCCTTGCTATAATTGTTGCTTTCAGGTGGAGTTGTTTGGCCTGGTGAGATTCCATCTGGCTGGGAGCTGGAATGGGTGGATGATGACGCCGAGTAATGACATCGCGGATGGCCTCTTGTGATGTTGTATTGTATCGCAATTAGTACTTACGCTGTTTTAATAAAACTCTGAACCATTTACTTTCTTGTCAAAGTACCATGGTTTCTAATAATGAACCCTACGGGCAGTTGGGTATTAATTGGTAAGGTACTCTGGACAATCCTTCATGGGAGTTTAATGCATATGATCGATCCTCTCTCTGTTTCCAAGTGATTTACCGGGTGTAAACCCGGCAACACTCAATGAGATGATTCTTTATTATCGCTTAATGACCAAATGGAGTGGTTTAGGCGATAGTACGAAATCATCTCGGATGGGGTTGTCACAAAAAATCCCGCTTCAAATGCTTGATCTTGATTGATAATGAATGTGCAAGCTTCCAATTTAGAACCTTAGTGTGTATACTCATTATTGTGTTCTCTTTCAATAAACACATAAGCGCTTGCACCATATACTTGTCAATGTGAGCCATATAATATTCATCCACAAATATATACTTCAATGGTTGCTCATGAATACATAAAGAAAACCTGCTCACAATCTTAGACAAATTCATTAGTCCTTTAATCGTCTTGTCATTCAATTCACCAAAATCCACTTAGGGGCCTAGATGCTCTTTCAGGTAGTTCATCCCATCGAAGTGCGGAGGACCTGATACCCTTTCTTGGTATGCCATCTTTGGATCTTAGACTGTTTAAACTCAATAAAGACCTGTAACTGGCACTAAAACCACTTAAAGGACCTGAATGGCAAACCAGAGAGGGGGAGTGAATGGGGGCCGATGAAAATTCTACTCAAGAATTCGGCCTATGAACCCAAGATCACTCGGATACCTCCGTAAACTTCTCATGCCAAATTCACGTAGCCACTGGAGTGCTACTGGACCTAGGAGCAAGATCCAACCAACAGCCTCTGAAAACACGTAGTGGAAAACAACATGAACACAACTGCTGGAAGGTAAAACCGATCAGGCCAGTTTCTGAAACCGATCAGACTGATTCTCTGGGACTTAGCCTCTCACAAGTAGGGGAATCCAGTCAGGCTGGTTTGGTAAAATAGGTCAGGCCAGTTTTGTCCAGGAAATTGGGAAAGCAAGGCATAGTGCTCAGACATGTTATATCCGAGAGAGGGATTGAAGTGGACAAAGCTAATGTGGAGAAAGTTGAGCAACTCCCACCTCCAATGGATGTTAAGTCTTTGAGAAGCTTTCTAGGCCATGCCAGATACTATAGAAGATTCGTTAAGGACTTCTCAAAGATCACTAAGCCTTTAACTCAACTTCTTCAAAAAGATGTGGCTGTTGACTTTGATGAGAAGTGCTTAGCGGCATTCCGGACCTTGAAAAATTCTTTAGTAAGTGCCCCTACCATTCAACCTCTACAATGAAGCCAACCTTTCAAGATCATGGGTGATGAAAGTGACTATGCTGTAGGGGCGGTTTTAGGGTGCTGACGTTTCAAAACCGTGTTAAAGTTCACTGCAAGCGTATGAGTGACTTGGTGCCTTTTTCTCCAAGGAGGGCCCCCAAGGTTTGTCAATGTCACACCTGTTTTTCCGAAGAAAACCGAATGCATCTCATATGTGTGCCAGGATTAGAAATTCACACATATGATACACAAATGAGTGTAATATCACAAGACATTGCTCAAAACGTACAGAAAAGGTTTATTAACTTTTATTACACTTACGAGGGCATACATGAAGGTCTTTAAACGAACAACGATAACTATGAAGACGCGACTCCATTTTCATCTTCCACAGGCATCTGACTAGTTGATCGCATTCCTCAGAACTCCTCATTGTCTGTGAAGTACTCCACTCCGGGGTTCTCCTCTGAACAGCATAAGCAAGGATGAGTACACTTATGGTTGGTACTCAGCAAGGCCACAAAAATAACCGGAATGCAAATTAAGTCCATCATTAAGTTCATTAAGCATGTCAGGGTCCAGGCTGCTCTTGACAATTAGCATGGCTGATCGATCAGTTTTACACTCTGCAGAGGTTGCACACTTTCACCACAGTTTGCGTAAAAGTTCCGAAAAACTTTGAACCCAACCACGTTGTCGGGGACAGCCCTAGGGGTCCCCTTTAACAACGGGGAAATCCTCACTTAAAACCCGCAACAAAGCCAAAACACAGTTTGCCTAACCATGCAGGATACGGCCCATGCCGCAGGGACCCCGACGGCCCACAAAGGCGGCCCTCTTGAAGATCCCCTCGAGCAGGCTCCGCCTCGCTCGAGGATGCGCGCCCCCCTCGGGCGGGCTCCGCCCCGTTCGAGGGGGTGCGCTTCCCTCGAGTGTGCTCCGCCCTCGCTCGAGGGCCCGCTCCCCCCTCGAGCGAGCTCCCCCTCGCTCGAGGGTCCGTCCCGCCCTCGACCCGGGTCCGCCTCGCTCGAGGGCACCCCTCACGCGTGCGTCGGTCCCCGTACGCGGGCATTTACGCCCTGACACCGGCGGGACGACGCCATCATGCGCCCGGGGTTCGCGCCCCGGTGCTACCGCGCCAACTCCCCAGAAGGGAGCCCATCCCCATCACTGTGGGGAGGGACTGTGCAGCAGGACCGGTGCCAGTCCCGTGACGCCGTGCACCTGCTCTAGTACGGCTGACGCGCCGAGCCCTCGAAGGGGGGCCGGCTGCACCCACGGTTTGCTTTCTTGTGACTCTGCAGGGTTATGTGGAGGCGTTAGGCCGGTGGAGCGCCATCCATGCTACTGTTGTGGTATGGCTGCCGCCCCCGCGCGTGCAGGCGCATGCCAGGCGTTGTAGCAGCGGCTCCAGCACCGCGGAACGCGTTGGGAAGGGACGCCATTTTACCTACTCCTGTACTCCGTACGGGCCGACGTCAGCAGCTCCCTCGAGCCTATCAGAAGACATCACCACCATCCGCCGCCCTTCTACCCTCGAACCGCCACTGTTCGGGTACAAGATAGGCCATGATGGCCAGATCGCTGCAATGATCGTCCGGACAGCCGCCCACTGTACAGCATAGCACGTCGTGCTTCCTCACGTAGCTAGATAGCGCGGCGCGCATGTGATTCGCCTCCTCCTTGATCTATAAAAGGAGGGCGAACTCCCCTGCCGCGAGAGAGGACGACGGACAGAGGAGAACAACAAGCACACGAGACAGACAGAATACAACAGGAGACGAGCTGCGCTACGCACTTGCTCTCCAATCCTCCCATAACACCTTTAGTCATCACGCCAGGGACTTGGAAGCCAGGCTTCCTCTCCCGCCTTGCTTGTAGCAGCCCCACTACAGGCACCCCCGGTGCTGAGCAATATAGTGCCTTGAGCACACCACTGCTGGATGTACGGCCCCCTCGGCCGGAACCAGGATAAAATCCCGTGTCTCTTATTGCTTAGCATCGACCATTGAGGGATAGACCTCGGCGCTTTCTACTGGTTAGTGTCGGGACCATATTCCGCACCGATAGTTGGCGCCCACCGTGGGGCAATATGAGCGCCTAAGGTCATTCCGCCAACTCCCTCCATGGTGATACACGCTACTGCATGGGCAGCTCGGACCCCCTCCCCGCCGGGTTCGAAATCCGGTTCGGGGGCCTGAACTTTCAGGCCACGGGGAACGGCTACCTTATGCGCCTCACCAACCGTGAGGAGCTCCGCGCGCGGTGCCAGGCCGGGTTCGCTCCAGCCCCCGCTGCACGCACCACCACGGCGCGCGCACGCCCGCGAGCGCGGTCCGAGCGGCGGCGGCCGAGCGCGCCGCCTCTCGGCGCGGCGCGCCCGCCGTCACGACGACCACCATCCCAGCGGGACAGCGCACGGTCTCCGGACCGCGCATCCCCATTGGGCTGCGTGGCGCCACGTCGGCCTACAACGCCAACGTCAACACCATGATGCGCAGGGTTCCGCCCGGCCGTCACGTCTTCGTCGCCAGGGATCCCGGCGCCTCAGCGGGTGACGAGTCGTCCCTGGGTTCCCTCGACGCGTTGCCGCCCGCCAACCGCCACGGGTACGCGGAGTGGGACTTCTTCGGCGTGCCGGACCCAGTCATGTTCCGACGTTTCCTCGACGCTATGGACTACTGGTTCGGCTGCTCCGACGACTCCAGCACCGGGAGGTACGATCCCGCGCGGGAGTGCTACGCCGTCATCGCCAACGACCCAGCCAATGCCACCGGTGCGGTGGGCGCTGGAGACGAGGAGGTCACGCCTGCCCCAGGAATCGCCACGCGCCTGGCCGCGGGGCCAAGCGCTCTCGCCGGGGCCGACGCCGACGCGCAGTGGCCCAAGCCCGCGAGCTCGAGGCCAAGCCGGCGGAGGAATACGGACGGTGCGGGCGCTCCGTGCCTCAATGGCGGGGAAGCCTCGCGCGCGGCGAACGCGCGCGGGGAGCCGGGCAAACAGGGTCCGTGACCGCATCAACACCGACCCCAAAGCCGACAACGCGGACGCACCCCCGCGGGCGAGCCAAAAGCTCATTGCCGCCGCGACGCCGCCGCGGGCCATGCCGCACCCTCGACCCCGAGGCGCGAGACCCGCACCGCGAGGTCCGGACTCTCATCGAGCAAGCGGCCGTCCGGCAGGCCGAGAGCTCGGCATCACGCATTCGCCAACAAGGGGATGCGCGGGACGACGAAGCCGCACCGGGGGCGAACCCTCGGTCCACGCAGAGGGGCGGCGGGGCAACTCCGCCGACCCAGGACGCACCCCGGCCAAGGAGCGGCTCCTCGACGCACGCAGGGGCGCCCCGGATGGCGACGCCCGCAACGTCATCAACGCCGTGGCGCACGAGCAGGGCGGACGCTCGAGCAGCAGTGGGCTACCACCCTCGACGGGGCGGACGCTACGACAGCGACGAGGACCGCTCCCCGACGCCGGAGCCCCCAGGGACCCGTGTGTTCAGCCGGGAGATCCGCGTAGCGGCGTTCCCCCAACGCTTCCGCCAACCCTCGACCATCGTCAAGTACAACGGGGAGACGGACCCCCGCGTGTGGCTCAATGACTACCGCTTGGCTTGCCAGCTGGGCGGGGCCACCAGCGACGAGGTCATCATCCGCAACTTGCCCCTGCACCTCGGTGACGCGGCCCAGACATGGCTCGAGCACTTGCCCGCCAGCCAAATCCACAATTGGGATGATCTGGTCCGCACGTTCGTGGGCAACTTCCAGGGCACGTACGCGCGCCCCGGAAATTCATGGGACCTGCGCTCCTGCGCACAGAAGCCCTGCGAGTCGCTGCGGGACTTCATACGGCGTTTCTCCAAGCGCTGCACGGAGCTCCCCAGTGTGGCGCAGTCCGAGATCGTGCACGCTTTCCTCGAGGGTACCACATGCCGGGACCTCGTGCGGGAGCTGGGACGCAGCCCGCCCGCGGACTCCAACGAGCTGTTCGACATCACCACCAGCTTCTCCTCTGGAGAAGAGACCGTGGGGGCGATCTTTGACGGCAAGAAGGGCAAGCGCTCGGAGGACGCGCCCGCGGAGGGCAGCAAGTCCAAGGAGCCCCACCGCAACGACAAGCGGGGCAAGAAGGGAAAGAAGCCGCGCCGCGAGGCGCGCGAATAGGGGCGCGACGGCGGTAATGCCGAGGCCCTTGCTGTTGACCCGGCTTGACGGGGCCCTCGACCGGCCCCTCGAGGCCCGGGGGTGTTTGATGACATGCTAAAAAAGCCATGTCCTTACCATAAGACCCCAGTGAACCACACCCTTGAGCAGTGCGATATGCTCAAGAAGTTCTATGGCCGCGCCGCCGCGAAGGATGCAGAGGCCAAGAAAGACGGAGGCGACGGCGACGCAGGCGGCTTCCCCACCGTGGAAAACGTGTTCCTCATCTTTGGGGGGCCAACCGTCGACATGTCGACCCGCCAGCGCAAGAAGGAGCGGCACGAGGTCCTCGCGGCGGAGAGGGCGCCTCCGTCCTTCCTCAATTGGTCGGAGGACGCCATCACCTTCAGCCGGGAGGACCACCCGAACCGCGTCCCCAACCCGGGCTAGTACCCGCTGGTGGTCGACCCCATCATCGGGAACGCGCGATTCTCGAAGGTCCTGATCGACGGAGGCAGCAGCCTCAACATCCTCTACGAGCATACGTTGCGCCTGATGGGGATCGGGTTGGATCAGCTGCGGCCCAGCACAAAGCCGTTCCACGGCATCGCGCCGGCAAGCGGTGTCCAGCCCCTCGGGCGATCGACCCCGCGTTTGGTTTGGCACCGCGAAGAATTTCCTCAAGGAGATCCTCACCTTCGAGGTGGTGGGGTTCAAGGGAGCCTACCACGCTATACTTGGGCGACCCTGTTACGCCAAATTCATGGCGGTCCCCAACTATACCTACTTGAAGATGAAGATGCCGGGACCGAACGGCGTCATCACCGTCGGCTCGTCCATCGAGCACACATTCGACTGCGACGTCGAGTGCGTAGAGCACGCAGAGGCACTGGCGCTGGATGAAGCGCTGGTGACCACTTTGGAGAAGATGGCCAACGAAGACCTTGACTCCGCCGCCAAGCACACCGGCACCTTCGAGGCCGCGGAGCAGACCAAGGAGGTCCCCCTCGACCCTTCTGCCCCCGAGGGCAAGGCGTTGAGGGTCAGCTCTGCCCTCAATCCCAAATAGGAAGTGGTGCTCGTCGACTTCCTCCGTGCCAACACCGACATCTTCGCGTGGAGCCCCTCGGATATGCCAGGCATCACGAGGGAGGTCGCCGAGCACTCCCTTGACATCCTGCCTCATGCCCGTGCCGTGCGAAGAACGGGCCGCGCCGCCTCGACGAGGAGCGGCGACGGGCACCCGAACGGAGCTGCGGAAGCTCCTCGAGGCCGGGTTCATCAAGGAGGTGTTCCACCCAACGTGGCTAGCCAACGCAGTGCTTGTAAAGAAAAAGAACGGGAAGTGGCGGATGTGTATCGACTACACTAGTCTTAATAAAGCATGTCCTAAAGTTCCTTTTCCTTTGCCACGTATTGATCAAATCATTGATTCAACGGCTGGGTGCGAATTGCTTTGCTTCCTTGATGCTTACTCCGGGTATCACCAAATAAAGATGAAGGAGTCCGACCAGCTCGCGACTTCGTTCATCATGCCGTTCGGGACGTTCTGCTACGTCACAATGCCGTTTGGCCTCCGAAACGCGGGTGCAACATCCCAGCGCTGCATGCAGCACGTTTTCGGGGATCACATCGGGCGGACGGTCGATGCGTACGTGGACGACATCGTCGTAAAGACCAGGAAGGCGGACGACCTGGTTGGCGACCTTGGCGTCGCGTTCGGCTGCCTACGGGCCAATGGGGTCAAGTTAAACCCCGAAAAGTGTGTCTTTGGAGTGCCGCGGGACATGCTCCTGGGATACATCGTCTCCCAACGGGTAATCGAGGCCAACCCCGAAAAGGTCGTGGCCCTCGAACGAATGGGTTCGATCCGGGACCTCAAAGGGGTGCCGAAGGTGCTAGGGTGCCTTGCCGCCTTGAGCCGCTTCATCTCGCAGCTCGGTGAGAAGGGCCTGCCCCTCTATCGCCTCCTCAAGAAGCACGAGCACTTCTCCTGGACCGCTGAGGCCCAGGATGCGCTCGACAAGCTGAAGGCGTCTCTAACGCACGCCCCGATCCTCACGCCGCCGCAAGATGGCGAACCCCTGCAGCTCTACGTGGCCGCAACCACCCAGGTGGTCAGCGTCGTGATTGTCGTGGAGCGCACGGAGGAAGGGCACGCCTTGCCTGTACAGCGGCTGGTCTATTACATCAGCGAGGTCCTGTCAGACACCAAGACGCGCTACCCCCAGGTCCAGAAGTTGCTGTACGCGGTAGTCCTTGCACGGCGCAAGCTCCGCCACTACTTCGAGGCCCACCCCGTCACGGTGGTCTCCTCCTTCCCGCTGGGGGAGATCATCCGTAATCCCGACGCTGCGGGCAGGATCGCCAAGTGGTCTGTGGAGCTGATGGGCGAGACGTTTGCCTACGCCCCGCGCAAGGCCGTCAAATCCCAAATCTTGGCTGATTTCGTCGCTGAATGGACAGATACGCAGCTACCGCCGCCACAGATCCAAGCAGAGTGCTGGACTCGGTTCTTCGACGGCTCGGTGATGAAAACAGGGGCGGGCGCGGGCCTGCTCTTCGTGTCACCCCTCGGGGAACACATGCGGTACGCGGTGCGCCTCCACTTCCCCGCGTCTAACAATATGGCTGAATACGAGGCCCTCCTCTGCGGCCTCAAAATCGCCATTGAGATAGGCGTTAAGCGCCTCGACGTGCGCGGGGACTCACAGCTCGTAATCGATCAAGTCATGAAGAACGCGAGCTGCCATGACGACAAGATGGAGGCCTACTACAAAGCCGTGCGAGCCCTCGAGGACAAGTTCTACGGCATCGAGCTCAACCATGTGCCCCGCCGGTACAACGAGGAGGCGGACGAGCTGGCCAAGATTGCGTCCGGGCGGATCACCGTCCCCCCGAACGTTTTCGCGCGCGACGTCGCTCAGCCCTCGGTCGTCTTCGAGCCCCACCCCTCGAGTCACGACGAACCCTCGGGGGCTCCCTCGAATCCAGCGGGTGCGGAACCCATGGACGAGGACCCCTCGAACGAGGCGTACGTGCTCTTCCTCCTCGAGGGGTATGGCACCCACGAGGCCGACGTGATGGACATCGAGCCGGCTCCTGTCAAAGCGGACTGGCGTGACAAATATGTCGCCTGGATCGCTCGAGGGGAACTCCCCGCGGACCGGGCCGCGGCCAGGCGCATCGCCAGGATGGCCAAGTCCTTTGCCCTCGTTGACGGTGAGCTGTACAAGCGCGCCGCCTCCGGCATCCTGCAGCGGTGCGTGCCCATCCCCGAGGGGCGCGAGCTCCTACGGGACATTCACGCGGGGATCTGTGGCCACCACGCCGCGCCCCGCACCCTCGTCGGCAACGCGTTCCGCCAGGGCTTTTACTGGCCTACCGCGGTCGCGGACGCCAGCGAGATCGTACGCACCTGCGAAGGGTGCCAGTTCTACGCCCGCAAGTCCAACTTGCCCGCCCATGCCCTGCAGACCATCCCCGTAACATGGCCATTTGCCGTGTGGGGGCTGGACATCGTCGGGCCCCTACGGAAGGCGCCCGCGGGCTTCACCCACTTGTTGGTCGCGATCGACAAGTTCTCTAAGTGGGTGGAGGTGCGCCCTATCACGAATCTCAGGGCAGAGCAGGCGGTAACATTCTTCACCGACATCGTCTACCGCTTTGGAGTGCCAAATTCCATCATCACCGACAATGGGTCCTAGTTCACGGGCAGGAAGTTCTTGGAGTTCTGCGACAAGTTCCACATCCGTGTGGATTGGGCAGTTGTGGCACACCCACAGACCAACGGCCAAGTAGAGCGTGCCAATGGCATGATCTTACAAGGCCTAAAGCCCAGAATTTTCGACCAGCTAAACAAATCTGGGCGAAAATGGCTCCAAGAGTTACCAGCGGTTGTGTGGAGCCTAAGGACCACCCCCGAGCGAGCCACCGGGTTCACCCCGTTTTTCCTAGTCCATGGCGCGGAGGCCGTCCTCCCCACGGACTTAGAATACGGATCGCCCAGGGTTCGAGGCTATGACGAGGATGCCAACCAGCGAGCCCGCGAGGACTCGCTGGATCAGCTGGACGAAGCGCGCCTCGTGGCCTTGATGCATTCCGCGAGGTACCAACAGTCCCTCAGGCGCTACCAAGCACGCAAGATACGCCGGCGGGATTTCCGCAAAGGGGATCTGGTCCTAAGGCTACGCCAAGACAACCGAGGGCGCCACAAGCTATCGCCCCCATGGGAGGGACCCTACGTCGTGGTGAAGGTACTCAAGCCCGGCTTGTACAAGCTGGCCAACGAGGACGATGAAGAGCTCACCAACGCTTGGAACATCCAACAGCTACGTTGCTTCTTCCCCTAGCTAGGATTTCCAAGCATCTTTTTGTTGTAAAAATCATATGACCAACGCCCCAGTTGGTGACAACTATGTAAACACCTCAAGTCTAATGAAAAGGGCAACTCGGCTTTCCCCTGAAAACCAAGTTACCCTCGGGGGCTACTGCGGGGGGCACCACCCCCCAAAAATGGTCCCATTTTCGCGCAAAAATAAAGCAACTCACACGCGCTAAGTTTGTTTTCTACTTCAACCCCGAGCAACGGTTCGAACAGGGCGCAGGCGGCCTAGCGGAAGGAGCGCGCGAGTCAGAGATAGCCTACGCCGCGAGGATACGACCCTTCTCTCTCGCCTCCAACCCAGCAGGCCCCCCGCGAAAATCGAACTCCCCTAACTAGAATCTACTCAGGAAGAAGGAGAAACAAAAAGCGCAAATAAACAAAAGACTTCATTTCGTATCAACAAATGTTTACGATCAAGATAACTCGTTTATTTACATGGTCCGCGTGGCCAGAATACTGATACACAAATAAAAACGGGCCAAGCGCCCAGCTGTCTTCAGGCAGGAGGAGCGGCGGTGTCAACAGCGTCCGGGAAGAGGAACTCCTCGAAGGCTTCAGCGAGCGACCCGGCGGCATCAGCGGCAAGCGCGTCCACGCGCTCCATTGCCACCTCATCCTCGACGCCCTCGGGAACGACGTAGCCTTCTGCCAGCGCATCGAAGTTGACCTCGTAGTGGGACCGCACCACTCCGAGGGCCTTCTGGACGCCAAGACGCAATGCCCGGCGCATCCGTTCGGTGACGTGGCTGCCAAGGGCACGCAGGCGGCTGGCCAGCGAGCTTCCGGCCTGCGCTTCACCCTCCTCCACAGCCTGGCAGGTTTCGAGGGCCGCATCACGCAGCGCCTGCAACTCCTGCTCGGAGGAGTTGTAGGAGGCCTGCAGCGCCCCGGCCCGCTCGGCCGCATGCCCCAAGGCAGTGCGCAAGCCTGGAGTCACCAAGACAAGAAAGAAATCAGAAAAAAGGAATGCGAATTCCCAAACACAAAACCAACCAAACAGGAGTCAAGCAGCAGCTCACCTTCAACTTGCTTTCTCTCCGCCTCGAGGTCACGGCGCTCAGCCTCGACCGCCAACTCGAGGCCCTTGATGGTCTCGCCCCATTCCTGGATGGCCAGCTCCTGGCTCGCGCTGTTGATGCCGAGCACCACCAGCTCGCCCTCGACCTCAGAGAGCTTGGCGTCTCGCTCCGCCGGCAACTCGCGCGCCTCGCGGCAACGCGCTCCCGCTCTAGCGCCGACCGGCGTCGGCGAGGGCGGCTTGCTCCCGCCGGGAGCCGCCCCCTCGGCCCCTTGGCGGGTGGTGCACTCCCCGCAGAGCCGCTCCTCGGCGACGGCGAGCGCCGCGACCTTGGCGTCGAGGGTGGCCTTCAAGTCGCCGGCCTCCTTGGCCTGCTGCTCCCGGCCCGCGCGCCCGCTCCTCGGCCTGGCGCTGCTGCGCCTGTGCCTCCTCGAGTGACGAGCGGAGCTCCCGGTTCTCGCCGCGAACGCTGGCCACCTCCGCCTCCCAGTTGGTCGCCAGCGTCCGCATCTTCTCCAGGTCCGAGCGCGCCTGCCACAGCGCCTCATCACGGTCGATGAGGGCTGTGCAGATCCGCTCAAGGCTGGAGCGACGCGTCGGGTCTTGCCTCGTGCTCTCGGGGAGTTCGTCGCGCAGGACCGTGGCTCGGTATGCCAACCAGCCGTCCGGGGTCCGGAGGGCGTCGGCGAGCGCGTCGAAGGCGCCGCATCGCTCCCAGACCTGGTGAAGCTCGGTGTTCACCTGATCGAAGGCGTCGTACTTGTCGTGGGCGCGGCGCTCGAGCTCCTGGCACCACAAATCAAAACCCGTAAGCGCCATGACACGGAAACAGCGCACAAAAACGAGAGAAAGAAGAAAACGAGCAACAACGCCCTACCTGGAAGACGCGCCAGGCGGGGCCGCCATGGACCCTCAGCGCCTCGTTCAGCGCGCGGTCGAGCGTGGCGCCGTGACTCGGAGCTCTCCCCGCAGCTCCTCGCTCCCCCGGCGTCGGCCGAACGCAGGGGTATCGCCAGCGGCCCCCTCTACCTGGGCGGAGTGGCCAGCACGAGAGGACAAGGCCTCGGCGCCGTGTCTTCGGTCCCCCGCCACCATGTGACCCTCGCGCCGCCTCACGATGTCCCCCTCCTGGGGCTCGGGGCAGCGCAAGGGGAAGCTCGCCCACTGATCCCACCCGGGCGGCGGGGAGTCGTCGTCCAGGACATCCACCACCTCCGCCCGGGGACCGCCGGCGGGCGCCGCCCTCTCGCGCCACCCCTCCGCCGGCGCCTCCGCTCGCGCCTCCATGGCCACGGGCGCCACCGCGGCCGCACCTCGCCCGCCTCCGTCGCGGCCGGCGCCGCGACCGCGTCTCCGTCATGGTAGCCACCGGCGGCGGCGCCACCACCGCGCCGCCGCCGCGGGCGCGCCTCCGCCACGACCGGCACCCACCGCTCTTCGGCGACCGCCGGCCGTGCGGCCGGCGGGCGATCGGCCGGCCGAGGCCGCGGGGGGCCTCCGCCGCGCCTTGCGAGCCCCTCGCCCGCCGCCGCCGTACTTGCCCCTGCTCGCGACGCCCTCGACGAGCGCTGCCGGGTGGGGATGGATGCATCCGCCCTCAGCACCTTGGCCGGTGCGAGGGGAGGCACAGTTGGCACCACCCTGCGCAAGCACAAATAGAAAGTTGGAAGGCCTGATCGTCAAAGAACCAAACCGAGCTGAAGAACGAGCCCCTTACCTAGACGAGGAAAAGGCGCGCTTCCTTTTCCTCGAAGCTTCGGCAGACGAGGCCGGCGCGCCCGCCGCGGCGCCTCCCCGACGCCGCCGCCACGCGCGCGGGCCCCGCCCGCGCACGGGCGCGCTTGCCGCGCGCGCGCACGCTTGCCGCGCGCGCGCGCCTCGCGGCACGCGCCGGCGCCTCCGCGGCACACGCCGGCGCCTCCGCGGCACGCGCCGGCCCTGTCGTCGACGCACGGTGGCGGGCGCCGGTGCGCCCGCCCCGGCGATGCCACCATTGCCGCCGGAGGCCGCTCCGGCGACAGGGGCGCCGGCTCCCACCTATCGGAGGGGCCCCCCCCCTCGGCCTCTTCCTCTTCGTCCTCCTCCGAGGACGAGTACTCCCTCGGTCCCCGGGAGGAAAGCCCCGCCCTCCTCGCGCCGCCGGTGCTCCGCGTTCCGCCGCTCGCGGTGCTCGCGGTGCCGCCTTGCGCGCTCCTTCCTGCGCGCCGCCCGCTCCTGCTCCCGCTGCTGCGCCGCCCAACCGAGCGCGCGGGAGTCAGGGGTGGGCGGAACGGACATCGAGGCGGTAAAGTTCACCAGCTGCATGCAGGAACGTCAAAGGCGCGTCAGGAGGCAGAAGCAACACCAAGAACTAAAACAGAATCAAGAATCACACTAACCAGCGGGCCGGTGGGGAGCATCTCAAGGTCCCACGGGGTCCGGTCCGGGTGCGTCGGCATCCGGGTGTCGACGGCGTTCCGCGCCCGGGTGAGCGCGTACGGCCGCCCGAGGGGGTTCGGGAGCATCCGCGACCTCGCCAGTGCGACGGGGTCCGCCGCCTCTGTCATCTCGTAGATGCAGAGCGGCCTCTCCATCAGAGGCACGACCCGCCAGTGATGGAGGAAGGCGAGGACGCCCACCGTGGTCAGCCCCTGCGCCGCCAGGCTCCTCAGGGCGGCCAGGACCGAGTCCTGCCGCCTCCGATGCTGGGGCCTGGACACCCCGTAGCCCCAAGAACTGGGCTTCTCCTTGAACACCCGACCAGTGTAGGGGGGGAGGCCGGGCTCGGCGTTGCGCAGGTAGAACCATCCCCGCTCCCAGCCGGCGTTGTTCGTCGTCATGGTGCAGGGGATGTAGTCGTCCTTGAACCGCGCCCCGCGGGCGAGTGACATCCCGCCGGCGCGCACCGCGCGGCGGGTCCTCGGCTCCGTCGTGGGCTGCGTGAAGAGCTCCGCGCGGAAGAGGTGTACCCAGAGCTCCCATTTGACTGGGATCCTCAGATACCCCTCGCAGATGCCCACGAATGTGGCCGCCTGTGAGATCGCGTTGGGCGCGAAGTTGTGCAACTCCACGCCGTAGTAGTGGCACGACGCTCGCATGAAGCGGCTCGCCGGCGTGTTGAAGCCTCGCTCGTGGAAGCGGATAAAGCTCACCACGTAGCCTTCCGGCGGGTTGGGCGCGCGGTCCCCCGCCGGCGGCACTATCCACTCCGCCGGGCGGTCATCCTCGTTTGCCGCCAACTGGCCGGCGGCGACCAGCTCGCCAAGGGCCAGCGGGGACACCGTCGACCGCTCCCAGGCGTACGGGTCAAGGATCGTGAGGGGCGGAAGTGGCGCCATGAGAAGAGGAGAAAGGAATGCGAGAGCGGAGGACGGGAAGAGGAAGAAGAGCTCTAATGGCGAAGCCGCACGGTGGCGAAAGCGAAGCGAAGAAGAAAGCACAGGGGGCTAAAATGGCGGAGCGCTAAGGTAAAAAACCGCCGCTTCCCCTTCCCCTCAGATTTATAAGCCGTGGGCGAGCTCTCCGGAGCGGATGTCCCGCGCGCACTAACTGCAGGGAATCTTCTCTTCCCGCTTGAAACAAAGCGGGCCCCGCAAGCACCCATGCCACGCAAAACCCTCGAGCGGCACGAGCCCCTGGCTCGAGACAATATCGACTCTCTAAAGGGGCACAGGCGTGAGAAGGTCGCCCGGGGCCCGCTTGAAACAAAGCAGGCACCACAAGCACCCATGCCACGCTGTGCTACTGACCAGTGCCTCGGGGGCTGGCTCCCCCAGACCCCTCGACGGCCGCAAACGCAAAAGACGGGGCCGCCCAGGCGCCACCCCGCACAGCCCTACTGATCAGAGGTTCGAAGCCTGACCCTCGACGGGTTCGAAACAGGCGCCCCAGATCGCAGAGTCAGGGACGACGAAGGCACGCGCATTCGAGCCGTTCCTCGAGCCCACCGGCTCGAGGGTGCCCCACATGTCGTGTTCGAGAGCCGCCGAGGGCAACCAGTCGGGGGATCCCACCGAGGGAGAGCTTCCGCGCCCTCGGTCCCCTATCGAACGGGACCGAGCCCCACCCCTAGCAAACCCACGCAAGCGCTTCCATGGACGCGTCTCCGGACCATGCGGCCCTACCCTTATCGAACGGGGCATGGGCGTCCACTCGAACCACCCGCTAGCAGCTCAACGAGGAATCCGCAATTCGCGACCCGCTCGATGGGGGTTGCGGAAACCTCACCCTCCGTCCCGCGGAGGGACGGCGAGGGCGCGTTAAAAAGCAAGTCGTAAAGCTCTACCCGATCGCCTCGAACGGGCCTAGGATCGGGGGCTTGACGCACGGCTACACCTCCTTGAATTGCACCCGCCGGAGACAGCGCCAGCAGTGCGTGCGTCACCGAAGCCGGCTGAGATATCGCCGACGCCCGTTGAGACATGTACCACGCCCTCTGACCAGCTCTCGCGGTTAACCCCTACAGGAGCATCCACGCTCCTTTAGGGCTTCGGGGGCTAGACCTGCGGGTCCGCTGACGCGGCCCCACGGAAAGCGTTCGCAAGACAAGAAGGGAAGAATGTCCTATCAGTAGGTTCCAGCATCTGCGGGAGCCTCAATGGCAAACCCACAGATGCTCGGGGGCTACTGTCGGGGACAGCCCTAGGGGTCCCCTTTAACAACGGGGAAATCCTCACTTAAAACCCGCAACAAAGCCAAAACACAGTTTGCCTAACCATGCAGGATACGGCCCATGCCTCAGGGACCCCGACGGCCCACCAAGGCGGCCCTCTTGAAGATCCCCTCGAGCAGGCTCCACCTCGCTCGAGGATGCACGCCCCCCTCGGGCGGGCTCTGCCCCGTTCGAGGGGGTGCGCTTCCCTCGAGCGGGCTCCGTCTCGCTCGAGGGCCCGCTCCCCCTCGAGCTGGCTCCGCCTCGCTCGAGGGTCGTCCCGCCCTCGACCCGGGTCCGCCTCGCTCGAGGGCGCCCCTCACGCGTGTGCCGGCCCCCGTACGCGGGCATTTACGCCCCGACACGGCGGACGCGCGCCATCATGCGCCCGGGGTTCGCGCCCGCGTCTGCCGCACCAACTCCCCGTAAGGGAGCCCATCCCCATCACCGTGGGGAGGGACCGTGCGCGAGACCGGTACCGCTCCCGTGACGCCGTGCACTCGCTCCAAGACGGCCGACGCGCCGAGCCCTCGAAGGGGGGCCGGCCGCACCCCTCGCTTGCTTTCTTGTGACTCGTAGGGTTAGGTGGAGGCGTTAGGCCGGTGGAGCGCCATCCCCGCCTACCGTTGCGGTATGGCCGCCGCCCCCGCGCGCGTGCGGCGCACGCCGAGCGCCGTAGCGGCCGGCTCCAAAGACCGCGGAACGCGTTGGGAAGGGACGCCGTTTTACCTACTCCTGTACTCCGTACGGGCCGACGTCAGCAGCTCCCTCGAGCCTATCAGAAGACATCACCACCATCCGCCGCCCTTCTACCCTCGAACCGCCACTGTTCGTGTACAAGATAGGCCATGATGGCCAGATCGCTGCAAGGATCGTTCGGACGGCCGCCCACTTTACAGCATAGCACGTCGTGCTTCCTCACATAGCTAGATAGCGCGGCGCGCATGTGATTCGCCTCCTCATTGATCTATAAAAGGAGGGCGAACTCCCCTGCCGCGGGAGAGGACGACGGACACAGGAGAACAACAAGCACACAAGACAGACAGAATACAACAGGAGACGAGCTGCGCTACGCACTTGCTCTCCAATCCTCCTGTAACACCTTTAGTCATCACGCTAGGGACTTGGAAGCCAGGCTTCCTCTCCCGCCTTGCTTGTAGCAGCCCCACTACAGGCACCCCCATTGCTGAGCAATATAGTGCCTTGAGCACACCACTGCTGGACGTACGGCCCCCTCGGCCGGAACCAGGACAAAATCCCATGTCTCTTATTGCTTAGCATCGACCATTGAGGGATAGACCTCGGCGCTTTCTACTGGTTAGTGTCGGGACCATATTCCGCACCGACACACGTGTGTGCTGATCAGGCACAATACCACACTTCTGAGGTGTGATTGCATAGGGACACTACGAAGCCTTTACAAAAATATGCAAAAGATCCAACAACCCACCACTACGTGAAAACCTCAAATAGGTCACGCAGCATTTGTAACGAGCCCTTAACGCCTGTTACATCCACCCACATCTGTAACGGTAGTTGTTTGGCGCCCGTTACCTATAAGCGCGCTAGGACGACCCTGGGTTGGCCTCCACAACACCCGTTACCAATGTGGACTTCTGGTAACGGGCTTCTTAACTGCCCGTTACATAAATTCTTTGCAACAGATGTTAAATAGAACCTGTTACAAATGTTAAACCTATCGGTAACGGGCTTCTAAAGTCCATTACTGATCAATGCCCTATCAGTAATGGGCTGCTTAAGTCTGTTACTGATCGTTGCCGTTTTGGTAACCGGCTATAAAGTCCGAACCGATAATTTCGTGCTGGAGACGCATGCTTGTAGGATGTGTCTCCTTTGCTGGCGACCAAATTGGATGCGTCTCGTGTCTCAGGACTCATCTCCTTTGATTGCCACCCAGGGTCGCCTTTTTCTTTTCTCACATCGGAGACGCATGTTGTTATTACTCGTCTGAAGGACCGATTAGGCGACTAGAGAGGGAGGGAGTGAATGTGACCCGATAAAAATTCTTCTCCTAAGAGAGAACTCGGCCTATACACGAAATGCACCACCACGGATTCCCATACGAGTTTCCCAAGGTCACGTAGTCACAACGAACGTACCAACCCTAGGAACAAACCCCAAATGATCCCAAAGCAGAAGCACGAAGCAAGAAGAAAAGGACTTAGCTATCCTGAAACAACCCAGGCGGACTATCCGCGGTCACCTGGCGGACTGTCCGCGGGCACCGCGCGGACGGTTGAAGGATCGATACGGCGAACCAGATAGGGGGGGAGTGAATGGGAGCCGATAAAAATTCTTCTCGATGGAGATGGAAACTCCAACAAGATGAACACGGCTTCAAACCCACGTCTCCGACTCACTACCCAAGTTGGTCAAGCCCACGTAGCAACTAGAATGCCACTGGACCTAGGAACCAACACACAACCTTCTGACCCGAGAACGCAGCGGAACACCAAACCTCGAGTCCACTGACCAACACCGGTCAGACCGATGAGCACCACTGGTCAGACCGGTCCCTTCTGGTGAGAGTTGACGACTTCCACTAAGTGGCTTCACACCGGTTAGGCCGTTGCAACACACCGGTCAGACCGGTCCAAGCCTGAAAGCCCCCAAATCACCAAACAGGCCTACAGACCTCCAAACTGACCCAAACTCGAAACAGCCCCAGCACAAGACAACAGCAAACACACCCAGATGTTCACCCAAGCAAAAACCCACCAAGGGTTGTACCGGTCAGACCGGTCAAGAGCACTGGTGTAGCCTGGGCAGCTCGGGATGAACATCACCCGTGGGTCAACTCCCCCAAATCCAAACCTCGATCTCCCGAATCGCTCCACGGACTTGAACAAGACTTTGGGGATAATAGGAACACCTCATGAGGAGTCCATAGCGAAGTTTAATCCCACCAAAACTTGTCCAAAAAGGAGGAATCGAAGAAATCCCGCCAAGAACACCTCTAACCCTAAAACTCGTAAAACCCCAAAACCGAGCGCTTTACTCGCGGATTTGGGAGGGGAATCACAGCCCAAAGAACCACGAAGGGTTCCTACAAATTTCCCCATCAAATCCCCAAGAGAAAGGTCCCAAAAACAACCCAAGAAAAACACCAAGAAAGGGCTCCGAAAATCACCACCAAGAACAACCAGGAACAACACAACAAGGCCTTGAGGAACCACGCCGAATCATCTATACAAGCCACAAAGGTTCATACAAGGTCTAGCATGCCGCTCGATCATCCAACCCTCTCAACAAGATCTCACCATGAAGCTCTCAAGCTAGTCCTATGGAAATCCTAAGAAAATAGGAAGGGAAAATAGGGAAGCAAATGAACTAGGGTTCCAAGAGGTTGGCTGCCATCCTCTCACCTCATGGATTATATGGAGGCAACCGAAAGTCTAAAATACCCTTTCCTAATATCTAGGGATACAAGCCCCTCAAGGGCGGTTTTGGAAATCTTCAAGCTTTCTCCATCGGACTGATGCCCGGCGACCGCAACCTGCTTAGCCTCGACGCAAGCCTTGCGATCTCGACGCGTGTCCTCCACTTCGAAGATTCCGGACTGCGTCGTCGCACACCGGTCAGACCGGTGCTCCTCAACGGTCAGACCGGTACCCACCGGTCAGACCGGTCAGACCCACCGGTCAGACCGGTCTGGCACTGCTGCAGCACCGGCTTCGGTTCTTTTGTCTTGGCTTTGTGGATCAACCAAGGAACCCAGTGGTTTTCTGGTGAACCACCGGAAACCCCGCGAACTCGGTGTAGCCTCTGCCAATCTCCAGTCATGACATGGCTCCACGTAGTCCCGGCTCGACCTTGGTTTTCAGGCTCAACCAAGAAACCGTCCACGACTTCATCTTGCTGTTCATGCTACCATGCGGCCCGCACTTGACCCTGCTGGCCACCGGGTCCCTCGAACGAAGCCTACTTGTCTTCTCCACACCTGGAGGCCTCACCGGCGACGACCTTTCGCGCTTGTTCTTCACATGCACCAACACCAGTCAAGCCGCAACCTGCACCTGCAATACTTAGCCAAGAATCGCTCGACACAATGTTGTCAATCACTCATCACACAAGGAAGCGACCATCCACCGGTCCTCGAACCACACATGGTCGTCAATCTCCCCCTTGATGAGTGCATTGACAACACCCACATGAAAGTAACAAGAGAGAAAAGAAAAAAATGAACAAAAAGAAACTCCAGCAAGCGATCGAAAGCCAAACAAAGGCAAAGAACAAGATCACTTGAAGAAGGCAAGTCTCGGACCCCTTAGGCAAGGGCAACAGCTCGACACATCCGAGACAAAAACAAAGCTCAAACAAAGAGCACAAACCACAAAGAGCTCGAAAAACCACAAAGAGCTCCCCCTGCACACATGCAAGCTCCCCCTGAACTAATGCACCTCCCCCTGGACGAATGCATGCAAACCACTTGAAAACAGGGCAGCTGCAACAAAACAGCCTTGACCGGTCAGACCGGTCAACACCACCGGTCAGACCGGTGTGCAACATGTGCACAGGACCAACACTCTGACTGGTCAGACCGGTGACCTTGACCGGTCAGACCGGTGCAAACCAGAGCCCAGAAATGGCTCGAAACCACCTAAAACCCTTCTAAATGCATCCAGCAATCCATTTCAAGCTCAAACTTCTCCCACTTGTTGGCAATGCATGAATCAAGCCATAAATGCAAAACTTTCAACCTAGAGCTTCTCAAATAGACAAAATTCAACAAAGAATGCTACACATGTCCAAATGAGCAAGTTAGATACTCTACGGCTTCGTATCGATCTCAACTACATGATCACCAAGTTTCACAACCATTGGACGAAGCAAAGATGGACTTTGGCAATTTTGCGAAAAATTTGCCTCTCATGAGCAAAGTCCTAAACATGATCAAAGCATATCAAAATGGCAAAGCCACACAAACTTCATGCTAGGACAGCCATTATAATCATAAGACCATCACAAACACCCACAAGCACCTCATGTCATGTCAAAGCCACCGAGCATTGTGCCTACTTCTATGTATGAGACATCTCATTGGTAGGCATCATGCAACGGTTTAGCACCCAAAGCAAATTAAATTCAGCACATATGACATGGGAGCACATTTTCTAAGCATTTTTCATTTCATTTTCAGATTTATAGATGGTACATGAAATGTCTTTGCGACAAAAAGGAACTTATGCCCCTCCACAAGATGAAGCGAGAGGGCTAAACATTCATGATGGCAAATGAGCCTTTGGCCCCATATGATCAATAAACTAGATATCCAACCACAATTTTAAGCATAACCAAGCCACTAAAACATGTCAAGATCATATAAAGGCATTTACACATGAGAGAGCATACATGTGACAATTTTCAAAAACATAGCCATCAACCATGGATTATTCATCAAGATCATCGAGAGCTAAGCCAAACTAACCATAGCATACCAAACAAGCTCACAAAGACATATATAGCATTCCAAGGTGAACAATGTATATAGGAGAAGCTTTTCCTATCCAATGCATATGATACAAAATGCATGCAATCAAAGATACAAGGATGCCTTTACATCATGTTACATATGCCATGCCAAAAGCAAGAAATGCACAAAAGAAAGGTATACATATGCTACAAAGGAGCTCCCACACACCCAACTCAACAAATCAAACATACACCAAGCTCCCCCCGCAAACGAGTGAAAGTTGCTTGATCTAGGGGTTTGGTGAAAATATCGGCTAGTTGGTCATGTGTGGGTACATGGATCAAAGCTATCTTTCCTTTCTCTACGTTGTCTCTCAGAAAATGATACCTACTTCTATGTGCTTGGTTTTGGAATGGAGCACTGGGTTGTTTGCAACGCTTATGGCATTGGTGCTATCACATTGAAGTGGGACAAGGGTATACTCCTCACCAAAGTCACTCATGGTGTATGAAATCCAAAGGAGCTGAGAGCAACAACTAGCAGCGGCAACGTACTCGGCCTCGGAAGTGGATTGTGCAACACTCGACTGTTTGCGGGAAGACCAAGACACCAAAGAACAACCCAAAAAACTGGCAAGTCCCAGAAGTGGACTTCCTATCCAACCGACACCCGGCAAAATCCGCGTCTGAAAAACCATGAAGCGCCAAAGAAGAGGACACGAAGTACCAAAGGCTGAAGTCGGGAGTAGGATGCAAGTAACTGAAAATTCGCTTCACCGCTTGCCAATGCGAAGTCCTTGGAGACGCTTGAAAATGAGCGCACAGACATACCAAAAACTGGATGTCCGGCCTCGTCGCCGTCAAGTAGAGGAGTGACCCGATCATGCTCCGGTACTCCTTCTGGTCCACGTGTTCACCTTCCTCGTCCGCATCAGGAGCTGTAGTCGTACTCATCGGTGTCATCATAGCCTTGGAATCCTCCATCTTGAACTTCCGCACAATATCCTTGGTGTACGTAGCTTGGTGCACAAATGTTCCTTCCTTTGATTGCTTGATTTGTAGCCCGAGGAAGAACTGCAACTCGCCCATCATGCTCATCTCAAATTCCCTGCTCATATCTTCTGCAAACCTTGCAACAAGAGAGTTAGATGAGCCACCAAAGACAATATCATCCACGTATACCTGCACAATCAGGATATCTCTGCCCTGCATCAGTAGAAACCAGGTCTGATCGACCTTCCCCATCTCAAAACCACTCTCAAACAAGAACCCCCTCAACCAGCCATACCAAGCTCCAGGCGCCTGCTTCAACTCATACAACGCCTTCCTAAACTTGTACACCCAGTGGGGGTACTTCTCACTCTCAAACCCCTGAGGTTGCCTCACATACACTTCTTCCTCCAACACACCATTCAGGAAAGCACTCTTCACATCCATTTGGTGCAACTTGAACCCTTTAGCCACGGAAAAAAGCTAGAAGGATCCTTATTGCATCCAAACGGGCTACGGGAGCATAGGTCTCCTTGTAGTCGATCCCCTCCTTCTGATTGAACACCTGAGCAACAAGCCTCGACTTGTTTCTCACAACCTCACCTTTCTCTCCCTCTCTGTTCTTCCACACCCACTTTGTACCAATCGACTTACACCCTGGAGGAGGGTCAACCAACTCCCAGACCCGATTCCTCTCAAAGTTCTCCAACTTCTCATGCATCGAATTAACCCAATTTTGATTATATAGTGCGTGTCCAATGTCTTTGGGCTCAAAAGTAGCAACAAATGCAGCATGAGCGAAATGAGAATTGTTCCGAACCCTCGACCCTGTAGTGCGTTCATTCACGTCGCCGATGATCCTCGAAGCTGGGTGATCCACTTGTACTCGCCGGGGAGGTTCTCGCCTTGATGCTACCTCCACCTCAACAACAGCTTTTCCTCGTTCTTGATTTGTCCTCGTAGGTGTAGGAGAGGGTCCGTCCACCACAGTAGTCGAAGTAGTGGGTACATGTTCAGCCGGGGGCACCACACCGCCATCTTCATCATCTCCATGTTCATGCTCCTCCTCCTGAAAGATCTCCTCGCCAAGCTCATCATCACCTGCACACTCAAAGACAAGCTGATTACGTGGCTGTGTCTCGTCGAAGGTTACCTTGCAAGTCTCCACGATTTGGTTAGTTTCAAGATTGAGCACACGATATGCTCTAGAATTAGATGCATAACCAAAGAAAATACCATCGACGGACCTAGCTTCAAACTTATCCAGCTTCTTCCCTTTCTTCAGAATAAAGCACTTGCAACCAAAGACATGGAGGTGACTCACCTTGGGTGTGCGACCATGCACCAACTCATAGCATGTTTTCTTCTTGTGCAGTCTGAGGTAGATCCTGTTTGACACATAGCACGCGGTATTCACCGCCTCAACCCAATACCTTCTCGGAGTCCTATGCTCATCAAGCATCGTCCGAGCCATCTCGCACAAGGTCTTGCTCTTCCATTCCACAACACCATCCTAGGGAGGCGTATACAGACTGGAAAAGTGGTGTTCAAGACCCAAGTCATGGCAAGAGGTTTCAAAACGAGAGTTTCTGAATTTCGAGCTATTATCACTGCGGATTGTTCGCATGGCATCTCCGTGCCTTTCGTTCCTCAACCTCAAGACTAGATCTCGAACAAAACCAAACATCTCCCCCTAATCCTCGAGAAAGAACACCCACGCATACCGAGATTAGTCGTCCACCACAGCAAGGACATACCACTTCCCACCCGCAGATCGCACACGAGCTGGGCCAACAAGGTCCATATGGAGCAGCTCGCATGGACGCTCAGTCATCACATCAGTGAGATGCGGGTGACAAGAGGCTACCATCTTGGCATGCCTACACGGCGCACAAACCAACTCTTTCTCAAGCCTCAACCATGGCAATCCTCGGACCAAATTGAGTTTACTCAAGTGAGACAAAAGGTCAAAGCTCAAGTGACCCAACTTCCTATGCCACTTCCACAACTCACTCGAAGAACCAGTCAAGAAACAACGCTCCACACCCGAAGACTAAGAAGAATCAGCAAGAAACACCTGACCCTCGGGAACGACCATACAGACAAGGTCCCCTCGAGAGTCCAAAATCCGAGAACCGCCTGGCCGAAACAACACCTCAAAGCCCTCATCCAACATCTGGGACACAGAAAGTAGATTGTACCCCAGCGATTGAACAATAGCAACACGCCCGAGAGTGATCTTGTCACTCACCTTAATCTCACCTTCTGAAAGCACACGCCCACGCCCATTGTCCCCAAAAGTGATGTACCTCTTTGTCACCGCCGGGACGAGACTTGAGAACCACCCCCTGTCTCTGGTCATATGCCTCGAGTAACCGGAGTCAATCAACCAAATGTTCTTCAAGTCTCCCAACTGAAAATAAAAAATGAGCACGTTAGCGAACAAATGACTCAGCACTAGGGTTAGTACCAAAATAGCAAAACCAGTGCCGAGCCATTTGCTCGAAAGTGGGGTTAGCACAAACCAAGTCATCTCTTCTACCAAAGCTACCTCCACGAACACCACCACAGTAACCACCCTGAGGGAACCAACCCACTCTGCCTGGAGGAGGACCAAAACCACGAAACAAAGCTCGTGGACCGTCCCTCCTCCCCTTCTCAAAGCTATGACTCCTCCCATCCCTGTAGTGAACTCGAGGGGGAGAATGCTGAGGACCATGTGTGGTTCGAGGACCGGTGGATGGTCGCTTCCTTGTGTGATGAGTGATTGACAACATTGTGTGGACTGATTCTTGGCTAAGTATTGCAGGTGCAGGTTGCGGCTTGACTCGTGTTGGTGCAGGTGAAGAACAAGCGCGAAAGGTCGTCACTCGGTGAGGCCTCCGGTGTGGAGAAGACAAGTAGGCTTCGTTCGAGGGACCCGGTGGCCAGCGGGGTCAAGTGCGGACCGCATGGTGGCATGAACAACAAGATGAAGTCGTGGACGGTTTTTTGGTTGAGCCTCAAAACCAAGGTCGAGCCGGGACTACGTGGGAGCCAAGTCATGAGTGGAGATTGGCGGAGGCTACACCGAGTTCGTGGGGTTTCCGGGGGTCACCAGAAAACCACTGGGTTCCTTGGTTGATCCACAAAGCCAAGACCGGAGAACCGAAGACGGAGGTGCAGCAGCACCAGACCGGTCTGACCGGTGGGGACCGGCCTCGGCCGTGGAGGAGCACCGGTCCGACCGTGTGCGACGACGCAGTCCGGAATCTTCGAAGCGGAGGACACGCGTCGGGATCCCATGGCTTGCGTCGAGGCTACGCAGGGTGCGGTCGCTGGGCATCCGTCCGATGGTGAAGACATCAAGAATTCCAAATCCGCCCTTGAGGGGCTTGTATCCCTAGTTAGTAGAGAAGGGTATTTTGGACATTCGGTTTCCTCCATATAACCCAAGAGGTGAGAGGATGGCAGCCAACTCTTGGAACCCTAGCTCATTAGTTTTCCTATTTTCCACCTATTTTCTCTAGGTTTTCCTTAGGACTAGCAAGAGAGCTTCATGGAGAGATCTTGTAGAGAGGGATGGATGATCGGGCGGCTTGCTAGACCTTGTACGAATCTTTGTTTCATGTATAGATGATTCGGCGTGATTCCTCAAGGTTTGGATGTGTTTTCCCCGGTTGTTCTTGGTGGTGATTTTCGGAGCCCTTTCTTCGTGATTTCTTTGGGGTGTTTTCGGGGCTTTTCTCTTGGTGATTTGATGGGGGAAATTTGTGGGAACCCATCGTGGTTCTTTGGGCTGTGATTCCCCTCCTAAATCCGTGAGAAAAATTGCTCGATTTCGGGGTTTCTTGAGTTCTTGGGTTGGAAGTGTTTTCGGCGGGATTTCTTCGATTCCTCCTTTTTGGACGAGATTCGGAGCGATTCGGGAGATCGAGGTTTGGATTTGGGGGAGTTGACCCGCGGGTGCTGTTCATCCCGAGCTGCCCAGGCTACACCGGTCTGACCAGTGCTCTTGACCGGTCTGACCGGTGCAAGCCCTTGTGGGTTTTCGCTCGGGTGAGTGTCTTGGTGTGTTCTTTGTTGTCCCGTGTTGCTGCTGTTTCGAGTTTGGGTCCGTTTGGTGGTCGGTTGGCCTGTTTGGTGTCTTGGGGGCTTTCAGGCTTCCATCGGTCTGACCGGTGTGTCTCACCGGTCTGACCGGTGTAGAGCCACTTAGTGGAAGTTGCTCAGGTTCACCAGCAGGGACCGGTCTGACCAGTGATGCTCACCGGTCTGACCGGTGTGGGTTTGTAGACTCGGGGTTTGTTGTTCCGCTGCGTTCTCGAGTCGGAAGGCTGTGTGTGTTGGTTCCTAGGTCCAGTGGCACTCCAGTGGCTACGTGGGCTTCGCCAACCTTGGTAGTGAGTCGGAGACGTGTGTTGGAAGCCGCGTTCGTCTTGTTGGAGTTCTCATCTCCATCGAGAAGAATTTTTATCGGCTCCCATTCACTCCCCCCCTCTCTGGTTCACCGTATCGGTCCTTCAAGTGGTATCAGAGCCAGTTCGGGTCTTTGTTGACTCTAACCAGTCTAAGATCCAAGGATGGCGTACCAGGAACGGGGTTCGGGTCCTCCACACTTCGATGGCAAGAACTACCAGATGTAGAGCAAGCGGATGGGTGCGTTCCTCCGCGGAAAGGGTCAGCTGCTTTGGGATCTCACGGTGGACACAGGCTATGTCCAGCCGATGGATTTCCTTGCTCCAGGGTCGAGGGACAGATTCGACGCCAACAATAAGGCGGTCGACTACTTGTTTCGTGCTTTGTGTCGGCCGAGTTCGATCGGGTGCACACCGAGCACTTGGCTTGTAGGATTTGGGCGGTGTTGAAGGAGGCTCATGTTGGGAACGCCCGTGTTCGAGCACGGTTGTATGCGACCTACGGAGAGAGTACGAGAACTTCACTCATCTCCCCGGTGAGCCCATCGATGCCTTGTTTCGCAGGTTCACGGTGGTGGTGAACAACATGAGGGCCAATGTGGACGTGCTCCCGTACGATGATCATGATAGAGCGGTCAAGCTCTTACACTCTTTGGATCGTACGATATGGGGCGGAAAGTTCGAGGCCATAGTTGAGTCGGAGAGGTATGATACTCTGACGGTGAACGAGCTGTTCTCGAAGCTCAAGTCGGCTGAGGTGGATAGGGGCATGACTGCCAAGCTCGAGGGACCGACTGACTCCCATAGTCTTGCCCTCGTTGGTGGTTCCAAAGGAAAGACTAACTCTAACCCATCCACCAGGATGTTCTCGTTTTCCTCTTTGATGTCTATGCCAGATGAGGAGTTTGATGACCTTGGAGAGGACGAGCTGGCGCTGTTGACGAGGCGGTTCGAGAGGCTGCACGAGAACCGCGTGAACATGAGGAGGAACACGAGGACCTGCTTCGAGTGCGGCAAGCCGGGACACTTGGTCGCCGACTGCCCGGAGAAGGCCGAGAGCAAGGACAGCTACAAGCACAAGCCGAGGATGAACGATGGCAAGTACCGTTCGAGGCGCGACCACAAGAGCAAGCACAAGAACAAGTACAAGGACGAGCGATGGTCGAGGAAGAAGGAGGGCCGAGGCAAGGCCCGAGCGATGGTTGGAGCGAGCGACGTCGACTCCAGTTCCGCGTACTCCACCTCGAGCTCGAGCAGTAGCGAAGACGAGGGAGATTGCCGCAAGAACAAGAGGTCGTCCAAGAACCTGAGCGGGCTGAGCTGCTTCGCGAGAGATGGCTTCTGCACCATGGCGCCGAGCTCCGGCAAAGAAGAAGAGCACACGGAGCGACTCGAACTGCGAGTCCGACGACGAGGTGCGTGATGAACTTCCCTTCTTGCGCCAGGAGAATGAGAGGCTTGGCTCTTTGCTTGATAACCGTGATGACATGCTTAGAGAGGCCAAGGAAATGAGGAAAGAGCTTAGGGTTTCACTCGAGGATGCTAGGACTAGAGTGGCTGAGCTAGAGACACAGGTGCTTGATAGCAAGCTTGAGATTGATTCGCTTAAGGCTAGCCCTGTTGTTTCTGATGAGAATGATTGTGCTGATTGCTCCATATTCCTTGCCGATCTTGCTTTGTTTAAGGAGAAGCATGCCTCCAAGTGTGAGGAACTAGATGTGCTTAGGGTTGAGGTGGCTGAGCTTAAGTCTAGACCTGCTTTGCTAGGTGTTTGCACTTCTTGCCCTGTTTTGCATGCTAAGATTGATGAGATGCATGCTTACACTAGTTCGCTCGAAGCTAAATTGAAGGAACCCATGCCTACATCTTGGTCTACCTGCGAAATGCATGCATTGAAAAATTTGGAGCTTGCACATTATGTTGATCGTTTGCAGGATGAGAATGATGATTTGAGGAAGTTGATGGGTTGGTTGTCCGGTCACGAGCCTCAGTTGAGGATGATGATCGAGGCCTTTAAGAGGCAAGATGGTGAGGGGCTTGGAGCAAACAAGGTTGGTGAGGGAAGTGGAGAGAATATCCCTGAGCCACCAAAAACCCACCACAAAAATGATTTCCCTCCAAAGCCTAACCATCTAAGAAACCGACTAGACACAACCCCAGCTCCACACGTGTTTCCTACCCCCACAAATGACCTACAAAAGCCTATCAAGTTTGTGAGCACTTCGGGGAAAGTGTTCTTTGGGAAGGAGAGTGAGAAGGCAAGTAGTGAGAAACCGGTGGAGGGTTTGAGTGGAGAGAAACCGAGTGAGCAGCCACATCCCAAGCCAAAGCCTAAGCTTGTGAGGTTCCATTGTGGCTATTGTGGGAGAGATGGCCATAAGGAGGAGTTTTGCTTCAAGAGGAAGCGAGAGGAGAGAATGAAGAAGGAGTGGGCTAACAAGGACAAGTACCACCCTTCCGATGGTGTACTTGAGCCTCGTATGCGGATGCCCGGGGGCAAGGCGATTGTGAGGACGAGTTCGGGCTTGGGGAGAGAAGAAGGCCGCGGTGGTGCTGCTGTCCGAGCCACACCGGTCAGACCGGTGTGGAGCACCGGGCCGACCGGTGCGGGCACAGACGGACAGTACCGTTTGGGTTTCGAGTTCGCACAGGTGCGAGGGTTGTTTCTGGTGGTCGTGGTTCTGGTGGTTGGGCTGGAAAGGGTGCAGGTGGTCAGTTTGCTAGGCGTTCTCCTCCTCGTGCTCAATACTTGGATTGGAGGAGTCGTGGCGTTGAGTTGGAGAGGAAGGACGTTCCACGGGCCTTCTTGCGTGGTTTTGGTCCTCCTCCAGGCAGAGAGGGGTGGTTCCCTCAGGGTGGTTACCGTAGTGGTGTTCGTGGAGGTAGTTTTGGTAGGAGAGATGCCGTGGTTGGTGCTAACCCCACTTTCGAGCAAATGGCTCGGCACTGGTTTTCCTCTTTTGGTACTAACCCCAGTGCTGAGTCGTTTGTTCGCTCACGTGCCTATTTTTGATTTACAGGTGGGAGACATGAAGAACATTTGGTTGATTGACACCGGTTGTTCGAGGCATATGACCGGAGACAGGGGGTGGTTCTCAAGTCTCGTCCCGGTGGTGACGAAGAGGTACATCACCTTTGGGGACAATGGGCGTGGGCGTGTGCTTTCAGAAGGTGAGATAAAAGTGAGTGACAAGATCACTCGAGGCGTGTTGCTCTTGTTCAATCGCCGGGGTACAATTTGCTTTCTCGTGTCCCAGTTGTTGGATGAGGGTTTTGAGGTGCTGTTTCGACCTGGTGGTTCTCGGATTGTGGACTCTCGAGGGGACCTTGTTTGTATGGTCGTTCCCGAGGGTCAGGTGTTTCGTGCTGATTTTTCTCAGTCTTCGGGTGTGGAGCATTGTTTCTTGGCTGGTTCTTCGAGTGAGTTGTGGAAATGGCATAGGAAGTTGGGTCACTTGAGCTTTGACCTTTTGTCTCGCTTGAGTAAACTCAATTTGGTCCGAGGATTGCCATGGTTGAAGCTTGAGAAAGAGTTGGTTTGTGCTCCGTGTAGGCATGCCAAGATGGTGGCCTCTTCTCACCCGCCTCTCACCGATGTGATGACTGAGCGTCCATGCGAGCTGCTCCATATGGACCTTGTTGGCCCGGCTCGTGTGCGATCCCGCGGGTGGGAAGTGGTATGTCCTTGTTGTGGTGGACGACTATTCTCGGTATGCGTGGGTGTTCTTTACGGAGGATAAGGGGGAGACGTTTGGTTTTGTTCGAGATCTAGTCTTGAGGTTGAGGAACGAGAGGCACGGAGATGCCATACGAGCTATCCGCGGTGATAATGGCTCGGAATTCGGGAACTCTCGTTTTGAAACCTTTTGTCATGACTTGGGTCTTGAGCACCAGTTTTCGAGTCCGTATACGCCTCCCCAGAATGGTGTTGTGGAAAGGAAGAACAGGACCTTGTGCGAGATGGCTCGGACGATGCTTGATGAGCATAGGACTCCGAGGAGGTATTGGGCAGAGGCGGTGAATACCGCATGCTATGTGTCGAACAGGATATACCTCAGAGTGCACAAGAAGAAAACATGCTATGAGTTGATGCATGGCCGCACACCCAAGGTGAGTCACTTCCATGTCTTCGGTTGCAAGTGTTTCATTCTGAAGAAAGGCAGGAAGTTGGATAAATTTGAGGCTAGGTCTGTCGATGGAATTTTCTTTGGTTATGCATCTCATTCTAGAGCATATCGTGTGCTCAATCTTGAAACTAACCAAATCGTGGAGACTTGCGAGGTAACATTCGACGAGACAGAGCCACGTAGTCAGCTTGTCTTTGAGTGTGCAGGTGATGATGAGCTTGGCGAGGAGATCTTTCAGGAGGAGGAGCATGAACATGGTGATGATGAAGATGGCGGTGTGGTGCCCCCGGCTGAACATGTACCCACTACTTCGACTACGATGATGGATGGACCCTCTGCTACACCTACGACGACAAATCAAGAACGAGGAGAAGCTGATGTTGAGGGGGAGGTAGCTTCGAGGCGAGAACCTCCCCGGCGAGTTCAAGTGGATCACCCAGCTTCGAGGATCATCGGCGACATGAATGAACGCACTACACGGTCGAGGGTTCAAACCAATTCCCACTTTGCTCATGCTGCGTTTGTTGCTTCTTTTGAGCCCAAAGACATTGGACATGCACTATCTGATCACAATTGGGTTAACTCGATGCATGAGGAGTTGGAGAACTTTGAAAGGAATCAGGTGTGGGAGTTGGTTGACCCTCCCCCAGGGTGTAAGCCGATTGGTACAAAGTGGGTGTGGAAAAACAAAGAGGGAGAGAAGGGTGAGGTTGTGAGGAACAAGTCGAGACTTGTTGCTCAGGGGTTCAGTAAGAAGGAGGGGATCGACTACGAGGAGACCTTTGCTCCCGTAGCCCGTTTAGAGGCGATTAGAATCCTTCTAGCCTTTTCTGTGGCTAAAGGGTTCAAGTTGCACCAAATGGATGTGAAGAGTGCTTTTCTGAATGGTGTGCTGGAGGAAGAAGTGTATGTGAGACAGACCTCCGGGGTTTGAGAGTGAGAAGTACCCCCACCGGGTGTACAAGTTGAGGAAGGCGCCGTATGGGTTGAAGCAGCGCCTAGAGCTTGGTATGGCGAGGTTGAGGGGGTTCTTGTTTGAGAGAGGTTTTGAGATGGGGAAGGTCGATCGGACCTTGTTTTTGCGAGAGGCGGGGCGAGAGATATCCCGATTGTGCGGTGTGTACGTGGATGATATTGTCTTTGGTGGCTCGTCTAACTCTCTTGTTGCGAGGTTTGCGGATGATATGAGCAGGGAGTTTGAGATGAGCATGATGGGTGAGTTGCGCTTCTTCCTCGGGCTACAAATCAAGCAATCAAAGGAAGGAACATTTGTGCACCGAGCTAAGTACACCAAGGACATTGTGAGGAAGTTCAAGATGGAGGACTCCAAGGCTATGACGACGCCGATGAGTACGACTACGGCTCTTGATGCGGACGAGGAAGGTGAACACGTGGACCGGAAGGAGTACCGGAGCATGATCGGGTCACTCCTCTACTTGACGGCGACGAGGCCGGACATACGGTTCTCGGTGTGTCCGTGCGCTCGTTTTCAAGCGTCTCCGAGGACTTCGCATTGGCAAGCGGTGAAGAGAATTTTCGGTACTTGCGTCACACTCCCGACTTCGGCCTTTGGTACTCCGCGTCCTCTTCGTTGGCGCTTCATGGTTTTTCAGACGCGGATTTTGCCGGGTGTCGGTTGGATAGGAAGTCCACTTCGGGACTTGCCGCTTTTGGGTTCTTCGTTGGTGTCTTGGTCTTCTCGTAAGCAGTCGAGTGTTGCTCAATCCACGACCGAAGCCGAGTATGTTGCCGCTGCTAGTTGTTGCTCTCAGCTCCTTTGGATCACCTATACCATGAGTGACTTTGGTGAGGAGTATACCCATGTCCCACTTCAATGTGATAGCACCAGTGCCATAAGCGTTGCAAAGAACCCAGTGCTCCATTCCAAAACCAAGCACATAGAAGTGAGGTACCATTTTCTGAGAGACAATGTCGAGAAAGGAAAGATAGCTTTGATCCATGTACCCACACATGACCAACTAGCCGATATTTTCACCAAACCCCTAGATCAAGCCACTTTCACTCGTTTGCGGGGGGAACTTGGTGTGTGTTTGATTTCTTGAGTTGGGTGTGTGGGAGCTCTCTTTTGCCGGTGGTGTCGAGCCCGTTTTGCCTCCCCTCGAGGAGCCGGTTTGTAGCATATGTATAGCTTTCCTTCGTGCATTCCTTGCATTTGGCATGGCATATGTAACATGATGTATAGGCATCCTTGTATCTTAGATTGCATGCTTTTTGTATCATATGCATTGGTTAGGAAAAGCTTCTCTCATATACATTGTTCACCATGGAATGAGATATATGTCTTTGTGAGCTTGTTTGGTATGATATGGTTAGTTTGGCTTAGCTCTTGATGATCTTGATGAATAATCCATGGTTGATAGCTATGCTTTTGAAAAATGTCACATGTATGCTCTCTCATGTGTAAATGCCTTTACATGCTCTTGACATGTTTTTGTGGCCTTGCTATGCTTAATTTGTGGTTGGATAGCTAGTTTATTGATCATATGGGGCCAAAGGCTCATTTGCCATCATGAATGTTTAGCCCTCTTGATTTATCTTGTGGAGGAGCATAAGTTCCTTTTTGTCGCAAAGACATTTCATGTACCATTTACAAATCTGAAAATGAAATGAAAAATGCTTGGAAATGTGCTCCCATGTCATATGTGCTGAATTTAATTTGCTTTGGGTGCTAAACCGTTGCATGGTGCCTACCGATGAGAAGTCTCATACATAGAAGTAGGCACATGGCTCGGTGGCTTTGACATGACATGAGGTGCTTTTGGGTGTTTATGATGGTCTTATGATTAGAATGGCTGTCCTAGCATGAAGTTTGAGTGGCTTTGCCACTGTGATATGTTTTGCTCATGTTTAGGTATTTGCTTGTGAGAGAGTAACTTTTCGCAAAATTACTCAAATCCTTTTTAGCTTCGTCCAATGGTTGTGAAACTTGGTGATCATGTAGTTGAGATCGATACGAAGCCGTAGAGTATCTAACTTGCTCATTTGGACGTGTGTAGCATCCTATGTTGAATTTTGTATATTTGAGAAGCTCTAGGTTGAAAGTTTTGCATTTTTGGCTTGATTCATGCATTGCCAACAAGGGGGAGAAGTTTGAGCTTGAAATGGCTTGTTGGACGCGTTTAGAAGGTTTTCGGGTGGTTTCGAGCCATTTCCGGGTTTCGTTGTACACCGGTCCGACCGACCGGTGATGAGCACCGGTCTGACCGGTGTGAGTGCTGGTCCTGTACACTTGTTAGGCACCGGTCTGACCGGTGGTGATGACCGGTCTGACCGGTGTGAGCTGAAAGTGATGCAGCTGTCCTGTTTTCAAGTGGTTTGCATGCATTCGTCCAGGGGGAGTTGCATTGGTTCAGGGGGAGCTCTTTGAGAGTTTTCGAGCTTTGTTTCGGTGGTTTGTGCTCTTTGCTTGAGCTTTGCCTTGTCTCGGATGGGTCGAGCCGTTGCCCTTGCCTAAGGGGTCCGAGACTTGTCTTCTTCAAGTGATCTTGCTCTTTGCCTTTGTTCGGCTTTCGATCGCTTGTTGGAGTTTCTTTTTGTTCGTTTCTTTTTCTTTTCTTTTCTCTCTTGTTACTTTCGTGTGGGTGTTGTCAATGCACTCATCAAGGGGGAGATTGAGGACCATGTGTGGTTCGAGGACCGGTGGATGGTCGCTTCCTTGTGTGATGAGTGATTGACAACGTTGTTTGGACTGATTCTTGGCTAAGTATTGCAGGTGCAGGTTGCGGTTTGACTCGTGTTGGTGCAGGTGAAGAACAGGCTACACCTTTTGCCATGACTTGAGGCCTCCAGGTGTGGAGAAGACAAGTAGGCTTCGTTCGAGGGACCCGGTGGCCAGCGGGGTCAAGTGCGGACCGCATGGTGGCATGAACAGCAAGATGAAGTCGTGGACGGTTTCTTGGTTGAGCCTCAAAACCAAGGTCGAGCCGGGACTACGTGGGAGCCAAGTCATGAGTGGAGATTGGCGGAGGCTACACCGAGTTCGTGTGGTTTCCGGTGGTTCACCAGAAAACCACTGGGTTCCTTGGTTGATCCACAAAGCCAAGACCGGAGAACCAAAGACGGAGGTGCAGCAGCACTAGACCGGTCTGACCGGTGGGTCTGACCGGTGGGGACCGGTCTGACCGGTGAGGAGCACCGGTCTGACCGGTGGGTCTGACCGGTGGGGACCGGTCTGACCGGTGAGGAGCACCGGTCTGACCGTGTGCGACGACGCGGTCCCGGAATCTTCGAAGCGGAGGACACGCGTCGGGATCGCATGGCTTGCGTCGAGGCTACGCGAGGTGCGGTCGCCGGGCATCCGTCCGATGGTGAAGACATCAAGAATTCCAAATCCGCCCTTGAGGGGCTTGTATCCCTAGTTAGTAGAGAAGGGTATTTTGGACATTCGGTTGCCTCCATATAGCCCAAGAGGTGAGAGGATGGCAGCCAACTCTTGGAACCCTAGCTCATTAGTTTTCCTATTTTCCACCTATTTTCTCTAGGTTTTCCTTAGGACTAGCAAGAGAGCTTCACGGAGAGATCTTGTAGAGAGGGATGGATGATCGGGCGGCTTGCTAGACCTTGTACGAATCTTTGTTTCATGTATAGATGATTCGGCGTGATTCCTCAAGGTTTGGATGTGTTTTCCCCGGTTGTTCTTGGTGGTGATTTTCGGAGCCCTTTCTTCGTGATTTCTTTGGGGTGTTTTCGGGGCTTTTCTCTTGGTGATTTGATGGGGGAAATTTGTGGGAACCCATCGTGGTTCTTTGGGCTGTGATTCCCCTCCCAAATCCGTGAGAAAAATTGCTCGATTTCGGGGTTTCTTGAGTTCTTGGGTTGGAAGTGCTTTCGGCGGGATTTCTTCGATTCCTCCTTTTTGGACGAGATTTGGTGGGATTAAACTTGGCTATGGACTCCTCATGAGGTGTTCCTGATATCCCCCAAGTCTTGTTCAAGTCCGTGGAGCGATTCGGGAGATCGAGATTTGGATTTGGGGGAGTTGACCCGCGGGTGCTGTTCATCCCGAGCTGCCCAGGCTACACCGGTCTGACCGGTGCTCTTGACCGGTCTGACCGGTGCAAGCCCTTGTGGGTTTTCGCTCGGGTGAGTGTCTTGGTGTGTTCTTTGTTGTCCTGTGTTGCTGCAGTTTCGAGTTTGGGTCCGTTTGGTGGTCGGTTGGCCTGTTTGGTGTCTTGGGGGCTTTCAGGCTTCCATCGGTCTGACCGGTGTGTCTCACTGGTCTGACCGGTGTAGAGGCACTTAGTGGAAGTTGCTCAGGTTCACCAGCAGGGACCGGTCTGACCGGTGATGCTCACCGGTCTGACCGGTGTGGGTCTGTAGACTCGGGGTTTGTTGTTCCGCTGCGTTCTCGAGTCGGAAGGCTATGTGTGTTGGTTCCTAGGTCCAGTGGCACTCCAGTGGCTACGTGGGCTTGGCCAACCTTGGTAGTGAGTCGGAGACGTGTGTTGGAAGCCGCGTTCATCTTGTTGGAGTTCTCATCTCCATCGAGAAGAATTTTTATCGGCTCCCATTCACTCCCCCCCTCTCTGGTTCGCCGTATCGGTCCTTCAAATGCCTAGCCACCTGACCTCCTGCAAACTCTCCAGCCCAACCACCAGAACCACGACCTCCAGAAACAACCCTCGCACCTGTACGAGCACGAAAACCAAATTGATGCCTGTCCAGGCCTGCACCGGTCTGACCGTTGCCCCACACTGGTCTGACCGGTGTAGCCTGGGCAGCAGCACCTCCAACAGCCTTCCGCTCTCCCCAAGCCCGAACTGTCCTCACACTCGCCTTAGCCCTGGGCATCTACACACAAGGCTCAAGTACACCATCGGAGGGGTGGTACTTGTCCTTGTTACCCCACTCCTTCGCTATTCTCTCCTCTCGCATCCTCTTGAAGAAAAACTCATCCTTATGGACATCTCTCCCACAATAGCCACAACGGAACCTCACAAGCTTAAGCTTAGGCTTGGGATGTGGCTGCTCACTTGGTTTCTCTCCACTCAACTCCTCTACCGGTTTCTCCTCACTAGCCTTCTCACTTTCTTTCCCAAAGAACACTTTCCCGGAAGTGCTCACAAACTTGATGGGCTTTTGGAGATCATTTGTAGGTGTAGGAAACACGGTGGAGCTGGGGTTGTGTCTACTCGGTTCCTAAGATGGTTAGGTTTTGGGGGGAAATCATTTTTGTGGTGGGTTTTTGTTGGCTATGGGATTTTCTCTCCACTTCCCTCACCAACCTTGTTTGGCCCAAGTGCCTCACCATCCTACCCCTTAAATGCCTCAATCATCATCCTCAACTGAGGCTCATGACCAGACAACCAAGCCATCAACTTTCTTAGCTCATCATTCTCATCCTGCAAACGATCAACATAATGTGCAAGTTCCAAATTCTTCAAAGCATGCATTTCACAGGTAGAGCATGATGTGGGAATGGGTTCTTTCAACTTAGCCTCAAGAGAACTAGTGTAAGCTTGCATCTCATCAATTTTAGCATACAAAACAGGGCAAGAAGTGCAAGCACCTAGCAAAGCAGGTCTAGACTTAAGCTCAGCCACTTCAACCCTAAGCACATCTAGTTCCTCACACTTAGTGGCATGCTTCTCTTTGAACAAAGCAAGATCAGCAAGAAAGATGGAGCAATCAGCACAATCAACCTCATCTGAAACAACAGGGCTAGCCTTAAGGGAATCAATCTCAAGCTTGCTATCAAGAACCTGTGTTTCTAGCTCAGCCACTCTAGTTCTAGCATCCTCGAGTGAAGCCCTAAGCTCTTTCCTTATTTTCTTGGCCTCTCTAAGCATGTCATCACAGTTATGAAGCAACGAGCCAAGCCTCTCATTCTCCTGGCACAAGAATGGAAGTTCATCACGCACCTCGTCGTCGGACTCAGAGTTCGAGTCGCTCTATGTACTCTTCTTGCTGCCGAAGCTCAGCGCCATGGTGCAGAAGCCGTCTCTAGCGAAGCAGCTCAGCCCGCTCAGATTCTTGGACAACTTTCTGCTCTTGCAATGATCGCCTTCGTCTTCGCTGTTGCTTGAGCTCGAGGTGGAGTACGCAGAACTGGAGTCGACATCGCTTGCTCCCACCATCGCTCGGGCCTTGCCTCGGCTCTCCTTCTTCCTCGATCGTCGCTCGTCCTTGTTCTTGTTCTTGTACTTGCTCTTGTGGTCGCGCCTCGACCGGTACTTGCCATCCATCCTCGACTTGTGCTTGTAACCATCCTTGTTCTCGACCTTCTCCGGGCAGTCGGCGACGAAGTGTCCTGGCTTGCTGCACTGGAAGCATGTCCTCGTGTTCCACCTCATGTTCACCCGGTTCTCATGCAGCCTCTCGAATCGCCTCGTCAGGAGCGCCAGCTCGTCCTCTCCAAGCACGTCGAACTCCTCATCTGGCATAGACATCAAGGATGACAAAGAGAACATCCTGGTGCATAGCTTAGTGTTAGCCTTTCCTTTCGAACTACCAACGAGGGCAGGACTATGGGAGTCAGTCGGTCCCTCGAGCTTGGCACTCATGCCCCTATCCACCTCTGCTGACTTGAGCTTCAAGAACAGCTCGTTCACCATCAGAGTGTCACACTTCTCCGAGTCCACAATGGCCTCGAACTTTCCGCCCCATATTGTACGATCCAATGAGTGTAAGAGCTTGACGGCTCTATCATGATCATCGTATGGGAGCACGTCCACATTGGCCCTCATGTTGTTCACAACCACCGTGAACCTCTGAAACAAGGCATTGATGGACTCACCGTGTAGATTAGTGAAGTTCTCGTACTCTCTCTGGTAGGTCGCATACATCCGTGCCTGAACCTGGGCATTCCCAACATGAGCCTCCTTCAGCACCAACCAAATTCTACAAGCAAGTTCTCGGTGTGCACCCGATCGAACTCAGGCTGACACAAAGCACGAAACAAGTAGTCGACCGCCTTATTGTTGCGGTCGAACCTGTCCCTCGATCCTGGAGCGAGGAAGTCCATCGGCTGGACATAGGCCGTGTCCACTGTGACATCCCAAAGGATCTGACCCTTTACTCGGAGAAACGCAGCCATCCTCTTACTCCACATCTGGTAGTTCTTGCCATCGAAGTGTGGAGGACCCGAACTCCGTCCCTGGTACGCCATCCTTCGATCATAGATTGGTTAGAGTCAATAAAGACCTGAACCTGCTCTGATACCACTTGAAGGACCGATACAGCGATCCAGAGAGGGGGGGAGTGAATGGGAGCTGATAAAAATTCTTCTCGATGGAGATGGAAACTCCAACAAGATGAACACGGCTTCCAACACACGTCTCCGACTCACTACCCAAGTTGTTCAAGCCCACGTAGCCACTGGAATGCCACTGGACCTAGGAACCAACACACAACCTTCCAACCCGAGAACGCAGCGGAACACCAAACCTCGAGTCCACTGACCAACACCAGTTAGACCGGTGAGCACCACCGATCAGACAGGTCCCTGCTGGTGAGAGTTGACAACTTCCACTAAGTGGCTTCACACCGGTCAGGCCAGTGCAACACACCGATCAGACCGGTCCAAGCCTGAAAGCCCCCAAATCACCAAACAGGCCTACCGACATACAAACTGACCCAAACTCGAAACAGCCCCAACACAAGACAACAGCAAACACACCCAGACGTTCATCCGAGCAAAAACCCACCAAGGGTTGCACCGGTTAGACCAGTCAAGAGCACCAGTGTAGCCTGGGCAGCTCGGGATGAACAACACCCGCGGGTCAACTCCCCAAATCCAAACCTCGATCTTTCGAATCGCTCCACGGACTTGAACAAGACTTTGGGGATAATAGGAACACCTCATGAGGAGTCCATAGCCATGTTTAATCCCACCAAAACTTGTCCAAGAAGGAGGAATCGAAGAAATCCCGCCAAGAACACCTCTAACCCTAAAACTCGGAAAACCCCAAAATCGAGCCCCTTTACTCACGGATTTGGGAGGGGAATTACAGCCCAAAGAACCACAAAGGGTTCCTACAAATTTCCCCATCAAATCCCCAAAAGAAAGGTCCCGAAGACAACCCAAGAGAAACACCAAGAAAGGGGTCCGAAAATCACCACCAAGAACAACCGGGAACAACACAACAAGGCCTCGAGGAACCACACCGAATCATCTATACAAGCCACAAAAGTTCATACAAGGTCTAGCTTGCCGCTCGATCATCCAACCCTCTCAACAAGATCTCACCATGAAGCTCTCAAGCTAGTCCTATGGAAATCCTAAGAAAATAGGAAGGGAAAATAGGGAAGCAAATGAACTAGGGTTCCAAGAGGTTGGCTGCCATCCTCTCACCTCATGGGTTATATGGAGGCAACCGAAAGTCTAAAATACCCTTTCCTAATGTCTAGGGACACAAGCCCCTCAAGGGCGGTTTTGGAAATCTTCAAGCTTTCTCCATCAGACTGATGCCCGGCGACCGCAACCTGCTTAGCCTCGACGCAAGCCTTGCGATCCCGACGCGTGTCCTCCGCTTCGAAGATTCCGGACTGCGTCGTCGCACACCGGTCAGACCGGTGCTCCTCAACGGTCAGACTGGTACCCACCGGTCGGGACCGGTCGACCCACCGGTCGGACCGGTCCGTCATCCTTCTTTGCGGCAAAGACCGTCTTCGGTTCTTCGGTCTTGGCTTTGTGGATCAACTAAGGAACCCAGTGGTTTTCTGGTGAACCACCGGAAACACCGTGAACTCGGTGTAGCCTCTGCCAAACTCCACTCATGACTCGGCTCCCACGTAGTCCCGGCTCGACCTTAGTTTTCAGGCTCAACCAAGAAACCGTCCAAGACTTCATCTTGCTGTTCATGCCACCATGCAGCCCGCACTTGACCCTGCTGGCCACCGGGTCCCTCGAACGAAGCCTACTTGTCTTCTCCACACCTGGAGGCCTCACCGGCGAGGACCTTTCACGCTTGTTCTTCACCTGCACCAACACCAGTCAAGCCGCAACCTGCACTTGCAATACTTAGCCAAGAATTAGTCCACACAAAGTTGTCAATCACTCATCACACAAGGAAGAGACCATCCACCGGTCCCCCAACCACACATGGTCCTCAACGGTCCGCGACCCACGGCGGACCGTCTGTTAAACACAGACAGAACGACCCAACCAACACCTCTTCACACGGACGGTCCAAGCCACGTCCTCGGACGGTCCGTGAGCAACTCGTGCCACGCGGACTATCCGCGACGTCCGGGCGGACTGTCCGCCAAACCACTTCCCACCAAAAGCCACTGGCCAACCGGATCAAAACAAAGGCGCTCAAGAACACGCGAAGAACACAAAGAACACCAGGGCAAAAACCCTCCACGCGAACTGTCCGCACCCACCACGCGGACGGTCCGTGAGGTGCAAACAGGCGCAGGAACATCAGCTCGAAAACCAACTCGAGAGCACCCTACCACCTATCCTTCCATGGTTCTCCCAAACGGTTGAAGCTCTTGATGGAAGATTTGGGGAAGATGTGAAGCGTCCCTAGGGGATGCTATGCCCCAAAAACCTAGGACCCAAAATGAGCATGAGAGGCATTCTACTCACAAGAGAGGATTATATAGCATTTATACAAAATAAAACCATCCACAAGCATTTATATCCCAAAGCTACCAAGAGCATAGCTATACATCTCATGAGCATCACAAGCAAGGTCATAACCTCATCTCTAGCACATCATGGTGAGCAAAGCATATTAGAGAAGCACATCTCCAATGCATATGTTACAAATGCAGTCTATGATACAAAGATGCAAGCATGATATGGTACATATATGAAAATGCAACATGCATATGTACATCAACAACTCCGAGCTCAAAAAGGAAAAACAACTCCAAGCTCTCCTAGCAAACGAGCAAATGTAGCTTGGTCCAAAGGCTTGGTTAGAATAGCGGCAAGCTAGTTTTCTGTAGGTACATTGATGAGGTCTATGTTTCCCTTCTCAACATTATCTCTCAAAAAGTGGTACCTCACTTCTATGTGTTTAGTTCTAGAGTGAAGCACGGGATTTTTGGCAACACTAATGGCACTCGTGCTATCACACATGAGAGGTACATGGAAACACTCCTCACCAAAATCACTCAGCGTGTATGTGATCCAAAGCAGCTGGGAGCAACAACTAGCGGCAGCAACATACTCAGCTTCTGTGGTAGACTGAGCTACACTAGACTGTTTGCGAGAAGACCAAGAAACAAGTGAGGAACCCAAAAACTGACAAGTCCCCGAAGTCGACTTCCTATCGACCCGACCCCCGCAAAATCAGCATCCGAAAAACCAAGAAGAGAAAGAGAAGAGGACGTCGAGTACCAAAGACCAAGCTCAGGAGTGTATCGAAGATCCTTGAAGATCCGCTTGACGGCCTGCCGGTGTGAAGTCCTCGGCGACGCCTGAAAACGAGCGCACAGACACACCGAAAACTGGATGTCCAGCCTTGTCGCCGTCAAGTACAAGAGGGAGCCGATCATGCTCCGGTACTCCTTCTGGTCCACGGGCTCTCCGTCCTCGTCCGCGTCAAGCGCTGTAGTCATACTCATCGGTGTCGATAGGGGCTTCAAATCGTCCATCTTGAACTTCTTGAGGATGTCCTTCGTTTACTTGGCTTGATGTACAAAGGTTCCCTCCTTCGCCTGCTTGATCTGAAGCCCGAGAAAGAACTGCAATTCTTCCATCATAGACATCTCGAATTCTTTTCTCATATCCTCTGCAAACCTTGCAACCAAAGACTTAGACGAGCCACCAAAGACAATATCATCCACGTATACCGGAACAATTAGGATATCATTACCCTGCCTGAGGAGAAAAAGAGTCTTATCTACCTTGCCCATCTCAAACCCCTTGCTGAACAAGAACCCCCTCCAATGGCCATACCAAGCACGAGGAGCTTGTTTCAGCCCATAAAACGCCTTTCTCAACCTATACACCTTGTGGAGAAACTCAGCACTCTCAAAGCCCGGTGGTAGCCTCACATAAACTTCCTCCTCTAAAAACCCATTCAAGAAGGCACTCTTCACATCCATTTGGTACAACTTGAACCCTTTAGCCACAGAAAAAGCTAGAAGGATCCTAATTGCCTATAAACGGGCTACAGGAGCAAATGTGACTTCATAGTCTATCCCCTCCTTCTGACTATAGCCCTGAGCAACCAACCTTGACTTATTCCTCACCATCTCACCATTTTCTCCCAAGCTAGAAGGCATTCACCCAATTAGGATTAGATAAAGCGTGTCCAACGTCTTTCGGCTCAAAGGTAGTGACAAAAGTTGAATGAGCAAAGTGAGAAGCATTTCTGGACCTCGATCATGTCGTACGCTCATTGATGTCGTCGATGATTACCGAAGGTGGATGATCAACTTGAACTCGCCTTGGTGCCTCTCGCCTTGAGGCAACCTCCCCCTCAGCAGCTGCTTCCACTTGATCTTGCTGAATCGTAGGCGGTGTAGGGGATGGACCATCCTGCAGTGTAGTCATCGTAGTGGAAGTAGAGGGTACACGCGTGGCTGGAGCTTCGCCATCATCACCATCATCCTCTCTAGCATCATCCTCCTCGTCCTCAAAGAACTTCTTGCCAACTTCATCATCACTTGCACACTCAAAGACAAACGAATTGCATGGTTGTGTCTCATCGAAGGTCACTTCGCAAGTTTCCATAACTAGGTTAGTATCAAGGTGGAGCACACGAAATGATCTAGAATGACTAGCATAACCTAAGAAAATCCCATCAGAAGACCTCGACTCAAACTTATCAAGCCTACCCTTCTTGAGAATGAAGCACCGACAACCAAAAGCCCTGAAATGGCTCACTCTAGGTGCTCGTCCGTGCATAAGCTCATAGCACGTCTTGTTCAAAAAGGCCCTCAGGAAAATCCAATTCCCAACATGGCAAGAGGTATTCACCGCCTCAGCCCAATATCTCCTCGGAGTCCTATGCTCATCAAGCATCGTCCGAGCCATCTCACAAAGGGAACGATTTTCCTCTCAACCACACCATTCTGACAAGCGACATAGGGAGAAGAAAACTGATGTTTGAGACCCAAATAACAACAAAAGGTTTCAAAACGAGAGTTCTTAAATTCGTTGCCATTGTCGCTACGAATAGCTCGAACAACATCTCCATGTCTCTCATTCTTCAACCTCAGGATCAAATCCCTCACAAAACCTAACGTCTCCCACTTGTCAGCCAAAAAGAAGACCCAAGCATAGCGAGAATAGTCGTCCACAATCACAAGGACATACCATTTCCCACCCGCTAAGCACACACGAGCTGGACCAACCAAGTCCATATGGAACAGCTCACATGGCCTCTCTGTCATAACGAATGTCAGAGGCGGAGGAGAGGCGGCGACCATCTTACCATGCCTACATGGAGCACATCCCAAATCCTTTTGGTATTTCAACTTTGGCAATCCTCGGACTAATCCTAGCCCACTCAAGCGTGACAACAAGTCAAAACTCAAGTGACCTCGTCTCCTATGCCATTTCCAAAGCTTTGCTGAAACACCAGCAACCAGACAACAAGAAGATCCAACACACTAAGAAAAATCAGATCTGAAAATTTGACCATCAGGGACGATCGTACACACAAGATCACCTCGAGAATCCAAAACTCGAGAACAACCCGTTTTGAAACGAACTTCAAAACCCTCATCAAGAAGCTGAGAGACAGAGAGAAGATTGTACCCGAAAGACATGACAAGAGAAACACGCCAAAGAGTCACAGACTCACTCACCTTCACCGTGCCCACTGAAAGCACTCTACCTTTCCCATTATCCCCAAAAGTGATGTACTCCTTGGTCATCACCGGGGTGAGGCTGGAGAACCACCGTCGATCTCCGGTCATGTGTTGAGAGCAACCGGAGTCGATCAACCAAAAACCCTCCTAGCCTCCCACCTGCAAAATCAAAAATGAGAGCGAGAGTGAGCAAAGGACTCGGCACTAGGGTTAGTACAAAACGAATCAAACCAGTGCCTCGCCATTTGCTGAACTGTGGGGTTAGCAAAATCCATACTATCTCTCCTAGGTGGAACACCCACACGTCCCCTTGGAGGACTACGCGTACCACGAAGGGGAGACCGTGGTCCGTAGCTCCTATGGGACCTAAAACTGCGATCGTTCCCCCCATACTCGTATTGGCCACGAGCAAAGGACCGTCCAGCAAACCCACCATGCCCAAACCCAACACGCCTACCACGTTCTCTATGTGGTGGATCACCTTGAGGCACAAACTCACGCCTCCCATGAGGATGAATGGTACGCACCATTCCCTCACATCTTGGCACCAACCTAGGCTTAGGCACACCACGAGAAGGGAGGTACCTGTCCTTGTTGGCCAACTCTCTAGCCAACCTCTCCTCAAGCTTCCTCCTGAAGCAAAACTCAGCAAGGTGCCCATCCCTTCCACAATTCTCACAATGGAAAGGTTTCGGTTTTGGCTTTGATTTTGGGTTCTCTTTGGGCTCTAGCTTCTCCTCACTAGGTTTCTCCTCACTCGGTTTCTCTCCCTTCTTCCCAAAAAATTCATTCCCCAAGACACTCTTGAACTTAATGGGTTCCTGGAAGTTGTTGGTTTGTGGAGGAAACACGGGTGGATCTGGGGTTGTGTCTAGTCGGTTCCTAAGATGATTTGGCTTAGGAACAAAGGCATTTTTGTGGTGGGTTTTTGGTGGCTCTGGGACATCACTTTCACCACTTCCCTCACCCACTTTCTTTGCCCCAAGCACTTCCGCATCCTGGCGCTTGAATGTCTCAATCATTATCCTCAACTGAGGCTCATGACCAGACAACCAACCCATCAACTTTCTCAGCTCATCATTCTCATCCTGCAAACGATCAACATAATGTGCAAGCTCCATATTCTTCACAGCATTTACTTCAAGTAGAACAAATTGTAGGAATAGGAGCTTTCAGCTGAGCCTCTAGAGATCTAGCATAAGCAAGAGAAACATCTAGCTTCTCATGCAAAACAGGACAAGAAGTGCAAGCACCAAGCAAGGAGGGCATAGATTTCATGTCATCTAGCTCAACCCTAAGCACATCTAGTTCCTCAACCTTGCAGGCATGCTTCTCCTTAAGCACAGTCAATTCACCAACAAAAGTGGAACAATCAGTGCATTCAGGTTCATTGGTCACAATGGGAGTAGACTCAAAGGAATCTATTTGAGCCCTAGCATCAACAAGCAAAGACTCTAGCTCAACCACCTTCTCCTTAGCCTCTCCAAGCAAAGACCTATACTCCCTCTTCTCCTTGTTGGTCTTTCTAAGCACATCATCACGATTGTCGAGCAAGTCATTCAACCTAGCATTCTCCTCTATCAAGAAGGATGGGCTGTTGTTTACCTCTTCCTCGGAGTCGGAGCCCGAACATCCTTCTTGCTCTTCTTGCCTGCGGTGTTGTGTGCCATGCCGCAAAAGCCTTGGGTGGCGAAGCACAAGCCGTTGATGTTCTTGCTCGAACGCTTGCACTTGGGCCGGTTCTTTTCTTCATCACTTGAGCTCGATGAAGAGTAGCAGGAGCTTGAGTCGATGTCGCTCGCACCGGCCACCATCGCTCGCTCCTTCTTCTTGTGACCACCACTCTTCCTCGGCCTCCCCTCGGACTTGTTCTTGCCCTTGTAGTCGTCCCTCGAGCGGCGCATGTGGTTGGTCCTCGAACGGTGCTTGTGCTCGGCTTTGACCTCCATGGCTTCAGGGCACTCGGCGACGAAGTGCACGTGCTTCCCGCACTAGTAGCACATGCCTGAGCTCCTCCGAGCATTCTTCTGGTTCGTGTTCATGCGCTCGAACCGCCTGCTCAACAATGCGAGATCCTCCTCGCCCAGCACGTTGAACTCCTCATCTGGCATGGACACAAGGCAAGACAAGCAAAATTGTCTCAGAGACATGTTAGCATTAGTCCTTGAACCAGACACGAGAGCCAGACTATAGGGATCAGTCGGGTTCTCGATCTTTGCACGCACCCCACGGTCCACCTCGGACGACTTGAGCTTGGAGAATAGCTCATCCACCGTGAGGGTCTCATAATTCTCCGACTCAAGAATGGCCACGACCTACCCACTCCACACGGTACGATCCAGAGAATGCAAGAGCTTCTCAGCCCTGTCATGGTCATAGTACGGGAGCACAACCACATTAGCCCTCATGTTGTTCACGATCATCGTGAAACGCTGAAACATGGCATCTATGGACTCACCGGGGAAATGAGTGATGTTCTCGTACTCTCTCCGGTAGGTCGCAAAGAGCCGAGCCTGAACCTGAGCGTTCCCGGCATGAGCATTCTTCAACTGCTCCCAAATCCTGCATGCCAAGTCCTCTGTCCGAACCCGTTTGAATTCCGACTCGCATAGAGAACTGTAAAGGTAGTCGACCGCCTTGTTGTTGACGTCAAACATGTCCCTCGATCCTGGAGAAAGGAAGTTCATCGGATGAACATAAGTTGTGTTAACCGTGACATCTCACAGGATCTAACCCTTGCCGCGGAGGAAAGCGGCCATCCACCTTTGCCACATATGGTAGTTCTTACCATCAAAGTGTGGAGGACCCGAACCCCGTTCCTGGTACGCCATCTTTGGATCTTAGACTGGTTAGAATCACGAAGATCTGTAACCAGCTCTGATACCAATTGAAGGACTTATTAGGCGACCAGAGAGGGGGGAGTCAATGGGAGCTGATAAAAATTCTTCTATTAAGAGAGAACTCGGCCTATACCCCAAATTCACCACCATGGATTCCCATACGGGTTTGCCAAGGTCACGTAGTCACAACAAACGTACCAACCCTAGGAACAAAACCCAAACGATCCCAAAGCGGAAGCACGAAGCAAGAAGCAAAGGACTTAGCTATCCTGAAACAACCCAGGCGGACTGTCCGCGGTCACCTGGCGGACTGTCCGTGGGCACAGCGTGCACAGTCCGCGACCCACGGCGGACGGTCCGTTAAACACGGACAGAACGACCCAACCAGCACCTCTTCACACGGACGGTCCGTGCCACGTCCTCGAAAGGTCCGCGAGCAACTCGTGCCGCGCGGACTATCCGCGACGTCCGGGCGGACTGTCCGCCAAACCACTTCCCACCAAAATCCACTGGCCAACCAGATCAAAACAAAGGCGCTCAAGAACAAACGAAGAACACGAAGAACACCCGGGCAAAAACCCTCCACGCGGACTATCCGCACCCACCACGCGGACGGTCGGTGAGGTGCAAACAGGCGCGGGAACAGCAGCTCGAAAACCAACTCGAGAGCATCCTACCACCTATCCTTCCATGGATCTCCCAAATGGTTGAAGCTCTTGAGGGAAGATTTGGTGAAGATGTGAAGCGTCCCTAGGGGATGCTATGCCCCAAAACATGAGTCCTCAAACAACCTAAAACGCCGCGAATCGAATCGCCACCGAAACCAACCAAAAACCTAGGACCGAACCAAAATCCTTCAATCGGAGGCCGAACTCGAAGTTTGGGGGATCAAGATCAAGCACAAAGATGCACGAGGCAACTATCCATGATTCCCACCAACAAATTCGAGCCCATACACCTCAGAATCAAAGGAACAAGCCGTGCATGAAAAACTGACGAAAATAGCTCGAAAAAGACACGAAAATCTAACGAGCTACAAAGCGGGAATTGACGCAACCACGAAAGCTTCCATTCACTCAGAGGTCAGATTCTTTACAAATGGAGGAAAAATTTAATCCTAAAGAGCAAGGAAATGAGAATCAGTCTAGATGGATGGTTTGCCTGGAAACCCTAGAGCTAATATATATGAGTCCCCTCCGGGCCAGGCAAAAGACCACACTACCCCTAGCACTTAAGTTGTGATACAACCCCTCAGGGGCAAATAGGTCATGTAGCACTCTTCATCGCACGGCCACGCCGTTGCGATCCCGCCACGCGTCCGCCGACATCGAAGCTTCTCGACATGCCTGGATCCCGTCTCCGCCCGCCGAGCCTCCGATCTTGGTTTTGTGGCACAACCAAGTAACCCGACGGTTTTCTGGTGAACCACCGCAAACCCCGCGTGCATACTCCGGTTGTGAGCCGCTACCCTACACCGGCTCCAGTCCACAACTTCGTCTTGCTTTTCTTGCAACCATGCGGCCCGCACTTGACCCCGCTGGCCACCGGGTCCCTCGAGTCAGGTCTACTTGTCTCTCCACTCCTCAGAGGCCTCGCAAGGCATAAACCTTTCGCGCCCACTCTTCACCTGCACCAACGCAAATCAAGCCGCAACCTGGACCTGCAATACTCGGCCAAGAATCAGTCCACACCACGTTGTCAATCACTCATCACAGTCAGGAGCGACCATCCACCGATCCTCGGACACTCCGGTCCTCAATCTCCCCCTTGATGAGTGCATTGACAACACACACAAGTAACCAATTCGGAGATAACAGAAAAAGAAAAGAAAAGAAAGAAAGACTCAAGCAAGTGATCAAAAGCCAAATAAAAGCCAAGAAAAGATCACTTGAGTGAGAAAAAATCTCGGTCCCCTAAGGCATGGGCAATGGCTCGACACAACCGAGATCAAATGCTTCAAAAATGTTGACTCCTCAATGTGAGGCAAAAGGGCTCGACACCATCGGCAAAAGTGCACGACTAACATTCAGGCGAAAAAGAGCTCCGAAATGCATGAATGCAAGCTCCCCCGGAACAAATGCACTTCCCCCAATGTTTATTTCCTCGATGCAAACTCCCCCTGGAATCATGAATTGGGTACTTTCTTACCCCTTGTTGGTAATGCATGAATCAAGTCTATAAATGCAAGCATGTGCTTCTCAAATATACAAAGAGCACTACAACATTCTAAAATTGAGACATAGACAAGCAAGATAGCCACAATTTGAGCACAAGCATCGCCAACAAGATACAAAGGGACATATAAGCAAGTGACATAGCCATGATGAAAATGAAGCATTTTTCACAAAGATTTCCCTCTCATGAGCATAGGACCTAATCATGAGCAAAAAGTGCACATACAACATATAACTCACAAACTTCATGCAAGGTCACAAATTCTCATCACACGGTCATCACAAACACCTACAAGCTATCTCATGTCATGTCAAAGCCACCGAGCCATGTGTCCACTTCTAGATATGAGACGTCTCATTGGTGATAATCATGCAACGGTTTAGCACCCAAAATAAGAAATTTAACACATTTATGATATGGAAGCAATTTTTTTAAGCATAGGCATCTCACATACCATTTTCATGATTTACAAGTTAAACATGGTACATGAAGTGCCTTTGCGGCAAAAAAAAACTTAGGCTTCTCCACAAGGTAGCATGTAGGCTAAACATTCATGATGATAAATGAATCTTTGATCCCAAATGAAAATAACATGGTTCCAAGCACAATTTAAGCAAGATAGAGCCATACACACCCAAAATGAGCATGAGAGGCATTCTACTCACAAGAGAGAATTATATAGCATTTATACAAAATAAAACCATCCACAAGCATTTATATCCCAAAGCTACCAAGAGCATAGCTATACATCTCATGAGCATCACAAGCAAGGTCATAACCTCATCTCTAGCATATCATGGTGAGCAAAGCATATAAGAGAAGCACACCTCCAATGCATATGTTACAAATGATGTCTATGATACAAAGATGCAAGCATGATATGATACATATATGAAAATGCAACATGCATATGTACATAAACAACTCCAAGCTGAGGACCATGTGTGGTTCGAGGACCGGTGGATGGTCGCTTCCTTGTGTGATGAGTGATTGATAACGTTGTGTGGACTGATTCTTGGCTAAGTATTGCAGGTGCAGGTTGCGGCTTGACTGGTGTTGGTGCAGGTGAAGAACAAGCGCGAAAGGTCATTGCCGGTGAGGCCTCCAGGTGTGGAGAAGACAAGTAGGCTTCGTTCGAGGGACCCGGTGGCCCACGGGGTCAAGTGCGGGCCGCATGGTGGCATGAACAGCAAGATGAAGTCGTGGACGGTTTCTTGGTTGAGCCTCAAAACCAAGGTCGAGCCGGGACTACGTGGAAGCCAAGTCATGAGTGGAGATTGGCGGAGGCTACACCGAGTTCGCGGGGTTTCCGGTGGTTCACCAGAAAACCACTAGGTGCCTTGGTTGATCCACAAAGCCAAGACCGAAGAACCGAAGACGGAGCAGCAGCAGCGCCAGACCGGTCTGACCGGTGGGTCTGACTGGTCTGACCGGTGAGGAGCACCGGTCTAACCGGTGTGCGACGACGCAGTCCGGAATCTTCGAAGCGGAGGACACGCGTCGGGGTCGCATGGCTTGCGTCGAGGCTACGCAGGGTGCGGTCGCCGGGCATCCGTCCGATGGAGAAGACATCAAGAATTCCAAATCCGCCGTTGAGGGGCTTGTATCCCTAGTTAGTAGAGAAGGGTATTTTGGACATTCAGTTGCCTCCATATAACCCAAGAGGTGAGAGGATGGCAGCCAACTCTTGGAACCCTAGCTCATTAGTTTTCATATTTTCCACCTATTTTCCTTAGGTTTTCCATAGGAATAGCAAGAGAGCTTCACGGAGAGATCTTGTAGAGAGGTATGGATGATCGGGCGGCTTGCTAGACCTTGTACGAACCTTTGTTTCTTGTATAGATGATTCGGCGTGGTTTCTCAAGGTTTGGATGTGTTTTCCCCGGTTGTTCTTGGTGGTGATTTTCGGAGCCCTCTCTCGGTGATTTCTTGGGGTTGTTTTCGGGATCTTTCTCTTGGGGATTTGATGGGGGAAATATGTGGGAACCCTTCGTGGTTCTTTGGGCTCTGATTCCCCTCCCAAATCCGTGAGTAAAGGTGCTCGATTTCGGGGTTTCTTGAGTTCTTGGGTTGGAAGTGCTTTCGGCGGGATTTCTTCGATTCCTCCTTTTTGGACGAGTTTTGGTGGGATTAAACTTGGCTATGGACTCCTCATGAGGTGTTCCTGATATCCCCAAAGTCTTGTTCAAGTCCGTGGAGTGATTCGGGAGATCGAGATTCGGATTTGGGGAAGTTGACCCGCGGGTGCTGTTCATCCCGAGCTGCCCAGGCTACACCGGTCTGACCGGTGCTCTTGACCGGTCTGACCGGTGTAGAGCCACATAGTGAAAGTTGCTCAGTTTCACCAGCAGGGACCGGTCTGACTGGTGGTGCTCACCGGTCTGACCGGTGTGGGTCTATAGACTCGAGTTTTTGTGTTCCACTGCGTTCTCGAGTCGGTAGGCTGTGTGTGTTGGTTCCTAGGTCCAGTGGCACTCCAGTGGCTACGTGGGCTTGGCCAATCTTGGTAGTGAGTCGGAGACATGTGTTGGAAGCCGCATTCATATTGTTGGAGTTTCGATCTCCACCGAGAAGAATTTTTATCGGCTCCCATTCACTCCCCCCCTCTCTGGTTTGCCGTATCGGTCCTTCAAGTGGTATCAGAGCCGGTTCGGGTCTTTATTGACTCTAACCAGACTAAGATCCAAGGATGGCGTACCAGGAACGGGGTTTGGGTCCTCCACACTTCGATGGCAAGAACTACCAGATGTGGAGCAAGCGGATGGGTGCGTTCCTCCGCGGAAAGGGTCAGATCCTTTGGGTTGTCATGGTGGACACAGCCTATGTCCAGCCGATGGATTTCCTCACTCCAGGATCGAGGGACAGATTCGACGCCAACAATAAGGCGGTCGACTACCTGTTTCGTGCTTTGTGTCAGCCTGAGTTCGATCGGGTGCACACCGAGAACTTGGCTTGTAGGATTTGGGCGGTGTTGAAGGAAGCTCATGTTGGGAACGACCAGGTTCAGGCACGGATCTATGCGACCTACCAGAGAGAGTACGAGAACTTCACTCATCGCCCCGGTGAGTCTATCGATGCCTTGTTTCAGAGGTTCACGGTGGCTGTGAACAACATGAGGGCCAATGTGGACGTGCTCCCGTACGATGATCATGATAGAGCGGTCAAGCTCTTACACTCTTTGGATCGTACGATTTGGGGCGGAAAGTTCGAGGCCATTGTGGAGTCGGAGAAGTATGACACTCGACGGTGAACGAGTTTGTTCTTAAGCTCAAGTCGGTCGAGGTGGATAGGGGCATGATTTGCCAAGCTCGAGGGACCGACCGATTCCCATAGTCTTGCCCTCGTTGGTGGTTCCAAAGGAAAGGCTAACTCTAACCCATCCACCGGGATGTTCTCTTTTTCCTCTTTGATGTCCATGCCGGATGAGGAGTTTGATGACCTTGGAGAGAACGAGCCGGCGCTCCCGACGAGGCGGTTCGAGAGGCCGCACGAGAACCGCATGAACATGAGGAGGAACACGAGGACTTGCTTCCGGTGCGGCAAGCGGGACACTTCGTCGCCGACTGCCCGGAGAAGGCCGAGAACAAGGACAGCTACAAGCACAAGCCGAGGATGGACGGCAAGTACTGTTCGAGGTGCGACCACAAGAGCAAGCACAAGAACAAGTATAAGGACGAGCGACGATCGAGGAAGAAGGAGAGCCGAGGCAAGGCCCGAGCGATGGTTGGAGCGAGCGACGTCGACTCCAGTTCCTCGTACTCCACCTCGAGCTCGAGCAGCAGTGAAGACGAGGGAGATCGCCGCAAGAACAAGAAGTCGTCCAAAAACACCGAGCGGGGCCGAGGCGCCGCGAGAGATGGCTTCTGCACCATGGCGCTGAGCTCCGGCGGCAAGAAGAGCACACAGAGCGACTCGGACTCTGAGTCCGACGACGAGGTGCATGATGAACTACCCTTCTTGCGCCAGGAGAATGAGAGGCTTGGCTCTTTGCTTGACAACCGTGATGACATGCTTAGAGAGGCCAAGAAAATGAGAAAAGAGCTTAGGGCTTCACTCGAGGATGCTAGGACTAGAGTGGCTGAGCTAGAGACACAGGTGCTTGAAAGCAAGCTTGAGATTGATTCGCTTAAGGCTAGCCCTGTTGTTTCAGATGAGAATGATTGTGCTGATTGCTCCATATTCCTTGCCGATCTTGCTTTGTTTAAGGAGAAGCATGCCTCCAAGTGTGAGGAACTAGATGTGCTTAGGGTTGAAGTGGCTGACCTTAACTCTAGACTCGCTTTGCTAGGTGCTGCCCTATTTTGCATGCTAAGATTGATGAGATGCATTATTACACTAGTTCTCTAGAGGCTAAATTGAAAGAACCCATGCCTACATCATGCTCTACCTGTGAAATGCATGCATTGAAAAATTTGGAGCTTGCACATTATGTTGATCGTTTGCAGGATGAGAATGATGATTTGAGGAAGTTGATGGGTTGGTTGTCTGGTCATGAGCATCAGTTGAGGATGATGATCGAGGCCTTTAAGAGGCAAGATGGTGAGGGACTTGGGGCAAACAAGGTCGGTGAGGGAAGTGGAGAGAATATCCCGGAGCCACCAGAAACCCACCACAAAAATGATTTCCCCCCATAACCTAACCATCTAAGAAACCGACTAGACACAACCCCAGCTCCACCCGTGTTTCCTACACCCACAAATGACCTACAAAAGCCTATCAAGTTTGTGAGCACTTCGGGGAAAGTGTTCTTTTGGAAGGAGAGTGAGAAGGCTAGTGGTGAGAAACCGGTGGAAGGTTTGAGTGGAAAGAAACCAAGTGAGAAGCCACATCCCAAGCCTAAGCCTAAGCTTGTGAGGTTCCATTGTGGCTATTGTGGGAGAGATGGCCATAAGGAGGAGTTTTGCTTCAAGAGGAAGCGAGAGGAAAGAATGGAGAAGGAGTGTGCTAACAAAGACAAGTACCACCCTTCCGATGGTGTACTTGAACCTCGTATGCAGATGCCCAGGGGCAAGGTGAGTATGAGGACAGTTCGGGCTTGAGGAGAGCGAAAGGCTGTTGGAGGCGCTGCTGCCCAGGTCACACCGGTCAGACCGGTGTGGGGCACCGGTCAGACCGGTGCGGGCACAGACGGACGGTACATTTGGGTTTCGAGCTCGTACAGGTGCGAGGGTTGTTTCTGGTGGTCGTGCTTCTGGTGGCTGGGCTGGAAAGGGTGCAGGTGGTCAGTTTGCTAGGTGTTCTCCTCCTCGTGCTCAATACGGGGATTCGAGGGGTCGTAGCTTTGAGTTGGAGAGGAGGGACGTTCCACGGGCCTTCTTGCGTGGATTTGGTCCTCCTCCAAGCAGAGAGGGGTGGTTCCCTCAGGGTGGTTACCGTGGTGGTGCTCGTGGAGGTAGTTTTGGTAGGAGAGATGCTTTGGTTGGTGCTAACCCCACTTTCGAGCAAATGGCTCGTCACTGGTTTTCCTCTTTTGGTGCTAACCCCAGTGCTGAGTCGTTTGTTCGCTCACGTGCTTATTTTTAAATTTCAGGTGGGAGACTTGAAGAACATTTGGTTGATTGACTCCGGTTGCTCGAGGCATATGACAGGAGACAGGGGGTGGTTCTCAAGTCTCGTCCCGGTGGTGACAAGGAGGTACATCACTTTTGGGGACAATGGGTGTGGGCGTGTGCTTTCAGAAGGTGAGATCAAAGTGAGTGACAAGATCACTCTGAGGCGTGTTGCTCTTGTTCAATCGCTGGGGTACAATTTGCTTTCTGTGTCCTAGTTGTTGGATGAGGGCTTTGAGGTGTTGTTTCGGCCAGGTGGTTCTCGGATTGTGGACTCTCGAGGGGACCTTGTCTGTATGGTCTTTCCCGAGGGTCACGTGTTTCGTGCTGATTTTTCTCAGTCTTCGGGTGTGGAGCGTTGTTTCTTGACTGCTTCTTCGAGTGAGTTGTGGAAGTGGCATAGGAAGTTGGGTCACTTGAGCTTTGACCTTTTGTCTCGCTTGAGTAAACTCAATTTGGTCCGAGGATTGCCACGGTTGAGGCTTGAGAAAGAGTTGGTTTGTGCTCCGTGTAGGCATGCCAAGATGGTGGCCTCTTCTCACCCGCCTCTCACCGATGTGATGACTGAGCGTCCATGAGAGCTGCTCCATATGGACCTTGTTGGCCCAGCTCGTGTGCGATCAGCGGGTGGGAAGTGGTATGTCCTTGTTGTGGTGGACGACTATTCTCGGTATGCGTGGGTGTTCTTTCTGGAGGATAAGGGGAAGACGTTTGGTTTTGTTCGAGATCTAGTATTGAGGTTGAGGTACGAGAGGCACGGAGATGCCATACGAGCTATCCGCAGTGATGATGGCTCGGAATTTAGGAACTCTCGTTTTGAAACCTTTTGCCATGACTTGGGTCTTGAGCACCAGTTTTCAAGTCCGTATACGCCTCCCCAGAATGGTGTTGTGGAAAGGAAGAACATGACCTTGTGCGAGATGGCTCGGACGATGCTTGATGAGCATAGGACTCCGAGGAGGTATTGGGCTGAGGTGGTGAATACCGCGTGCTATGTGTCGAACAGGATATACCTCAGAGTGCACAAGAAGAAGGCATGCTATGAGTTGATGCATGGTCGCACACCCAAGGTGAGTCACTTCCATGTCTTTGGTTGCAAGTGTTTCATTCTGAAGAAAGGCAGAAAGATGGATAAGTTTGAGGCTAGGTCTGTCGATGGCATTTTCTTTGGTTATGCATCTCATTCTAGAGCATATCGTGTGCTCAATCTTGAAACTAACCAAATCGTGGAGACTTGCGAGGTAACCTTCGACGAGACAGAGCCACGTAGTCAGCTTGTTTTTTAGTGTGCAGGTGAGGATGAGCTTGGCGAGGAGATCTTTCAGGAGGAGGAGCATGAACATGGTGATGATGAAGATGGCGGTGTGGTGCCCCCGGCTGAACTTGTACCCACTACTTCGACTACGATGATGGATGGACCCTCTGCTACACCTACGATGACAAATCAAGAACGAGGAGAAGCTGATGTTGAGGGGGAGGTAGCTTCGAGGCGAGAACCTCCCTGGCGAGTTCAAGTGGATCACCCAGCTTCGAGGATCATCGGCGACATGAATGAACGCACTACACGGTCGAGGGTTCGAAACAATTCCCATTTCGCTCATGCTTGCGTTTGTTGCTTCTTTTGAGCCCAAAGACATTGGACACGCACTATCGATCACAATTGGGTTAACTCGATGCATGAGGAGTTGGAGAACTTTGAGAGGAATCAGGTGTGGGAGTTGGTTGACCCTCCCCCAGGGTGTAAGCCGATTGGTACAAAGTGGGTGTGGAAAAACAGAGAGGGAGAGAAGGGTGCGGTTGTGAGGAACAAGTCGAGACTTGTTGCTCAAGGGTTCAGTCAGAAGGAGGGGATCGACTACGAGGAGACCTTTGCTCCCGTAGCCCATTTGGAGGCGATTAGGATCCTTCTAGCTTTTTTTGTGGCTAAAGGGTTCAAGTTGCACCAAATGGACGTGAAGAGTGCTTTTCTGAATGGTGTGCTGGAGGAAGAAGTGTAGGTGAGGCAGCCTCCGGGGTTTGAGAGCGAGAAGTACCCCCACCGGGTGTACAAGTTTAGGAAGGCGCTGTATGGGTTGAAGCAGGCGCCTAGAGCTTGGTATGGCAGGTTGAGGGGGTTCTTGTTTGAGAGAGGTTTTGAGATGGGGAAGGTCGATCAGACCTTATTTTTCTTGAGCGGGGCGAGAGATATCCTGATTGGGTGTACGTGGATGATATTGTCTTTGGTGGCTCGTCTAACTCTCTTGTTGCAAGGTTTGCAGATGATATGAGCAGGGAGTTCGAGATGAGAATGATGGGTGAGTTGTAGTTCTTCCTTGGGCTACAAATCAAGCAATCAAAGGAAGGAACATTTGTGCACCAGGCTAAGTACACCAAGGACATTGTGCGGAAGTTCAAGATGGAGGACTCCAAGGCTATGACGACGCCGATGAGTACGACGACAGCTCTTGATGCGGACGAGGAAGGTGAACACGTGGACCAGAAGGAGTACCGAAGCATGATCGGGTCACTCCTTTACTTGACGGCGACGAGGCCGGACATACAGTTCTCAGTGTGTCTGTGCGCTCGTTTTCAAGCGTCTCCGAGGAATTCGCATCGACAAGCGGTGAAGAGAATTTTCAGGTACTTGCGTCACACTCCCGACTTCGGCCTTTGGTATTCCGCGTCCTCTTCTTTGGCGCTTCATGGCTTTTCAAACGCGGATTTTGCCGGGTGTCGGTTGGATAGGAAGTCCACTTCTGGGACTTGCCAGTTTTTGGGTTCTTCTTTGGTGTCTTGGTCTTCCCGCAAGCAGTCGAGTGTTGCTCAATCCACGACCGAAGCCGAGTATGTTGCCGTTGCTAGTTGTTGCTCTCAGCTCCTTTGGATCACCTACACCATGAGTGACTTTGATGAGGAGTATACCCATGTCCCACTACAATGTGATAGCACCAGTGTCATAAGCGTTGCAAAGAACCCAGTGCTCCGTTCCAAAACCAAACACATATAAGTGAGGTATCATTTCCTGAGAGACAACGTTGAGAAAGGAAAGATAGCATTGATCCATGTACCCACACATGACCAACTAGCCGATATTTTCACCAAACCCCTAGATCAAGCAACTTTCACTCGTTTGCGGGGGGAACTCGGTGTGTGTTTGATTTCTTGAGTTGGGTGTGTGGGAGCTCTCTTTTGCCGGTGGTGTCGAGCCCGTTTTGCCTCCCCTTGAGGAGCCGGTGGTAGCTTATGTATAGCTTTTCTTTGTGCATTTCTTGCATTTGGCATGGCATATGTAACATGATGTATAGGCATCCTTGTATCTTAGATTGCATGCATTTTGTATCATATGCATTTGTTAGGAAAAGCTTCTCTTATATACATTGTTCACCTTGGAATGAGATATATGTCTTTGTGAGCTTGTTTGGAATGCTACGGTTAGTTTGGCTTAGCTCTTGATGATCTTGATGAATAATCCATGGTTGATGGCTATGTGTTTGAAAATGTCACATGCATGCTCTCTTGTGAGTAAATGCCTTTATATGATCTTGACATGTTTTAGTGGCTTGGTTATGCTTAATTTCTGGTTGGATAGCTATGCTTTTGAAAAATGTCACATGTATGCTCTCTCATGTGTAAATGCCTTTACATGCTCTTGACATGTTTTTGTGGCCTTGCTATGCTTAGTTTGTGGTTGGATAGCTAGTTTTATTGATCATATGGTGCCAAAGGCTCATTTGCCATCATGAATGTTTAGCCCTCTTGATTTATCTTGTGGAGGGGCATAAGTTCCTTTTTGTCGCAAAGACATTTCATGTACCATATACAAATCTGAAAATGAAATGAAAAAAATGCTTGGAAATATGCTCCCATGTCATATGTGCTGAATTTAAATCGCTTTGGGTGCTAAACCGTTGCATGATGCCTACCAATGAGAAGTCTCATAAATAGAAGTAGGCACATGGCTCGGTGGCTTTGACATGACATGAGGTGCTTGTGGGTGTTTGTGATGGTCTTATGATTAGAATGGCTGTCCTAGTATGAAGTTTGTGTGGCTTTGCCATTTTGATATGCTTTGATCATGTTTAGGACTTTGCTCATGAGAGGCAAGTTTTTCGCAAAATTGCCAAAATCCTTTTTAGCTTCGTCCAATGGTTGTGAAACTTGGTGATCATGTAGTTGAGATCGATACGAAGCTGTAGAGTATCTAACTTGCTCATTTGGACATGTGTAGCATTCTTTGTTGAATTTTGTCTATTTGAGAAGCTCTAGGTTGAAAGTTTTGCATTTTTGGCTTGATTCATGCATTGCCAACAAGGGGGAGAAGTTTGAGCTTGAAATGGCTTGCTGGACGTGTTTAAAAGGTTTTCAGGTGGTTTCGAGCCATTTCTGGGCTCTGTTGTTGAAGGATCAGATGGCGACTAGAGAGGGGGGGAGTGAATAGGAGCCGGTAAAAATTCTTCCCAAAGAACCCGGCCTATGTCCTACTCAAATCCCGGTCACACACAAGCAATGGATCGAATCACGCACCAATCGCCAAGACCACGAGGTTATGGATCAACCTCTAGCCTTAGGAACGATTCCTCAAAGCACACGCGGAAGCACTAGAAAGGGAGTAAGGAATCGAACCAAGAAGCAAAGCACACGAGCTACGGCGGACCGTCCGCGCGGGGAGGGGCGGACCGTCCGCAAGAGCCGCGCGGACCGTCCGGCCGGGTATCGCGGACCGTCCGCACCGGGCCGCGGACCGTCCGGCCTTAGCCGCGGACCGTCCGTTAATTTACACGGAACGACCCAAAGACACCCCCGTGCCACGGACCGTCCGCGGGGAGCACGCGGACCGTCCGCCTCGCACCCGCGGACCGTCCGCCCGACACCGCGGACGTCCGAAACTTCGTCCAACCAAAAAACAAAATCACAACGGATCGAAACAAAGGACGAGCAAGAACACGAAGAACACGGGATGAAGCTGGACCGCGCGGACCGTCCGCCGGAGGCCGCGGACCGTCCGCAAGGCTCGGACGAACGAGAAAAAAAGCCCGACCTCGAAAGTCAACTCCCCCAAATCATCATCGGATTTCCCAAACGGTTGAAGGTTTGTGGAGACAAGGGTTTGGGTACTTGAAAAGCGTCACACAAGGATGCTATAGCCCAAAAATCTTGCCTCCTAACTCCCTAAATCACCGGGAATCGCGAATCCTTTGAGCACCACCAAAACCTAGAGCACCGAACGAAAACTCACGAATCGAAGTAGTTTCCCGGCGTTTGAGGGCACAAGATCAAGCACAAAGATGCACAAGACATCTATCCATGTTTCCCTCAAAGAAATCCGGAAGAAACTCACTCAAATCTGCGGAATCACACCGAGAACAAAGGCACGAAAATAGGCACAAAAAGGCACGAAAAACAACCCCGAATCTTCTATACAAACCAGGAAGGATTCACAAGGTCTAGCATGCCGCCCTAGCATCCATCCCTCTCAACAAATCTCTCATGAAGCTCTCATGCTAGCCTAGAGAAAATAGGAAGGAAAATAGCTCCGAAAATGAGAAAGAGAAGGGGGGAAATGAAACCCTGAGTCACGGAGAGAGAGAGCCATCAACACACACTCCAGGCTTATATATCAGGTCCCGCCGGGAGTGGTAAATGACTCGACTACCCCTAACTACACTACGGCGATACAACCCACGTAGGGGCATTTTGGTAATGTTTGTGGGTCTTGCCATCGGACGGCCACGCCTTTGCCGCACCCCGCGTCCTCCCGACGCAAGCCATGCGATCCCGCCGCGTGTCCTCCGCTTCGAAGCTTCCCGACACGCCGGATCCCGTCTCCGTCGTGTTGGGCCCTCGGACTTGGTTTTGAGGCCCAAACCAAGAAACCGTCCGCCGATGGTTTTGTGGGCAAACCACCAAACCCCGCATGCCGGTCCGGCCTCCCGCCAAACCACTTGACTTGACCGCCACCGTGCACCGCTCACACGTCCATGACTTCGTCTTGCTTGTGTCGCCACCATGTGGCCCGCACCCGATCCCGGCCGTCCACCGGGTCCCTCGAACCGAGCCTACTTGTCTCTCCATCTCCCGGAGGCCCCTCAAGGCTAAAGACCTTTCGCGCCCGTTCTTCACCCGCAACAACACGAACTAGGCCGCGGCCTACACTGCGCACTAAGCCAAGAGTCAGTCCAACACCCGTTGTCAATCACTCATCACTAAGGAGCGGTCATCCACCGACCACTGGGACGCTCCTGGTCCACAATCTCCCCCTTGATGAGTGCATTGACAACACACAACGCGAAATGAAATTCAGAGTAAAAGAGAAAGAAAGAAGAAAGAAAAACAAGGAAGCTCAACTCATGACCAAAACCGAAGAAAGGCGAAGAAAGGTCACAAGCCAAGCAAAGCACAAAATCCACACCGAAAACAGCAAGAAAGCTCCCCCTGAACAAATGCCTCCCCCTTGAACATGTGGATGCACACTTCCAAATTTCAGCTCACCTTTTTCTGAATTTTCATTAAGCTCACCTTTTCTCCCCCTTGTTGACAATGTATGAATCAAGGTGAAAATGCAGAAATGCAAAGCAAAGCATATAAACATCTACATGAGCTTCTCAAATAGGCCAAATCTAGTGTCAAAGGCTAAAAATGAGACAAAGATCACACACATGAATCATAGCATAGTCAAAGCATTGCCACAAGTAATATATGAAAATACAAGCATGTGACAAAGCAAAATTTTCAGATTTAAGCCGTTTTACCAAAAGAAGACTCGCTTCACATGTAAAAGCCTATCCATGTCACACTTGAGCCACAAACATGCATACCATTCAAAGATCATACAAGGGTATCAAATTCTCAGCAAAAGATCATGGCAAACACCCATAAAGCAAAGCATGTCATGTCAAAGCTCATGAGCCATGTGTCCTCTTCGGGGAGACTTCTCCACTGGTGAACATCATGCAACATGTTTTGCACCCATATGTGAAAGATAAGATATTTTAAGCAGAGACATGATGGATGGAGCATTTTTCAAGCATTATGCACTTCTTTTCAAGATTGATTCATTTCATGGTACATGAAGTGCCTTTGCGGCAAAAAGAAGCTTATGCTCCCCCATGAATGCAACATAGGCTAAACATTCACAATGATATCCGGCCTTTGGCCCAAATGCAAGAACAAGGCATCCAAGCACAATCTAAGCATGAAAAGCACATTTAGACCAAACTGTGACATGGATACACAACTACACACGAGTGGAGCATATTTCATCAAAAATTAGTCAAGTTAAGCATTTATTTCAAAAGGGGCTATCTCACCACACATATATCTCAAATATTCCAAGAGCATAGCCTCACATCACCATTTCTCCACACATATAACCAATATCTTACAACTAGCCAAAGAGACTCAAATATGGCATATGAAAGAAGCTCATCATCCTAAAATGCAATATGACACAAATGCAACATGATATATGACAAGATGGCTATCCCACCATGGTTTGTACATCAAGCAAAGCATGTATATACATCAAAGTAAAAACATGATATGATACAAATGGTACAAAAGGAAACCCCCAAGAATCAACTAGAAAGGGCAACAAACCCCAAGTTCCCCCGCAAGCGCACAAATGTAGCTTGGTCGAGAGGCTTTGTAAAGATGTCGGCTAGCCGATCTTGGGTAGGGACATGGCTCAAAACAATGGTTCCTTTCTCCACATTGTCCCTCGGGAAATGATACCTCACTTCTATATGTTTGGTTACGGGTGAAGCACTTTGGATTTTTGGCTACGCTTATGGCACCGGTGCTATCACAAAGAAGTGGGATCCGGGTGCACTCCTCACCAAAGTCTCCCAAAGTGTATGAAATCCACAACAACGGGAGCAACAACTAGCGGCGACAACATACTCCGCCTCCGTGGTAGACCGAGCTACACTAGGCCGCTTGCGGGAAGACCATGAGACCAACGAAGAACCAAGAAAGCGACAAGTGCCGGAAGTAGACTTCCTCTCGACTCGACAACCGGCAAAATCCGCATCGGAAAAACCATGAAGAGACGAGTCGAAGAGGAAGAATACCAAAGGCCAAGACCGAGGGCGGACGCGTAGGTACACGAAGATCCTCTTGACGGCTCGTCGATGTGATGTCCTCGGCGAAGCACGAAAACGAGCGCACGGACACACGGCCGAACCGTATGTCCGGCCTCGTCGCCGTCAAGTAGAGGAGGGAGCCGATCATGCTCCTGTACTCCCGCTGGTCCACTGGTTCTCCGTCCTCATCCGCATCCAAAGTGGCCGTACTCCCCATGGGAGTCGACATCGGCTTCACATCTTGCATCTGGAACTTCCTCAGCATGTCTTTCGTGTACTTGGTCTGGTGCACAAATGTACCGTCCTTCACTTGCTTAATCTGCAGCCCGAGAAAGTACTGCAACTCGCCCATCATGCTCATCTCGAACTCCCTGCTCATCTCATCTGCAAACTTGGCAACAAGGTTATGTGACGAGCCACCAAAGACAATATCATCCACGTATATACGCACAATCGGCAAGTCATTCCTATGCTTGAGGAGAAACAAGGTTCTATCCACGGTACCCATCACAAACCCTTTGCTCAAAAGAAAACCTCTCAATCTCCCATACCAAGCACGGGGCGCTGTTTCAACCCATACGAGCCCTTTTCAACCCGTATACCCCGTGTGGGTACAACTCGCTCTCAAACCCCGGTGGTCGCTTCACATACACCTCCTCCTCTATGACCCCATTCGGAAAAGCACTCTTCACGTCCATCCGAAACAACTTGAACCCTTTAGCCACGGCAAAGGCTAGAAGGATCCGAATTGCCTCAAGACGGGCCACGGGAGCAAAGGTCTCCTCGTAGTCGATCCCCTCCCTTCGACTAAACCCCCGAGCAACAAGTCCGGACTTGTTCCTCACAACCATCCCATTCTCTCCCTCTTTGTTCTTCCAAACCCACTTGGTTCCTATGGGATGGCAATTTGGAGGTGGTTCAACTAACTCCCACACACGGTTCCTCTCAAAATTTTCCAACTCCTCATGCATAGAATTGACCCGGTTTGCATCGGATAAAGCATGTCCAATGTCCTTGGGCTCAAAAGTAGCAACAAAAGCGAGCATGAGCAAAATGAGAGGAATTCCTGGACCTCGACCGTGTAGTGCGTTCATTGATGTCTCCAATGATCTTCGATAGGGGATGCACTTCTTGAATCCGTCGGGGAGCCTCACGCCTCGAGACTACCTCCCCCTCAACTTCAGCTTCTCTCGCCTGATCCTCTTGTTGCACCGTCGTAGTCCATGAAGTAGACGGTCCATGCTCCAAAGTAGTCGTAGGGGAAGTAGTGGGTACATGCTCAGCTTCAGGCGCATGGTTCTCCCCATCATCATCTCCAGCTTCATCTTTCTCCTCTTCAAAGAGGTCCTCGGCCATCTCTTCATCACCTGCACATTCAAAGCCAAGAGAAGTACATGGCATTGTCTCGTCGAAGGTCACCTCGCAAGTCTCCATGATTTTGTTAGTCTCAAGGTTAAGCACCCTATAGGCTCTAGAGTGGTTAGCATATCCAAAGAAAATACCATCACTAGACCTAGCCTCAAATTTGTCGAGTTTTCCCTTTTTCAAAATAAAGCACTTGCGGCCAAAAACTCGGAAATGACTCACTTTGGGTGCCCGACCATGCATAAGCTCATAACATGTCTTCTTCTTGAAAGCTCTCAATAAAATCCGATTGGAAACATGACAAGTTGTATTGACCGCCTCGGCCCAAAACCTCCTATGAGTCTCGTGCTCATCGAGCATCGTCCTAGCCATCTCACAAAGAGTCCGATTTTTCCTTTCCACGACTCCATTTTGAGGGGGGCACATAAGGGGTCGAATACGATGTTCAAGACCTAGATCACGACAAAAGGCATCAAAACGAGAGTTCTTGAACTCGGAGCCATTATCCTTGCGGATAGCTCGAATAGCATTCCCATGCCTCTCGTTTTTCAACCTCACGATCGGATCTCGAACAAAACCAAAAGTCTCACTCTTATCCTCCAAGAAGAACACCCGGGCATAGCGAGAGTAATCGTCCACCACAACAAGGACATACCACTTCCCACCCACCGAGCGAACTCGAGGGCGGCCCAACAAGGTCCATATGCAACGGCTACGTCGGACGCTCGGTCATGACATCGGTCGGGGGTGGATGAGGAGTGGCTACCATCTTACCATGCCTACAAGGAGCACAAACCAAATCCTTCTCAAGTTTCAACTTCGACAATCCTCGGACAAGGTCAAGACCACTCAAGCGGGAAACCAAATCAAAGCTCAAGTGTCCCAACCGCCTATGCCATTTCCACAAATCGAAGAAGGACCGGCCATCAAACGGCGAGCGAGGACCCAAAGAACGAGAGAAATCGGCCACGAAAATCGACCCTCGGGGATGATCATACGGACAAGATCACCTCGAGAATCAAGCAAACGAGACTCGCCGGACTTGAAACGCACCTCAAAACCCTCATCAAGCAACCGAGAAACCGAAAGCAAATTAAAACCCAAAGACTTCACAAGAGCCACTCTCTTCAACGTTACCTTGTCACTCACATGCACAACACCCTGCGAAAGCACCCTACCTCGTCCATTGTCCCCAAATGTAATGTACATCTTTTCCTTCACCGGGGTGAGGCCGGAGAAGCACTTCTTATCTCCGGTCATGTGTCGAGAACACCGGAGTCGATCAACCAAATGTTCTCCAAGCCTCCTGCTGCGCAGTCGAAACAAGAACGAGAATGAGCTAGCTACTCGACACCGGGGTTAGCACGGAGAAAGTTAAACCGGTGTCGAGCCATCTGCTCAAAAGAGGGGTTAGCAAACATCACTCCCTTGCCACCAAACTTCCCATGTCCCATGGGAGGAGTACGAGCACCACGAGGGGGAAAACGCGGTCCGTAGTTCCTCTCGGAACCCAAAGCTGCGATCATCTCCCCTAAACCCGTACCGAGGACGAGTAGGAGGACGTCCAACAAAACCACCACGAGCCCGACCAAACCTCTCACCGGCACGCACAACATCATCTCTCCCGACAAACCTCTCACCACCACCACCTCTCCGTGGGAACACCGCCAACACTCCTCACACTTCCCACACTCCGTGGAAGTGGCACTCTAGGCTCGGGGAATACCGCGAGGCCGGCGATACCTCTTTGGTTTGCTTGCTCCCTAGCAAGCCTCTCATCCCTCTTCCTCTTGTAGCAAAACTCGCAAGATGCCTCTCCTTGCCACAATACTCACACCGAAGGGGATGGGTTTTGGTTTTGGCTCGGCTTCTCTCTAGGCTTCTCACCCTTCTCACCCACAAACTTCACTTGGTTTCGGAAATCATTTGTCTTAGGTGGGAATTTGGGTGGATCTTGGGTTGTGTCAAGTTTGTTGCAAAGGTGGTTGGGCTTTGGTGTGAAAGAGTTCTTGGGTGCTTTTGGGAGTGGGACTTGGATCTCTCCGATCACCTCAAACCCGGGGTTTGACTCAACACACTTCTCGTACACACTCTCCCCACTGGTTCTCTCCCACTCTCTCACCCAACTTCTCAAACCCCAAACCACGACCATCGGCTCTCTTGAACTCCTCAATCATGATTTTCAATTGAGGTTCCCCCCCCTGACAACCAACCCAACACCTTCCTCAAATAGTCATTCTCCTCATAGATGACATCCAAACGGGAAGTAAGTTCAAGATTACGCAAAGTGACTTCATCACGACTAGAACATGCATTTGCAACGGGAGATTTCAAAGATGCTTCCAAAGAACTAATGGTAGAACGAGCATCAACAAGCTTAGCATGCATAGTAGGACATGATTTGCAAGCACCAAGCAAAGTAGGTCTAGCCTTAAGCTCATCATGTTCGATCCTAAGAGCATCTAGTTGAGCCAAAATAGAAGCATTCTTCTCATTAAGCGAGTTTGATCTCATTCAACCAAGCATCACATTCAACACATTCAACATCATCGGGAGTAGTAGGAGCAAGTTTCAAAGAGTCATTCTCAAGTTTCAATTCAAGCAATTTTGACTCTAACTCTCCTACTTTCTCGCTAGCATTCTCAAGGCGAGCCCTAAGATCTTTCCTCATCTTTTTGGCATCTCTTAGCACACTATCACGGTTATCAAGCAAACCATTCAACCTAGCAATCTCGGCAAGCAAAGAGTCGGGATCACGGTTTACCTCATCCTCCGAGTCGGAGTCGGCCGTCCTCCTTCACACTCTTCTTCTTGCTCGAGCTATGGGCCATGCCACAAAAGCCCTCGAGCGCCACACGGCTTCCCCGGCCGAGGTTCCGGCTTGCACTCTTCTTGCCCCTTGCGCCTCCCGGCGTCTTCATCTTCATCGCTTGAGCTTGACCGCTCCTCGCTTGAGCTTGAGTCGACGTCGCTCGCACCGGCCACCATCGCTCTTGCCTTGTTCTTCTTGTAGGTGCTCTTGCTCGGTCGCCGCTTGTCCTTGTCCTTGCTCTTGGACTTGTTGAAGTGCTTGCCCTTGGAGGAGTACTTGTCTTCACGCCTCGGGTGCGCCTTGTACTCGTTCACCTTGTACTTGTTCTCCTCCGCTTCCGGGCACTCGGTGATGAAGTGGCCACGCTTGCCACACTTGTAGCACGTCCCTGAGCTCCGCCTTGCGTTCCTCCGACTCTCGTGTAGTCGTTCAAACCTTCTTGAGAGCAAGGCCAGCTCTTCCTCGCCCAGCACATCAAACTCCTCGTCTGGAATGGACATAAGAGAGGACAAAGAAAACTGTCGACAGGAAGGGTTAGATTTGCCCTTTGATCCTCCCACAAGAGCAAGACTATGGTCAGTCGAGCCCTCATGCTTGGATAGCAACTTCCTGTCAACCTCAGCCGACTTGAGCTTAGAAAAGAGGTCATCCAACTCAATAGTCAAATAGTTCCCGGACTCCTTGATGGCCTCAACCTTAGCACCCCAAACACTTGGGTCCAAGACATGCAAGAGCTTCAAAGCCTGATCATGCTCGGAATACGGAAAATCCTCAACATTAGCCTTCATGTTGTTCACGATGGCGGTGAACCTGCGAAACATCGCATCAATGTCCTCACCGGGAAGTGGAGTGAAATTCTCATATTGCATCCGGTAAGAGACAAAGAGGCGAGCCTTCACATGGTTATCACCACCGTGAGCAACCAACAACTTATCCCAAATTTGCCAAGCAAGATTCAAATGGCGAACACGCTCAAACTACGGATCACACAAGCTCGGCACAAGTGATCAACGGCTTTTGCATTAGCCTCATACTTGGCCTTGGCATCGGCATCGGTCACCATAAGAGTATGGATGTTGACCGGAATAGCATATGTCTTGTCAAGCACAATAAAATCCAACGACTTCCCTCGAAGAAAGATCATCATACGAGCCGCCCATTTGTGGTAACCCTTGCCATCGAAGTGCGGCGGACCGCCCCGCTCAACGTACGCCATCTTAGGATTCGAGACTTGTCAAAGTCGCAAAGAATCCGCACCAAGCTACGATACCAATTGAAGGATCGGATGGCGACTAGAGAGGGGGGAGTGAATAGGAGCGGTAAAAATTCTTCCCAAAGAACCCGGCCTATGTCCTACTCAAATCCCGGTCACACACAAGCAATGGATCGAATCACGCACCAATCGCCAAGACCACGAGGTTATGGATCAACCTCTAGCCTTAGGAACGATTCCTCAAAGCACACGCGGAAGCACTAGAAAGGGAGTAAGGAATCGAACCAAGAAGCAAAGCACACGGCTGCGGCGGACCGTCCGCGCGGAGGAGGGGCGGACCGTCCGCAAGAGCCGCGCGGACCGTCCGGCCGGTATCGCGGACCGTCCCGCACCCCGGGCCGCGGACCGTCCGGCCTTAGCCGCGGACCGTCCGTTAATTTACACGAACGACCCAAAGACACCCCCGTGCCACGGACCGTCCGCGGGGAGCACGCGGACCGTCCGCCTCGCACCCGCGGACCGTCCGCCCGACACCGCGGACTGTCCGAAACTTCGTCCAACCAAAAAACAAAATCACAACGGATCGAAACAAAGGACGAGCAAGAACACGAAGAACACGGGATGAACTGGACCCGCGCGGACCGTCCGCCAGGAGGCCGCGGACCGTCCGCAAGGCTCGGACAGAACAGAAAAAAGCCGGACCTCGAAAGTCAACTCCCCCAAATCATCATCGGATTTCCCAAACGGTTGAAGCTGTGGAGACAAGGGTTTGGGTACTTGAAAAGCGTCACACAAGGATGCTATAGCCCAAAAATCTTGCCTCCTAACTCCCTAAATCACCGGGAATCGCGAATCCTTTGAGCACCACCAAAACCTAGAGCACCGAACGAAAACTCACGAATCGAAGTAGTTTCCGGCGTTTGAGGGCACAAGATCAAGCACAAAGATGCACAAGACATCTATCCATGTTTCCCTCAAAGAAATCCGGAAGAAACTCACTCAAATCTGCGGAATCACACCGAGAACAAAGGCACGAAAATAGGCACAAAAAGGCACGAAAAACAACCCCGAATCTTCTATACAAACCAGGAAGGATTCACAAGGTCTAGCATGCCGCCCTAGCATCCATCCCTCTCAACAAATCTCTCATGAAGCTCTCATGCTAGCCTAGAGAAAATAGGAAGGAAAATAGCTCCGAAAATGAGAAAGAGAAGGGGGGAAATGAAACCCTGAGTCACGGAGAGAGAGAGCCATCAACACACACTCCAGGCTTATATATCAGGTCCCGCCGGAGTGGTAAATGACTCGACTACCCCTAACTACACTACTGGCGATACAACCCACGTAGGGGCATTTTGGTAATGTTTGTGGGTCTTGCCATCGGACGGCCACGCCTTTGCCGCACCCCGCGTCCTCCCGACGCAAGCCATGCGATCCCGCCGCGTGTCCTCCGCTTCGAAGCTTCCCGACACGCCGGATCCCGTCTCCGTCGTGTTGGGCCCTCGGACTTGGTTTTGAGGCCCAAACCAAGAAACCGTCCGCCGATGGTTTTGTGGGAAAACCACCAAACCCCGCGTGCCGGTCCGGCCTCCCCGCCAAACCACTTGACTTGACCGCCACCGTGCACCGGCTCACACGTCCATGACTTCGTCTTGCTTGTGTCGCCACCATGTGGCCCGCACCCGGTCCCGCTCGTCCACCGGGTCCCTCGAACCGAGCCTACTTGTCTCTCCATCTCCGGAGGCCCCTCAAGGCTAAAGACCTTTCGCGCCGTTCTTCACCTGCAACAACACGAACTAGGCCGCAGCCTACACCTGCGCACTAAGCCAAGAGTCAGTCCAACACCCGTTGTCAATCACTCATCACTAAGGAGCGGTCATCCACCGACCACTGGGACGCTCCTGGTCCACAGTTGTGCACCGGTCTGACCGGTCAGGGTCACCGGTCTGACCGGTGTGAGTGATGGCTCTGTTCACATGTTGCACACCGGTCTGACCGGTGGTGTTGACCAGTCTGACCGGTCAGGGCTGTTTTGTTGCAGCTGCCCTGTTTCAAGTGGTGTCTTGCATGCATTCGTCCAGGGGGAGGTGCATTGGTTCAGGGGGAGCTTGCATGTGTGCAGGGGGAGCTCTTTGTGGTTGTTCGAGCTTTGATTTGGTGGTTTGCGCTCTTTGCTTGAGCTTTGTTTGGTCTCAGATGTGTCAAGACGTTGCCCTTGCCTAAGGGGTCCGAGACTTGTCTTCTTCAAGTGATCTTGCTCTTTGCCTTTGTTTGGCTTTCGATCGCTTGTTGAAGTTTCTTTTTGTTCGTTTCTTTTCTTTTTCTTTTCTCTCTTGTTACTTTCGTGTGGGTGTTGTCAATGCACTCATCAAGGGGGAGATTGAGGACCATGTGTGGTTCGAGGACCGGTGGATGCTCGCCTCCTTGTGTGATGAGTGATTGACAACGTTGTGTGGACTGATTCTTGGCTAAGTATTGCAGGTGCAGGTTGCGGCTTGACTGGTGTTGGTGCAGGTGAAGAACAAGCGCGAAAGTTCGTTGCCGGTGAGGCCTCCAGGTGTGGAGAAGACAGGTAGGCTTCGTTCGATGGACCCGGTGGCCAGCGGGGTCAAGTGCGGGCCGCATGGTGGCATGAACAGCAAGATGAAGTCGTGGACGGTTTCTTGGTTGAGCCTCAAAACCAAGGTCGAGCCGGGACTACGTGGGAGCCAAGTCATGAGTGGAGATTGGCGGAGGCTACACCGAGTTCGCGGGGTTTCCGGTGGTTCACCAGAAAACCACTAGGTGCCTTGGTTGATCCACAAAGCCAAGACCGGAGAACCGAAGACGGAGCAGCAGCAGCGCCAGACCGGTCTGACCGGTGGGTCTGACCGGTGAGGAGCACCGTCTGACCGGTGTGCGACGACGCAGTCCGGAATCTTCGAAGCGGAGGACACGCGTCGGGATCGCATGGCTTGCGTCGAGGCTACGCAGGGTGCGGTCGTCGGGCATCCGTCCGATGGAGAAGACATCAAGAATTCCAAATCCGCCCTTGAGGGGCTTGTATCCCTAGTTAGTAGAGAAGGGTATTTTGGACATTCGGTTGCCTCCATATAACCCAAGAGGTGAGAGGATGGCAGCCAACTCTTGGAGCCCTAGCTCATTAGTTTTCCTATTTTCCACCTATTTTCCTTAGGTTTTCCATAGGAATTGCAAGAGAGCTTCACGGAGAGATCTTGTAGAGAGGGATGGATGATCGGGCGGCTTGCTGGACCTTGTACGAACCTTTGTTTCTTGTATAGATGATTCGGCGTGGTTTCTCAAAGTTTGGATGTGTTTTCCCCGGTTGTTCTTGGTGGTGATTTTCGGAGCCCTCTCTCGGTGATTTCTTGGGGTTGTTTTCAGGATCTTTCTCTTGGGGATTTGATGGGGGAAATATGTGGGAACCCTTCGTGGTTCTTTGGGCTGTGATTCCCCTCCCAAATCCATGAGTAAAGGTGCTCGATTTCGGGGTTTCTTGAGTTCTTGGGTTGGAAGTGCTTTCGGCGGGATTTCTTGATTCCTTCTTTTTGGACGAGTTTTGGTGGGATTAAACTTGGCTATGGACTCCTCATGAGGTGTTCCTGATATCCCCAAAGTCTTATTCAATTCTGTGGAGTGATTCGGGAGATCGAGATTCGGATTTGGGGAAGTTGACCCGCGGTGTCTTTGTTCATCCCGAGCGCCCGAGCTACATCGGTCTGACCGGTGCTCTTGGCCGGTCCGGCGGTGCATGCCCTTGTGGGATTTTGCTCGGGTGAACATCTTGGTGTGTTCGCTCGTTGTCCCGTGGTGCTTCTTGTTTTGAGTTTGGGTCGGTTTGGTGGTCGGTTGGCCTGTTTGGTGCCTTGGGGGCTTTCGGTGCCGCCATCGGTCCGACGGGTGTGTCTCACGGTCGGCGACCGGTGTAGAGCCACTTAGTGAAAGTTGCTCAGTTTCACCAGCAGGGACTGATCTGACCGGTGGTGCTCACCGGTCTGACCGGTGTGGGTCTGTACACTCGAGTATTGGTGCTCCGCTGCGTTCTCGACTAGGTAGGCTGTGTGTGTTGGTTCCTAAGTCCAGTGGCACTCCAGTGGCTACGTGGTCTTGCCAATCTTGGTAGTGAGTCGGAGACGTGTGTTGGAAGCCGCATTCATCTTGTTGAAGTTTCGATCTCCATCGAGAAGAATTTTTATCGGCTCCCATTCACTCCCCCCCCCCCTCTCTAGTTCGCCGTATCGGTCCTTCACAAGCTCAAAAAGGAAAAACAACTCCAAGCTCTCCTCTCAAACGAGCAAAGGTAGCTTGGTCCAAAGGCTTGGTTAGAATATCGGCAAGCTGCTTTTTTTGTAGGTACATGGATGAGGTCTATGTTTCCCTTCTCAGCATTATCTCTCAGAAAGTGGTACCTCACTTCTATGTGTTTGGTTCTAGAGTGAAGCACAAGATTTTTGGCAACACTAATGGCACTCATGCTATCACACATGAGAGGTACTTGGGAACACTCCTTACCAAAATCACTCAGCATGTATGTGATCCAAAGAAGCTGGGAGCAACAACTAACGGCAGCAACGTACTCAGCTTCTGTGGTAGACTGAGCTACACTAGACTGTTTGCGACAAGACCAAGAAACAAGCAAGGAACCGAAAAACTGACAAGTCCCCGAAGTCGACTTCCTATCGACTCGACACCCCACAAAATCTTCATCCGAAAAACCAAGAAGAGAAAGAGAAGAGGACGCCGAGTACCAAAGACCAAGCTCAGGAGTGTATCGAAGATACTTGAAGATCCGCTTGACGGCCTGCCGGTGTGAAGTCCTCGGCGACACCTGAAAACGAGCGCACAGACACACCAAAAACTGGATGTCCAGCCTCGTCGCCGTCAAGCACAAGAGGGAGCCGATCATGCTCCGGTACTCCTTCTGGTCCACGGGCTCTCCGTCCTCGCCGGCCTGTCCCGTCCACCGCAGTCAGCTTCACGTGCTTTGAGGAGCGCGCTTAATTTCTCTCCTCATAAAGCCGGCGCTGCAGCAAGCCGGCCGGCTGCGTGCGCGACGGCGAAAGGGGCCAGAGCGGACATCAACCGCGTCGTCCTTCGTGTTGTCGCCGCGGCCGCGACGCCGCCTCCGATCCTCCTCCTCGGCCGCGCTCACCTCGTAGAAAGTCCTCGTCAAGGTGAAAATTAATTGGCCCCTCTTATTGAAATTCTTCAGGTATCCTAATCTCTTGTGTGTTATCGATTTTTTTGTGTGATGAATTATGCTCATTTGGTGTATGGAATACAGAGGGCATATGCTGCTCGGGCTTGGATGTACAGACAATCCCAAAAAGATTGGGAGAATTTCTTAAGCGGGGTCAATGGTTTCTTAAATCAAGTAGTGGCGGATATGAGAAACTGTGGTGTTCAGGTAATGCTTTGCCCTTGTATTGATTGTCTCAACCAAAAGAAATTCGCACAACAGAAAATCATTTTTCATCATTTGGTCACACGTGGCTCCACAAAAAATTACACGTGTTGGAAAAAACATGGTGAGGAAGGCCTTAATGAACTCTAAGCAGGCTGCCTAAATTCAGGTGAAGTGCGACACCATGATACCGACCATGATGAAGACCTTGATGATAGTGGACTTTTTGAGGGAAATGAACCATTATTCCCACCAAATGTGTTGAGGCCTGAGGATATCACTAATCAAGAAGTTAGGGGCTTTGATGATGGTGAGGTGTTGCAACGTGTGCAAAATGTTGATCAAATGTTTCGGGATGTTGAGTTTCAATGAGTGTACACACCTTCTGAAATAGCGAGGCTGAAGCAGTTCATTGAAGATTCAAGAAACCCCTCTATCCTGATTACCAGAAGTACCCTCGCCTTTCTGGTGATCTAAAACTTTTGCAGCTTCAGGCAGATCATGGTTGGAGCAATAAAAGTTTCAAACATCTATTGGATGTGCTTAGAGACATGCTACTTCAAAGAAAACCAAATAGCAAAGTCTGTCTATGAGGCGCAGAAGATAATCTGTCCTCTGGGAATAGAGGTTGAAAATATCCATGCATGCAAGAATAGTTATGTATTGTTCCATGCAGATTATGCAGACCTTGACAAGTGCCCCAAGTGTGGCTATGATCGGTACAAGAGGAAAAAGGATGGTGGAGATGATAAAATGCTGATGACGAGAATGAGCCTGGCAAGATCAGAGGCAAGAAGAAGAAGGCTAACAGAGGGGCTCGTGTGAGGGTGGCATGGTAGTTTTTTCATCATTCCTTGGATGAGAAGGTGGTTCGCAACACGAAAGGAGGCCCAACTCTTGCATTGGCATGACGAATGCCGAAAGGAGCTTAATTATAAGAAAGATGGCAAGTTTAGGCACCCCGCAGATGCTACGCAATGGGGTAACGTTAATATCTACTTCCCATGGTTTAACGATGCAAGGAGCATACGGTTTGCTATGAGCACAGATGGCGTGAACCCATTCGGTAACCAGAGCTCAACACATAGCACCTGGCCTGTCGTGTTGTCGTTGTACAACCATCCACCCTGGCTATGCAAGAAACAGAAATATATGATGCTGACAATATTGGTGTCCAGGCCAAAGCAACTTGGCGACCGTATTGATGTCCACTTGAGGCCACTAGTTGATGACTTGAAGATATTGTGGAAGCCTGGTGTGTCGGAGGTTTGGGATGAGTACAAGCATGTGTAGTTCACAATGCATGCCATGTTGTTCACCACCATCAACGACAACCCGGCTCATCGCAACCTCTCTGGCTAGAGTAAAAGGAAAGGTGCAGCTTGCCCACACTGCTTGGAAGATACTTGCACAGTATGGCTAAGACATTCAAAGAAATGCATATTTATGGGGCACTGTGTTTCATTGGAAAGAAACATCCATACTGGGCCATGGATTGTCAGTTTAATGGGGAAAAGGAGAATCGAGAGGCGTCGTTGCATGTGACTGGAGATCTAGTCCACTTGAAAGTCAAGGACATCAAAACTATCGATGAGTTACCCATACTGATTGAAAACCCCCTTGGCAAAAGAAAGAAATGAGATGGTGAAGAAGAAGAAGGAATGTGGAACAAGAAATCAATTCTATGGGAGCTAGAGTATTGGCCGGGCATCATTCGATTGACAACATGCATGTCAAGAAGAATGTGTGTGAAGCTACTTGTGGAACAATGCTACAACAGAAATCCAAAGGAAAAGATCATAAAAATTCAAGGGAGGATCTTAAAGAACTGGGCATTAGGCCAGAGCTCTATGCAGAGGAAACAGAGACGGGAACGAACCTTTCCTTTGCTGCAACCGCTTTGTCTAAGGCAGAAAGAAAAGAATTATGTATGTTTTTGCATGATTTGAATGTACCTTCAGGCTACTCTTCAAACTTCAAGAGGCTAGTGTCAGTGAAGGACATGAAAATGAATTTCAACTTGATGAAATCTCATGATTGCCATGTGTTGATGATAGCTCTTCTTCCTATGGCACTTAGAGGTATCAAGACAGAACTGGTTCACGATGCAGTCACGAGCTTGTGTTTATTCTTCAATGCAATAGAACAGAAGGTGATTGATGAGGAAAAACTATTGGACTTGGAGAGGAGGCATTTCGAGACCCTATGCCTGCTTGAAGCTACCATCCCACCATCATTCTTTAATCTCATGCTGCATCTAACAGCACACCTCGCTAGGGAACTCTGGTTTCTTGGCCCATCTTACCTTCATCAGATGTTTCCATATGACAGGTTCTATGGATTCCTGAAATCATTGGTACATAACTGGTTATTTCCGGAGGGAGCCATTGTTCGTGGCGACGAGACCCTCAAAGTAGTGGAGTGGGCAATGGGTTATATGTACCCACAAAACCCCATTGGTGCGCCTCGCTCATGGCATGAAGGTAGGCTTTCAGGTGTTGGGACCATGGGGAAAAGGTCAGTCAGTTCAGATGCAGATGGCTTCCAAAAGGCTCATTTCACCATGATACAATAGCTGCACCTAATTACACCGTTTGCCAATGAGCACAAATGACAACTACATGAAGACAACCCTAACCGTGGTAGGGCTTGACTTGCAAAGATGCACATGCAAGGTTTCATCAGGTGGCTCCGAGATTATGTCGAGACATGCAGCAATAATGTTGTAATTACCAACGAGATAAGGAATCTAGCAGCAACGCCATTGTTCACTGTTACAAGATACGAAGGAATGGCTATTAATGGATGCACGTTCTACACCATGACCCAGGATAAAAAGAGCGTCTATCAAAATAGTGGTGTGCATGTACGGGTCGTCGTTGACAATAGTCATGACGATGATGATGACACGGAGACAAACACATATTATGGTCAAATAGAGGAGATATGGGAGTGTGATTATGTAGTATTGAAGGTAGCCTTGTTTCGGTGTAGATGGGTCACCAATGGGAAGAGAGCTATGAGCAAGGACAAATAAGGTTATTGGTGTTGATCAACGGGTCTTTGGTTACAAAAATGAACCGTTTGTCTTCGCCAACGATGGTGAGCAAGTGTTCTATGTACCTGACCTTGCAAAGAAGAACTGGTCTGTGGTTATGCTTGGGAAAAAAGGATTGTGGGGATTGAAAATGTTGTTGAGGAGGAGGAATACAACCAGTGTCAGATGGTGAGATCTGGACAGCCCACGGGATGTTAATCCCTGTGGTTTATTTGTTCGGCGGGGAGTAGTCTAAGGCTAACAACTCGAAGGTCGCACACAAGTACGCGGAACACAGAGAACACGGCGAGTTTATACTAGTTCGGGCCTCCGGAGAGTAATACCCTACGTCCAGTTGTTGGTGTAGATTGCTTGGGGATAGAGTGATGTTACAAGGGGTCGCCTCGTCCGCCTTATATTGGCCAGCGGATTAGGTCGGTTCCCTGACTCCAGTCGGTTACGATCAGCAGACCCAAGTCTACGTTTCACATCTTGCCATATCCTGTTGATCTGCTTCGGGCGAAAACCACCGAGGTCTTTGTCTTGTATGCCAAGTCTTGAGGTCGTGATGGATCAGGTCATCTGGGGAATCTTCTGGAAGGTCTTCAGGTTGTTGTGTGGGCTGCCGACAAGGTCGGTTGGGCCCACTAACAGGTCGGCAGGTCTTCTAGTAGGCCGGACCCTCTTGTCGGGGATGGCCGTGAGCCTGGTCGGTGAGGACCCAGGGGTACCCATGTCTCACAAACCCCCGAGCGAGGTGTATGTGCAGCGACCTTAGAAGGTCATGACGAAGTCGTAGAGTTACTGACAGGTAGAATAGCATGCACGTCGATCCAAAAAAAGGAACAAATCAACTTGGCAGCCGACCTGTTTGTAGTCTTGCCAAACAAAGAGAGGTCGAGTGACGACCTATAGGAAGCAGGCATCCAATAGATCGAAACGACAATGAAAAAATTCAGAGGGCATCAAAGATGCACTCATAGAGTAGTATTCGAGCATCGTGGCGGGCAGGATGGCCGGTATGATGGTCCAAAAAAGGAGAGAAGAAAAAGTAGGTCGAGTAACAACGTGATGAGAAACGGATTTCCCAACAGGTCGGTACGACGAGGAAACAAGAGGGCGTTGAAGACGCACTCGTAGAGTAGTCCCTGAGCATTGAAGCAGACAACATGGCTGGTTTGATGCTTCAAAAAAGAGAAGAAAAATTGAATCATGGTCTTGATCATCCGACATGTAGAGACACCCAGATCTCCGAGCATGGCTGCAAGGAGTCTGGTTGGGCCGACCTCAGGGAGGCTTTTGTAGGCGTGCCGACCTCAAAAAGGCCTCAAACAACAATGCCCAGTATCCGAGGATACCCAGCAAGGTCTTGAAAGGTGCGTCGAATGAAGAAATCACTGATGATGTCGTAGATGTAGTTGCAATGTTGGTAGTCGATCCATGATAAAGCTGGCGAAAGGTGCGTGCTAGTCAATTTTCCTGAAACTGACAAAGGATGAAAAGTAGTTAGATAAAACCTGGAACTTGCCAGGTGGTACCAGATAGTTCCGTATTTACGACTAGAAAGCCAATTAAAATGACATATAGCTACAACAAGCTATCTGTCAGCAATTTAAATATCATTCGGGAGCTTTAAAATATGAAAACAGGATATAGCCAAATGCATGATGTAAGCATGACAAAAGATTGGTCTTTGTTTAAACAACATTTCTTGCACGTGGTAGTGACCAATTTTCGAGGATAAATTATGTCGGTGCGGAAAGTGGTCCGCGACACTAACCCGGTAGATAACGCCTAGGTCATCCCTCGATGGTCGATGCTAAGCAACAAATGACACAAGGATTTATCCCGGTTCCGGCCGAGGGGGCCGTACGTCCAGCGCGTGGTGTGCTCGTGGCACTATATTGCTCGACAGACCGGGGTGCTTGTAGTGGGGCGAATACAAGCGAGGCGGAGAGGAAGCGTGGCTCCCAAGTCCCCGGTGAGTAGGCAAGATGTTGTGGGAGAATAAGAGAGTGAGTGCACGGTGCGCCGTGTTCCTCCGATTCGTCCCCCGCGGCCGGGGGCTCGCCTTCCCTTTTTATAGGCCAAGGGAGCGGCGGGTTACATGCACGCCGCGCTACCTAGCTGCGTGTGGTAGCACGTCGTGCTACGGTGTAGAGCGGGCGGCCGTCCTGGCCGATCTTCGCTACGATCCGGCCATGATGGCCTACCTTGTACCCGAACAGGGGCGGTTCGAGGGTAGGAGGCGGCGGATGGCGATGGCGTCCCCTGATAGGCTTCGAGGGAGGTGTTGATGATGGGCGGTACAGGCACGGGAGCGGGCGGACCCGCGCTCCTTCCCAATGAGCTCTGCGGTGGTGGAGTGGTTGCTGCAGTGTTCGGGCGTGCGCCTGCGAAGTCAGGCGTGAGCCCGCGCGCGTGGGTACGGCGGCCGCGCCGTTACGCGTGGCGGGATGGCCACCCACCGCCTAGCGTCCCTCACCTAACCTTGCGGTGGTCACGGGAAAGTGGGATCGAGGGTGCGCCCGCCCCCCTTTCGAGGGTTGGGCGCGTTAGTCGTACGGGGGCGTGCGCACGGTGTTATGGGACCGACACGGCCGTACCGCACGGTCCTCCCCACAGGGCGGGGGATGGGCTCCTCCTCCCGGGGAGGCCCGGTGCGCGCGGCACCGGGCGTGAGCCCCGGCGCATGATGGCGCCGTCCCCGCGGCGTCGGGGCGTTAAATGCCCAAGTACGGGGCGGCGCACGCGTGCGGGGCGCCCGTGAGCGTGGCGGGCCCCGCCGAGGGTGGAGCGAACCCTCGAGCGAGGCGAGGCCCGCTCGAGGGGGAGGGCGGGCCCTCGAGCGGGGGCGGGACCGCTCGAGGGAAGGGTCGCCCCTCGAACGGGGCGGAACCCGTTCGAGGAGGGGTTGCCCCTCGAGCGGGGGGCGGAGCCCGTTCGAGGAGGGAGGTGTACCCTCGGGCGGCGGGCCCGCCGAGGGGTCTCGTGGTCGGGCTATCTTGGCGGGGCCTCCGAAGTCTCCGCCGCATGGGCCACGTCCCGCATGGTTAGTTCCCCGCATGGTTAGGCCTAGTTCATTTGATGCAGGAATTTAAGTGAGGGTTCCCCCATCGTTTGAGGGGACCCCTAGGGCGGTCCCCGACGGTAGCCCCCGAGCATCCGGGGTTTGCCATTGAGGCTCCCGCAGTCTTCGGAACCCACCGACAGGACGTTCTTCCCTCCTTGTTTGCGAACGCTTTCCGGTGGGGCCGCGCTAGCGACCCGCGGGTCCAGCCTCGGCCCCTCGGGAGTGTGGGCTCTCCCCCCGGGGTTTACCGCGAGCAATTCGGTCGAAAGGCGTGGCACATATGCCAACCGGGCATCGGCGGTATTTCAGGCGGGATCGGGGGTGCACGCTCCCCCCTCGTCTCGTCTCGGGCGGGTGCAATTCCAAGGGAGGTGTAGCCGTGCGTCAAGCCCCCCGAGCCTTGGCCTCGTTCGAGGCGATCGGGTCGAGCCTGACGACTTGTTTTTTTATCACGCCCTCGCCGTCCCTCCGCGGGTCGGGAGGTGAGGTTTCCACGACTCCCATCGAGCGGGTCGCGATTCGCGGATTCCTCTTCGAGCTGCTAGCGGGTGGTTCAAGTGGACGTCCATGCCCCGTTCGATAAGGGTAGGCTGCGCGGTCCGGAGACACGTCCATGGAAGCGCTTGCGTGGGTTTGCTAGGTGGGGCTCGGTCCCGTTCGCTAGGGACCGAGGGCGCGGAAGCTCTCCCTCGGTGGGATCCCCCAGGCTAGTCGCCCTCGGCGGCTCTCGAACACGACATGTGGGGCACCCTCGAGCCGACGGGCTCGAGGAACGGCTCGAATGCGCGTGCCCTCGTCGTCCCTAACTCGTGATCGGGGCGCCCGTTCGAACCCGTCGAGGGTCGGGCTTCGAACCTCGATCGCAAGGCCGTGCGGGGGCCGTGCCTAGGCCGGGCCCGTCTTTTTCGCGTTTGCGGCCGTCGAGGGGTCCGGGCGTGCCGACCCTCGAGGTGCTTGGTTGGTGGCATGGCGCGGTATGAGTGCTTTCGGTGTCGCTCTATTTCAAGCGTGACACGGGCGATCCTCTTACGCGCGTGCCTTCTTTAGGGGGTTGACGTCGTCTCGAGTTGGGGGTCATGCCGCTCGAGGGTCCTACGCGGCATGGGTGCCCGCGTGGCCTCGCTCTACATCGAGTAGGTCCCGGCGACCTTCTCACGCTGATATCCCATCGAGGGTCGCCTTGTTTCGAGTTGGGGGTCATGCCGCTCGAGGGTCCTACGTGGCATGGGTGCCGCGCGTGGCCTCGCTCTACATCGAGTAGGTCCCGGCGACCTTCTCACGCTGATATCCCATCGAGGGTCACCCTTGTCTCGAGCCGAGGATTCGCCTCGCTCGAGGGCTCTCCTTGCTTGGCAAGGGGCCGGCATTTAATAGCCTTGCGGTCGTGGCCGCGGGTTTTGCAACGCCGGCGCGCTTTTTTGCGGCGCCCGCGCCGCGCGCGCGCGCGTAGTGGGCGGCGCCGCCGGCGGATGTGACGGTTTCACCTCGCTGTCGCCGGTCTCGTCGTAATGATGACCCGCCCGCAAGTGTTAGAGCCGCCGCGGTCGTGGTGGGGCCCGCTTGTCGACGCGATGGAAAGATTCTGCCGATTCTTGTTGGCGGGACGTGCGCTCCGGAGAACTCGCCCGTCGCCTATAAAAAGCCGCGGGGAGGAGTAGGCGGCGGTTTTTTACCTTGGCTCCTCACCGTTTTAGCCCTCCGCCTCTTCGCCTTCGTCTCATCCTTGCCGTCGCGCGCGGCTCGCTTGCTTAGAGCTTTCTCCTTGTTTCCTCGTCCTCCACCTTCGTACTCGTTCGTCCTCCCTCATGGCGCCGCCTCGGCCCTCCGATCGGGGTCCCGGAGCCGTACGCCCGGGAGAAGTCGACCGTGACCCGGCTCGCCTCCGGGCGAGCCGGTCGCCGCCGCCGCTCTCGGCCAACGAAGAAGGGCGCCGGCGGAGTGGATCGTGCCGCCATCGTCGCACCTTGAGCCCAATCCGCCGAGGGTTACGTGGTGAGCTTCCTCCGCTACCACGAGCGCGGCTTCAATGCGCCGGCGAGCACGTTCATGCGGGCGTTGTGCTACCACTACGGGGTGGAGCTGCACAACTTCGCCCCCAACGCTATCTCGCAGGCGGCCACATTCGTGGGCGTCTGCGAAGGGTACCTGGGGATCCCAGTCAATTGGGAGCTCTGGGTACACCTCTTCCGCGGGGAGCTGATCACGCAGCCCACGTCGGAGCCGAGGACCCGCCGCGCGGTGCGCGCCGGCGGGATGTCGCTTGCCCTGCGAGGGCAGCTCAAGAACTTCTACATCCCCTGCACCATGACGACGAACAACGCCGGTTGGGAGCGGGGATGGTTTTATCTGCGCAACGCCGAGCCCGGCCTCCCTCCCTACACCGGGCGGGTGTTCAAGGAGAGGCCGGACTGCTGGGGCTACGGGTTGTCCACGGCCAACCATCGGGCGCGCCAGGGGTCCGTCCCTCGCCGCCTTGCAGCGGCTGGCGAGGGAGGGGCTCAACGCGATGGGCGTCCTCGCCTTCCTTCATCACCGGCGAATAGTGCCGTTGATGGAGAGGCCGCTCTCCGCATCTTCGAGATGACGGAGGCGGCCAACCCCGTCGACCGGCGAGGTCGCGGATGCTCCCGACGCCGCCGGAGCGGCCGTACGCGCTCACCCCGGCGCGGAGCGCCGTCGACACCGAGACGCCGCTACTGCGGGTCGGACCCCGTGGGACATCGAGATGCTTCCCACCGGCCCGTTGGTGAGTGTGGCTTTCTACTCCGTTTTGGTCCTCGTTCTCGTTTATGTTTCTTGACGCGCCATTGTCACTCTTGCGCGCGCTTGGTGCGTTCAATATCGCCAAGTCCGTTCCACCCACCCCCGACTCCCGTGCGCTCGGCGGGCGGCGCGGCGGAGCCGAGCGGGGAGCGGGCGGCGCGCGCGGGAGGGAGCACGCAAGGCGGCGCCAAGCGCGTCGCGACGCACCCGGTCCGCCGAGTACCGCGGCGGGGGAGGAGGCGGGGCTCTCCTCCCCCGACATCGAGGAGCCCTCATCCTCGGATCGGGACGAGGAGGAAGAGTCCGAGGGGGAGGGCCCCTCGGACGGTGGCGACCCGCGCCCCCGTCGCCGGATCTCGCGCCGGCGTCGGGGGCGGCTTCGTCCGGGCGGGCGCGTCGGCGTCCGCCGCCGGGGCGGTCGTCGTCGGGGCGGCACGCGCCGCGGAGGGCCGGGCGCGCGCCGCGGAGGCGCGCGCGGCGGACGTGCCCGCGCGCGCGTCGAGCGTGCCCGCACGCGGCGGGGGTGCGTCCGCGCGCGCGGCGTCGTCGTCGAGGGGCGCGTCGGGAGGCGTGCCCGCGCGCGGGGACAAGCGTGCCCCCGCGCACCGTGGCGCCGTCGGGGGGGGTGCGGCGTCGGCGCGCCCGCGCACGGGCGAGCGTGCCGCGCGTGCGCGGCGCCCATCGGGGAGGCGGCTGCGTCGGGCGTGACCGCTACACCGGCCCCGTCCGAGGCCTCGAGGAAAAGGAAGCGGGCCTTTTCCTCCGCGAGGTACGTAGCCTTGCCTTCCTTTGTGTGGCTTTGGTGTGTGCTTGGTGGTTAGATGTTCTAACTCTCCGTTCGTGATTGCGCGGGGCGGTGCCGACCGTTCCTCCCTCTTGCACCGGCCAAGGTGCCGAGGACGGACGCGCCGATCCCCACCCGCGGCGCTCGTCGAGGGGGTCGCGCCGAGTGAACGAGCGCGGCGGCGGGCATGAGCTCGCAAGGCCCGGCCGAGGCCTCGGGGGCCCGGCCGGCGGATCAACCGCCGCCGCGGCGCGGCCGAGGGGGGTTGCGGGGGCGACCGGCGCCGGTCGCCACGGAGGCGCAGGCCGCGGTGGTGGCTACGGTGGAGGTGCCGCCCGCGGTGGCGGCCGCTACGGAGGAGGCGGAGCGGGGCGCGGCCTGCGGGAGCGCCCGCGGAGGTGGCGGCGCGGACGGTGGTGGCGGCCACGGCGCCACGACGGCGCCCGTGGTCGCGGAGGCGCGGGTGGAGGCGCCGGCGGAGGCGCGCGCGGGCGGCTCCGCCCGCCGGCGGTCCCCGGGCGGAGGTGGTGGGGCTCTCGGATGACTCCCCGCCGCCCGGGTGGAACCGATGGGCCGCGCGGCCCGCGAACTTCCCCGAGCCCCGGAGGGGGGCCCTCGTGAGGCGGCACGAGGGTCGCATGACGGCGGGGGGCCGAGGGCACGATGCCGAGACCTCGTCCTCCCGCGCCGGCCGCCCCGCCCGTGGGGGGGGGGGGCGTGGAGGATCCCCCGGCGTTTGCTGACGCCCGGGGGGAGCAGGAGCTCTGGGGCGAGCTCCTGGGCCATGGCGCCACGCTCAACCGTGCGTTGAACGAAGCGCTGCGGGTCCACAGCGGCCCGGCCTGGACCGTCTTCCAGGTGAGCCACGGTTGCTCGTTTCCCTTCCTTTTTTCGTTTTCGCGTGCTGCACCCAAATTTTGGCACTTACGGGATTCGATGTGTGTTATGCCAGGAGCTCGAGCGCCGCGCTCGCGAAAAGTACAGCGCGTTCGACCAGGTGAACGCCGAGGCCCGCCAGCTCCGGGAGCGATGCAGCGCTTACGACGCGCTTGCAGATGCCCTCAGGACGCCGGACAGCTGGCTGGTGTACCGGGCGATGGCGTGGTGCGACGTGCTTCCTGAGAGTTCAGGGCAGGACGCGGCGCGTGACCCGAGCCTCGGGCGGATCCGCGCGGCCCTCGTCGATCGTGACGAGGCGCCGTGGAACGCGCGCGAGGACCCGGGAGAAGACGCGGACGTTGGCCGCCACCCGGGAGGCGGAGGTGGCCACCACTCGCGCCGAGGCCCGGGAGCTCCGCACGTCGCTCGAGGGAGCGCGGGCGCAGCGCGCCCGCCGAGGAGCGGGCGCGCGGGCTGGAGCAGCGCGCCAAGGAGGCCGATGACCCGAAGGCCGCCTTCGACGTGAAGGCCGTGGCTCTCGTCGCCGGCGAGGGGCAGCTCCGGCGGGAGAGCGCATCGCCCGTCGGGGGGCCGAGGGGCGGCTCCGGCGAGAGCGGGCCGCCCTTCGCGACGCCCCGGGACGGCGGCCGGAGCGGGAGCGCGTCGCGCGCGAGACGGCGGAGAGAGGTCGCCGGAGGAGCGGAACGCCGCATTCTCCGAGGTTGAGGATGAGGCGCCGGCGCTCGGCATCGCAATGCCGCCCAAGAGATGGCCCTCGTCGAGCAAGGCGAGACCGTCCGGCATCTCGAGCCGGCGCTCGAGTCCGCGCGCCGCGACCTCGATCCGGAGAAGAGGCAAGTCGAGGGTAAGTTACCGTCCGACCCTCGCTTGTTAGTTTTTGCTTTAGAGGGTTCATTTCCCCCTTTCGATTTCTTGTCGTCTTGTCGCTTCCGTGCCTCGCGCACGCCTTTGGGGCACGCCGTTGGGCGGGCCGAGGCCCTCGCAGGCCTCCTACAACTCCTCCGAGCGGAGCCTGCAGGAGCCGCGGGACGCGGCCCTCGAGACTTTGTCACGCCGTCGAGGAAGGCGATGTCCGGGCCGGCGGCTCGGCCGGCCGCCGCCTACGTGCCCTCGGCGGCCACGTCACGGGGCGGGTGCGTCGGGCGTTGCACCCGGGCGTGCGAGAAGGCCCTCGGAGTGGTGCGATCCCACTACGAGGTCAACCTCGAGGCGGTAGCGGAAGGCTACATCGTGCCCGAGGGCGTCGAGGACGAGGTGGCCATGGAACGTGCGGACGCGCTTGCCGCCGACGCCGCCGAGTCGCTCGCCGAGGCCTTCGAAGAATTCCTCTTCCCGACGCCGCCCGATGCGCCGCTCCACCTCGCCCGAAAGCACCCGGGCACTAGGCCCGTTTTTTGTTTGTGTGTATCGAACTCGGCCTCGTGGCCTCTTGTAAATAAACAAGTAGTTTCGTGAACATGGTCGGCTTGTAAATGAAATCGCTTGCTTATTGCGCTTTTTGCTTCTTCTTCTTCCCCGAGTAGATTCTAGTTAGGGAAGTCCGCCTTTCGCGGGGGCCCGCCGGGTTGGAGGCGAGAGAGACGGGCCATAGCCACGCGGCGTAGGGCGTCTCGGCTCGCGCGCTCCTTCCACTGTGCCGCCTACGCCCTTTTCGAATCGTGGCTCGTGGTTGAAGTAGGAGACAAACTTAGCGCGTGTTATTACGTTTTTTCCGCGAAAAAATGGGACCGTTTGGGGGGGGGGTGCCCCCCGCAGTAGCCCCCGAGGGTAACTTGGGTTTCAGGGGAAAGCCGAGTTGCCCTTTTATTGGATTCGGAGTATTTACATAGGTGACACCAACTGGGGCGTTGGCCGTGCGTTTTTACAACGGAAAATACTTGGAAATCCTAGCTAAGGGTAGAAGCGACGTAGCTGTTGGATGTTCCAAGCGTTGGTGAGTTTTTCGCCGTCCTCGTTGGCCAGCTTGTACGTGCCTGGTTTGAGCACCTTCACCACGACGTAGGGTCCCTCCCATGGGGGCGATAGCTTGTGGCGCCCTCGATTGTCTTGGCGTAGCCTTAGGACCCGGTCCCCCTCGCCGAAATCCCTTCGACGTATCTTGCGTGCTTGGTAGCGCCGTAGGGACCGGTGATACCTTGCGGAGTGCATCAACGCCACGAGGCGTACTTCGTCTAGCCGATCCGAGTGAGTCCTCGCGGGCTCGGCCGGTTAGCGTCCTCGTTGTAGCCTCGAACTTTGGGCGAACCGTATTCCGCATCCGTGGGGAGGATGGCCTCCGCGCCATGGACTAGGAAAAACGGGGTGAACCCGGTGGCTCGCTTGGGGTAGTCCTTAGGCTCCATATGACCGCCGGTAGTTCTTGGAGCCATTTTCGGCGCATTTGTTGAGCCGGTCGAAAATTCTGGGTTTGAGGCCCCGTAGGATCATGCCGTTGGCACGTTCCACTTGGCCGTTAGTACCGTGGGTGCGCCACGCTGCCCAATCCACTCGGATGTGGAACTTGTCGCGAACTCCAAGAACTTCCGGCCCGTGAACCGGGACCCGTTGTACGTGATGATGGAGTTTGGCACTCCAAAGCGGTAGACGATGTCGGTGAAGAACGTGATCGCCCGCTCGGCCCTCAAATTCGTAATGGGGCGCACCTCCACCCACTTGGAGAACTTGTCGATCGCGACGAGCGGTGGGTGAAGCCCCCGGCGCCTTCCGCGAGGGGCCCGACGATGTCTAATCCCCACACGGCGAACGGCCATGTTACGGGGATCGTTTGCGCAGCTTGAGCCGGCAAGTTGGTCTTGCGGGCGTAGAACCGGCACCCTTCGCAAGTGCGCACGATTTCGTTGGCATGCGCGACCGCGGTAGGCCAATAGAAGCCTTGGCGGAACGCGTTACCGACGAGGGTGCGCGGCGCGCGCGTGATGGCCACGGATTCCCCGCGTGGATGTCTCGTAGGAGCTCGCGCCCCTCGGGAATGGGTATACACCGCCGGAGGATGCCCGACGCGGCGCGCTTGTACGCCTCGCCGTCGACGAGGGTGAATGACTTGGCCATCCCGGCGATGCGCCCGGGCGTGGCCCGGCCTCCGCGGGGAGCTCCCCTCGAGCGATCCGGGCGATGTACTTCTCCCGCCGGTCCGCCGGGCGGGGAACCGGCTCGATATCCATTGCAACAGCCTCGTGGGAGCCGTACCCCTCGAGAAGGGAGAGTACGTACGCCTCGTTCGAGGGGTCCTCTTCCATGGGGTCCGCACCCGCTGGATTCGAGGGAGCCCCCGAGGGTCTGCCGTCGCTCGAGGGGTAAGGCTCGAAGGTTACCGAGGGCTGCGCGACGTCGCGCACGAAAACGTTCGGGGGGAACGGTGATCCGCCCCGGATGCTATCTTTGCCGGCTCATCTCGCTTCCTCGTTGTACCGGCGGGGTACATGATTAAGCTCGACGCCGTAAAATTTGTCCTCGAGGGCTCGCACGGCTTTACGGTAGGGCCTCCATCTTGTCGCCGTGGCAGCTCGCGTTCTTCATGACTTGGTCGATCACGAGCTGCGAATCCCCTCGCACGTCGAGGCGCTTGACGCCCAACTCGATGGCGATCTTGAGGCCGCGAGAGGGAGGGCCTCGTATTCCGCCATATTGTTGGACGCGGGGAAATGGAGACGCACCGCGTAGCGCATGTGCTCCCCGAGGGGTGACACGAAGAGCAGGCCCGCGCCCGCTCCTGTCTTCATCACCGAGCCGTCGAAGAACAGAGTCCAGCACTCTGCTTGGATCTGAGGGGGCGGCAGCTGCGTGTCCGTCCACTCCGCGACGAAATCGGCAAGGATTTGTGATTTGATGGCCTTGCGCGGGGCGTAGGCGAGCGTTTCGCCCATCAACTCCGCGGACCACTTGGCAATTCTGCCTGCCGCGTCGGGGTTGCGAATGATTTCTCCTAACGGGAAGGAAGAGACCACCGTGACTGGGTGGGCCTCGAAGTAGTGGCGGAGCTTGCGCCGCGCGAGGACTACCGCATACAACGACCTTCGGACACGGGGGTAGCGCGTCTTCGTGTCCGATAGGACCTCGCTGATGTAGTAGACCGGCCTCTGCACGGGCAAGGCATGCCCTTCTTCCGTGCGCTCCACGACGATCACGGCGCTGACCACCTGGGTGGTCGCGGCCACGTAGAGTTGGAGGGGTTCGCCGTCTTGCGGCGGCGTAAGGATTGGGGCGTGCGTCAGCGATGCCTTCAGCTTGTCGAGCGCTTCCTGGGCCTCGGCGGTCCAAGAGAAGCGCTCGTGCTTCTTGAGCAGCCGGTAGAGGGGCAGGCCCTTCTCACCGAGCCTCGAGACGAAGCGGCTTAAGGCGGCGAGGCACCCCAACACTTTCTGCACTCCTTTGAGGTCCCGAATTGGACCCATTCGCTCGAGGGCCGCGACCTTTTCAGGATTGGCCTCGATTCCCCGCTGGGAGACGATGTATCCTAGGAGCATGCCCCGCGGCACTCCAAAGACACATTTTTCGGGGTTGAGCTTGACCCCGTTGGCCCGCGAGCGGTGAATGCGATGCCAAGATTGCCGACCGGGTCGTCCGCCTTCTCGGTTTTGACGACGATGTCGTCTACGTAAGCCTCGACCGTCCGCCCGATATGGTCCCCAAAAACGTGCCGCATGCGCCGCCGATATGTTGCGCCCGCGTTTCGAGGCCAAAAGGCATCGTGACGTAACGAACGTCCCGAACGGTGTGATGAACGAAGTCGCGAGCCGGTCGGACTCCTTCATTTTTATTTGGTGATAGCCCGAATAGGCATCAAGGAAACGAGAGTAGTTCACACCCCGCGGTGGAATCAATGATCCGATCTATGCGCGGCAAAGGAAAAGGAACTTTTGGACATGCTTTATTGAGACCGGTGTAGTCAATACACATCCTCCACTTCCCATTTTTCTTTTTTACAAGCACAGATTAGCCAACCATGTCGGGTGGAACACTTCCTTGATGAATCCGGCCTCGAGGAGCTTCCGCGGCTCCCACTCCGATCGCCCGTCGCCGTTCCTCGTCGAAGCGGCGCGGCCCGCCGCCGAACCGGCGCGAGCATTAGGCAGGATATCAAGGGAGTGCTCGGCGACCTCCCTCGGAATGCCTGGCATGTCCGAGGGGCTCCACGCGAAAACGTCGGCGTTGGCGCGGAGGAAGTCGACGAGCACTTGCTTCCTATTTAGGATCGAGGGTCGTGCTGACCCTCAACGCTTTGCCCTCGGGGGCCGATGGGTCGAGAGGGACCCCTTTGGTTTGCTCGGCGGCTTCGAACGCGCCGACGTGCTTGGTGGCGGAGGCCGAGGTCGTCGTTGACCATCTTCTCCGCCGTGTTTACCGGCGCTTCATCCCGGCGCTAGCGCCTCGCATGTTCCACGCACTCGACATCGCGATCCGAATGCATGCTCGATCGACGACCCGACGGTGATGACGCCGTTTGGACCCGGCATCTTCATCTTCGTGTACGTGTAGTTGGGGACCGCCATGAACTTGGCATAGCATGGTCGCCCAAGGATGGCATGGTAGGCCCCTTTGAATCCCACCACCTCGAAGGTGAGGGTTTCCTTGCGGAAATTCTTGGGGGTCCCGGAACCGGACGGGCGGATCGATCCGCCCGAGGGGTTGAACCCCCTTTCGGCGCGATGCCGTGAAACGGCTTCGTCTGGGCCGCGCGGTCCGGTCCAGCCCAATCCCCATTAGGCGCAATGTATGCGCGAAGAGGATATTGAGGCTACCGCCTCCGTCCATAAGGACCTTCGAAAACCGGCGTTCCCAATGATGGGATCGACCACCGGGGGGGTACCGGCCCGGGTTCGGGATGCGGTTTGGGTGATCATCCCGGCTAAAGGTGATGGCATCCTTCGACCGCTTGAGAAAGGCCGGAGGTGCCCTCTCTCGCGGCGAGGACTTCGTGCCGCTCCTTCTTGCGCCGCCGGGTTGACATGTCGACGGTGGGTCCCCCAAAAATGAGGAACACATTCTCGACAAGCAGGGAAGCCACCGCGTCGCCGTCGCCCCCCATCCTTCTTGGCCTCTCGCCTCCTTCGCGGCGGCACGGCCATAGAACTTCTTGAGCATGTCGCACCGCTCAAGAGTGTGATTCACGGGGGTTTTGTGGTAGGGGCATGGCTTCTTCATCATGTCGTCGAACACCCCCCGGCCTCGAGGAGCCGGTCGAGGGCCCCGTCGGGCCGGGTCAACGGCCGAGGGCCTCGGCGTTGCCGCCGTTGCGCCCTCGCTCGCGCGCCTCGCGGCGCGGCTTCTTCCCCCTTCTTGCCCCGCTTGTCGTTGCGGCGCGGCTCCTTGGACCCGCCGCCCTCCGCGGGCGTGTCCTCGGAGCGCTTGCCCTTCTTGCCATCGAAGATTGCCCCCACGGCCTCCTCTCCGAGGCGAAGCCGGGTGGCAATGTCGAACGGCTCGTTCGAGTCCGTGGGCGGGCGCGTCCCGGCTCGCGCACTAGGTCCCGCACGTGGTGCCCTCGAGGAACGCGTGCACGATCTCTGACTGTGCCACGCTGGGGAGCTCTGTGCAGCGCTTGGAGAAGCGCCGTATGAAGTCCCGCGGCGATCGCCCGGCTTCCGCGTGCGGGAGCGCGGATCCCGAGGAGTTCCCGGGGGCGCACGTACGTGCCCCGGAAGTTGCCCACGAAGGTGTGGACTAGATCGTCCCGGTTGTGGATCCGGCCGGCGGGCAAGTGCTCGAGCCATGTCCGGCCGCGTCGCCCGGATGCGGGGGCAAGTTGCGGATGATCACTTCGTCGTTGGTGGCCCCGCCCAGTGCCGACAAAGCCGGGCGGTAATCGTTGAGCCAAACACGAGGGTCCGTCTCCCCGTTGTATTTGATGATCGTCGAGGGCCGACGGAAGCGGCGGGGGAACGCCGCCGTGCGGATCTCCCCGGCCGAACACGCGGGTGCCCGGGGCTCCGGCGTTGGGGAGCGATCCTCACCGCCGGTCGTAGCGTCCACCCCTTCGAGGGTGGTAGCCCCCCGGCCGCTCGCGCGTCCGCCTTGCCGGTGCGCCCGGCGTTGATGACGTTGCGGGCGTCACCATCCGGCGCCCTCGCGTGTGTCGAGGAGGCGTTCCTTGGCCGGCGTGCGTCCACCCGGTCGGCGGGTCGACCCGCATGCACCGAGGGTTCGCCCCCCGGTGCCGGATCATCACCCCGCGCGTCCCCCGTTGTTGGCGGATGCGTGAGGCCGAGCTTTCGGCTTGGCTGGACGGCCGCTTGCTCAAGGAGGCTCGCACCTCGCGGTGCATGTCTCGAGCCTCGGGGGTCGAGGGTGCCGGCATGGCGCGCGGCGGTGTTGCGGCGGCGATGAGCTTTGGCTCGCCCGCGGCGGAGTATCCGCGTTGTCGACGTTGGGGATGGGGTTGAGGCGGTCTCGGACTGTCGGCCCGGCTCCCGCGCGCGTTCGCCGCGCGCGGAGGCCCTCTCCGCCATCGAGGCGCGGAGCGGCCGCACGGTCCGTACTCCTCCTCGCCGGCTTGGCCTCGAGCTCGCGAGCTTGGGCCGGCCGCGCGTCGACATCGGCCCCGGCCGGGAGCGCTTGGTCCCGCGGCCGTGCGCGTGGCGGCCCCCCGGGGCCGGCGTGACTTCCCCATCTCCCGGCGCCCGCCGCACCGGCGGCGTTGGCCGGGTCGTTGGTGATGACGGCGCAGCATTCCCGCGTGGGGTCGTAGCTCCCGGGCTTGGAGTCGTCGGAGCGGCCGAACCGCAGTCCGTGGCGTCGAGGAAGCGCCTGAACGCGACTGGGTCCGGCACACCAGAGAAGTCCCACTCCGCGTACCCGTGGCGGCCGGCGGGTGGCATCATGTCGACGGAGCCCGGGGACGACTCGTCCGTCGGCCGAAGTGCGGGATCCCCGGCGACGAAGACGTGCCGACCGGGCGGAACCCCCGCACATTGTAGTGTTGACGTTGGTGTTGTAGGCCGTAGTAGCGCCACGCGGCCCCGATGGGGATGCGCGGTCCCGAGATCACGCGCGGTCCCGCCGGGGCGGTGGCGGTCGTCGCGACGGTGGGGCGCCTTTGCGTTGGGCGCGCGCGCGCGCTCGGCCGCCGCCGCTCGGACCGTGCCCGACGCGAGCGTAGCCCGGAGCGGCGACGGCGTCGCGGCGTCGACGGACCCGCGGCATTCGTGCTGCGGTGTGCCCGCGCCGGCGTCGTGCGTGCGGCGGTGACCGCAGCGGACCGGCCTCCCGCCGCGCGCGTAGCTCCTCACGGTTGGTGAGGCGCATGAGATAGCCATTCCCCGTGGCCTGGAAGTTCAAGTCCCCGAAGCGGATCTCGAACCCGGCCGGAAGGGGGTCTGAGCTACCCATGTTGTAGCGGGTGCTACGGTACTCAGTGCGAATCACCATGGAGGGAGTTAGCGAAATGACCTTAGGCGCTCGTTAGCCCCACGGTGGGCGCCAACTGTCGGTGCGGAAAGTGGTCCCGACACTAACCAGTAGATAACGCCTAGGTCTATCCCTCGATGGTCGATGCTAAGCAACAAATGACACAAGGATTTATCCCGGTTCCGCCGAGGGGGCCGTACGTCCGGCGGTGGTGTGCTCGTGGCACTATATTGCTCGACACCGGGGGTGCTTGTAGTGGGGCGAATACAAGCGAGGCGGGAGAGGAAGCGTGGCTCCCAAGTCCCTGGTGAGTAGCTGAAGATGTTGTGGGAGAATAAGAGAGTGAGTGCACAGTGCGCTGTGTTCCTCCGGATTCGTCCCCCCGCGGCTGGGGGCTCGCCTTCCCTTTTATAGGCCAAGGGAGCGGCGGGTTACATGCACGCCGCGCTACCTAGCTGCGTGTGGTAGCACGTCGTGCTACGGTGTAGAGCGGGCGGCCGTCCGGTCGATCTTCGCTACGATCCGGCCATGATGGCCTACCTTGTACCCGAACAGTGGCGGTTCGAGGGTAGGAGGCGGCAGATGGCGATGGCGTCCCCTGATAGGCTTCGAGGGAGGTGTTGATGATGGCTGGTACGGGGCACAGGAGCGGGCAGAACGGCGCTCCTTCCCAATGAGCTCTGCGGTGGTGGAGTGGTTGCTGCAGTGTTCGGGCGTGCGCCTGCGAAGTCAGGCGTGAGCCCGCGCGCGTGGGTACGGCGGCCGCGCCGTTACAGTGGCCGGGATGGCCACCCACCGGCCTAGCGTCCCTCACCCAACCCGGGCAGGGGTCACGGGAAAGTGGGATCGAGGGTGCGCCCGGCCCCCTTTCGAGGGTTGGGCGCGTTAGTCGTACAGTGGCGTGCGCACGGTGTTATGGGACTGACACCGGCCGTACCGCACAGTCCTCCCCACGGGGGCGGGGATGGGCTCCTCCCCGGGGAGCGCGGTGCGGCGGCACGGGGCGTGAGCCCCGGCGCATGATGGCGCCGTCCCGCGGCGTCGGGGCGCGTTAAATGCCCAAGTACGGGGCCGGCGCACGCGTGCGGGCGCCCGTGAGCGTGGCGGGCCCCGGCCGAGGGTGGAGCGAACCCTCGAGCGAGGCGAGGCCCGCTCGAGGGGGAGCGGGCCCTCGAGCGGGGCGGGACCGCTCGAGGGAAGGGTCGCCCCTCGAACGGGGCGGAACCCGTTCGAGGAGGGGGTTGCCCCTCGAGCGGGGGCGGAGCCCGTTCGAGGAGGGAGGTGTACCCTCGGGCGAGGCGGAGCCTCGCTCGAGGGGTCTCGTGGTCGGGCTATCTTGGCGGGGCCTCCGAAGTCTCCGCTCGCATGGGCCACGTCTCGCATGGTTAGTTCCCCGCATGGTTAGGCCTAGTTCATTTGATGCGGGAATTTAAGTGAGGGTTCCCCCATCGTTTGAGGGGACCCCTAGGGCGGTCCCCGACAAATTACAATAAACAAATAAGGTGAAAACATGATTATAGATGTGAAATAAACAAGCATACATAGGCGAAAAGCACTAGTCAACCGCATGTGTAGGCACTTTCAAACCCGTCGAGCGTGACACCAAACAAGTTAATCCACCGCATGATACGACTTGTTTGAAATCACACCACCAACCATGAGTAAATCAATCCACCGCATGATACAATCTAAACATGGAAGGATAAATCATACATTATTTAAAACAAACTTATGAACATGTTTCACTTGTGATAAATTGCCGAATACAGCTGTACAGCCGATCCGGGTTCCGTGAAGAAGGAACAAACATTTGAAAAGTCAACAAGCTTGAATCCGCAACACGTGACAATATAGATTGATCTATATTCGGCTATTGAGAGCACTTGATCCCTCTACAACAAACCAAAGACTTGAAAGCACAGCATGGGGATCTCAAAGAGATAGAGCCGAAGCTAATGAATTTATATTGGGCAAAAGAGTGTTACATGAATTAAACATAAATCAAAATCCAAAGCAACACGTGGTAACTTAATGAATCTATTAGATCTTGCCAAATCTAATAGAGCCGATAACTAGCTCCAAGCTAGATTTTAGCCTACCGCATGGCTCATGATCTAACAAGAAACCCTCTTGAACCAAGCTTAAATCCACCGCATGATACTATGCAAGGTAACAAGACTACTTGCATCACGGTCTAAATCCACCGCATGATACTAGACATGAACAAGGATGCCGGTACTTACGGAGGTCGACGGATCGATGGCTCCTCTCGAAGAACTCGACGAGTCGACTAAAGGATTCAAAGTTTGGCACGGGGCCGGTTTTGTTGTGTGATTGTTTGATTCCTATTACAGACATCAAGGGTTTATATTTATACCCTTGTCCTAACACGACTCCTAGTCGACTACGAGTACAACATTTATTACCTAAATTATTGTCCTGGCACCAATGTCCATCTCGTACCCGCCATCAATTCGTCCCTTCCTTATATCCGGGCCACATCATCACGTATTCCCGAATGCTTCCTTCTTCAAGCGCAAACAGCCCTTCTGTCGAACGATGGCGTAATGCCGACTGCAAGTATCTTTACCGAATCCTTTGAGGAGATTTTCCTGCCGAATGGCGCTTCTTTACCAAACTCGGCCCACAAGTCAGTCCCTTTCCCTGTACCAATTTTTGGTGTTAACATATGCCCCTTCAATTACGGGATAAAAGTGATTTTTATTTTGGAATTGACTATAAAGCTCAATGTCTCTGAGCTAAATTTGTTCAACACACGTTCTTTCCTATTGCAATCCATTGGTGTCTTCGCTCAGATCCAAACTCTAGTTCATCAATCCCTCAAGCTCAAATCTTTAAATGGCGGACCAAGACCAAGTTCTTCAGGTAAATCGCATTCCCTTAAGACCCATTCGGTATTACTTTTCCGATTTCCATCTTAGATTTTTCTTTTGCCTTCTCTTGCTCTTGATAGGCTCTAACTGCCGAGATCTTGATTCCTATTGAGGACCAATCACCATCCTACTTCCTCGGGCCCGTGGGAACTTCTGATCCTCTCGAGTTCATTGAAGCCGAATCTTATAGAATCCCTTTCAAAGCAGCTCTGTCTAGACCCCATGAATGGCAAGATACCTTCAAGGACTGGCCCCTGCCCCCAATTGCAGGTTGGAGAAACTGGTATAAAAGGATGATTGATGATGACAACGCTAAAACAAGCAATTGGGACAGCCTTCGCATTGCCCAGTGTTTGGAGCTATCTGTGTGAAGGACCGATTAGGCGACCAGAGAGGGGGGAGTGAATGGGAGCCGATAAAAATTCTTCTCGAGAGAGATTGAAACTCCGACAAGACAAACTAGCTCGGTCGAACCCCGAAATCACACGCTCCGCACTTCTACCTTCCGTTTGCCAAAACCACGTAGCCACTGGAGTGCTACTGATCCTAGGAACAAACTCTACCAAAGAACCACAACACACACGCAAAGCAACGACGGCGGAAACAACTCGAAAGCCGGCTAACCGCAGGGGCGGTTAGACCGGGTATAGGGGGCGGTTAGACCGCCTCCACCTGGTAACCAAGAAATCCTCAAAACGCCTCTTCCGAGCACCAAAACTCACCCCGGTTTCACCAACAAAGATCTCCGGTCAAGGCCATGCTAGCTACCGAAAATCTTGGCGAAAACCAAAACTCCACCCGGGGGCCTAGGGGCGGTTAGACCGGCAACCGGGGGCGGTCTAACCTCCCGTACCCAAAGCAACGAACTCCAACCAAGAACACCTAGCAACCGCACGAGAACGACCCGAAATTTCACCCAGATGCTCCTCTGATCAAGGCGAACAAACTCACAGAGGAAAATCCGGCGAAACAAAACTTCAACCTGGAAACGCCCAGGGCGGTTAGACCGCCCCCTGTAGGCGGTTAGACCGCCCCTTCCAGAAAATGAACCCGCGGGTCAAACCTCAACTTCCTCGCGCCCGATCTCCCGAATCACTCGACGGATTGCAGCAAAACTTTGGGAATAGCTGGGTTACCTCCTGGGCAATCTCTACCTCAAAGGAATCGACCCGAAACGCTCACAATCAAGAGGAATCGAAGAAATCGCTTCTCTAGGTCAAGAACTCGCCAAACTCGGGAAACCACCAAATCGAGTCCGATTCAAAGGAGATTTGGGGGCAAAGTCACCAGCCAAAGAGGCACAAAAACCTCATATGTGACACCCACCAAAAACCCCAAGAAATCGTCCTCAAAACACCGCCAACAAAGAGCTCCGAAAATCAACACAAAAGAGACGGGAAAACCACCATGATGAACAACGCCGAACCATCTATACAAGCCATGAAAGGTTCGTACAAGGTCTAGCTTGCCACCCAAACATCCATCCCTCTCTCTAGATCTCACATGAAGCTCTCAAGCTAGTCCTCTAAAAACCTAAGGAAAATAGAGAACGAAAATGGAAAAACAAATGAGCTAGGGTTCCAAGAGTTAGCTGCCATCCACCCATCCAATGAGTATATATGGAGGCACCCAAAAGACTAAACTACCCTTCATTAATAACTAGGGATACATGCCCCTCGAGGGCGGATTTGGAAGTCTTCATGTCTTCACCATCGAAAGGATGCCCGGCGACCGCAACCTGCTTAGCCTCGACGCAAGCCTTGCGATCCCAACGCGTGTCCTCCGCTTCGAAGCTTCTCGGCGCCGGCGGCTAGGGCGGTCAGACCGCCCCCCTGGGCGGTTAGACCGGCCCGGGAGATCTGACCGGCCTCGGTTTTGTGGCTCAACCGAATAACCCAGTGGTTTTCTGGTGAACCACTGCAAACCCTGCGAACTCGGTGTAGCCTCCGCTAATCTCCACTCATGACTCGGCTCCCACGTAGTTCCGGCTCGCCCTTGGTTTTGAGGCTCTACCAAAAAACCGTCCACGACTTCATCTTGCTGTTCATGCCACCATGCGGCCCGCACTTGACCCCGCTGGCCACCGGGTCCCTCGAACGAAGCCTACTTGTCTTCTCCACACCTGGAGGCCTCACCGGCAACGACCTTTCGCGCTTGTTCTTCACCTGCACCAACACGAGTCAAGCCACAACCTGCACCTGCAATACTTAGCCAAGAATCAGTCCACACAACGTTGTCAATCACTCATCACACAAGGAAGCGACCATCCACCAGTCCTCGAACCACACATGGTCCTCAATCTCCCCCTTGATGAGTGCATTGACAACACTCATGGTTTGTAACCAAAGAGAAAAAGAAAAGAAAAGAAACTAATAAAAGAAAACTCCAACAAGTGACCGAAAGCCAAAGAAAGGCAAGGAGAAAGATCACTTGAAGAAGAACAAGTCTCGGACCCCTTAGGCAAGGGCAACGACTCGACACATCCGAGACAAAACATGCTCAAGCAAAGAGCGCAAACCACCGAAACAGAGCTCGAACACCACAAAGAGCTCCCCCTGCAAATATGCAAGCTCCCCCTGAGCCAAAGCACACTCCCCCTGAACAAATGCAGCAATGCAACGCGGGAATGCAACAAAGAGGAAAAACTTGCTCACTATGTCCAGGGCGGTTAGACCGCCTATACAGGGCGGTTGGACCACCTGTGCCTCATCTGACCGCCTGGGGGCGGTTAGACCGCCCCAAGAGACCGGCCCTGCACCAAACTGCTCAAAATTTGCCCGAACCAATTGGAACACCTTCCAAACATTCCCAGGTGCCCAAACCATGCACAAACATCCCCCCCTTGTTGACAATGCATGAATCAAGGCAAAATGCGAAAACTTTCAACATATAGCTTCTCAAATATACAAAATTCATCACAAGGAGCTACACAAGTCCAAATGAGCAAGTTAGATACTCGACAGGTTCGTAATGACCTTAACTACGTTACCACCAAGTTTCACAACCATTGGACAAGGCTAAAAGAGATTTGAGTAATTTTGCGAAAAGTTACTCTCTGATAAGCAAATACCTAAACATGAGCAAAACATATCAAAATGGCTAAGCCACTCAAACTTCATGCTAGGACAGCCATTCCAATCATAAGACCATCATAAACACCCACAAGCACCTCATGTCATGTCAAAGCCACCGAGCCATGTGCCTACTTCTATGTATGAGACTTCTCATTGGTAGGCATCATGCAACGGTTTAGCACCCAAAGCAAATTAAATTCAGCACATATGACATGAGAGCATATTTTCCAAGCATTTTTCATTTCATTTTCAGATTCATAATTGGTACATGAAATGTCTTTGCGACAAAAAGGAACTTATGCCCCTCCACAAGATAAAACAAGAGGGCTAAACATTCACGATGGCAAATGAGCGTTTGGCCCCATATGATCAATAAACTAGCTATCCAACCACAAATTAAGCATAGCGAAGACACTAAAACATGTCAAGATTATATAAAGGCATTTACACATGAGAGAGCATATATGTGACATTTTTCAAAAAATTAGCCATCAACCATGGATCATTCATCAAGATCATCGAGAGCTAAGCCAAACTAACCATAGCATACCAAACAAGCTCACAAGAACATATACATATGCACAAATGCATATGATACAAAATGCATGCAATCTAAGATACAAAGATGCCTATACATCATGTTACATATGCAATGCCAAATGCAAGAAATGCACAAAAGAAAGCTATACATATGCTACAAAGGAGCTCCCACACATCCAACTCAAGAAATCAAACACACACCAAGTTCCCCCGCAAACGAGTGAAAGTTGCTTGGTCTAGGGGTTTGGTGAAAATATCGGGTAGTTGGTAATGTGTGGGTACATAGATCAAAGCTATCTTTCCTTTCTCTATGTTGTCTCTCAGAAAATGGTACCTCAATTCTATGTGCTTGGTTTTGTAATGGAGCACTGGGTTCTTTGCAACGCTTATGGCACTGGTGCTATCACATTGAAGTGGGACATGGGTATACTCCTCACCAAAGTCACTCATGGTGTAGGTGATCCAAAGGAGCTGAGAACAACAACTAGTAGCGGCAACGTACTCGGCCTTGGTCGTGGATTGAGCAACACTCGACTGCTTACGGGAAGACCAAGACACCAAAGAAGAACCCAAAAACTGGCAAGTCCCAGAAGTGGACTTCCTATCCAACCGACACCCGGCAAAATCCGCGTCTGAAAAACCATGAAGCGCCAAAGAAGAGGACGCGGAGTACCAAAGGCTGAAGTCGGGAGTGTGACGCAAGTACCTGAAAATTCGCTTCACTGCTTGCCGATGTGAAGTCCTCGGAGATGCTTGAAAATGAGCGCACAGACACACCGAGAACTGTATGTCCAGCCTTGTCGCTGTCAAGTAGAGGAGTGACCCGATCATGCTCCGGTACTCCTTCTGGTCCACGTGTTCACCTTCCTCATTCGCATCAAGAGCTGTAGTCGTACTCATCGGCGTCGTCATAGCCTTGGAGTCCTCCATCTTGAACTTCCTCACAATGTCCTTGGTGTACTTAGCCTGGTGCAGAAATGTTCCTTCCTTTGATTGCTTGATTTGTAGCCCGAGGAAGAACTGCAACTCACCCATTATGCTCATCTCAAACTCCATGCTCATATCATTTGCAAACCTTGCAACAAGAGAGTTAGACGAGCCACCAAAGACAATATCATCCACGTACACCTGCACAATCAGGATATCTCTACCCTGCCTCAGCAAAAACAAGGTCTGATCGACCTTCCCCATCTCAAAACCTCTCTCAAACAAGAACCCCCTCAACCTGCCATACCAAGCTCTAGGTGCCTGCTTCAACCCATACAGCGCCTTTCTCAACTTGTACACCCGGTGGGCGTACTTCTCACTCTCAAACCCCGGAGGCTGCCTCAAATACACCTCTTCCTCCAGCACACCATTCAGGAAAGCACTCTTCACATCCATTTGGTGCAAATTGAACCCTTTAGCCACGGAAAAGGCTAGAAGGATCATAATCGCCTCCAAACGGGCTACGGGAACAAAGGTCTCCTCGTAGTCGATCCCCTCCTTCTGACTGAACCCATGAGCAACAAGCCTCGACTTGTTCCTCACAACTTCTCCTTTCTCTCCCTCTTTGTTTTTCCACACCCACTTTGTACCAATCGGCTTGCACCATGGGGGAGGGTCAACCAACTCCCACACCTGATTCCTTTCAAAGTTCTCCAACTCCTCATGCATCGAATTAACCCAATTGTGATCAGATAGTGCGTGTCCAATGTCTTTGGGCTCAAAAGTAGCGACAAATGCAGCATGAGCGAAATGAGAATTGTTCCGAACCCTCGACCGTGTAGTGCGTTCATTCATGTCGCCAATGATCCTTGAAGTTGGGTGATGCACTTGTACTCGCCGGGGAAGTTCTCGCCTCGATGCTACCTCCCCCTCAACATCAGCTTCACCTCGTTCTTGATTTGTCATTGTAGGTGTAGCAGAGGGTCCATCCATCATCATAGTCGAAGTAGTGGGTACACGTTCAGTCGGGGGCACCGCACCACCATCTTCATCATCTCCATGTTCATGCTCCTCCTCCTGAAAGATCTCCTCGCCAAGCTCATCATCACCTGCACACTCAAAGACAAGCTGACTACGTGGCTCTGTCTCGTCGAAGGTTACCTCGCAAGTCTCCACGATTTGGTTAGTTTCAAGATTGAGCACACGATATGCTCTAGAATGAGATGCATAACCAAAGAAAATGCCATCGACAGACCTAGCCTCAAACTTATCCAACTTCCTGCCTTACTTCAGAATGAAACACTTGCAACCAAAGACATGGAAGTGACTCATCTTGGGTGTGCGACCATGCATCAACTCATAGCATGTCTTCTTCTTGTGCACTCTGAGGTATATCTTGTTTGACACATAGCACGCGGTATTCACCGCCTCAGCCCAATACCTCCTCGGAGTCCTATGCTCATCAAGCATCGTCCGAGCCATCTCGCAAAAGGTCTTGTTCTTCCTTTCCACAACACCATTTTGGGGAGGCGTATACGGACTCGAAAAATGGTGCTCAAGACCCAAGCCATGGCAAAAGGTTTCAAAACGAGAGTTCCTGAATTCCGAGCCATTATCACTGCGGATAGCTCGTATGGCATCTCCGTGCCTCTCGTTCCTCAACCTCAAGACTAGATCTCGAACAAAACCAAACATCTCCCCCATATCCTCAAGAAAGAACACCCACGCATACCGAGAATAGTCGTCCACCACAACAAGGACATACCACTTCCCACCCGCAGATCGCACACGAGCTGGGCCAACAAGGTCCATATGGAGCAGCTCGCATGGACGCTCGCTCATCACATCGGTGAGAGGCGGGTGAGAAGAGGCCACCATCTTGGCATGCCTACATGGAGCACAAACCAACTCTTTCTCAAGCCTCAACCGTGGCAATCCTCGGACCAAATTAAGTTTACTCAAGCGTGACAAAAGGTCAAAGCTCAAGTGACCCAACTTCCTATGCCACTTCCACAACTCACTCGAAGAACCAGCCAAGAAACAACGCTCCACACCCGAAGACTGAGAAAAATCAGCACGAAACACCTGACCCTCGGGAACGACCATACATACAAGGTCCCCTCGAGAGTCCACAATCCGAGAACCACCGGCCGAAACAACACCTCAAAGCCCTCATCCAACAACTGGGACACTGAAAGCAAATTGTACCCCAGCGATTGAACAAGAGCAACACGCCTCAGAGTGATCTTGTCACTCACTTTGATCTCACCTTTTGAAAGCACACGCCCACGCCCATTGTCCCCAAAAGTGATGTACCTCTTCGCCACCATCGGGACGAGACTTGAGAACCACCCCCTGTCTCCGGTCATATGCCTCGAGCAACCGGAGTCAATCAACCAAATGTTCTTCAAGTCTCCCACCTCGTCGTCGAACTCAGAGTCCGAGTCGCTCCGTGTGCTCTTCTTGCTGCCGGAGCTCAGTGCCATGGTGCAGAAGCCGTCTCTCGCGGCGGCTCGGCCCCCGCTCGTGTTCTTGGATGACTTCTTGTTCTTGCGATGATCACCTTCGTCTTCACTGCTACTCAAGCTCGAGGTGGAGTACGCGGAACTGGAGTCGACGTCGCTCGCTCCCACCATCGCTCGGGCCTTGCCTCGGCTCCCCTTCTTCCTCGATCGTCGCTCGTCCTTGTACTTATTCTTGTGCTTGCTCTTGTGGTCGTGCCTCGAACGGTACTTGCCGTCCATCCTCGGCTTGTGCTTGTAGCTGTCCTTGTTCTCGGCCTTCTCCGGGCAGTCGGCGACGAAGTGTCCTGGCTTGCCGCACTGGAAGCATGTTCTCGTGTTCCTCCTCATGTTCACGTGGTTCTCGTGCAGCCTCTCGAACCGCCTCGTCAGGAGCGCCAGCTCATCCGCTCCAAGCTCGTCGAACTCATCATCTGGCATAGACATCAAAGAGGAGAAAGAGAACATCCTGGTGGATGGGTTAGAGTTAGCCTTTCCTTTGGAACCACCAACGAGGGCGAGACTATGGGAGTCAGTCGGGCCCTCGAGCTTGGCAGTCATGCCCCTATCCACCTCAGCCGACTTGAGCTTTGAGAACAGCTCGTTCACTGTCAGAGTGTCATACTTCTCCGACTCCACAATGGCCTCGAACTTTCCGCCCCATATCGTACGATCCAAAGAGTGTAAGAGCTTGACCGCTCTATCATGATCATCGTACGGGAGCACGTCCACATTGGCCCTCGTGTTACTCACAACCACCGTGAACCTCTGAAACAAGGCATCGATGGACTCACCGGGGAGATGAGTGAAGTTCTCGTACTCTCTTCGGTAGGTCGCATACATCCGTGCCTGAACCTGGGCGTTCCCAACATGAGCCTCCTTCAGGACCGCCCAAATCCTACAAGCCAAGTGCTCGGTGTGCACCCGATCGAACTCAGGCTGACACAAAGCACGAAACAAGTAGTCGACCGCCTTGTTGGCGTCGAATCTGTCCCTCGATCCTGGAGCGAGGAAGTCCATCGGCTGGACATAGCCTGTGTCCACCGGGACATCCCAAAGGATCTGACCCTTTCCGCGGAGGAACGCACCCATCCGCTTGGTCCACATCTGGTAGTTCTTTCCATCGAAGTGTGGAGGACCCGAACCCCGTTCCTGGTACGCCATCCTTGGATCTTAGACTGGTTAGAGTCAACAAAGACCCGAACCGGCTCTGATACCACTTGAAGGACCGATTAGGCGACCGCAGAGGGGGGGGGAGGGTGAATGGGAGCCGATAAAAATTCTTCTCGAGGGAGATTGAAACTCCGACAAGACGAACTAGCTCGGTCGAACCCCCGAAATCACACGCTCCGCACTTCTACCTTCCGTTTGCCAAAACCACGTAGCCACCGGAGTGCTACCGGTCCTAGGAACAAACTCTACCAGCAACCACAACACACACGCAACGAACGACAGCGGAAACAACTCGAAAGCCGACTAACCGCAGGGGGGGTCTAGACCGGGTATAGGGGGCGGTTAGACCGCCTCCACCCGGTAACCAAGAAATCCTCCGAAACGCCTCTTCCGAGCACCAAAACTCACCCCGGTTTCACCAACAAAGATCTCTGGTCAAGGCCATGCTAGCTACCGTAAAATATTGGCGAAAACGAAAACTCCACCCGGGGGCCTAGGGGCGGTTAGACCGGCAACCGGGGCGGTCTAACCTCCTGTACCCAGCAACGAACTCCAACCAAGAACACCTAGCAAACTTCACGAGAACGACCCCAAATTTCACCCAGACGCTCCTCTGATCAAGGCGAACAAACTCACAGAGGAAAATCCGGCGAAACAAAACTTCGACCTGGAAATGCCCAGGGCGGTTAGACCGCCCCCTGCAGGCGGTTAGACCGCCCCTTCCAGGAAACGAACCCGCGGGCCAAACGTCAACTTCCTCGCGCCCGATCTCCCGAATCACTAAATGGATTGCAGCAAAACTTCGGGAATAGCTGGGTTACCTCCTGGGCAACCTCTACCTCAAAGGAATCGACCCGAAATGCTCACAATCAAGAGGAATCGAAGAAATCGCTTCTCTAGGTCAAGAACTCGCCCAACTCGAGAAACCACCAAATCGAGTCTGATTCAAAGGAGATTTGCGGGCAAAGTCACCAGCCAAAGAGGCACAAGAACCTCATACGTGACACCCACCAAAAACCCCAAGAAATCGTCCTCAAAACACCGCTAACAAAGAGCTCCGAAAATCAACACAAAAGAGACGGGAAAACCACCATGATGAACAACGCCGAACCATCTATACAAGCCATGAATGGTTCGTACAAGGTCTATCTTGCCACCAAAAGATCCATCCCTCTCTCTAGATCTCACATGAAGCTCTCAAGCTAGTCCTCTAAAAACCTAAGGAAAATATAGAACGAAAATGGAAAAACAAATGAGCTAGGGTTCCAAGAGTTAGCTGCCATCCACCCATCCAATGAGTATATATGGAGGCACCCAAAAGACTAAACTACCCTTCACTAATAACTAGGGATTCATGCCCCTCGAGGGCGGATTTGGAAGTCTTAATGTCTTCACCATCGAACGGATGCCCGGCGACCGCAACCTGCTTAGCCTCGACGCAAGCCTTGCGATCCCGACGCGTGTCCTCCGCTTCGAAGCTTCTCGGCGCGGCGGCCGTGGCGGTCGACCGCCCCCCCGGCGCTAGACCGGCCCGGAGATCCGACCGGCCCCAGGGGGTCTGACCGCCCCTCCTGGGCGGTTGAACCGGCCTGGGTGGCCGCACCCCCTCGTCGAGTCTTCGGCCTCGGTTTTGTGGCTCAACCGAGTAACCTAGTGGTTTTCTGGTGAACCACTGCAAACACCGCGAACTCGGTGTAGCCTCCGACAATCTCCACTCATGACTCGGCTCCGACGTAGTTCCGGCTCGCCCTTGGTTTTGAGGCTCTACCAAGAAACCGTCCACGACTTCATCTTGCTGTTCATGCCACCATGCGGCCCGCACTTGACCCCGCTAGCCACCGGGTCCCTCGAACGAAGCCTACTTGACTTCTCCACGCCTAGAGGCCTCACCGGCAATGACCTTTCGCGCTTGTTCTTCACCTGCACCAACACGAGTCAAGCCGCAACCTGCACCTGCAATACTTAGCCAAGAATCAGTCCACACAACGTTGTCAATCACTCATCACATAAGGAAGCGACCATCCACCGGTCCTCGAACCACACATGGTCCTCACTTTGGCCGAAACTCCCAAAAATGAGAATCTTTTGATTGCAGCCTGTCATTTTTGGTCAAATGGTGTCAATGCTTTTCTCTTTGGTCATGGACCAATGTCTCCTACTCTGGCCGATGTATATATGATGACCAGCCTCGATGTCACAGGATCCAGTGTATCCTCACAAATACAAAGGCTCCTCCAGGCAAAAAGGAGTCAAAACAGGAGTTGGGTATAAGATGTTTATACAAAAACATATGTCTGATGGCCCTTTGTCTAAAGTTGAGTACAGGGCCTTTGTGAACATGTGGCTATGCAGATTCATCTTCTGTTGCAAAGCCAACGAGCCAACCCTAAACCATAGTGTAATGCCTGAAGATTTGGCTGCTGGTAATCTCATTCCCCTTGGAAAGTACCTCCTAGGGAGTGTATACCATATGCTTCATCAGACCACCTACTTAATGCACACTAGCCAGGAGATCTCTTGTGTTAATGGCCCCTAGTGGTTTGTTCAAATTTGGCTGCAGCTATACATGCACCAGATCGTTGGTATTGACCTTAACAACCGGCATTTTCCTTCATCCAACTATAAGGAAGGGGAACTTCAGATCACCAAAGGTTTCCAAACTTATGGAGAAGTTGCCTCAACCATATCCATCGACCAGAACATAAGTCAACTTTTTGAGATTTTCTTCAAATGTTTCACCGATCCCCTTTGGCTTCCTTATCTGAACAATGATAACTTGAGCCTCCCTTATGAATTCAGTTTTGAGACTGGATGTAATGATGTAAAATCCATAGCAATCTTCAACATCTTCATCCATCCATGCATCATGCCAGCAGAGTTCAGTGGAGGAAGGCAAAATCAGAGCACCTTTGAATACTATCAACCAAACATGATGGCCAGACAGTTAGGATGCGGCCAAGTGCCCCCAAGGCTATTCCATTATGATATCCTCAAGCCCAGAGAGGAAATCAAGGAAGCCCCGCAAGCAAAGAGAGTCTTTGAGTATCAGTGCAGCTCAACTGTTTATGCACCTTGGCCCTTCGTACCAACAACAATAGCTCATCCCTCCTTTACTTTCTGGTGGCGAGAATTCCCAGATCACATCTTCAATGAACCAGTACATTCTCTCTGTCTTGAGCTAATGCCTAATTTCCAGCAAATTTCAGAGGTAACATACTTATCTTTCCCTTTTCTCAATCATGTCCTTCTTTACTGGTCATGACCCTTTGCCATTTTTTGCAGAATACAAAGCATGTCCCTCGTGCTAGGACAATTTCTTACAATGTTGCAGGGCCAATCTCTGCTTTGGGATTTAATTCCACCACATTGGCTCAACTGATGTCTAGATATGCCACATCAGATCCAACTCTTATCAGTTCAGCCTCTGATAAAAGAAAAGCTCCACTCCTGGTTGCTCCTCCAGCTGCCAAGATGAAAAGAACATCCAAAAGAGTTCTTATTGAGGTTAACATCTTTTCCTTCCTGAGCATGAAACCACTCTTCATTCTGATAATTTTATCTTGTATAATTTCAGACCAGAGTTCAGCAACCACCAAACACGACAAAATCAGCCAATGCCCCATGTGCTGGTAAGGTCCTCACCATTTTCCTTCCTTTTAAAGGCCATTCTTTTCATTGACATTTACCCTCTACTTGTTATTTACAGAGGAAACATTGGTGAACCAAACTGTGGGGAGTTCTTCTCCTCAACATGCTTCAAACGCAGCTTCACCAAGGATCCATACATCCTCTCCTCAAGCAGAAGCTCCAGTTTCACCAGGGATGGATTCATCTTCTTTCCAAGTAGAAGTTCCAACTTCACCAAGGATGGATCCATCTTCTCTTTAGCCAGAAACTTCAAACCTACCAAGGACTCCACCAGCTTCTCCTCAGTTAGAAGCTTCAGCTTTACCAGGAACCCCTCAAGCTTCTCCTCAACTGACTATCCAGGAACCTCCTCCTGAGCCTGAAAAAATCCCTTCTCCAATTCATGAGGCTAGTAATGAGGTAAGCATGGATATTCGTTTCTGTTATTTCCATTTAATATATCATCCTCAATTCGGCAAGCCTTTCTTTTCAGGACCAGGCTGCATCACCACCAAGCTTTTCTTTTACTGTGGATGACTTAACTGCCGAAAAAGTAGATGAGACAACTTCAGGTCAAGCTCTATCAGAGGAGAATCGAGCAAAGCTAAAAGAAATCCTCTCTCTACTGCAAAGAGATATCTAGGATCAAGTTAGGAATGTTGATCTTCTAGAAGAAGTGCTTGAATCCATCAGCCAAGAGCTTCCTGATGATATTAAAGCCTCCCTAGAGCCCTTCTCACAACTGGACAATCACTTTGCAGCAGTAAGGTGAGCTTTGAAGAATCAATCCTCCCAACTAGCCCTGGAACAAAGGAGAACCAAAGCCAAGCAATTCGTGAAAGAGTCACAGGCTCAAATCCAAAGCAACAAAGAATTCCTGGCTGAACTACAGGCTGCACTTGAGTTGAAGATCATCAGGAAAGCTGGACTAGAAGCTGAATTGAAGAACTTGACAGCTGAAATCGAGGCTAACAAGAAAAGATAACCGAACTTCCTGGATTAAAATAGAAAATCCAAAAGGAATCTACAACAGCCTTGATTGAATCAAACCAGCTCCAGATAAAGCTCTCCGCTCTGTCTAACACCCAGGAAGCGGATCAGAAACTGCTGGAGAACATCAGCAAAATGATATCAGATGCTTCCAGTGTAATCTCAAAGTACTTGAATATATGATTCTATCAAACAATTTGTAGCTGAATTTCAACCAGTCAAACCGAATATGACTCAGCCTGAATTCCAAACGACCCGACGACGATTCGGTTAAGGAAGTCCCTCCACCTCTCATGTTTCTCGGGATATGTACCACAATCTCCGGCCACGATCTCTTTGCCAGTCCCATAAATAAGAACCGCAGGAGCCCCTGGCCTTTCCCCAAGTCTTTTGCCTTGAAGCCTTTGCCAATCTAAACTTCCCTTCTTTAGTACTAGTACTCCCAAAAACTCGATGGCAGGCAGCAGCAAGAGGTGCCGAGCCAGCGACGAGGCCGAAGGGAGCCGCGCTAGCGCTTGCCAGAGGTAGTGATCGTCAATTTCTTCATAGCTTTTTCTAGATTTCCTTTTGTTTCTGACGACCCTTCTTCGTGTTTCCAGGCTCATCCAATGGAACCCTGCTCCTGCGCCGGCCACGACTCCGGCCATGCCAGGCGACTCCTCGGGGTCGTCCAGCTATCTCCATCCCCCAGCTCGGGTTACAGTGATCGTGATGCCCGCAGGTTCAAGGCGGAGCGCGATGAAACCGGGCGCGAGCTGGGAGACGTCTCCAAGAAGGCCGAAATCGCCGAGCTTGAATGGGAGCACCAGCGCAAACAACTGCTGGAGGCCATCGACGGTGAATCTTGTGATTTGTTTTAATCCAACTCAACTTTGAACTAACCGCCATTGCTTCGTATTTGCTGCAGACCGCGACGCCGAGCTCAACTGGCTGAAGACGCTGGTGAAGAAGCTGGCGGACAAGGTCAACGCTCCCGGAGACATGCCCGAAGCTCGCCTTGGCGCGGTGGAAGACCGCGTCGAAGAGGTGGCCCTCCACAGCGTTCATCTGGGCACCACCCTAGGCCTGGCCGCCATGGTGACGCACACCGGCGTCGACTACTCCACGCAGCCGCGCGGCTTCCATGGTGGCGCGCCGGAGGACATCGATGACATCGAGGTCATCCTGGAGCGCCTCAACGGCCACGACGACGCCATTGCCGACTCCATTCATCCCCAGTCTGTGCTGAACAGGCTCTTTGACTAGTTTGTACTAGGGATGTTGGAATTTCAGCAATAAATAATGAAATTTTAATTCCTGCATTTGTGTTGCTATGATTTCCTTCGATTTATCATGCGAATCTTACTATTTTGAACGCATTCGGGAACTTTTATCTGAGCTGAACACGCGCAAACTCTTGTTCCCTTGGCGTAGAATCCGCAGAAAATCCTCATTCGGGAGCCATGAACACTGCTCAACAAAAAACCCTTCGCATTTGGAGAAAAAACCCTGCCGTTTGGTATTCCCATTAATGTATGCCAACCAGTCATCACTCCCAATGCGCTCTCACAGCTAATAAAATAGCTCCCTTGGTGCTCTGCAAATCCACTCACATACACTTCCATCACCTCACGTCTTCTCTCCCTGCTTCTCTAGAGGAAAAAACTCCAAGGCCATGGCGGGCAAGGGAAAGCAGCCAATCGAGGAGAGCAGTGCTCCACCAAAGGAACGCACCATTCGAGAGTAAGTTTTCCTTCAATCCTTTCTTTTGTTCTCAATTGCAATCTCATGGTTCACCCTTCTTCATTTTCAGCCTCGACTTACTCCCAGAGGAGATCTTTGGAATTGAAGAGGTTCCCGAGTACATCCTCTCTGATTCCTCCGCTGAAGAAGAAGACGCCACGCCGGAACAGAAGATCAACCACCAACTACGTCGTCGCATTCGACATCTAGAACACAACCTGCAGGACATCACCGTCTACTGCAGTGCCGAACGCGAACGCCGCATGAGTTTAGAGGCATTGGTAGGGGGTAAGGTCTTCATCCTCATTCGGTTCTTACTTTTAAGTTTCAGATCTCTAACTTAACAAGAATCCATTCCCTTTCTTCAGATGTTTCTGACAAGTACAACAACTTGAAAGCTTCTTGGAACAGCCTGATGGAAGCTGGAAGTCGTGGCAACCCTCGAAGCTTCTACGTTGCTGTCACAGTGGTTCTCGAACAGCTGAAAAGGGAAGAACTGAAGAGGAAAAATGCGGAATCAAAGAAATGAAGCATACTTTCGCTTCTTCCTCCAAACCTTCTGCTTCCCACATGCTTCCCTTTTGTAATCTAAGGTAGCTGGGTTGCCAAATAAAGAACCTGCAAGTAACATTTGTAATGTAGAACATTTTTGTGCTAAGGCAATACACTTCAGTATTAGCCATGTCTTCTGTCAAGATTTTTTGTTCTGAAGGCGGCCTCTCGTCATGAACGTCGGCTGTTTCTATATTTCTGATGCTTGTAATCCTAGTGCTTGTAATCAACGATCAACTTCAATACTAGGATAATATCTTTTCAAGTATCTCCTGTTTATAGCAGCAGTAAACTCTTCTCTTAGTAAAGTTTTCAAGATATATGCATTTCCAAGCGTACATCTAACTACCTGAAAAGGACCTTCCCAATTCGGGGACCATTTGCCGAATGTACTGTACTTAGTCCCAATCGGCAGTAATGCTTTCCAAACCAAATCTCCCTCTGCAAATTGCTTGACTTTTACTTTCTTGTTGTAATATTTAGCAACTCACATCTTGTTCTTTTCAATATTTTCCAAGGCCCTAAGACGAATCATATGCAAATCTTCTAACTCATCCATCATTAAGCCACTATAATCTTTGGAACTTAAATCTTTTTGCAAAACCACTCTCCTTCAATCTGATTGTATTTTCCAGGGCAAAACAACATGATGCCCATAAACCAACTCATAAGGAGATGTTTTTATGGCTCCATGAGGGGCCATTCGGTAAGCCCGCAAGGCTTCATTAAGTACCGAATGCCACCTTTTCGGCTTTTGATCAATCTTTTTTTGTATAATTTTGATCATGATTTTGTTAGAAGCCTTTGCCTAACCATTAGCTTGGGCATAATAAGGAGAAGAATTCAACAATTTGATCCCCATGCTTTCAGCAAATTCCCTGAACTCTGAAGATGTAAATTGAGCTCCTCGATCAGTTGTAATTCTTTGAGGAATCCCAAATCTGTAGATGATGTGCTCTTTGACAAACTCAACCATGTTTTCTGATGTTACATTGTTCAGTGGAATTGCCTCAACCCATTTAGTAAAATAATCTGTTGCCAAAAGCACAAACTTATGCCGCTTGCTAGACGGAGGATTTATTTCTCATTCTCTCCTGTGCACCTCTTCTCCAAACCTTCGTATTTTTGTTTCTGGTAGCATTCTTTCTCTTGCTGACGCTGCCACTTGTTAAGGAGAATATGCGAGGTCACCCTGGGCTTGGATTTGGAGGATTCCCCTACCTCAATTTGGCTTTTCAGGATGCGAGGCACTTCTTTGTGGACTTGTTCCACTGTCAGTTGTTGAGCAGGGTCTACTGATCCATCCTTCTTTGCCCTTGCTAAAGTTAAAACCTTCACTTTCCCTTTTTCCTCAGCAGTCACCATGTTGACCGAAAACCCAGCCATGTTTTGAGGAAAAGGATTGTCATCCAACTTCATTTTATTGTCAAACTTCAAATGACCTTCTTGGATAGCCTTTTGAATCCTCATCCTGAAAACTCTGCACTCATTGATGGAGTGAGAATTTCTGTAGTGAAACCTGTAATATCTTTTCTCTTTAAGTCCATCAGGCCGAAGAATAAAATCCCCCTCTGGTAACTTGATTCGGCCTTCCTTTACAAGGAACTCAAAGACCTTATCAACATTGGTCACATCAAAATCATAAGTGCCCTTGGCTTGTTTGACCCATATTTGGTTCATTGTTAACGTCTCTTTGCCCCAGACCATTTGGGCTGCAGCTATTTCCTCTACATCATCAAATTCCTCTCCTTGATCAGCTCTTTCGTGGAATTGGTTGTAGATGTCAGCTATATCACTGTGTTTGGCAAACCTAGCGTCTTTCTTGAAGCCTTAAGCTTGGTTGCTCATTAACGACAATCCGTGTGACAATTGGCCAAGATTCTCGAACTCCACGCCGAATAGCTTTTCCCAAATAGCTGGCAACATACCTGCTACAACCATATCAGTCAATTAATGATCTGGTAGGTTCAAAGAGAAGCACATGCTTTTAGTCTCTCTGAACTTCTTGAGAAACACCATGGGTGTTTCATTATGCCTCTGTCTCAGGGTGGTTAGATCAATTAGCTTTTTCTCATTACTGCCAATGTTTGGTGTTTAGCAAGTAGTATGGTGTTTAGCAATTATGTTTTCCATAGTTTACCGAACTGCATTCATAGTTTCTTGTTTCTCTTCAGCAGATGTGGTATTAGGTTCTCCTGGTAGTAGAACCCTTGGCATGTCAGACTTAAGATATGGCACACCTGAAACGACCCGGATTTCAGCGAACGGAACCCCGAATCTTAGCACCTCGGATGGTAGTCCCAGGAGGGCTACCACGTGCAATCCCTGTCTCAGCGATTCCAAAATCCATACAGAAAGGTAAAAACAATAAAGTAGAGTACAACATTTATTTTATTACATTAATCAGAGTACATCTCTTCGGCACATGCCAGGTACAAGTCCATCGAGACCGAATCAAACGAAATAAAACGTCTAGCGGCTTCATGAAAGTGCGGGAACTCCAACTCCGCAGGCAGCTCAAGTGTAGGAAGAGCTCTAGTCCACCCAACCGTCGTTGTCGAAGTCGTAGTCCGGCTCTGCGTCAGAGTCACCAGGGTCTACCCGATAAGCGGGTAGGTCATGTCTGCTTCCCAACAAAGAGGCAAAAGCGGTGTATATTCTACTATGCATGAGATAACCCTAATTTGGCTGTAGAAAGCTTAAGCAAAGCGACGATGCAACATACAAGGTAAGCGAGTATAGCGAGGAGGTCCACACCTCGGGAAGCTTCCGCTTCCGAGGTCCACACCTCGTGGGGTCCACACCCCCGCTCAAGGAACACCACACCAAAGCACCGGATCTCAACCACGATCCAGAACCCAACTCTCATCTGCGATGTGGGGCCCACCGGCTCCTATCCCCACATCTCAACGGCCAAAGGCGGGCTCACACACTCGGGGGAGAGAAGAAGCACAAGAGAAGTGTAACTAGTCAGGTGAGAGATCGAAAGACTATCCATAACCAGTGAACACGGACTATAGCTATAGGTTTAACACTCTGCAGAGGTTGTACAACTATACCCGCCCGAATAGGTTCGGAACCAGCCGTCACCGGTGTCCGACCCTACCATACGGCTGAAGCCCAAGTAAGTGGATAGTACCCTTCTGCATCTCCGAGCCCCGGCCCGGCCTCCGCGGCGAGCTCATACTACCCGCGGGAGGTCCCTCGAAGCCGTGGAACCCTTCCCCGGCCTCGCCGGGCAAAGTCTACTAAGGAGGGAAAGACCACTCCCGACACGATCACACCGATCCTCCAACGGGAGGGGTGCTATCCACTACAAGTCTCACCCCGCACCCCCGCCCAATACGGGCGGGGCGGTCCGTACGAAAGTAGTCATTCGAAACAAGGTCAACCGACGATCGGTCCTTAAGGGGCCGAGAGCGAGCACTCAACATCTCCATCCCACACGACACGACCCTTGGGTAAGAGGCCGAGATCGCATCTTCCCTCGGCGGCCGTTCACAAGTAACCGGCGGCTCGCTCCCGCCAAAACACGGCAAGGGGTACACAACCCGAACGCACGCTAGAATCACACCGAGATACCCACATCTCAGCTCAAACCCAGAGCACCATCCATAATCAAACAACAAAAGTATGGATAGTTGAAGTAAGGGACTAGCTAGGGGTCTGTAGCTAGTCCCGCAGGTAGTAGTACAAGGATCAGGATATATCAAAACATCAAGGCATGGCTAGTAAACGGGTTATGCAATTCACCAGATCCATGCATTAAAGTAAAGCACTAGCAGCTACACAGCAACATAGGATCTATATGGCTGGGAGTGACATGACACCTTCGTTGCCGTTGAAGCAGTCGCTGTCCGGAGCAGTGTACTCGGGGTCCTCCACGTCCTCCTGGTCGAAGCTCGGGTCTGTGGCACGAGATTCGACGCGAAATAAGATAACGGTGCACTTCTAAGCAATAACTCCAAATAAGAATCAATTTAGAAGATCCAAATGAACCCAAACTACCTACAATCAGCACGAATTCGCAAATACGAATTTATAGAAATTAGTTTTGTATTTTTCTGAGCTTCCTAGAATTTATTACTAATTTTTAAAGGTCAAAAACATTTTCTGGAATTTTTAAACAGAAGCGAAATAGGTTTTTGAGAAAAACATTGCTGACGTCAGCATGACGTCAGCCGGTCCCGTGCTTGGCGGGCCGCGACTAGGCCAGAAGCGCGGCTGGGCCGTGGGCGGCCCAGCGGACTGGATCTCGCCCGGGTCGGGTTTTGGCCTACACGGGCCCAGGAGCTAAAGCCCAGCTAAAGCCAGAACCTAAAGTCCGGAAAGCCCCCTCTGGTTCCCTAACCTACGCTGGGCCGGCAGGCTACTAGCGGCCCGGAGAATTTTGGGCCCAGATCTGGCCGGCGGCCTGCTAGCCCTTTAACTCACGCCGCCCGCTCGTCCGCCCACCAAGTGATCGACGAAATGCCCCGGGGCGCGGCGGACGCGCGGCGCGTCGCCGGTGCGCCGGCATCTACACAGCGAGGTCCCGCCAGGGCGCGCTGGGGTGCGGCCGGCTGGGTCACTCGCACACGCACACCTGCAGGAACACGAACACGGCTCAAGGCCGGCACAGCACAACAAGGGTTGCGGCGTGGGACGCCTGCACGCGAAGCTCACCGTGCACCTTCACCTTCACCCTCGCAACAGAAACCCACGGCACCTTCACCTGCAACAGGAAACCCACGGCACGAAGGCCGGGTCACAGCACAAGTCTCGATCTTCCACGGCGGCTCGCCCAGATACAGCGCGGTGCCGGCAGGGTCCCTTGTTCCCCAGCCTGGCCGGCTCCCTCGCAAACTCCTGACAACGGCGGTGGATCACGGCCCGGGTTCAGCGCTGGGGTGCGCCGGTTCCGCCACCGTGTTTCCCCTGACCATCACCAGAACGGCGCCACGGCCAAAACAACAATCCAGAGACGCGACGCGCGTGGGGCATCCAGGCTCGACGGCGCGGCGCGACGCGGGTACGTGCTCCCTATTTCCCCAGCAGGGCAGCCCAAAGCTCCCGCCCTGACTGGCTCACCCGGTGCGCACGGCTTGGGGTAGCCTCGCCCCTGGACTTCACCGGCAGGGCACGGCGCGGCGTCGTCCTTGGGGAGACGGCGGCGCGGCGCGCCCAGGCACTGGTGGCTCGACGGCACACCCACAGGCAGAGCAGATAACGCGACCGGCGCAAGGAGAAGAGAGGGAAGACCACGGTGCTCACCGTGGGTCGGCGATGTAGGCGTAGCAGTCGTGGCGCGGGTGGCGGCGCGGCGTCGGTGTCCACGGCGTCGCTTGACCTCCTGCTCCGGTCCGGCTCCCCTTCGAACACGAACGGCGGCTTCCCCTCGTCCGGCTCCTCACGAACTTGTCCCGCCTCCGCAGCGTCGCACCGGCGGTGGCGCGCGTCGGCTCCCCGCCTCGCCTCTTCTCCTCCAACTCCCCCTTCTTCTTCCCCCTCCGGTGGCGGCTCTGGGAAGGGGGCAAAACCCCAAGTGGGTTGGTAGCGGTGGTTGGTTGGCTCAGGCTCTCCACCCCCTTTTGAATCCACGGCACCGCGAGGTCAAGGCGAAATCCCGGCGGTGCCCTCTCCCGGCTTGGACCGCTTGGCATCCGAGGCGGCGGCGCTTGCCCCCTCTCTGCCCTCACTGCCACTGGGACTTGACCCCGGGACAAAATAGGCTTTTTCCCCGGCGGTGCTGGCTTGGTTCGCGCGCGGGCGCCCGGGCCTCGGCGTGCGCGCCGGTCGGGCGGCTCGGCCGCGCACCGCGCCGCGCGAGCGGGCGCGACCCGGACCGGTGGCGGCGCCCCGCGCCGGGCCGGGCCGGGGTTTGGGTCGTTGGGCGGGTGAAAAGGGGAAGGAAAGGGTTGACATGCGGGGACCACCGGTCAGTGGCTAGAGAAAAGGGTGAGTCGCAGTGCGGGTTGGTGGGCTGGAAGGCTACGTGGGCTGGAAGGCTTCGCGGGTTGGGCCGGCTGCATCGCGATGGTAAAGAGATGACGGCCCAAGTACTTGGCTGTCCTTTGCCTATTAAAGTAAATATGTTTGATTTAGGGTTTGAAAAGGGGTTTGAATTTGATTCCCTATCAAATTCAAACAACATTCAAATGAATTCCAAATAAACCACAGAAAAACCAACTCATTTAATTTACCATATTTTAAATATAAATTTTATAAGTAGGATGAATTAGTGGAGAATTTGGTGAGAGGTTAGCAATTTTGGCTCAAATATTGATAGCACCCAATTGCAAGCAAAAAGTTTTAAATTTTCGCAAAATTCACACACCTAGATTCCTGGGTTGTTACATTCTCCCCCACCACCGAGAATCTCGTCCTCGAGATTTAGTCCTCGACCTCCCCTGTGAACAAGTGAGGGTACTCTTTCCTGAGATCCGCTTCCTTCTCCCATGTTGCCTCTCGCTCTGTATGGTTGCTCCACAACACTCTACAAAAAGGAATGGTAGTTCTCCTTGTTTCCTTGACAGCTCTGTCCAAGATTTTCTCAGGATATTCTGTATATTCCAGGTTGTCTTGTAAATCAAGCAACTCCATGGGCACTTGCTTTGCCTCCACTGCCTTCTCACTCTTCTTCAGCTGTGACACGTGGAACACTGGGTGAACTCCTGCCATTGTCTCAGGTAGTGCAAGCTGGTAGGCCAAACTCCCAATCCTACGGGTGATAGGGTACGGTCCCACGTACCTCGGTGCAAGCTTTCCTTTCACCAAGAACCTCTTAGTTCCTCGGAGCGGTGAGACCTTCAGGTACACCCTGTCGCCAACTGCAAAGGTCAACTCTCTCCTTCTATTGTCGGCATAGCTCTTCTGACGACTTTGAGCGATTTTCAGGTTCTCACGAACTTTCTCAACTTTCTCCTCTGCTTCCTCAATGATTGCTGGTCCAAACAGAGCTCGCTCTCCAACCTCTGACCAAGCTAGCGGGGTCCTGCACTTTCGACCGTAAAGTGCCTCAAAGGGTGCCATCCGGAGACTTGCTTGAAAGCTGTTGTTGTACGAGAACTCTGCGAACGGCAAACTGCTCTCCCAATCAGTACCATAGGTGAGTGCACAAGCTCGTAGCATGTCCTCCAGGATCTGGTTAACCCTCTCTGTTTGACCATCTGTCTGTGGGTGGAAAGCTGTGCTGTAGCTGAGTGTGGTGCCCATAAGCTTGTGGAAGCTCTGCCAAAACTTGGAGACAAACTGTGGCCCTCGATCAGACACAATACTTCTGGGTGCCCCGTGCAGCCTGAGTATGTGCTCTACGTACAGCTCTGCCAACTTCTCGGTTGCATACCTGGTCTTCACCGGCACAAAGTGAGCCACTTTGGTCAGCCTGTCCACTATGACCCAAACCGAGTCATTTCCTTTTGGTGTTCGAGGAAGTCCCACCACAAAGTCCATGGAAATGTCCTCCCACTTCCACACTGGGATATCCAACGGCTTCAACAAACCAGCAGGTTTCTGATGTTCAATCTTTACTCTGCTACAGGTGTCGCAACAGGCCACGTAGTGTGCTATATCCTTCTTCATGTCCTTCCACCAGTACCTGATTTTCAGATCTCTGTACATCTTGGTGCTGCCTGGGTGAATCGAGTACCTCGAGTCGTGAGCTTCTCTCATGATCTGATCCCGGAGTGCCTTGTCTTGTGGTACACAGATCCGTTCTTTCAACCACACAGTGCCCTGTTCATCAACCCGGTAGTCCTCTGCTTTGCCCTGCTTCATTAGTTCTCGCAGCACTTTGATTTCTGCACACTCTTTCTGGGCTGTACGGATTCGCTCCTCCAGGTCATAGGTCACTTGCATCACGTTGACTTGACCTTGGTCTACAATCTCGATTCTCAGCTTCTCTAGCTCTTCATGCAGGGCAGGTTTCTCTTCTTTTACCATGAGGTTGTTGCATCTGCCACGACGTTAGCTTTGCCTGGGTGGTAGTTGATCTCGACGTCGTAGTCCTTGATCAGCTCTAACCACCGTCTCTGCCTCATGTTCAGCTCGGTCTATGTAAAGAAGTACTTCAGGCTCTTGTGATCGGAAAACATTTCACACTTGTTCCCTATCAGGTAGTGTCTCCAGATTTTGAGCGCATGCACAACAGCTGCCAGCTCCAAGTCGTGTGTCGGGTAGTTTTCCTCGTGTTTCTTCAGCTGTCTGGAAGCATAAGCCACAACTTTCCCTTCCTGCATCAGCACACACCCAAGTCCTTGCTTTGATGCGTCACAGTAGACCACAAAGTCTTTCTTGATATCTAGCAAGGTAAGCACTGGGGCTATGGTGAGTCTCTTCTTCAGTTCCTGGAAGCTCTTCTCACACGCTTCTGTCCACTCGAACTTTGTGTTGTTCTTGAGCAACTCGGTCATTGGCTTTGCAATCTTGGAAAAGTTCTCAATGAACCTCCGGTAGTAACCTGCCAACCCAAGAAAACTTCTGACATCTGTCACGTTTAATGGCTGCTCCCACTTGGTCACCGACTCAACTTTGGACGGATCCACAGCTATTCCCTCTGCTGACAACACGTGTCCCAAGAACGCGACCTTCTCCATCCAGAACTCGCACTTGCTGAACTTAGCGTACAGTTTCTGCTGCCTCAGCCTCTCTAGCACGACTCTGAGGTGCTCCTCGTGCTCCTAAGTGGTCTCAGAGTAGATCAAGATATCATCGATAAACACCACAACAAACCTGTCCAACTCTTCCATGAAGACCTTGTTCATCAAGTTCATGAAGTAGGCAGGGGCGTTGGTCAGCCCGAAAGAAACCACCACGAACTCGTACAAGCCGTAACGTGTGGTGAAGGCTGTCTTGGGTATATCCTGCTCTCGGATCTTCATCTGGTGGTAACCTGACCTCAAGTCGATCTTGGAGAAGAACCTTGCCTTTTTGAGCCTATCCAGCAGATCCTCGATTCTGGGTAGTGGGTACTTGTTCTTGATTGTCATCGAGTTGAGCGTGCGGTAGTCAATGCACATCCTCTTTGTGCCGTCCTTCTTCTCCACGAAGAGCACTGGTGAACCCCACGGTGAGGCACTCGGCCGAACAAACCCTTGCTCGAGCAACTTCTTGAGCTGTTTCTTCAACTCGTCCAGCTCGTCGGACGACATCCTATACGGACTCTTTGCAACGGGCCCCGCCCCTGGCATCAGCTCAATCACAAACTCCACGTCCCGGTCTGGGGGTAACTCCGTAAGCTCCTCTGGGAACACGTCCGGAAACTCGCGGACCACTGGGATCTCTTCAATCTCTTTCCCACTCATGTTGCACATCATCGTAGCAACCTTCGGACTCTGTAGCTCGATCCGCACTGTAGTTCCACTGGGGTGTTCAAGCTGTATCACTCTGGGGTTGCAAGAGACTATCCCGTTGTGCTTTGCCAACCAATCCATCCCTAGGATCACGTCTATCCCGAGAGACTCCAAGACGTGCAAGTCCGCCGTGAACCGTAGTCCCTCAAACACCATCCTCACTCCCCTGCACTCTAACGTACTCCTCTTCTCTCCTAGCGGAGAGCTAGTCAAGATAGGCCTTGGTCGAGGCTTAGTTGGTAAAGACCTTTCTTTAGCAAACTTGGTAGAAATATACGAAAACTGAGCTCCGCATCGAACAAAACAGGTTGCCAAAACGAGTCAACAAGAAACTCACCAAGTGTGACGTCGGGTGCGGCCGCCGCATCCTCGCCGGTAAGGTGGTTCGGACGGCCTCGAGTAGCCGGCGGGCGAGCGGTCCTCTCGCCGAGTATGGGGTGGCTGTCCTCCCGGTGGCCGGTGGCTTGGCCGGGGTCCGGAACCGAGAGCCGCGGTTCGACTCCCCGGTGGCGCCTGCCGCGACACTCAAACGACTTGTGCCCAACCTGACGGCAGTTGAAGCAAGTCACCTTGGATCTGTCTGCTGACTGCGGTGGTGGCCTCGGTTTCCAGCTGTTCTGACCTCCACTCCCGCCTGGGTTGGCTCTGCTCTGCGGCTGAGACTGGGAGGCGTGGTGCCTTTGCTGTGGCTGGTGGCCCTGAGCGTAACCTGTCCTCTGCCTCTGAGGTGGTCCTGAGCGTCCTGCCTGGTCTGAGCGCTTGGACTTGCTTCCACGAATCTCCATGTACTCAAGTCTTGACCTCTCCACGATCAGTGCCTTGTCGATAATGGAGCGAAGTGTCGGGCAGTCGTGCGCGGACAAGTGGTGTGCCATCCCCTTGTGCGGCCCCTTTCGAACCGGTAGACCTTCTTCTTCTCTCCGTGTCCGTGTCGTCCGGGCACGTACCTCATCGCCTCCTCGGTAGCGGTTGGCGTACTCCCCGCACCGACATGTTTCCCATCTTGAGGTGTCCGAACTCGTCGGCCCTTCCTATCCATCACCGCATCCGGAATGTGGTGACTCCCGAAGGCCTCCACGAACTCGTCCCACCCGATGTGCAACGGGTCCCGTGCGAGTCACGTAGCCGTCCCACCACGCACCGGGCCGTGCCGATCGGGCCGGTGCGCCGCCACGGTCACACACTCCTCCTCGGTAAGCTCGGTCGGCTCCGGCCTTCTTCTCGATCTCACGTAGCCAGTTGTCCGCATCCATCGGGTCTGCGGAGTGGTCGAAGGTAGGCGGTCGTAGCTTGTTGAAGTTCTCAACCTTCTTCTGGAAACCCTCTGGCGCGTAGCGGTTCTGACCCCTAGGGTTGTTGTTGTTGTTCTGGGCTAGCATCTGAGTGATCGTCTGCATCAGCTGCGTTTGCACTGCCATCACGTCGGCCAAGTTCGGGGGAGGTGGCGGTGGTGGCACCTCGTGTCCCCCGAGCCCGGCCTCGCTCCTCCCTCGGGCCGGGGTACCGCTCGTGCTCGGGCTCCTCGCTCCCCGAGCTCCCTCGTCGTCGGGCGCGGCTCCTCGACCGCCAACTCGGCCTCCTCGGCCTACGCGGCTGCCCGGGCCTCCGCGGAGTCCACCTCGTGGCGCGTGACCTCCACGGCGTCCACGGCCTCTTGCTCCCCGCCGGGTTAGGGGCATCCTCCCCTCCGTCGTCCCCGCCGACCTCCTCGAAACGGGCCAAGAGTCGCCCGACCTCCTTGCTCCAGACATCTGTTCCAGTTGCAAGAGTTAGTAGCGGTAGGGAGAATGTATCTATTAAGGTTATTAACTATAAAGGAGTGATCCTGCTAACAGTCAAAGAATTTCAGACAAACATAAAGAAGAATGAAATCCGAAAGAAACCATGAAGATCCATGTCACTCAATCAATGCCACCATACAAAAGGGGTGCACCTCGAGGTTTACTCCAGCAACCTTCGAGGGTACACGGCAACACATCACGCTAACGCATGGTACATCATGGGGTAGCTACTAAGGTCAAGACACATGAGCGATATCATCACATCTAACTTATTACAACATCTCAGAATCTACAGCGAAGACTCTACTCTCCTCACGGAGTGCACTGAGGTGCCTCGGGGCTGGCATCTGGTGGAACTGAGTAGAACGGTGGTGAGTGTGCCCCTGGGTATCCCGGCATCCTGATCGCTGGTCCACCGTAGTAGTCACAGGTATCCTGCAGCGCACGGTCCATCTCTGTCGTGTCCTGGGAACCACTCGGGTACGGGCGTACTCGTGGCAGGTGCGTCGGCGGAAGCTCGAAAGTCTCTGTCCTCAGTCGGGGTCTCTTCTTGGGTGGTAGCTGTGCGGAGAGCGCCTCCAGCTCTGTCAGCCTCTGCTGGTCAGACCGCTCCCAAGCCGCGCGAGTCCTGGCTGCTCTGTCCCTCTCCTCGTAGACCAGTCCTCCAAGGTAACACAAGTGGTGGTAGTTGTGTCGACTCGCCTCCTGTAGATCCCACACCTTGACCTGATAGTCAGCGGCTGCAGCTCCGACTGACTCCAACTGATCTCTCGCCTCTGCCAGTCTCACCCTGTCCTCCCGCGAGGCCTCCACTGAAGTCCGGTGTAGCTCCCGCTCTGCCCTCAACCGCGCCTCCAGAGTAGCGATCCTCCGGGCGTCCCTCTCAGTGCTAGCTGCGGCCGCTGCCAGTCCAAGCTGCACTAGCTCTCCGTTCCTCACGTGCGACGCCTCCAGCTCGTCGAGTAGATCCTCTCTCTCCACCTCCAAGTCCCGAACCTCGCCGCGAGGCAGCGTCACACCTCCACCGAAGGTACACTATCTCCCCCGTCGGCCCGGTACGCGTGCCCGGTCCCGAGCCGGGATGCACCGCCCGGCCGCGTGCATCACCTCGGTCCTCCCCCCTCCACCGGAGTCACCTCCGGTACCGTGCCCGGTCGCTCGAGTCCCGGCCGACCCCGGTCGAAGATCTCTCGTCGGAAGCACGGCCGAACGGAGTGTCCTTCGGCCTCTCCCCCGAGCCGGACACAAACCTTCTTGAGAGCCCCGCGTGCACCCGTCCGGTGCGCCTCCGTGACCGAACTCTCGAAGCGAAGGCACCTCTACCTCCTCAAACTCGGCACCCGTGGGTCCGCCGGCACCATGACGGTCGGCAGGGGTGGGGGTCCGCTCCAAGTGCCCCATGGCCCTCCCCTTGTAGCTGACTCCGTCGGTCTCCACTCCGGCTGCCTCCAGGCACTCTCTCAGCAAGTGGCAGAAGCCTCCGTAGCCCTTGCCGTCCGACTCCAAAGGAACCCACGTCGTCTCCGCCATCTGCACAACGTAGTTAGAGCGTAGTTAGTAAGGTAGTTAGTGAAAGTTAATCAAGGTAATGCATATATATAAGTATAGTTATATACATACAGAAGCCAAGGGGTTTATATAGAGTTTCAAGGTTCAGAAACGGCTTCCTATGCTATCGACCATTCCTGGGGCTCGCCCTACAGTCAAGCATGGCTCTGGTACCAACTGAAACGACCCGGATTTCCTCGAACGGAACCCCGAATCTTAGCACCTCGGATGGTAGTCCCAGGAGGGCTACCACGTGCAATCCCTGTCTCAGCGATTCCAAAATCCATACAGAAAGGTAAAAACAATAAAGTAGAGTACAACATTTATTTTATTACATTAATCAGAGTACATCTCTTCGGCACATGCCGGGTACAAGTCCATCAGGACTGAATCAAACAGAAATAAAACGTCTAGCAGCGGCTTCATGAAAGCGCGGGAACTCCAACTCCGCAGGCAGCTCAAGTGTAGGAAGAGCTCTAGTCCACCCAAACGTCGTTGTCGAAGACGTAGTCCGGCTCTGCGTCAGAGTCACCAGGGTCTACCCGATAAGCGGGTAGGTCATGTCAGCTTCCCAACAAAGAGGCAAAAGCGGTGTATATTCTACTATGCATGAGATAACCCTAATTTGGCTGTAGAAAGCTTAAGCAAAGCAGCAGTGCAACATACAAGGTAAGCAGAGTATAGCGAGGAGGTCCACACCTCGGGGAAGCTTCCGCTTCCGAGGTCCACACCTCAGGGGTCCACACCCCGCTCAAGGAACACCACACCAAAGCACCGGATCTCAACCACGATCCAGAACCCAACTCTCATCTGCGATGTGGGGCCCACCGGCTCCTATCCCCACATCTCAACGGCCAAAGCCGGCTCACACACTCGGGGGAGGGAAGAAGCACAAGAGAAGTGTAACTAGTCGGTGAGAGATCGAAAGACCGTCCATAACCGGTGGACACGGACTATAGCTATAGGTTTAACACTGCGCAGGTTGTACAACCGTACCCGCCCGAATAGGTTCGGAACCGGCCCGTCACCGTGTCCGACCCTACCATACGGGCCGAAGCCCAAGTAAGTGGATAGTACCCTTCGCATCTCCGAGCACGGCCCCGGCCTCCGCGGCGAGCTCATACTACCCGCGGGAGGTCCCTCGAAGCCGTGGAACCCTTCCCCGGCCTCGCCGGGCAAAGTCTACTAAGGAGGGAAAGACCACTCCCGACACGATCACACCGATCCTCCAACGGGAGGGGTGCTATCCACTACAAGTCTCACCCCGCACCCCCGCCCAATACGGGCGGGCGGTCCGTACGAAAGTAGTCATTCGAAACAAGGTCAACCGACGATCGGTCCTTAAGGGGCCGAGAGCGAGCACTCAACATCTCCATCCCACACGACACGACCCTTGGGTAAGAGGCCGAATCGCATCTTCCCTCGGCGGCCGTTCACAAGTAACCGGTGGCTCGCTCCCGCCAAAACACGGCAAGGGGTACACAACCCGTAACGCACGCTAGAATCACACCGAGATACCCACATCTCGGCTCAAACCCGCAGCACCATCCATAATCAAACAACAAAAGTATGGATAGTTGAAGTAAGGGACTAGCTAGGGGTCCGTAGCTAGTCCCGCAGTAGTACTACAAGGATCGGATATATCAAAACATCAAGGCATGGCTAGTAAACGGGTTATGCAATTCACCGGATCAATGCATTAAAGTAAAGCACTAGCGACTACACAACGAACATAGGATCTATATGGCCGGGAGTGACATGACACCTTCGTTGCCGTTGAAGCAGTCGATGTCCGGAGCAGTGTACTCGGGGTCCTCCACGTCCTCCTGGTCGAAGCTCGGGTCTGTGGCACGAGATTCGACGCGAAATAAGATAACGGTGCACTTCTAAGCAATAACTCCAAATAAGAATCAATTTAGAAAATCCAAATGAACCCGGACTACCTACAATCAGCACGGTTTCGCAAATACGGATTTATACAAATTAGTTTTGTATTTTTCTGAGCTTCCTAGAATTTATTACTAATTTTTAAAGGTCAAAAACATTTTCTGGAATTTTTAAACAGAAGAGAAATAGGTTTTTCAGAAAAACATTGCTGACGTCAGCATGACGTCAGCGGTCCAGGTTTGGCGGGCTGCGACTAGGCCAGAAGCGCGGCTGGGCCGTGGGCGGCCCAGCGGACTGGATCTCGCCCGGGTCGGGTTTTGGCCTACACGGGCCCAGGAGCTAAAGCCCAGCTAAAGCCAGATCCTAAAGTCCGGAAAGCCCCCTCTGGTTCCCTAACCTACGCTGGGCCGGCGGCCTACTAGCGGCCCGGAGAATTTTGGGCCCAGATCTGGCCGGCGGCCTGCTAGCCCTTTAACCCACGCCGCCCGCTCGTCCGCCCACCAAGCGATCGACGAAATGCCCCGGGGCGCGGCGGACGCGCGGCACGTCGCCGGTGCGCCGGCATCTACACGGCCGAGGTCCCGCCGGGCGCGCCCGGGGTGCGGCCGGCTGGGTCACTCGCACACGCACACCTGCAGGAACACGAACACGGCTCAAGGCCGGCACAGCACAGCAAGGGTTGCGGCGTGGGACGCCTTGCACGCGAAGCTCACCGGGCGGCGGGGCCACGGCCATGGCGCGCATGGGTGCGGCCGGCCGGCGCCCGCGCGCACCTTCACCTGCAACAGGAAACCCACGGCACGAAGGCCGGGTCACAGCACAAGTCTCGATCTTCCACGGCGGCTCGCCCAGATACAGCGTGGCGCCGGCAGGGTCCCCTGTTCCCCAGCCTGGCCGGCTCCCTCGCAAACTCCTGACAACGGCGGTGGATCACGGCCCGGGTTCAGCGCTGGGGTGCGCCGGTTCCGCCACCGTGTTTCCCCTGACCATCACCAGAACGGCGCCACGGCCAAAACAACAATCCAGAGACGCGACGCGCGCGGGGCATCTAGGCTCGACGGCGCGGCGCGGCGCCGGGTACGTGCTCCCTATTTCCCCGGCGGGGGGCAGCCCAAAGCTCCCGCCCCCGACCGGCTCACCCCGTGCGCACGGCCTGGGGTAGCCTCACCCCCGGACTTCACCGGCAGGGCACGGCGCGGCGTCGTCCTTGGGGAGACGGCGGCGCGGCGCGCCCAGGCACTGGTGGCTCGACGGCACACCCACAGGCAGAGCAGATAACGCGACCGGCGCAAGGAGAAGAGAGGGAAGACCACGGTGCTCACTGTGGGTCGGCGATGTAGGCGTAGCAGTCGTGGCGCGGGTGGCGGCGCGGCGTCGGTGTCCACGGCGTCGCTTGACCTCTCCGCTCCGGTCCGGCTCCCCTTCGAACACGAACGGCGGCTTCCCCCTCGTCCCGGCGCCTCACGAACTTATCCCGCCTCCGCGGCGTCGCACCGGCGGTGGCGCGCGTCGGCTCCCCGCCCTCGCCTCTTCTCCTCCAACTCCCCCTTCTTCTTCCCCCTCCGGTGGCGGCTCTGGGAAGGGGGCAAAACCCCAAGTGGGTTGGTAGCGGTGGTTGGTTGGCTCAGGCTCTCCACCCCCTTTTGAATCCACGGCACCGCGAGGTCAAGGCGAAATCCCGGCGGTGCCCTCTCCCGGCTTGGACCTCTTGGCATCCGAGGCGGCGGCGCTTGCCCCCCTCTCTGCCCTCACTGCCACTGGGACTTGACCCAGGGGCAAAATAGGCTTTTTCCCCGGCGGTGCTGGCTTGGTTCGCGCGCGGCGCCGGGCCTCGGCGTGCGCGCCGGTCGGGCGGCTCGGCCGCGCACCGCGCCGCGCGAGCGGCGCGACTGGACCGGCGGCGGCGCCCGCGCTGGGCTGGCTGGTTGGCTCGTTGGGCAGGTGAAAAGGGGAAGGAAAGGGTTGACATGCGGGGACCACCGGTCAGTGGCTAGAGAAAAGGGTGAGTCGCGGTGCGGGTTGGTGGGCTGGAAGGCTACGTGGGCTGGAAGGCTTCGCGGGTTGGGCCGGCTGCATCGCGATGGTAAAGAGATGACGGCCCAAGTACTTGGCTGTCCTTTGCCTATTAAAGTAAATATGTTTGATTTAGGGTTTGAAAAGGGGTTTGAATTTGATTCCCTATCAAATTCAAACAACATTCAAATGAATTCCAAATAAACCACAGAAAAACCAACTCATTTAATTTACCATATTTTAAATATAAATTTTATAAGTAGGATGAATTAGTGGAGAATTTGGTGAGAGGTTAGCAATTTTGGCTCAATTATTGATAGCACCCAATTGCAAGCAAAATGTTTTAAATTTTCGCAAAATTCACACACCTAGATTCCTGGGTTGTTACAACACCACTTCTATTTTTACCAAATGACATTAGGCACTTTTGCTGAAATTGATCAATGGCATCCTTTAATTGCATTTGCTGCTCTGGAGACAGGTCATCCATGGTGACATCCATGACATCATGAATATCAGGCATCTTGACAGCTAGATGGTCCCACCGGGCGTGCCAAAAAGTGTGTTGACGCAAAATCAGCACCTCGCGCCAAGCACACAGCAAGCCGAACAAAGCTGGCTTAACACATGTGCCGAATCCGAAGCGTGCCAGTCAATTTTCCTGAAACTGACAAAGGATGAAAAGTAGTTAGATAAAACCTGGAACTTGCCGGGTGGTACCAGATAGTTCCGTATTTTCAGATAGAAAGCCAATTAAAATGACATATAGCTACAACAAGCTATCTGTGAGCAATTTAAATATCATTCGGGAGCTTTGAAACATGAAAACAGGATATAGCCGAATGCATGATGTAAGCATGACAAAAGATTGGTCTTTGTTTAAACAGCATTGCTTGCACGTGGTCGTGACCAATTTTCGAGGACAAATTACAATAAAAAAATAAGGTGAAAACATGATTATAAATGTGAAATAAACAAGCATACATAGGCCAAAAGCACTAGTCTACCGCATGTCTAGGCACTTTCAAACCCGTCGGGCATGACAAACAAGTTAATCCACCACATGATACGACTTGTTTGAAATCACACCACCAACCACGAGTAAATCAATCCACTGCATGATACAATCTAAACATGGAAGGCTAAAAGCATACATTATTTAAAACAAACTTATGAACACGTTTCACTTGTGATAAATTACCGAATACAGCTATACAGCCGATCCGGGTTTCGTGAAGAAGGAACAAACATTTGAAAAGTCAACAAGCTTGAACCCGCAACACGTGACAATCTAGATTGATCTAAATTCGGCTATTGAGAGCACTTGATCCCTTTACAACAAACCAAAGAATTGAAAGCACAACAAGGGGATCTAAAAGAGATAGAGCCGAAGCTAATCAATCTAGATTGGGCAAAAGAGTGTTACATGAATTAAACATAAATCAAAATCCAAAGCAACACGTGGTAACTTAATGAATCTATTAGATCTTGCCAAATCTAATTGAGCCGATAACTAGCTCCAAGCTAGATCTTAGCCTGCCGCTTGGCTCATGATCTAACAAGAAACCCTCTTGAACCAGGCTTAAATCCACCGCATGATACTAAGCAAGGTAACAAGACTACTTGCGTCACGGTCTAAATCCACCGCATGATACTAGACATGATAGAAGGTTGCCGGTACTTACGGAGGTCGACGGATCGATGGCTCCTCTCGAAGAACTCGACGACTCGACTAAAGGACTCAAAGTAAGGCACGGGGCCGATTTTGTTGTGTGATTGTTTGATTCCTATTACAGACATCAAGGGTTTTTATTTATACCCTTGTCCTAACACGACTCCTGGTCGACTATGAGTACAACATTTATTACCTAAATTATTGTCCCAGTGTCAATGTCCATCTCGTACCCGCCATCAATTCGTCCCTTCCTTATATCCGGGCCACGTCATCACGTATTCCCGAATGCTTCCTTCTTCAAGCACAAACGGCCCTTCTGCCGAATGATGGCGTACTGCTGACCGCAAGTATATTTACCGAATCCTTTGAGGAGATTTTCCTGCCGAATGGCGCTTCTTTACCAAACTCGGCCCACAAGTCTGTCCCTTTCCTGTACCAATTTTTGGTGTTAACAAGCTCCCAAGAACCCGGAAGCACTTGGCAGGGCCGTTAGGCGCGCACCCCATGGAGAGGCCTTCATTTCTGTTGTGAAATCTTTGGTGTCCAGGGCGGGCTGGCAGGGCTTACAAAAGCACACCGACCTCGGGAGGTCACGCATCCAGGGCGCCCAACTAGGTTGGTGGAGCCGTAAACATACCGCGGTATTGCAAGACCTAGGTATTTAAGGCACGCCAACCACGAGGAGGTCATTTTGGTGTCCAGACGACCAACATAACTACTGGCCACCCAGCGGAGCCGTGATACTAAGGTATTGTCGACCTTAGAAACAATAGGCACACCGACCACGGAGGCCTAACGAAAATTGTAGATCTCCTTAATGCTTCTGATCTCCATGGTATTGTTGATTTCTAGGCGCCCAGAATGATTTGGTAGAGCAGCGAGGCACACCTACCTTACAGGGTCTTCAATCGAACTGAGGACCATGTGTGGTTCGAGGACCGGTGGATGGTCGCTTCCTTGTGTGATGAGTGATTGACAACGTTGTGTGGACTGATTCTTGGCTAAGTATTGCAGGTGCAGGTTGTGGCTTGACTCGTGTTGGTTCAGGTGAAAAACAAGGGCAAAAGGTCGTTGCCGGTGAGGCCTCCAGGTGTGGAGAAGACAATTAGGCTTCGTTTGAGGGACCTGGTGGCCAGCGGGGTCATGTGCGGGCCGCATGGTGGCAAGAACGGCAAGATGAAGTCAGTGGACGGTTTTCTTGGTTGAGCCACAAAACCAATGTCGAGCCGGGACTTCGTGGGAGCCAAGTCATGAGTGGTGATTGGCGGAGGCTACATCAAGTTCGCGGGGCTTGCGGTGGTTAACCAGAAAATCACCGGGTTACTCCGCTGAGCCACAAAGCCGAGGCCGACGACCAGGCGTGGCTGTCTGGCCGAAACCGGCCTGACCTGTTTGGAGAACCAGTCTGACCAGTTTGGGGTCGCAGGGCGCCGGAAGCTTCGAAGTGGAGGACACGCGTCGGGATCGCAAGGCTTGCATCGAGGCTACGCAAGGTGCGGTTGCTGGGCATCCGTCCGATGGTGCTATGAAGACAAATTCCCAAAGTGCCCTTGGTGGGCTTGTCTCCCTAGTTATTAAGTAAGGGTATTTTAGACTTTCGGTTGCCTCCATATAACCCATGATGTGACAGGATGGCAGCCATCTCTTGGAACTCTAGTTCATTTGCTTTCCTATTTTTTATTTCCTATTTTCTTAGGTTTTCCATAGGACTAGCTTGAGAGCTTCATGGTGAGATCTTGTTGAGAGGGTTGGATGATCGGGCGGCAAGCTAGACCTTGTATGAACCTTCGTGGCATGTATAGATGATTCGGCGTGGTTCCTCGAGGCTTTGTTGTGTTGTTCCCGATTGTTCTTGTTGGTGATTTTCAGAGTCCTCTCTTGGTGGTTTTCTCGAGGTGTTTTCGGGACCTTGTTCTTGGGGATTTGATGGGGGAAATTCGTGTGAACCCTTCGTGGTTCTTTTGCCTTTGATTCCCCTCCCAAATCCGCAAGTTTAGGGGCTCGATTTTGGTGGTTTCGGAATTCTAGGGTTAGAGGTGTTCTTGAGGGTTGACTTTTGATTCCTCTTGACTGAGTGGGTTTTGGGGACCGAGCTTCTAGCCAAGGGTAGCCCACGAGGTACCCCAACTATCCCCAAAGTCTCACTTGGATCCGTGGAACGAAATGGGAGATCGATTGGTGGAAGGGTGGAGTTTTTCCCGCGGGCTGTGTTCTTCCTGACTGTCCAGGCAAAAACCGGGCTGACTGGTTTCCCAAACCAGTCTGACCGGTTTCGCCTTGTGGGCTGTCGAGAAGGGTTTTTGAGCAAGGAAGTCTCTGTTGCACGATGGCTTCATTTGTTCAGATGTGGAAAGGCTCTTGAGGTGTTTTGGGTCTTTGGGGAGTTTCTGGACAAAATCGGTCTGACCGGTTTGCTAAACCGGTCTGACTGGTTTCCTCTGCCTGCGTGAGGCTAAGTCCAACAGAAGCCATCTGGCCGGTTTCAGAAACCGGCCTTACCGGTTTGGGCTGCCAGCAGCCGTGTCATGTGTGTTTCCGCTGCGTGTGTGCTGTGGCTGTTGGTTGGGTCTTGCTCCTAGCTTCAGTAGCACTTCAGTGGCTACATGAACTTGGCAAGAGAAGCTTGCGGAGGTGCACAAGTGAAATCGGGTTCATAGGCCGAATTCTTGAATAGAATTTTTATCGGCTCACATTCACTCACCCCCTCTCTGGTTCGCCGTTTCGGTCCTTCAAGTGGTATCAGAGCCGGTTCGGGTCTTTGTTGACTCTAACCAGTCTAAGATCCAAGGATGGAATACTAGGAACAGGGTTCGGGTCCTCCACACTTCGATGGAAAGAACTACCAGATGTGGTGTAAGCATATGGCGGCGTTCCTCCGCGGTAAGGGTCAGATCCTTTGGGATGTCACGGTGAACACGGGCTATGTCCAGCCGATGAACTTTCTTGCTGAAGGATCGAGGGACATGTTCGATGCCAACAATAAGGCGGTCGACTACTTGTTTCGTGCTTTGTGTCAGCCTGAGTCCGATCGGGTGCACACCGAGCACTTGGCTTGTAGAATCTAGTTGGTGTAGAAGGAGGCTCATGTTGGGAAATGCCCAGGTTCAGGCTCGAATGTATGTGATCTACCGGAGAGAGTACGACAACTTCACTCATCTCCCCGGTGAGTCCATCGATGCCTTGTTTAAGAGGTTCACGGTGGTTGTGAACAACATGAGGGCCAATGTGGACGTGCTCCCGTACGATGATGATGATAGAGCTGTCAAGCTCTTACACTCTTTGGATCGTACGATTTGGGGAGGAAAGTTCGAGGCCATTGTGGAGTCGGAGAAGTATGACACTCTGACGGTGAACGAGCTGTTCTCGAAGCTCAAGTCGGCTGAGGTGGATAGGGGCATGACAGCCAAGCTCAAGGGTCCGACTGACTCCCATAGTCTTGCCCTCGTTGGTGCATCGAAAGGAAAGGCTGACACTAACCCATCCACCAAGTTGTTCTCTTTGTCCTCTTTGATGTCTATGCCAGATGAGGAGTTCGACGTGCTTGGAGAGGATGAGCTAGCGCTCCTAACGAGGCGGTTCAAGAGGCTGCACGAGAACCGGGTGGACATGAGGACATGCTTCAAGTGCGGCAAGGATGGACACTATTTCGCCGAGTGTCCGAAGGTCAACAACCACGACAAGCACAAGTTCAAGGACAAGACGAAGAAGTCCAAGAAGAAGAATCATAGACATGGGAAGAAGACACGATTTCGAGAGAAGATGAAGAGATCAAGCGACATCGAGTCCGATTATGAGGACACGTCTTCAAGCTCGAGTGATGAAGATGAAGAGGATGACAAGAAGAAGAAGAAGAAGAAGAAGAATGTGACGCCCCAGGTTTTTAATTACCGTCATTAACGCTAATGACCGGATCAGCCGAGTCAAACCAGTCAAACACCGGTCAAACCTAGGTCAACCTGGGTCATCACCCCGAAAACCTCGCCAATGAACCCTAATGAACCCCTTGACCAAGCCTACACCCACCCGTAGTGGACCCTTGGTCAAAGACACGGTCAAAACCGGCTTAACCGTTGACGTCGGCCGAATGTCGTCCGAACTTTTGCCGCGTTCTCCAAAATTCACCTAAACACTTCAAAATCTACCTTTATGAAAGTTGTCCATCTTGTTGAGGGACACAACTTTCATGTAGAGTGGCATTTCAAATTTTGGGTGGAAATTGGTGAAAAACTTGAGTGACTGACAGTACCTCCTGTTTTCCAGAACAGGCCGGCATTCAATGTTGGCACGATGTTCCTGCAAAATCCGTCGAGAAAAACACTAAACGGCCTTTACAAAAGTTGTAGAGGGTAGCTAGATCTACAACTCTCATATTCATCATTTAGTGCACTTGTATTCAAGTTTTGGTAGAAAATCGTGCTCAATGTAGCTCCGTCTGAAACGGGCAGCGCCAGAGCGCGGCCCCGCGGCGACGTCGCGCCGCCGCCGCGCGCGCGCGCGCGCGCGCGCGCCCCGCCACGGCCGACACCGCCTCGGCGTTCGGGCCCTCCGCGCGTGTTCTCGAGGTGGCCCGCGCCTTCCGGCGTGCACGCGTTCCGAGGCCTCCCCCGCCGATCCACCGGTCGCTAGGGAGCTTGCACGTCGCCTTAAAAGGAGCCCCGGTCCCCCCGGTCGCGGCGCACGCCGCTCCTCCCCGCCCAACCGAGCCGCTGCCGGCGCTCCCCCGAGCAGCCGCGGTGAGCTCCTTTCCCGGCCAACCGCGAGTGTTCTCAAGGCCCTCCACCTCCCTAGCATCTCTAGGAGCTAAGCCTCGCAGCCCCCAGTCCTTTCCCGAGCCGCCCCTCGCCGGATAGCGAGCTGCCGCGGCTAGCACCAGCCGCCGCCGGCGTGCCTGCTCACCGGCGCCACCACCGTCCTGCCCAACACCCCAAATCGACCCCTAGAAGTCCCTAGACCCTTCCCCCACCCTTCCCTGGCCAAATCCCAGTGAACCTCGCCGGAAATTTGCTCACCAGCACCGGCCAGCCGCGCCCAGGACCACATTGCAAAACGGAACATCTTTCCAGGGTCCCTGCTGCAAAAGGTTAACTCAAATAGTAAAACCCTTCGGCTGTTTCTTGTAAATTACGTAGAAAATCATAGAAAAACTAATTTTGTTGGATTCGTGATGAATTATACTACAACTTTTGTTATTCTGGCCTGAGCTAATTCCTGATAGTTTTTGCATGAAAAATACAAATATGAAAACCCTAGATCTGCAATATCTCAAAAACTATAAATCCTCTGTAGCTAATTTTTGTATATGTTCAGTGTTAGGTCATGACTAGCTCCTATGCCAAAAATTGCACAAAGTTGTGATGTAAATCGTTTTATAAAAATGTTTTTTCATTTCTTCCAAATCTGCATAAATGATTTTTCTTGCTAAATATATTTATGTTTTGAGCTCAACTTGTGCACAATGTCTTGTTATGTCAAAATACACATCTTGTGAGTTAATCATGATTTTTGGCTTACCAGAAATAATTATTCTTAATTTGTGCATGTTTTCCTTTGTAAATTAATGGGGGGAGATCAGTAGAAATTCTTTGTGAACATGCTAGTTCTTTAGGCTTGTTTAGGACCAGAGAGCATGCATGAGAATGTTTGGGTCATTTTGATGCTTATTTATTTTTGTATGCATTTAAACTCAATCACTAGCTAGCCCTTTGTTATTTTCAATTACACTTTATTTCCTAGCATCCAACACTTGCATGTGGGTCCAATGGACCAGTATAGGTGCTAATATGGTTAAGAAACATTCCCTTAATTTTTGGTAATTTAATTGCTTAATAAAAAGCTTAAAAGCCCTTTTAATATTAAAGAGAAGTTAAATAAAGAAAAACCCCTAATTAATTCTTTTTCCTTTTTGAAAGTATTATTTAACATAATTAAAAGATAATTAATTGTCATCGCTGATCAGAAAGTAATTCATAAATAGAAATATTATTTATACCCTTGCTTGTGAAAGTAAAAGGAATTAAAGCCTTCACATGAAATGACAAGTATAATAAAAATCTTTATTCAAATGTACAAAAAAATAGCCCATGTACAACCAATAACCTTCCTAAAAGAGAAACACTATCTAGATGCTTGTTAAGGTGAATATGACCAACCAGAGTTGGATAAGACAACAGACTATCACATCACCTAAACTTGCATTGCATTTCGTGTAGATCTTCCGGTCGGAGATTACTTCCTTGTCCCGGAAACCATGGAAGGAGGAGCGGAAGCTTCGCTGCAGTACGTGGAAGTGCTCGACACCGAGGGTGCCCAAGCTAACCTAACTGACGAAGGCAAGCTCCGGTGCACCTAACCTAGTTTTAAAATTCTTTATTCAATTATCTATGAATGATTGTGCATTTATGTTCAGGAGTTGAATGAAACCCTAGATGCATGATCCATAGGTACCTTTGTCCTTACTAGAATGATAGGTCGATAGCTGCTAAGCTATAGGACCGTTACAAGTCGGGTGATGACCTCACTCGAGAGAATAGGTTCCTAGATAGGAATCATATTATATCCTAAATGGATTGCTCACGTGGTAAGAGCATGGGATCTGGGCTCCGGTCCAGTGGTTATGTGGGTTAAGTTTTTGAACGTACTAAGCACATGTCGGGAATGGGACCGGTAAGCCTAGTACCTTAATGAGACGGCTAGGGATGGAACTGTCACTACTCTTGGGATTCGCTCTCACGGCTAGCTACCGGTGGTGTATGGTGACTCTGGGTGCACTGGGTGGGACATGCCAGATAGCTTGCACAAAAGATTGTGGCCTTTCATCCCGACCCGGGGATTTCTGGGAACGGCCTGGGACAGCTGTACCTTGGTGGGCAGCCTACCATGTGTTTGGGTCTACCTTGCAAGGTTTAAATCAATCGATTGTCGGCCTCTCACCGTTATCCGAGACTACTTACTCCACTAGTCATGAGATCCCTAATGATGGAAGTTGATGAATATTATGCTTGATTAATTGTATTGTACAACTTTGTTTATATTAGTTGGCTAATGTAGTAAAGATTAAACTACTAGAACTTGAGCTAAAATCTTGAAAGTAAGGACCTACTCTTTGTTACTTTTTTGGCAAAAGCAACCCAGTAGCCAAAAAGCCTTTCATGGTCTAGTTTTGGTGAAGTAGTTATCACCAACGGGTAAGTCTTGCTGAGTATTAGTATACTCAGCCTTGCTATAATGTGTTGATCCAGGTAATGCCTTCAGTGATGTGTGGCCCGGAGAGATCCCGCCCGGCTGGGAGCTGGAGTGGGTGGAGGACGACTGCTGAAAGCATCATGGATGGCCTCCCGTGGTGTCTTCGCTTCTGCTTGTTTATTTCCGCTGCTTTTGAAAAACTCTGAACTATTTCATCATGACAAACACTATGGTTTGTAATAATTAAACCTTCGGGGTACGAATTCGGTTATCAATGTCGTTGTATCTCTGGACTCGCCTTCGAGTGAGTTTTAATGCATATATTCGATCCTTGTTGCTTTTCAAGTTATTTACCGGGCGTTAACCCGGCAACTAACGACAGGATGATACTTTATTATTGCTTAATGACCAAAGTGGATCGGTCTTAGGCGATAGTACGGTATTTTCCTGGGCGGGTTGTCACAGTTGTCATCAGAGCTTATATGCACCAGAGATTAAATAATAAACTTAATCACTGATTTTTGAATAAAATATGCCAAGATTGTCTGATTTTCCAAAATACGTTGGTCCGCTAAGGATAAACTAGACCGAGAGGCCCTAGAGGGAATTTTGGGTTCTTTCAGGTGGTTTAATTAACTTATGGTTTATTTTGCTAACTTCCAGCACATTACTTTCTGTCAGACTTACTTTAACGCACAACCAAACTAGGAGCCACGTGTGTTATACGTGTGCTGTTTCGCATCACGGGAATTGCGAGGGTTGATGGAGTGATCCATTCCACGGATTCCATCTTCGCGTCTGTTTATGCGAGGCAAGGATACACTCCATTCAAATGGAGGGTGTCCAAGGTTGGACGCTGTCCATGCAGCGGCTTAACGCATGGATACCATTTCTATAGTGAACGGTAATGTATGTGGACGCTTTCGTGACGTGCTGGCACGAAAGGTTCGTTTTTTGCAGGTACATAACAACGCTTCGTTAGTCGATAAGCGAGTACCGTATAGCTCTCGACTAGATATTATAGGGAGAGACGAACAAAAGGCTTGCCACCGGCCCTAACTTCGATTTTTGGCTTGATTGCCATGTGAGGTCGGATAGGACGTCTTGCATGCATACTAAAGATCGAAACAACTAAAATGGACCCAAAACCGAACTTTTATATGCTCTCTAAGGAAGATTATGCTAGTGTGTGCTTTTTATAAACTAGAGTACCTCTCATACCTAGCCGTCATTTTGCCAAAATTTTGAAAAAGTTGTTTACCATGTGCCAGGTTAATTAAACCCAATTGTTAAAAACAATTGCTCCCTAACTAGTTATCTTGTAATAGGAAGTCTCAATCCTAGTTCTTTTCGGGTTGGTTTACACTTCCCTAGGCACATCTAGGTTCAGGACCATCCACCTTGTTTCCTTGTTCGAGCTCAACCTTAAAAATTAAATACGTGTGTTAAAGAACTTTTGTAGTAACCGAAAAACTTGGGAAAGATTTGAGGGTTCTGGATTTTTGGTTATGAATTTTTGTTCACAACTGCCAGAACTTCATCTCATTATGTATGTGAGCTCGCTTCGAGTTCTAGCATACAACTGTGCCTTTGTGCACATGATTACCCAGTATTACCCAACATGAGAAAAGAGAACTTTTGCCATTCTACCAGGAGCCGTGGGAATGTCTTGATCTTGGAATTCAATCTTTAATCGTGATTCTCCTATCATCATGTCATTTCCGTCAACTTGTATTTTCCCTTCAACCCCTTGTCCTAAGACATGTTGGAGCACTAGGATATTCTTCGTATTGATATCCTTGTCCTGGTCATTTCGAACATGCAATCATGAGCTTATTCCCCGTGGTCTTGCTCACAACCTTTTGAAACAAAAATAAATAATTATGTCTCTCCTTGAGCATGCATTCTCATAGCATGTGCATTTGGGAACCTTGGGGAACTAACGTGCATCCGCATGGAGTGTTTTCAATATCTTCCACTCTATCCCTGGTGTTTGGTGACGTGGTTATCCCATGAATAAAGGTGCTGTGACGGAACCTTGGGCGTCATGTGCGCTGCAGCCATGTGATTGCCACTAGGAGCGCACTAAGTATCTTGGTTGTGAGAATCGCGACTCGCCACTCACACCCCTTCTCAACCTGTGATTGTCCTCTCAATCACTAACTCATTTTATGGGTAACCGAGTCATTCTAACGTACATCATGAGCCCCATACCGCACGAGCATGTGCATAGTGTCTTCACAAGCATGTGCATTGCATCGACTTTGAAAATATCACACCTTAAAAATAATGAGTTGTCAAAACCTCAAATTTTACGAAGTAAGTAAAGGTGTGAGTAAGATTATTCTGAAATCCGCTTGAAGTCATCTTTCGTACAAGAAATTATGGAACTCTTTTAGCCTTTCTTTTTCTTCGTAATGGTCTTTTGGAAATTTCGGTCGATTTGGTCCCTTCCCGTGAATTGCGACGACCTTGTAGCATCGATCCCTTTCCAGCCAGCCAAGCGGAAGCCTTAGACATAGAAACTCTCTTGAGCAGTCAAGGTTCTCGAATAGTCAATGTGGAGAAGTCATCCATCGTGTGTTCATTCTTGATCCCGGGTGGAATACCAACTTGAAGTACGTCTACGGACCTTGAATGAGGATTTTCGGTGCATGAGCATCGATTCCTGAAATTGATGCTTATGGCCACTGTGTTGTTCGGTTCCGTAAAACTTACCATAAATGAGCTTTCGTCGTACATATTCTACTTGTCAATATTATGAACAAGCTTATGAATGTGTGTTTAATGAAAACTCAATTTTTCAGATGGTCGGACCGACACGCAACACTCCCAATGGTTTTGGTGCCTCAAGTAGTAATGACCCACCCCCGCCACCACCCCTGACATCGACAGAGGCACTTCTGACCACACAAACCGACTTATTGCACCAGCTCCTGCAGATGCAACAACAGATGGACCAGCGCGTGCAGCTGCTAGAACAGAGGCCTCCGCACGGGGCCAATCATGAGGGACCACATGCGGTCACTACCTACACCCAGTTTATTGGGATGAAGCCTCCAACATTCACTAAGGCAGAAGAACCGCTTGAAGCTGACGCATGGGTCAGGGCCATAGAGGCCAAATTCTCTGCTTTTACCCTTCCTTGCTCCGAGGAGCGCAAGACAACCTTTGCAACCTCACGACTTCGGGGCGAAGCATTGATGTGGTGGGAACATTTCAAGTCTATGCAACCGGCTGGACATGAAGTCACTTGGGTTGAATTCAAGCAAGCTTTCAAGGACCACCATATTCCTAAAGGACTTATGGACAGAAAAATGAGAGAGTTGTTGGCTCTGAAGCAAGGAGCTGACACCATGTACTAATATGCACAAAAGTTCAATAGTCTTTCCTAGTACGGAGGACATCACGTGGACACTGATGCCAAGAAAATGGAACGTTTCCGTGATGGTCTCGATGGTGACTTGTACAAAAGGCTAATACTGTTGGAACCCAATAGTTATCACGAGTTAGTAAACAAAGCTATCTCTCAGGAGGATGCCATGAAGAAGGCACAGGAAGATAGGAAGCGACAAGTTGATTTCACTTCCGGCAGTGAATCGAGCAAGCAGTTCCGCTTTGTCAAGAAGCGTACTCATGGGTCTTCGCAATCTTCGCCATCTGGGCAGTGGAGAATGACCCCACTCCAGGACAAGCCTTCGGGAAATCTCCAGCACCAAAAGAATCCACAGCATGTGCCCAAGCTTAAGGAACTCCCGCCCCGCATATGCTACAATTGTAGATAGCTCGGGCATTTTGCCAATGAGTGCCCGTACCCCAGACAGCAGAAGCCCCAGCAGCAGAAGCAGAACCCCGGATCCACTAAGGGCAACCGCAACAAGAAGCCAAGCTTTCAAGTGAAGCAAAGCCAACTGAATTTCCTAGGTAACCTCTCTATTCGGGAACCCTCCCTACTTTGTCTTTTACTTTCGAATCTCGAGACGAGATTCTGTTTAAGGGGGGTAGACTGTGACGCCCCAGGTTTTTAATTACCGTCATTAACGCTAATGACCGCCGCCGAGTCAAACCAGTCAAACACCGGTCAAACCTAGGTCAACCTGGGTCATCACCCCGAAAACCTCGCCAATGAACCCTAATGAACCACTTGACCAAGCCTACACCCACCCGTAGTGGACCCTTGGTCAAAGACACGGTCAAAACCGGCTTAACCGTTGACGTCAGGGAATGTCGTCCGGAACTTTTGCCGCGTTCTCCAAAATTCACCTAAACACTTCAAAATCTACCTTTATGAAAGTTGTCCATCTTGTTGAGGTACACAACTTTCATGTAGAGTGGCATTTCAAATTTTGGGTGGAAATTGGTGAAAAACTTGAGTGACTGACAGTACCTCCTATTTTCTAGAACAGGCCGGCATTCAATGTTGGCACGACGTTCCTGCAAAATCCGTCGAGAAAAACACTAGACGGCCTTTACAAAAGTTGTAGAGGGTAGCTAGATCTACAACTCTCATATTCATCATTTAGTGCACTTGTATTCAAGTTTTGAGAGAAAATCGTGCTCAAAGTAGCTCCGTCTGAAACGGGCAGCGCCAGAGCGCGGCCCCGCGGCGACGTCGCGCGGCCGGCCGCGCGCGCGCGCGCCGCGCGCGCGCCCCGCCGCGGGCCGCCACCGCCTCGGCGTTCGGGCCCTCCGCGCGTGTTCCCGAGGTGGCCCACGCCTTCCGTCGTGCACGCGTTCCGAGGCCTCCCTCTCCGATCCACCGGTCGCTAGGGAGCTTGCACGTCGCCTTAAAAGGAGCCCCGGTCCCCGGTCGCGGCGCACGCCGCTCCTCCCCGCCCAACCGAACCGCCGCTGGCGCTCCCCCCCGAGCGGCCGCGGTGAGCTCCTTTCCCGCCAACCTCGAGTGTTCTCAAGGCCCTCCACCTCCCTATCATCTCTAGGAGCTAAGCCTCGCAGCCCCGGTCCTTTCACGAGCCGCCCCTCGCCGGATAGCGAGCCGCCGCGGCCGGCACCGCCGCCGCCGCGTGCTCGCTCGCCGGCGCCACCACCGCCCTACCCAACACCCCCAAATCGACCCCTAGAAGTCCCTAGACCCTTCCCCCATCCTTCCCTGGCCAAATCCCGGCGAACCTCACCGGAATTTTGCTCACCCGCGCCGGCCAGCCGCGCCCAGGACCACATTGCAAAAACGGGACATCTTTCCAGGGTCCCTGCTGCAAATGGTTAACTCAAATAGTAAAACCCTTCGGCTGTTTCTTGAAAATTACGTAGAAAATCATAAAAAAAACAGAAAAATGCAAAACCACTTTTTTTGGATTCGTGATGAATTATACTACAACTTTTGTTATTTTGACCTAAGCTAATTCCTGATAGTTTTTGCATGAAAAATACAAATATGAAAACACTAGATCTGCAATATCTCAAAAACCATAAATCCTCTGTAGCTAATTTTTGTATATGTTGTGTGTTAGGTCATGACTACCTCCTATGCCAAACATTGCATAAAGTTATGATGTAAATCTTGTGAATTAATCATGATTTTTGGCTTAACAGAAATAATTATTCTTAATTTGTGCTTGTTTTCCTTTGTAAATTAATGGGGGAAGATCAGTAGAGATTCCTTGTAAACATTCTAGTTCTTTAGGCTTGTTTAGGACCAGAGAGCATGCATGATAATGTTTGGGTCATATTGATGCTTATTTATTTTTGTATGCATTTAAACTGAATCACCAGCTAGCCCTTTGTTATTTTCAATTATATTTTACTTCCTAGCATCCAACACTTGCATGTGGATCCAATGGACCAGTATAGGTGCTAATATGGTTAAGAAACATTCCCTTAATTTTTGGTAATTTAATTGCTTAATAAAAAGCTTAAAAGCCCTTTTAATATTAAAGAGAAGTTAAATAAAGAAAAACCCCTAATTAATTCTTTTTCCTTTTTGAAAGTATTATTTAATATAATTAAAAGATAATTAATTATCATTGCTGATCAGAAAGTAATTCATAAATAGAAATATTATTTATACCCTTGCTTGTGAAAGTAAAAGGAATTAAAGCCTTCACATGAAATGACAAGTATAATAAAAATCTTTATTCAAATGTACAAAAAAAATAGCCCATGTACAACCAATAACCTTCCTAAAAGAGAAACACTATCTAGATGCTTGTTAAGGTGAATATGACCAACCAGAGTTGGATAAGACAACAGACTATCACATCACCTAAACTTGCATTGCATTCCGTGTAGATCTTCCGGAGGAGATTACTCCCATGTCCCGGAAACCGAGGAAGGAGGAGCGGAAGCTTCGCTGCAGTACGTGGAAGTGCTCGACACCGAGGGTGCCCAAGCTAACCTACTTGACGAAGGCAAGCTCCGGTGCACCTAACCTAGTTTTAAAATTCTTTATTCAATTATCTATGAATGATTGTGCATTTACGTTCAGGAGTTGAATGAAACCCTAGATGCATGATCCATAGGTACCTTTGTCCTTACTAGAATGATAGGTCGATAGCTGCTAAGCTTTAGGACCGTTACAAGTCGGGTGATGACCTCACTCGAGAGAATAGGTTCCTAGATAGGAATCATATTATATCCTAAATGGATTGCTCACGTGGTAAGAGTATGGGATCTGGGCTCCGGTCCAGTGGTTATGTGGGTTAAGTTTTTGAACGTACTAAGCACATGTCAGGAATGGGACCGGTAAGCCTAGTACCTTAATGAGACGGCTAAGGATGGAACTGTCACTACTCTTGGGATTCGCTCTCACGGCTAGCTACTGGTGGTGTATGGTGACTCTGGGTGCAATGGGTGGGACATGCCAGATAGCTTGCACAAAAGATTGTGGCCTTTCATCCCGACCCGGGGATTTCTGGGAACGGCCTGGGACAGCTGTACCTTCGTGGGCAGCCTACCATGTGTTTGGGTCTACCTTACAAGGTTTAAATCAATCGATTGTCGGCCTCTCACCGTTATCCGAGACTACTTACTCCACTAGTCATGAGATCCCTAATGATGGAAGTTGATGAATATTATGCTTGATTCATTGTATTGTACAACTTTGTTTGTATTAGTTGGCTAATGTAGTAAAGATTAAACTACTAGAACTTGTGCTAAAATCTTGAAAGTAAGGACCTACTCTTTGTTACTTTTTAGCAAAAGCAACCCAGTAGCCAAAAAGCCTTTCATGGTCTAGTTTTGGTGAAGTAGTTATCACCAACGGGTAAGTCTTGCTGAGTATTAGTATACTCAGCCTTTCTACAATGTGTTAATCCAGGTAATGCCTTCAGTGATGTGTGGCCCGGAGAGATCCCGCCCGGCTGGGAGCTGGAGTGGGTGGAGGACGACTGCTAAAAGCATCATCGATGGCCTCCTGTGGTGGCTTCGCTTCCGCTAGTTTATTTCCGCTGCTTTCGAAAAACTCTGAACTATTTCATCATGACAAAAACTATGGTTTGTAATAATTAAACCTTAGGGGTACGAATTCGGATATCAATGTTGTTGTATCTCTGGCCTCGCCTTCGAGTGAGTTTTAATGCATATATTCAATCCTTGTTGCTTTTCAAGTGATTTACCGGGCGTTAACCCGGCAACTAACGACAGGATGATACTTTATTATTTCTTAATAACCTAAGTGGATCGGTCTTAGGCGATAGTACGGTATTTTCCTGGGCGGGTTGTGACAAAGAAGAAGAAGAAGAAGAAGAAGAAGAAGAAGAAGAAGAAGAAGAACCTCGGCAAGCTTCAAGGATGACTTCTGCGGCACGACTCGCAGTTCGAGCAATAAGAGAAGCCAGAAGGACGCCTCGGACTTGGATTCCAAGGATGAGGTATGTGATGAGCTCTCCTCTTTGCGCAAGGAGAATGAGGAGTTGGTTGACTTGCTTGATAATCACGATCACATGCTTAGAGAGGCTAAGAAGCTTAGGAAGGATCTTAGATCTTTGCTCGAGGATGCTAGGACTAGAGTGGCTGAGCTAGAAACACAGGTTCTTGATAGCAAGCTTGAAATTGATTCTCTCAAGGCTAGCCCTATTGTTTCTGATGATAATGATTGTGCTGATTGCTCTGCTTTCCTAGCTGACTGACTGATCTTATGGAGAAGTATGCCTCCAGGTGTGATGAACTAGGTGTGCTTAGGGTTGAGTTGGCTTAGCTACAATCTAGACCCACTTTGCTTGGTGCTTGTACTTCTTGCCCTAGTTTGCATGAGAAAATTGTTGAGCTTCGTTCACGCATTGTTTCGCTCGAGGCTGATTTGAAAGTGCCTATTCCTACTTCTTGTTCTACATGTGAGTTGCATGCTATGAAGAATTTGGATCTTGCAAAATGTGTTGGTCGCTTGCAAGATGAGAATGATAAGTTGCGTGAAGTGCTGAGTTGGTTGTCTAGTCAAGAACCTCAGCTTGGTATGATGATTGCTAGCTTTAAGCGCTTTGATGGTTGGGCTTTGGGATCTGATAAGTTTGGTGAGTGCAGTGGTGAGAGAGAAGGGAATTTTGAGAATGTTTCAGTTCCACCACAACCCACACCCAAAGACAAGTTTGCATCCAAGCCAAACCAATCGAGAAAGATACCAAGTGAGAAGGCAAGTGAAAAACCGAGCGAGAAACCAAGTGAGAAGCCTTGTGAAGAGCCTCACCCCAAACCTAAGCCTAGATCAATCCGTTTCCATTGTGAGTTTTGTGGAAACAATGGTCACAAGAAAGAGTTTTGCTATAAGAGAAGGAGAGAGGCGAGAATGTCAAAGGAGTGGGCAAACAAGGACATGTACCACCCATCTCATGATGTGCCTGAACCTCGTGTGCAGATACCCAGAGCCAAGGCGAGTGTGAGGACAGTTTCGTTTTGGGGAGAGCGAAAGAGTGCAGGAGGTGTTGCTGGAGGAGTTCATCCGGTCAGACCGGTTTTGAAACCGGTCAGACCGGTTTGGGGTCTGCAGAGTGGCAAGTTAGGTTTTCGTGCTCGTGAGGAGTCTCAGGTGGTCGTGGTTCTGGTGGTTGGTCTGGAGAGTCAGCAGGTGGTCAGTTTGATAGGCATTCTCCCTCTCGTGTTCAATACGGAATGGGAGGAGTCGTAGCTTTGAGATGGAGAGGAGGGGCGATCCACGGTTTTCCTTTCGTGGCTTTGGTCCTCCGCCAGGCAGAGAAGGTTGGTTTCCTCGGAGTGGTTACCATAGTGGTGTTCATGGAGGTAGCTTTGGTAGGAAAGATGGTTTGGTTTGTGCTAACCCCACTTTCGAGCAAATGGCTAGGCACTGGTTTTACACTTTCGGAACTAACCCCAGTGTTGAGTCGTTTGCTCGCTCTCGCTCTTGGTTTTGAGTTGCAGGTGGATGGCCCAGAGAGCATTTGGTTGATATCGGGGGTGGTTCTCCGGCCTCATATCTCGGTGGTGACATGTAGGTGCATCACTTTCGGGGATGGTGGACAAGGATGAGTGAATTGTGAAGAAATGATAAGGGTAAGTGAATTTGTTACCTTCAAGTGTGTGTCCTTGGTCAAGCCACTTGGTTCCTTTTGCTCTTTGCCCTATCTCATGTGTGTAAGGTGAGCTTTGTATGCTCTTTGGCTTTAATGCATGAGTTTAGGGGGAGCTTGTGAGTTTTACGCTCCATTGCTCTTTTGCCGATGGTGTCGAGCCCTTTTTGCCTCCCCTTGAGGAGCCGGTCGTTTGTGAGCATTGTGTGTGGGAGCTCCTTTGTAGCATATGTATAGGTTTCCTTTGTGCATTTCTTGCATTTGGCATGGCATATGTAACATGATGTATAGGCATCCTTGTATCTTAGATTGCATGCATTTTGTATCATATGCATTTTTGTAGGAAAAGCTTCTCTCATATACATTGTTCACCATGATGTGCTATATATGATCTTGTGATCTAGTTTGGTATGCTATGGTTAGTTTGGCTTAGCTCTTGATTATCTTGATTTATATCCATGGTTGATGACTATGCTTTTGAAAAATGTCACATATATGCTCTCTCATGTGTAAATGCCTCTATATGATCTTGACATGTTTTAGTGGCTTGGTTATGCTTAATTTGTGGTTGGATAGCTAGTTTATTGATCATATGGGGCCAAAGGCTCATTTGCCATCATGAATGTTTAGCCCTCTTGCTTTATCTTATGGAGGGGCATAAGTTCCTTTTTGTCGCAAAGACATTTCATGTACAAATTACGAATCTGAAAATAAATGTAAAATGCTTGAAAAATGTGCTCCCATGTCATATGTGCTGAATTTAATTTGCTTTGGGTACTAAACCGTTGCATGATGCCTACCAATGAGAAGTCTCATACATAGAAGTAGGCACATGGCTCGGTGGCTTTGACATGACATGAGGTACTTGTGGGTGTTTGTGATGGTCTTATGATTAGAATGGTTGTCCTAGCATGAAGTTTGTATGGCTTTGCCATTTTGACATGTTTTGCTCATGTTTAGGTTTTTGCTCATGAGAGGGTAAATTTTCGCAAAATTGCTCAATTCTATCTTAGCTTCATCCGTTGGTTGTGAAACTTGGTAGTCATGAAGTTGATGTCATTACGAAGCTGTAGAGTATCTAACTTGCTCATTTGGACATCTGTAGCATCTTGTGATGAATTTTGTATACTTGAGAAGCTCTAGGTTGCATTTTTCAAATTTGTGCCCTCGTTCATGCATTGGCAACAAGGGGAGAAAAGAAGGTGGAGAAAAGTTGCATTGCATCCCAAGAACCTATCCCAAGAGCCAAGGGGGAGCTTGTGCTTTTCTTATGCATTATTGGCTTTTGGGGGTGTGGTCTACTGTGTGAAATCGGCCTGACCGGCTTGGAGAACTGGTCTGACCGGTTTTGGTGGAACCGGCCTGACCGGCGGTTTGTGCCCAGTTTTGGCACTTGTTCAGGGGGAGCTTGCATATGTGCAAGGGGAGCTCTTGTATGCTTTGGTGGTTTGTGCTCTTTGATTGAGCATGGTTTTGTCTCGGATGTTTCGAGCCGTTGCCCTTGCCTAAGGGGTCTGAGACTTGTCTTATTCAAGTGATCTTGTTCTTTATCTTTCTCGGTTTTCGATTGCTTGTTGAAGTTTTTTTTATTTGTTTATTTTCTGTTTCCTTTTCTCTGATTACAAAATATGTGTGTTGTCAATGCACTCATCAAGGGGGAGATTGAGGACCATGTGTGGTTCGAGCACCGGTGGATGGTCGCTTCCTTGCGTGATGAGTGATTGACAACGTTGTGTGGACTGATTCTTGGCTAAGTATAGCAGGTGCAGGTTGCGGCTTGACTCGTGTTGGTGCAGGTGAAGAACAAGCGTGAAAGGTCGTCGCCAGTGAGGCCTCCAGGTGTGGAGAAGACAAGTAGGCTTCGTTCGAGGGACCCGGTGGCCAGCGGGGTCAAGTGCGGGCCGCATGGTGGCAAGAATGGCAAGATGAAGTCAGTGGACGGTTTCTTGGTTGAGCCACAAAACCAAGGTCGAGCCAGGACTTCGTGGGAGCCAAGTCATGAGTGGTGATTGGCGGAGGCTACATCAAGTTCGCGGGGTTTGCGGTGGTTCACCAGAAAATCACCGGGTTACTCGGCTGAGCCTGAGGACCAGGAGCGTCCCGGTGGTCGGTGGTTGACCGCTCCTCAGTGATGAGTGATTGACAACGGGTGTTGGACTCACTCTTGGCTTAGTGCGCAGGTGTAGGCTGCTGCCTAGTTCGTGTTGTTGCAGGTGAAGAACGGGGGCGAAAGGTCTTCAGCCTTGAGGGGCCTCCGAGAGATGGAGAGACAAGTAGGCTCGGTTCGAGGGACCCGGTGGACGAAGGGACTAGGTGCGGGCCACATGGTGGCGAGACGAGCAAGAAGAAGTCATGGACGATCGAGCCGGTGCACGGTGGCGGTCGAGTCAAGAGGCTTGGCGGGAGGCCGAACCGAGCAAGCGGGGTTTGGTGGTTTGCCCAGAAAACCATCGGAGGACGGTTTCTTGGTCTGGGCCTCAAAAATAAGTCCGAGGGAACAACACGATGGAGACGGGCTCCGGGCGTGTCGGGAAGCTTCGAAGCGAAGGACACGCGGCGGGATCGCATGGCTTGCGTCGGGAGGACGCGGGGTGCAGCAAAGGTGTGGCCGTCCGATGGAAAGACCCACAAACATTACCTAAATGCCCCTACGTGGGTTGTATCGCCAGTAGTTAAGTTTAGGGTAGTCGAGTCATTTACCACTCCGGCGGGACCTGATATATAAGCCATGAGTGTGTGTGGATGGCTCGCTCTCTCTCTCTGCGACTTAGGGTTTCATTTTCCCCCACCCATCTCCATTTTCTCTATGCTAGCATGAGTACTTCATGTGAGATATGTTGAGAGGGATGGATGCTAGGGTGGCATGCTAGACCTTGTGAATCTTTCCTGGATTGTATAGAAGATTCGGAGTTGTGTTTTTCGTGGTCTTTTTGTGCTTGTTTTCGTGCCTTTGTTCTTGGTGTGATTCCGCGGATTTGAGTGGGTTTCTCCCCGGATTTCTTTGAGGGAAACATGGATGGATGTCTCGTGCATCTTTGTGATTGATCTTGTGCCCTCAAGCGCTGGGAAACCACTTCGATTCGAGGATTTTCGTTCGATGCTCTAGCTTTTGGTGGTGCTCAAAGGATTCGCGATTCCCGGTGAGTTAGGGAGTTAGGAGGCCAGATTTTTGGGCTATAGCATCCTTGTGTGACGCTTTTGAAGTCCCCAAACCCTTGTCTCCACAGCTACTACCGTTTGGGAAATCCGATGATGATTTGGGGGAGTTGACCTTCGAGGTCGAGCGTTTTTTTGTTCTGTCCACGAAGGGCGGACGGTCCCCGTGGTGTCGGCGGACGGTCCGCGCGGGTGCTGTTCATCGAGTGTTCTTCGTGTTCTTGCTCGCATTTCGTTTCGATCAGTCGTGGATTTTAGTTTTGGTTGGACGAAGTTTCGGACGGTCCGCGTGTACCGGGCGGACGGTCCGCGGGTGCCTGGCGGACAGTCCGCGTGCTCCCCGCGGACGGTCCGTTTTTCGAGGTTCGCTACTGGAGGTTCTGTTCGCTTTAACGGACGGTCCGCGGCTCAGGCCGGACAGTCCGCGGCAAGGGTGCGCACGGTCCGCGGTACGCCGGCCGGACGGTCCGCGCGGCTAATCGCGGACGGTCCGCCCTGCCTGGCCGGACGGTCCGCCAGAGGCTGAGTGCTTTGCTTCTTAGTTCGATTCCTCCCTTCCTTTCTCGTGCTTCCGCGTGTGCTTCAAGGAATCGTTACTAAGACTGGAGGTTGATCCATAACCTCGTTGTCCTGGCGATTGGTGTGTGATTCGATCCATCGCTTGTGTGTGACCGAGATTTGACTAGGGTATAGGCCGGGTTCTTTGAGAAGAATTTTTACCAGCTCCTATGCACTCCCCCTCTCTAGTCGCCATCTCATCCTTCAATTGGTATCAGAGCTTGGTGCCAGATTCTTTGTGACTTTGACAAGTCTCGAATCCTAAGATGGCGTACGTTGAGCGGGGCGGTCCACCGCACTTCGATGGCAAGGGTTACCACAAGTGGGCGACTCGTATGATGATCTTTCTTTGTGGAAAGTTGTTGGATTTCATTGTGCTTGACAAGACCTATGCTATTCCGGTCAACATCCATACTCTTATGGTGACCGATGCCGGTGCTAAGGCCAAGTATGTGGCAAATGCAAAAGCCGTTGATCACTTGGTCCGGAGCTTGTGTGATCCTGAGTTTGAGCGTGTTCGCCATTTGAATCTTGCTTGGCAAATTTGGGAGAAGTTGTTGGTTGCTCACGGTGGTGATAACCATGTGAAGGCTCGCCTCTTTGTCTCTTACCGGATGCAATATGAGAACTTCACTTAACTTCCCGGTGAGGACATTGATGCAATGTTTCAGAGGTTCACCACCATCATGAACTACATGAAGGCTAATGTTGAGGATTTTCCTTACATCGAGCATGGTCAGGCTTTGAAGCTCTTGCATGTCTTGGACCCAAATGTTTGGGGTGCTAAGGTTGAGGCCATCAAGGAGTCTGGGCAATATTTGACTATTGAGTTGGATGACCTCTTTTCTAAGCTCAAGTCGGCTGAGGTTGACAGGAAGTTGTAATCCAAGCATGAGGGCTCAACTGACCATAGTCTTGCTCTTGTGGGCAGATCAAAGGGCAAATCTAACCCTTCCTGTCGATATTTTTCCTTGTCTTCTCTTATGTCTATTCCAGATGAGGAGTTTGATGTGCTGGGCGAGGAGGAGCTGGCTTTGCTCTCAAGGAGGTTTGATCGACTACATGACAGCCGGAGGAATGCAAGGCGGAGCTCGGGGACATGCTACAAGTGTGGCAAGCGTGGACACTTCATCGCCGAGTGCATGGAAGCGGAGGAGAACAAGTACAAGATGAACGAGTACAAGGCGCACCCGAGGCGTGAAGACAAGTACTCCTCCAAGGGCAAGCACTTCAGCAAGTCCAAGAGCAAGGACAAGGACAAGCGGCGACCGAGCAAGGGCAGCTACAAGAAGGACAAGGCAAGAGCCATGGTGGCCGGTGCAAGCGACATCGACTCAAGCTCAAGCGACGCACAGTCAAGCTCAAGCAGTGAAGATGAAGATGCCGGGAGGCGCAAGGGCAAGAAGAGTGCAAGCCGGAACCTCAGTGGATTGAGCTGTGTGGCACTTGAAGGCTTTTGTGGCATGGCCCATAGCCCGAGCAGCAAGAAGAGCGACAAGGAAGACAGCGACTCCGACTCGGAGGACGAGGTAAATCGTGTGTCACACCCAGTTTTAAAGGCAAAACCGAATGCATTGATCACGTGTGCGCCAGGATCAAGTTACACACACGCTTAGACATTATGAATACCAAAAACAGTGCCACACGAATAAAGAGTTATTACAAACCATAGTCTTAAACGAATCTTAAATAAACGAGTTCTCGCAGCGGACAAAATGCCTCCACAGGCAGCTAACTGAAGACTACGCACACATAGAACTCCTGGAAATCTCCCCGGAATATCTTCAAAGTTCTCCCCGGTCCGAGCAACAAATCCGGGGTATTGTAGATGCAAGAGAATAAACAAGCGTGAGCACATATCGTACTCAGCAAGAGAAAACAACATAACATGCAAGGCCATATGGTGGATGGCTGAGGTTCAAGCACTTTAGCATTTTAGTTGGGCAAATTTTATTAGCAACCTGATTACTAAAGAGTGTAAGTTCATACCAACCCAATTAATAAGATATAAGCATCATAAATAAAGAATAAAACAACAATTTAAACATTTAAGTTCCATAATTTAATCATGCGAGTGTCCAGGCCCCTCTTGACCGTGAGCACGGCTAATCGATTAGTTTAACACTCTGCAGAGGTTGTACATCTTTACCCACAAGCAGCGTAAAAGCTCCGAAGAACTTTGGACCCAACCATGCGGTGTTTGCAAGACACCATATCACACTTCCGAGGTGTGATTGCATAGGGACGCTACATGGCCTTTACAAAGGTTCCCTAGCATGTTATGACCCACAAGGTCCGGATCAGTTAGCAAGGTATAAAGTCCCCTAGCAGGTCGATACCCAACCATAAAAAGAATAACTCACCCAACCCCCTGCTAGAGCGAGTCCATACCCCGCATTACCGCCGATCCCTTGTCCTTATCGGTAAGACCATCCCAAGCTAAAGTTCCTAATTATTCGAGACAAGACCATTGCCCATTAGTTCTTGTGGTTGTACCGTTTTCCCCGGGTGGTTCTCCATGTTCCGATTACACATTAAAGTGGTCTTGTAAAGTAAAAGATCATAAACGGAACATAAAATAACAAAAAGGTAACCCAGTAGATTAATACCAGTTCCCAGTTGAGCATGCTAAGCAATAACTACCTCAAGATTTAATTTAATTCCCGGTATCAAGGTAGAGGTAGTAAAAAGCTAGGCATGATCCTTAATAGGTTCCCATCAAATTAATGCAAGCGGAAAAGTAAAAACAGTGAATTTAAATGCATGTTATGTAGGACAAGCGGGCATGCATCAAGGAATACTTGCCTTCAACAAAGCCTTGCTGCTCAAACTCTTGCACGACTTGATCTTCAAATCCCTCGAACGAATCGCTCTCTACGGTCCACAATCATCACATACAAGCATACAATAGGAATAAATAAGAAACAGTCACCAAACAGATCAAACAGATCTAAACAGTAGCATAGAACTAATCTACGCTTCGAGACGAACGCGTGGACATAAAGAACGCTAAAATCGGAGCTAAAACGACTAAGTTATGGCTAAGGGAAGGTGTAGGGACTAATCTGTGAAGATTTGAAAAGGTTTTGGGCTAAAATAAAGAAAAAGGACTAAACTGTAAGAAAACTTCTAAGGTGGAAGGGTATTTTTGTAAATATAAGAAACTCAGGGGCTTTTCTACAAAATTGCCAGGGCTGGCGGCGGGTTTGACCCAGTTGACCGGGTCGGGTTGATTTAGATCCGTTGGATCTGGATCTAACAGCTGAGGCTGTTTGCGGCGGCGCGGCTTAGATCGATCCGTTGGATCTCGATCCGGCGGCCGAGGACACGCGCAAGCGACGGGCGGCGGGGGAACACAAGCCGGTGGCGGCGAGCGGCGGCGGGCGGCAGCGGACTCGCCGGCGGGGACCCCGATCTAGGGTTCCGGCCACGGGTTGAGGCGCGGATGGCACCTACGCGACGTGCACGAGTTGGCGAACCGATCTAGGGGGCGGCGGCTCGGGCGGAGACACGGCGGCGCGGGCGGTCGACGCGGCGGCGCGGGACGCGGACTCCGGCGAGGTCGCACGGGGACGACGACGTGTAGCACGGGCGCGCTCGCTCACCTCCTTGCGCGGCTCGGAGCGATTCCCCCGGCGGCGGAAGGACGACGGCGGCGGAACCGACGGCGTCTCGGGTAGGCGATCCGGGGAGGCGGCGGCGGCTTAAATAGCCCGGCGGGGAGCTCGCCCGTGGCGTGCGGGCCTCGGACTCGGGCACGCGCGGGGCGCGGTCGGACTCATGCTCGAGTCCGGCTTGGTCACGACCCGAGGTGGGGGATGACGGTGGCCCCCACCGTCGGCGTCTGCGGGCGAGGGAGGGAGGCGGGGAAGGGCGGCCGGCGGTGGTGCTGGGCCAACTGGGCCGGAAGGCCTGCTGGGCCGCGCTAGGCGGGGGCGGGTGCTTTGTTGCACTGGCCTGGTTAGAGCGATGGGCTGAAAGTGAAGAAGGAAAAGGGTAGGGAGGGAAAAAAAGGTTTAGGAATTTGTAAGAAAGGATTCAAACAATGCAATTCAAATTTGAGTTTGAATCCCAGCAACCAAAAAATAATGCACCAGCATGAATACCACAAATAAACCCTATAATTCATTAACTTTATTTTAGAAAAGTTTTTGAATGCCTAAAAAATAAATGAAACAACCTTATATTCCTTAAGCAATAAAGGGTTTCTAGCAAATTTTTATAAAGCCAAAATTTTAATAAAATTAGGGTGTTACAAATCCTACCCCCCTTAAGAAGAATCTCGTCCTCGAGATTCGGATAGATTGGGAAAAAGATCTGGAAATTCTGCTTTTAGTTCATCCTCTCTTTCCCATGTTGCCTCATCCTCTCGCATGATTACTCCACTGTACTTTGCACATCTTAATCACACTATTCCTGGTGATCCTTGTCATGGTTTCCAGTATCCGAATAGGGTGTTCAACAATAGTGAGATCCTCTTCAACGTTTAGATCATCCAAGGGTAACGACTCTTTGTCATGAGGACCAAAACCCTTCTTCAACTGAGAAATATTGAACACATCATGCACATCAGCTAGCTGGACTGGCAACTCCAATCTGTAAGCCACTTCTCCCACTCTTTCAAGGATTTTGAAAGGTCCAATGAACCGAGGTGACAACTTTCCTTTAACTCTGAATCGACACAAACCTCTAATAGGTGACATTTTTAGGTACACATAGTCGCCTTCCTGAAAGACCACATCCCTTCGTTTGCCATCTGCATAACTTTTCTGTCTAGACTGAGCAATCCTCAAATTTTCTCTGATGATCTGAAATTGTTTCTCCACTTCTCTAATGATATCTGCCCCAAATAACTGCCTTTCGCCTGTCTCACTCCAATATAACGGGGTTCTACACTTCCTTCCATACAGGGCCTCAAAGGGTGACATTTTGAGACTGGCTTGGTAGCTGTTGTTATAAGAGAATTCAGCATATGGCAAGCTCTTATCCCAACTACAACCATGCTTAAGCGCACATGCTCTCAGCATGTCTTCTAGGATCTGATTGGTTCTTTCTGTCTATCCATCTGTCTGTGGATGATAAGCTGAGCTGAAATTTAGCTTAGTATCCAGAGATTCATGCAACTTCCCCCAGAAACGAGAAGTAAACTGAGTACCTATGTCTGACACGATCTTCTTTGGTACACCATGCAAACACACAATCCTGGACATGTATAGCTCTGCCAACTTAGCTCCTGTATAAGTAGTCTTTACCGGAATGAAGTGAGCTACATTAGTCAAACGATCCACGATAACTCAAATCGAATCATAACCATCTCGGGTTCGGGGTAAACCCACTATGAAGTCCATTCCGATCTCTTCCCACTTCCACTCGGCACCTTCAATGGTTGAAGCAAACCACGGCGGGTCTCGATGTTCGGCCTTAACCCGGTGGCAAGTGTCACACAAAGCCACATGTGCGGCCACATCTCTCTTCATACCGTACCACCAATACCTCTGCTTGAGATCCTGGTACATCTTAGTACTGCCTGGATGGATAGAATAAGCTGAGTCGTGAGCTTCTCTCAAGATCGTCTTTCTGAGATCTCCAGTCTCTGGTACACACAACCGGTTCTTAAACCACACGGTTCCTTGCTCATCTTCTGTGAAATCTGGGGTTTCTCCTTGTTGCATACTCTCCTTAATTTTCTGTATTCCAGCATCCTCTAGCTGCCACTTGCGTATCTCTTGCTCCAGAGTGGACTGTACTTCCAAAGTCACTCCTTCTGCATGCGCAACCACTTTCAAGTTGAGCCTTTCAAACTCTTTTACCAACTCGTCGAAAACCGAATGGTCATAGCCATGTTAGTGTGGCCCTTCCGACTCAAAGCATCGGCAACCGCATTCGCTTTACCCGGATGATAGTGAATCTCTAGATCATAGTCCTTGATCAACTCTAACCAACGACGCTGTCTTAGATTAAGATCCTTCTGAGTGAAGATATACTTCAGACTCTTGTGATCAGTATAGATCTGACACTTAGTTCCCATAATGTAGTGTCTCCAAATCTTCAATGCATGAACCACTGCTGCTAACTCAAGATCATGCGTAGGATAGTTCAACTCATGTTTCCTCAACGGACGAGATGCATAGGCTATAACATGACCTTCTTGCATCAACACACATCCTAGACCTTGTCGAGATGCATCACAATATATGTCAAAACTCTTTCGTAGATCAGGCATTACTAGAACAGGTGCTGTGGTTAACCGCTTCTTTAACTCTTCAAAACTGGACTGACATGCACTGGTCCATTTGAACTCCCTGTCCTTCTCTAGCAATGTAGTGAGAGGCTTCACAATCTTGGAGAATCCTTCAATAAACCTACGATAGTAACCAGCAAGTCCAAGGAAACTCCGAATCTTAGACACTGTACGAGGGGCTTCCCACTTCAATACATCACTAACCTTGCTGGGATCCACTACAATACCTCCGTTGGTGATGCTATGACCTAGAAAAGACACTTCCTTGAGACAGAACTCACACTTGCTGAACTTCGCATATAACTCATGCTCTCTCAGCTTCTGCAACACAAGTCTCAAATGCTCCTCGTGGTCCTCCTCATTCTTGGAGTAGATCAGAATGTCATCAATGAATACCACAACGAACTTGTCCAGATACTCCATAAAGATCTTGTTCATCAAATACATAAAGTATGCGGGTGCATTGGTTAACCCAAAGGACATAACTGTGTACTCATAAAGTCCGTACCTGGTAGTAAAAGCTGTCTTAGGAATATCTGAAGGCCTAATCTTCAACTGATGATAACCAGATCGCAGATCGATCTTGGAAAACACTTTAGCTCCTCTCATCTGATCAAACAAATCTTCAATACGTGGCAGGGGATACTTGTTCTTGATGGTAACATCATTAAGAGACCTGTAATCAACACACATCCTCTGTGTGCCATTTTTCTTACCCACAAAGATAACGGGTGCTCCCCAGGGTGATGAACTAGCACGAATGAACCCTTTACCCAATAATTCTTTAATCTGAGCTTTAAGTTCTTGTAACTGATCACTAGACATTCTATAGGGGCGCTTAGAGATAGGGGCAGTACCAGGTAAAAGATCAATAACGAACTCAACATCTCGGTCAGGGGGCATACCTGGCAACTCCTCGGGAAACACATCAGGATAATCGCACACTACTCGTATGTCTTCCAAGGTCGCTCCATCAAGCTTATTCACGGCACCGGCATTTGATGGTGCGGGATCCGCCGCAAACTCAAATCTTTCACCACTGGACTTGTAAGAAGGATTGATCTCTTAGCACACTGTATCACCGCATCACACGCGGTCAACCATCCCATTCCCAATATCACATCGATCCCCTTTGAATCCAAGATTATAAGGTTGGCACGGAAATCTCTGCCCACAATCTTGAGATGGACGTTATCACATTTATAGATAGCTTTCAATTCCCCCCATGTAAGGTAACTAACATGTGGCGAGACATGGGACTGATAGGTAGATTATGTTGAGCTACGAACTGGGATGTAATGAAAGAATGGGATGCTCCAGAATCAAACAAAACTGAGGCAGGAGTAGAGTTGACTAGAAACATACCGAGCACTAGTCTGGGGTTCTCCTGAGCGACTTTAGCATCAACGTGCATCGCCTTGCCTCGTGCATAGCTCTGTTGTCCTTTGTTAGACTGCGGGGTTTGGCTTCCGCTCCTTGTCTGCTGCTGGTTCTGCACAGGGGTGTGTGGAGGGTTCCTCTTTGGGCAAGCATTGGCATAGTGACCAAGCTCTCCGCACTTGAAGCAAGTAGTGGTGGCAGGATTGGGCGGTGCCACGCCCCTTACGTGTGTGCCAACCGGGGCTCTCTCGTTGACTTGCTGGGAAACTGGGCGGGGAGTCTGAGGAACAGGACGCTGAAACTGCTGAGCAGACTGCTGGAACTGCTGAGCAGGACGCTGGGACTGCTGCTGCCCAAAGTTTCCACCCGGTCCCCCAAAGCGGAACGGGGTGTTCGGCGGTGGGTTGAAGCGCGGGCGAGACGCACTCCCAAACTGCCCAGAGCTGGCGGCCTTCCTCTTCTGCTCTCCGAGCTCCTTGCGCTTGTGCTCCAAGCGGATGGCGGCATCAACTAGCTGCTGAAAGTTAGGGAAAGGATAGGACATCAGCTGGTACTGCAGCGAACCAGCCAACCCATCCAGGAACAGCTCCTGCTTCTTCCTATCTTCAGCAACCTCCTCAGCTGCATAGCGAGACAACTCAGTGAACTTGTCTCTATACTCAGCTACTGACATTCCTCCCTGCTTCAGAGAAAGGAACTCCTTATTCTTGATCTTCATAACTCCAGAGGGTATGTGATGGCTCTTGAAGTTGGTGGTAAACTCCTCCCAAGTGATAGTGTCCGGGGGCGGCATGAGCGGCGAGTACGCATCCCACCAAGCGGCCGGCATCCTTGAAGTCGTCCCGCAGCATACAGGACCTTCTCTCTGTCGTCACACTGACAGGTAGTGAGCATCTTCAGTATGGTCTTTAGCCAATCTTCCGCTTCAAGTGGATCAACGGTGTGAGTAAACACAGGAGGGTGATGACTCATAAACTCCCGGTGCTTGTTGCGAGGCGCGGGTGGCAGCACCGGCGGATTGTTGACCTGGGCTTGCAAGTTTGTCACGGTGGTGGTCAAGTTCTGGAGAAGCTGGGTCTGTGCCTCCAGGAACTGCTGCATAGCGGGATCCATCTGTACTGGCTGGGGTGCTCTTCCTGCTAGTTGATCAACACCGGATCCTGACCTGGTGTTCACCATCTGAGTGTTAGGGACATTATTTTAGATGATTGCACCAAGGGTTAAACTTAGGAAGTTAAGATAGCAATGATATTCAGATAAGACAGATTCTGTTGACTCCAAACAATCAGGCATAGCTCTCAGTGCGTGTAACCAAAAATTATGGATTTTGGACTGATAAAAGGTAATGAAATTGCGAAACTACTCCAACTGGAATCACTTCAATCGGAGTTGTGTAGCTCTGGTTATAAAATAAACAAGTCAGGTAGGTCAGCAGTGTTTAACAGATTCGTGAGGCTGTAATGTTTCAGTCATAACTCTCTGGTTATCCGTCCAAATATTCTGAATTTTTCACAGAAAATCATTCACGAAATTCGTGAACTTTTCCAATTGGTTTTACTGCAATCGGAGTTCTGTAGCTCGAGATAAAATTAAAACAGTACTGCTGACTCAGAAAACTGTGCGATCAGATTTTTGGGATCTCGAATTTGCATTAAGGGAAAACTTAAAGGGACAAAAAGATTAAGATAGATAACTGATTGAGACTGAAAGTTAACCCCCACAAACTTACTACTAAACCAATGTCGTTGTGGTCATCACTCCACAACACATTGCACTCAACCAAAAATCCAACTCATACATTAAGCACAAAATCAAGCATTCAACCACACCTCTAAACTAAACACACTTTACCGAACGTCTACTAGCGATTACAAAGAGATCCTATCCTTAATCTTAAACCTAAGGACTATCTTCTGCCATGGCATCTGTACGGGCGTCAGAGGAGTCGTAGTGTGGCCTCTTAGGTGACGGGGAGGTACATCCTTCTGTGGCTTCATGGGCTTCTGGCTGCTCCCTGTTCTGTAGTGCAGCTTCTAAGGCACGCCTCTGCGTCTCCAGAGTGAAAATTTGCTGCTGTGCTGCATATAGAGTGTTGTTGGCATCATCCAATGCAGTGTTCATAGCGGCCAGTAGACTCCGAACGTTGTTGAGCGTCCCTGCATAGGCTGGTGCTGGGGCGATGTAAGTATTGGCTTCCCCACTTGCTCTGAAAGTTGTGTAACGGCAGTGGGTATCCTCCAGCCTGTCACGCTCCTTGTGAGAGAGCACATAGAGCGCCCTCCGAGCTGACTCTTCTATCCCAGCATCCATAGTAGTCCTGTGAGCCACATCATGATGCTTGGACACCTCCTTCACTCCACGGCATGGAATGTACTCCTCCAAGATGGCAGCAACCTCCCAATGGGGCTCGAACCACGGATGAGTCCACAGCTCACAATGGTAGACAGGGGCCTTATCATAGCCCAGGCGAAGTACCATTGCTCTCAGGTGGTCTGCCATGGGAATGCCTACTCCATCAGCTCTGTAGTGGTACACTTCCCAGATCGCTTCCACATCTTCCTCCTCTTGCTCTTGTTCTTCCATCTCTTGATCCAGGTGATCCTCATCTTCTTCTAGCGCTTGCTCCTCTAGGTTTGGTTGTTCCGCTAGCTCATCCTCCTCTGGAATAATCTCCTCCGGATCTTCCTCATCGTCAGGCACCATGATAAGGTTAGGGAAAACCACAGGTGCAGGCTCCATCTCAATCTCCTCATCTGTATCTCTATCATGCAAATCATGGTACTGTTCCTGTGGAGCATACTGATGGACTGCTCCAGCCTGAGAAGTCTTCAAGCTACGAACCATCTGTAGTGTAGTGCAGAATGAGAAAGATGGTAAGGAAAAAAGGACGAGAGCTAAAGCAAGCACAAGGTAAAGAATGCAGACAGCTCAAGAGTGAAGAAAAAAAAGGCAAGAGTAAGGTTAGTAAGAATAAAGCAAGCATGTAAGAGAAAGCTTCTATGAGTATAAAATCCTTAATTTGACAATTACTATCTAGGCTAGCGTTCCTACAGTCAACACAGCTCTGTTACCACTCTGTCACAACCAGTTTTAAAGGCAAAACCGAATGCATTGATCATGTGTGCGCCAGGATCAAGTTACACACACGCTTAGACATTATGAATACAAAAAACAGTGCCACACGAATAAAGAGTTATTACAAACCATAGTCTTAAACGAATCTTAAATAAACGAGTTCTCACAGCAGACAAAATGCCTCCACAGGCAGCTGACTGAAGACTACGCACACCTAGAACTCCTGGAAATCTCCTGGAATATCTTCAAAGTTCTCCCAGTCTGAGCAGAAACAAGCGTGAGCACATATCGTACTCAGCAAGAGAAAACAACATAACATGCAAGGCCATATGGTGGATGGCTGAGGTTCAAGCACTTTAGCATTTTAGTTGGGCAAATTTTATTAGCAACCTGATTACTAAAGAGTGTAAGTTCATACCCACCCAGTTAATAAGATATAAGCATCATAAATAAATAATAAAACAACAATTTAAACATTAAAGTTCCATAATTTAATCATGTGAGTGTCCAGGCCGCTCTTGACCTTGAGCACGGCTAATCGATTAGTTTAGCACTCTGCATAGGTTGTACATCTTTACCCACAAGCAGTGTAAAAGCTCTAAAGAACTTTGGACCCAACCATGCGGTGTTTGCAAGACACCATATCACACTTCCGAGGTGTGATTGCATAGGGACGCTACATGGCCTTTACAAAGGTTCCGTAGCAAGTTATGACCCACAAGGTACGAATCAGTTAGCAAGGTATAAAGTCCCCTAGCAGGTCGATACCCCACCATAAAAAGAATAACTCACCCAACCCCCTGCTAGAGCGAGTCCATAACCCGCAGTACCGCCGATCCCTTGTCCTTATCAGGTAAGACCATCCCAAGCAAAAGTTCCTAATTATTCAGCCAAGACCGTTGCCCATTAGTTCTTGTGGTTGTACTGTTTTCCTGGGTGGTTCTCCATGTTTCGATTACACATTAAAGTGGTCTTGTAAAGTAAAAGATCATAAACGGAACATAAAATAACAAAAAGGTAACCCAGTAGATTAATACCAATTCCCAGTTGAGCATGCTAAGCAATAACTACCTCAAGATTTAATTTAATTCCCGGTATCAAGGTAAAGGTAGTAAAAAGCTAGGCATGATCCTTAATAGGTTCCCATCAAATTAATGCAAGCGGAAAAGTAAAAACAGTGAATTTAAATGCATGTTATGTAGGACAAGCGGGCATGCTTCAAGGAATACTTGCCTTCAACAAAGCCTTGCTGCTCAAACTCTTGCACGACTTGATCTTCAAATCCCTCGAATGAATCGCTCTCTACGGTCCACAATCATCACATACAAGCATACAATAGGAATAAATAAGAAACAGTCACCAAACAGATCAACAGATCTAAACAGTAGCATAGAACTAATCTACGCTTCGAGACGAACGCGTGGACATAAAGAACGCTAAAATCGGAGCTAAAACGACTAAGTTATGGCTAAGGGAAGGTGTAGGGACTAATCTGTGAAGATTTGAAAAGGTTTTGGGCTAAAATAAAGAAAAAGGACTAAACTGTAAGAAAACTTCTAAGGTGGAAGGGTATTTTTGTAAATATAAGAAACTCAGGGGCTTTTCTCGCAAAATTGCCAGGGCTGGCGGCGGGTTTGACCCAGTTGACCGGGTCGGGTTGATTTAGATCCGTTGGATCTGGATCTAACACCGAGGTCGTTTGCGGCGGCGCGGCTTAGATTGATCCGTTGGATCTCGATCCGGCGGCCGAGGACACGCGCAAGCGACGGGCGGCGGGGGAACACAAGCCGGTGGCGGCGAGCGGTGGCGGGCGGCGGCGGACTCGCCGGCGGGGACCCCGATCTAGTGTTTCCCGGCCACGGGTTTCGGCGCGGATGGCACCTACGCGACGTGCGCGAGATGGCGAACCGATCTAGGGCGGCGGCTCGGGCGGAGACGCGGCGGAGCGAGCGGTCGACGCGGCGGCGCGGGGCGCGGACTCCGGCGAGGTCGCACGGGGACGACGACGTGTAGCACGGGCGCGCCGCTCACCTCCTTGCGCGGCTCCCCGGAGCGATTCCCCCCGGCGGCGGAAGGACGACGGCGGCGGAACCGACGGCGTCTCGGTAGGCGATCCGGGGAGGCGGCGGCGGCTTAAATAGCCCGGCGGAAGCTCGCCCGTGGCGTGCGGGCCTCGGACTCGGGCACGCGCGGGCGCGGTCGGACTCATGCTCGAGTCCGGCTTGGTCACGACCCGAGGTGGGGGATGACGGGTGGCCCCCACCCGTCCGCGTCCGCGGGCGAGGGAGGGAGGCGGGGAAGGGCGACCGGCGGTGGTGCTGGGCCAACTGGGCCGGAAGGCCTGCTGGGCCGCGCTAGGCGGGCTGGTGCTGTTGCTGCTGGGCTGGTTAGAGCGGATGGGCTGAAAGTGAAGAAGGAAAAGGGTAGGGAGGGAAAAAAAGGTTTAGGAATTTGTAGGAAAGGATTCAAACAATGGAATTCAAATTTGAGTTTGAATCCCAGCAACCAAAAAATAATGCACCAGCATGAATGCCACAAATAAACCCTATAATTCATTAACTTTATTATAGAAAAGTTTTTGAATGCCTAAAAAATAAATGAAACAACCTTATATTCCTTAAGCAATAAAGGGTTTCTAGCAAATTTTTATAAAGCCAAAATTTTAATAAAATTAGGGTGTTACATCGTGACCCCGACTCTTTGCTTGCTGAGATCACTAGGTTGAATGGCTTGATTGACAACCGTGATAGTGTGTTGAGAGATGCTAAGAAGATGACGAAAGATTTTAGGGCTCAACTTGAGAATGCGTGTGAGAAAGTAGAAGAGTTAGAGTCCAAATTACTTGAATTGAAACTTGAGAATGACTCTTTGAAACTTGCTCCTACTACTCCTGATGATGTTGAATATCTTGAGTGTGATGCATGGTTGAATGAGATCAAGTTGCATAATGAGAAGAATGCTTCCACTTTGGCTAAACTAGATGCTCTTAGGACTGAGTATGATGAGCTTAAGGCTAGACCCACTTTGCTTGGTGCTTGTAAATCATGTCCTACTATGCATGCTAAGCTTGTTGATGCTCGTTCTACTATTAGCTCTTTGGAAGCTTCTTTGAAATCTCCTATTGTCAATGCATGCACTAGCTGTGATGAAGTTACTTTGCGCAATCTTGAACTTACTTCCCGTTTGGATGTCATCTATGAGGAGAATGACTATTTGAGGAAGGTGTTGGGTTGGTTGTCTGGGCAAGAACCATAATTGAAAATCATGATTGAGGAGTTCAAGAGAGCTGATGGTGGTGGTTTGGGGTTTGAAAAGTTGGGTGAGAAAGTGGAGAGAATAGTGGGGAGAGTGTGTATGAGAAGTGTGTTGAGTCTAACCCCGAGTTTGAGGTGATCGGTGACATCCAAGTCCCACTTCCAAAAGCACCCAAGAACACTTTCACACCAAAACCCAACCACCTTTGCAACAAGCTTGACACAACCCAAGATCCACCCAAATTTCCACCCAAAACAAATGACTTCCAGAAACCGGTGAAGTTTGTGAGTGAGAAGGGTGAGAAGCCTAGAGAGAAGCCAGAGCCAGAGCCAAAACCAAAACCCATCCCCTTCAGGTGTGAGTATTTTGGCAAGGAGAGACACCTAGCAAAGTTTTGCTACAAAAGGAAGAGGGATGATAGGCTTGCTAGGGAGCAAGCAAACCAGTACAGGTATCGCCAGTCTCATGGTATTCCAGAGCCTAGAGTGCCACTTCCACGGGCTGTGGGAAGTGTGAAGAGTGTTGGTAGAGTTGGAGCTCGGGGTGGTAGGTTCCCACAGAGAGATGATGGTGTGCGTGCTGGTGAGAGGTTTGGTCGGGCTCGTGGTGGTTTTGCTAGACGTCCCCCTACTCGTCCTCAATAAGGGTTTAGGGGAGATGATCGCAGCTTTGGGTTCCAGAGGAACTACGGACCACGTTTCCCCCCTCGTGGTGCTCGTACTCCTTCCATGGGACATGGGAAGTTTGGTGGCAAGGGAATGATGTTTGCCAATCCCTCTTTTGAGCAGATGGCTCGACACTGGTTTAACTTTCTTTGTGCTAACCCCAGTGTCGAGTCGTTAGCTCATTCTCGTTCTTGTTTCTGACTATAGGCAGCAGGCTTGGAGAACATTTGGTTGATCGACTCCGGATGTTCTCGACACATGACCGGAGATAAGAAGTGGTTCTCCATCCTCACCCCAGTGAAGGAAAAGATGTACATCACATTTGGGGACAATGGACGAGGAAGGGTGATGTCTGAGGGTGTTGTGCGTGTGAGTGACAAGGTAACGTTGAAGAGAGTTGCTCTTGTGAAGTCTTTGGGTTTCAATATGCTTTCGGTTTCTCAGTTGCTTGATGTGGGTTTTAAGGTGCGTTTCAAGTCTGGCGAGTCTCATTTGCTGGATTCTCGAGGTGATCTTGTATGTTTGATCATCCCCGAGGGTCAGATTTCCAGGGCTGATTTCTCTCGTTCTTTGGGTCCTGCTCGCTGTTTGATGGCCGGTCCTTCCTCTGATTTGTGGAAATGGCATAGGCGGTTGGGACACTTGAGCTTTGATTTGGTTTCCCGCTTGAGTGGTCTTGACCTTGTCTGAGTATTGCCGAGGTTGAAGCTTGAGAAGGATTTGGTTTGTGCTCCGTGTAGGCATGGCAAGATGGTAGCCACTCCCCATCCACCCCTGACCGATGTCATGACCGAGCGTCCGACAGAGCTGTTGCATATGGACCTTGTTGGGCCAGCTCGAGTTCGCTCGTTGGGTGGGAAGTGGTATGTCCTTGTTGTGGTGGACTATTACTCTCGCTATGCCTGGGTGTTTTTCTTGGAAGACAAGAGTGAGGCATTTGGTTTTGTTCGAGATCTGATCGTAAGGTTCAAAAACGAGAGGCATGGGAATGTTATTCGAGCCATCCGCAGTGGTAATGGCTCAGAGTTCAAGAACTCTCGTTTTGATGCCTTCTGTCGTGATCTAGGTCTTGAACATCAGTATTCGACCCCTTATGTGCCCCCTCAAAATGGAGTTGTGGAAAGGAAAAATCGGACTCTTTGTGAGATGGCTAGGACGATGCTCGATGAGCACAGGACTCCTAGGAGGTATTGGGCTGAGGCAAATCAATACAGCTTGTCATGTTTCCAACGGGATTTTATTGCGAACTTTCAAGAAGAAGACCTGTTATGAGCTTATGCATGGTCGGGCACCCAAGGTGAGTCATTTCCGAGTTTTTGGCTGCAAGTGCTTTATTCTTAAGAAGGGAAAACTCGACAAGTTTGAGGCTAGGTCTAGTGATGGTATTTTCTTTGGATATGCTAACCACTCTAGAGCCTACAGGGTGCTTAACCTTGAGACTAACAAAATCATGGATACTTGCGAGGTAACCTTCGACGAGACAATGCCATGTACCTCTCTTGGCTTTGAATGTGCAAGTGATGAGGAGATGGCCGAGGACCTTTTTGAAGAGGAGAAGGATGAAGCTGGAGATGATGATGGAGAGAACCATGCGCCTGAAGCTGAGTGTGTACCCACTACTTCCCCTACGACCACTACGGAGCATGGACCGTCTACTTCGTGGACAACGACGGTGCGACAAGAGGACCAGGCGAGAGAAGCTAAAGTTGAGGGGGAGGTAGTCTCAAGGCGTGAGGCTCCCCGACGGATTCAAGAAGTGCATCCCCTGTCGAAGATCATTGGGGACATCGACGAACGTACTACACGGTCAAGGTCCAGGAATTCCTCTCATTTTGCTCATGCTGCTTTTGTTGCCACCTTTGAGCCTAAGGACATTGGACACACTTTATCTGATGCAAACTGGGTCAATTCTATGCATGAGGAGTTGGAAAACTTTGAGAGGAACCAGGTGTTAGAGTTAGTTGAACCACCTCCAAATTGCCATCCCATAGGAACCAAGTGGGTTTGGAAGAACAAAGAGGGAGAGAATGAGATGGTTGTGAGGAACAAGTCCAGACTTGTTGCTCAGGGGTTTAGTCAGAAGGAGGGGATCGACTATTAGGAGACCTTTGCTCCTATGGCCCGTCTTGAGGCAATTCGAATCCTTCTAGCCTTTGTCGTGGCTAAAGGGTTCAAGTTGTTTCAAATGGATGTGAAGAGTGCTTTTCTTAATGGGGTCATAGAGGAGGAGGTGTATGTGAAGCAGCCACCTGGGTCTGAGAGCGAGTTGTACCCCCACAGGGTGTACAGGTTGAAACAGGCACCCCGTGCTTGGTATGGGAGATTGAGAGGTTTTCTGTTGAGCAGAGGGTTTGTGATGGGTACCGTGGATAGGACCTTGTTTCTCCTCAAGCATGGAAATGACTTGTTGATTGTTCAGATATACGTGGATGATATTGTCTTTGGTGGCTCGTCACATAACCTTGTTGCCAAGTTTGCAGATGAGATGAGCAGGGAGTTCAAGATGAGCATGATGGGCAGGTTGCAGTACTTTCTCGGGTTGCAGATCAAGAAAGTGAAGGACGGAACTTTTGTGCACCAGACCAAATACACGAAAGACATGCTGAGGAAGTTCCAGATGCAAGATGTGAAGCCGATGTTGATTCCCATGGGGAGTACGGCCACTTTGGATGCGGACGAGGACGGAGAACCAGTGGACCAGTGGGAGTACAGGAGCATGATCGGCTCCCTCCTCTACCTGACGGCGACGAGGCCAGACATACAGTTCAGTGTGTGTCTGTGCGCTCGTTTTCAGGCTTCACCGAGGACATCACATCGACAGGCCATCAAGAGGATCTTCAGGTACCTACGATCCGCCCCTCGGTCTTGGCCTTTGGTATTCTTCCTCCTCGACTCTCTCTCTTCATGGTTTTTCCGATGCGGATTTTGCTGGTTGTCGAGTCGAGAGGAAGTCTACTTTTGGTACTTGCCAGTTTCTTGGGTCTTCGTTGGTTTCATGGTCTTCCCGCAAGCAGTCTAGTGTTGCTCAGTCTACCACCGAGGCGGAGTATGTTGCAGCCGCGAGTTGTTCCCAGCTGTTGTGGATTTCATACACTTTGAGAGACTTTGGTGAGGAGTGCACCCAGATCCCACTTCTTTGTGATAGCACTAGTGCCATAAGCGTAGCCATAAACCTAGTGCTTCACTCCAGAACCAAACACATAGAAGTGAGGTATCATTTCTTGAGGGACAATGTGGAAAAAAGAACCATTGTGTTGAGTCATGTCCCTACCCATGATCAGCTAGCCGACATCTTTACAAAGCCTCTCGACAAAGCTACATTTGTGCGCTTGCGGGGGGAACTTGGGGTTTGTTGCCCTTTCTAGTTGATTCTTGGGGGATTTTCTTTTGTATCATATGTATCATACCATGTTTTTACTTTCATGTATATACATGTTTTGCTTGATGTACAAACCATGGTAGGATAGCCATCTTGTCATATATCGTGTTGCATTTGTATCATATTGCATTTTAGGATGATGAGCTTCTTTCATATGCCTTATTTGAGTCTCTTTGGCTATTTGTGAGATATTGGTCATATGTGTGGATAAATGGTGATGTGAGGCTATGCTCTTGGAATATTTGAGATATATGTGTGGTGAGATAGCCCTTTATGAAATAAATGCTAATCTTGACTAATTTTTGGTGAAATGCGCTCCACTCATGTGTAGTAGTGTATCCATGTCACGTTTTGGTCTAAATGTGCTTTCATGCTTAGATTGGGCTTGGATGTCTTTTTCTTGCAATTGGGCCAAAGGCCGATATCATTGTGAATGTTTAGCCTATGTTGCATTCATGGAGGAGCATAAGCTTCTTTTTGCCGCAAAGACACTTCATGTACCATGAAATGAATCAATCTTGAAAAGAAGTGTGTATGCTTGAAAAATGCTCCATACATCATGTTTATGCTTAAAATGTCTTATCTTTCACACATGGGTGCAAAACGTGTTGCATGATGTTCACTAGTGGAGAAGTCTCTCCGAAGTGGACACATGGCTCATGAGCTTTAACATGACATGCTTTGCTTTATGGGTGTTTGCAATGATCTTTTGTTAAGAATTTGATCTCCTTGTATGATCTCTGGATGATATGCATGTTTTTGGCTAGAATATGACATGGATAGGCCTTTAAATTTGAAGCGAGCCATCTTTTGATAAAATTGCTCAAATCTGAAAATTTGCTTTGTCACATGCCTATATTTCCATATATTACTTGTGGCAATGCTTTGACTATGCTATGATTCATATGTGTGATCTTTGTCTCATTTCTAGCCTTTGACACTAGACTTAGCCTATTGGAGAAGCTCATGTAGATGTTTATATGCTTTGTTTTGCATTTCTGCATTTTCACCTTGATTCATACATTGTCAACAAGGGGGAGAAGAGGTGAGCTTAATGAAAATTCAGAAGAGGTGAGCTGGAATTTGGAAGTTTGCATCCACATGTTCAGGGGGAGCTTGCATTTGTTCAGGGGGAGCTTTCTTGCTGTTTTTAGTGTGGAGTTTGTGCTTTGCTTGGCTTGTGACCTTTCTTTGCCTTTCATTGGTTTTGGTCATGAGTTGAGCTTCTTTGTTTTTCTTTCTTGTTTCTTTCTCTCTTTCTCTGAATTTCATTTCACGTTGTGTGTTGTCAATGCACTCATCAAGGGGGAGATTGAGGACCAGGAGCGTCCCGGTGGTCGGTGGTTGACCGCTCCTCAGTGATGAGTGATTGACAACGGGTGTTGGACTGACTCTTGGCTTAGTGCGCAGGTGTAGGCTGCGGCCTAGTTCGTGTTGTTGTAGGTGAAGAACGGGCGCGAAAGGTCTTCAGCCTTGAGGGGCCCCGGGAGATGGAGAGACAAGTAGGCTCGGTTCGAGGGACCCGGTGGACGACGGGACTAGGTGCGGGCCACATGGTGGCGAGACGAGCAAGATGAAGTCATGGACGATCGAGCCGGTGCACGGTGGCGGTCGAGTCAAGAGGCTTGGCGGGAGGTCGAACCGAGCACACGGGGTTTGGTGGTTTGCCCACAAAACCATCGGAGGACGGTTTGTTGGTTTGGGCCTCAAAACCAAGTCCGAGGGCCCAACACGACGGAGACGGGATCCGGGCGTGTCAAGAAGCTTCGAAGCGCAGGACACGCGGTGGGATCGCATGGCTTGCGTCGGGAGGATGCGGGGTGCGGCAAAGGCGTGGCCGTCCGATGGCAAGACCCACAAACATTACCTAAATGCCCCTACGTGGGTTGTATCGCCAGTAGTTAAGTTAGGGGTAGTCGAGTCATTTACCACTCCGGCGGGACCTGATATATAAGCCATGAGTGTGTGTGGATGGCTCGCTCTCTCTCCGCGGTTTAGGGTTTCATTTTCCCCTCCCATTTCTTATTTTCGTAGCTATTTTCATCTCCATTTTCTCTAGGCTAGCATGAGAGCTTCATGTGAGATATGTTGAGAGGGATGGATGCTAGGGTGGCATGCTAGACCTTGTGAATCTTTCCTAGTTTGTATAGAAGATTCGGAGTTGTGTTTTTCGTGGTTTTTTGTGCTTGTTTTTGTACCTTTGTTCTTGGCGTGATTCCGCGGATTTGAGTGGGTTTCTCCCCGGATTTCTTTGAGGGAAACATGGATGGATGTCTCGTGCATCTTTGTGATTGATCTTGTGCCCTCAAACGCCGGGAAACCACTTCGATTCGAGGATTTTAGTTTGGTGCTCTAGCTTTTGGTGGCGCTCAAAGGATTCGCGATTCCCGGTGAGTTAGGGAGTTAGGAGGCAAGATTTTTGGGCTATAGCATCCTTGTGTGACGCTTTTCAAGTCCCCAAACCCTTGTGTCCACAGCTCCTACCGTTTGGGAAATCCGATGATGATTTGGGGGAGTTGACCTTCGAGGTCGGGCGTTTTTCTGTTCTGTCCGCGAGGGGCGGACGGTCCGCGTGGTATTGGCGGACGGTCCGCACGGGTGCTGTTCGTCGGGTGTTCTTCGTGTTCTTGCTCGCATTTCGTTTCGATCCGTCATGGATTTGAGTTTTGGTTGGACGAAGTATCAGACGGTCCGCGTGTACCGGGCGGACGGTCCGCGGGTGCCTGGCGGACAGTCCGCGTGCTCCCCGCGGAAGGTCCATTTTTCGAGGTTTGCTACTGGAGGTTCTGTTTGCTTTAACGGACGGTCCGCGGCTCAGGCCGGACAGTCCGCGGCAAGGGTGCGGACGGTCCGCGGTACCCTGCCGGACGGTCCGCTCGGCTCATCGCGGACGGTCCACCCTGCCTGGCCAGACGGTCCGCCAGAGGCTGAGTGCTTTACTTCTTAGTTCGATTCCTCCCTACCTTTCTCGTGCTTCCGCGTGTGCTTCAAGGAATCATTCCTAAGACTGGAGGTTGATCCATAACCTCGTTGTCCTGGCGATTGGTGTGTGATTCGATCCATCGCTTGTGTGTGACCGGGATTTGACTAGGGTATAGGCCGGGTTCTTTGAGACGAATTTTTACCGGCTCCTATTCACTCCCCCCTCTCTAGTCGCCATCTGATCCTTCAGAGCCACAAAGCCGAGGCCGAAGACCGGGCATGGCTGTCTGGCCGAAACCATCCTGACCAGTTTGGAGAACCGGTCTGACCGGTTTGGGGTCGCAGGGCGCCGGAAGCTTCGAAGCGGAGGACACGCGTCGGAATCGCAAGGCTTGCGTCGAGGCTATGGGAGGTGCGGTTGCTGGGAATCCGTCCGATAGTGCTATGAAGACAAATTCCCAAAGTGCCCTTGGTGGGCTTGTATCCCTAGTTATTAAGTAAGGGTATTTTAGACTTTCGGTTGCCTCCATATAACCCATGAGGTGAGAGGATGGCTGCCATCTCTTGGAACTCTAGTTCATTTGCTTTCCTATTTTTCCCTTCCTATTTTCTTAGGTTTTCCATAGGACTAGCTTGAGAGCTTCATGGTGAGATCTTGTTGAGAGGGTTGGATGATCGGGTGGCAAGCTAGACCTTGTATGAACCTTTGTGGCATGTATAGATGGTTTGGCGTGGTTCCTCAAGGCTTTGTTGTGTTGTTCTCGGTTGTTCTTGGTGGTGATTTTCAGAGTCCTCTCTTCGTGATTTTCTCTGGCTGTTTTCGGGACCATGTTCTTGGGGATTTGATGGGCGAAATTCGTGTGAACCCTTCGTGGTTCTTTTTCCTTTGATTCCCCTCCCAAATCCGCAAGTTTAGTGGCTCGATTTTGGTGGTTTCGGAGTTCTAGGGTTGGAGGTGTTCTTGAGGGTTGACTTTCGATTCCTCTTGACTGAGTGGGTTTTGAGGACCGAGCTTCTAGCCAAGGGTAGCCCACGAGGTACCCTAACTATCCCCAAATTCTCACTTTGATCCATAGAATGAATCGGGTGATCGATTGGTGGAAGGGTGGAGTTTTTCCCGTGGGTTGTGTTCTTCCCGACTGTCCAGGCAAAACCGGCCTGATCGGTTTCCCAAACCAGTCTGACCGGTTTCGCCCTGTGGGCTGTCGAGAAGGGTTTTTGAGCAAGGAAGTCTCTGTTGCACCATGGCTTCATTAGTTCAGATGTGGAAAGGCTCTTGAAGTGTTTTGGGTCTTTGGGGAGTTTCTGGACAAAATCGGTCTGACCGGTTTGCCAAATCGGTCTGACTGGTTTTCCCTACCTGTGTGAGGCTAAGTCCAACAGAAGCGGTCTGACTGGTTTCAGAAATCGGCCTGACCGGTTTGGGCTGCCAGCAGCCGTGTCATGTGTGTTTCCGCTGCGTGTGTGCTGTGGCTGTTGGTTGGGTCTTGCTCCTATGTTCAGTAGCACTTCAGTGGCTACGTGAACTTGCCAAGAGAAGCTTGCGGAGGTGCACGAGTGAAATCGGGTTCATAGGCCGAATTTTTGAATAGAATTTTTATCGGCTCCCATTCACTCCCCCCCCCCCCCTCTCTGGTTCGCCGTTTCGGTCCTTCACAAACCTACGACAATTCCGCTCAAGAAACAGAAATATAGGCTGATTGATATCAGTTCGTTTACATGCAGAGCCATAGCGGGTGCACCAGGACGCAGATCCTAGCGGGTGCAAATAATAGACATCAGGTCGTAGAAGAAGGTCGTGAAGTTGTCATCGAAGGGGGGGGCTAAGTTAGGCGTGGAGCCACCCGACAAAGGGTCATGTTTTGTCGTGTAGCGTAGACTGCAGGATCACAGGTCAACAGTGGTCGGAGATACTCTTGTCACCCAGAAAATGACAAGTTGCCCACTGATCGAGGGGGTTACTGTAGCCATGTGACCTCTGCGGCGAGGCTCAGGCATCATTGATACGCAAACGACAAAGACGTCGCGAGTCAAAAAGAGTAATGTCATCGCCTTTAATTATGCACATGCCACATGTCCCATTATCACGTGGTGACAGTGTCATCACTTCGCCAGCTGCCCGAGGCCCGGCTTTGGCTATAAATAGCACTGTGAAACTGAAGGAGGCAAGCACCGAGCATTGTTGAGCTATGAAGCCGCAGGGTAGTTGTGAGGCCATGCCATGGGCATGCGACCGTCCACCAGAATGTAGAGCTATGTTCTTGTAGATAATTGAAGCTAGGAGAATTCTCGCGAAGTGTAGGCAACATCTCCATCCTTTGAGCCCAGCCTCTACGTGGTACTAGGCAGAGTTTGAGGTAATGCAGGTCGAGCTGGAGCTATATCGGGACGTCTCTGGTGAGCACCGGGAGCTCACCGGGGCTTGGTGTTCAACACCAAAGAGCAAGCTCGTGTCTCCATTCCAATAGTCGCAGCTAAGCGTGCCTTAGATTACGTGTTGTCCTGCAGTAGGTCCTCGCAAGGCTGCCATCAAGGTCCTGATGCAAGGAGAAGTCTCGCAACATGCCCTACTTTGGCAGAGTAGGTCGTGGTGACCGCTTTGAGTTGCTCAGTCCTTGTTGTATGTTTATCCTGTGTGCTGGGTTCTGGATCCAATGAGGTCGCAGGTAGTAGGTACCCTGGGGTAATCCATGTAATGTTCACTCTCTTTTGTCGTGTATTTGGTCGATTTGGCAAAAATGGTTTGCTAAAAGACCTAATTTTATGTGATGGGGGGCTTGCAAACTGTGTTTGCCATCAGGATGTCCTGATGGTGTCTTCATGTTTAGGTTACGACCTAAACCCAGATTTAGGTCGTAACACTTAGTCTGTTAGCGAAAAATTCGCCTCAATCTTCTCGCGAACTTCTCGGGATAGAGCCGTTGGGGCGTGTTGTACGAAGCAAGGAGCCGCAACGGATACATTCAGTGCCCCCTTATAAATAGAGTGAGCCGAGTTGAGGGTGACCCCATTCCCATCGTCTTCTTCCTCTCGCTCCCGTCGCCTTCGATTTCTTTTGTGCTACAGCGATCTTGCGACCGCCGTGCTCCCGCGCCGGTGCACCCAACTTCCACCCCCAGCTCGTGCTAGTGCCGCCGCTTCACGCCGTGCTCCTCCGACATATGCGGGTTAAGTCTCTGTGCCATATTAGATCCACCGCAAACCCTAACCGTGAAATGGAGGCGGAGACAGCTTGCATCCCAGACCCCTAGGCGGCGTGGGTCCGGTCGACGATGACCGAGGCCAGGATCCAGGTGTTGGTGGACCAAGGGCTGCTCCGGCCGAAGACGGAGGTGGAGTGGAGGGCAGAATCCGAGGAAGATTTCCCGAGCGAGGACGTCAAGGAGCAGGTCGTCTTTGCTTCCTTCTTCGAGCGCGGCTTCAACCTCCCGGCGGGAGACTTCTTCCGCAGCCTGCCGTCCTACTACAGGCTGGAGTTGGTACACCTCGTTCCAAACTCCATTACTGTAGTGTCATCTTTCAACCATTTTTGTGAGGCGTATCTGGGGATACCGCCTCACTTCACAGTGTGGAAGTATTTTTTTTGCGTCAAAAGCACTGGCAAAAGGTCGGCGCTAGTGGGGCTGTGATGTTCAATTTGAGGTCTGGCCGCAAGGCAGAATTGATAGACACCGACCTCCCCGACAACACCACCGGGTGGAGATCGGAGTGGTTCTACATTGCGGACCAAATTCCAGGTCTTTCGCGGTGAACTGGCCATAATCCTGTGAAAATTAGTGAGTGGGATCTGGGACTCTCCACCCGCGACCTCGAGGACCTGAAGGTGGTCCTGGAGCTAGTCAGCGACATGAAGAAATGAGGAGTGACAGGAGCTGCGGTGGCGAGGTCGTTCTACCGGCGGATGATCCTGCCGATCAAGGATCGGGTCCACCCAGCGTATGAGTACTGTGGGCAATCAGATCCCACACGTGAGGTGAACTGCAAGGTCTCCAAGGAGGAGATGGCAGCTAGAGTTTCCCAGATGTATTCTTGGAAGGTGAAGGTGAAGAAGTGCCCGAGGGCACACTCGTTGAAGAGGTCGGCTAACCCGGTAAGATCCTGAGATTTGTCTTTAGGTCGTTGTACTTTGCTTTCTTGATTCACTTAGGTCGTATAGCATTTATGTCACCTGTTTCGTAGATGTGCGAGCTCCAGATGTGGTGCCTGGGGCCTCTCCCTGACGTGGAGATACATCGGAGGAAGCTGAGGTAGGACAAGTACAAACCTACAGCAGGTCATCTGCTGGAGAATTATGAGTCTGACTCGTCAGTGGAAGCTGACGAAGACACTGACACGGAGGCTGGGCCGGATCCAGCCGCCAGTGCCGCAAAGTCCCAGTGCAGGACCAGGTCGACGGTACCAAAGAAGTCTGCTTCGGCCATTGCCACTGCAATCTCTGTGGTGAAGGCCGCAGAGTAGCAGAATAAGAGGAAGAGGGGGCCGCATCCCCTCCATCCGTCGCTACTCCAACGATTCTGACGCCTCGCTCGCGAGAGGTTAGGTCGGAAGATGAGGAGGATGAGGAAGAGAAGGAGAGGGATGATGCCGTCGAAGAACTGCCGGTCCCTGAAGACCAGACAGCGAGGAGGCCAGAAAGTCCTGCTGCCAAGAGACAGTGGGAGCTGGTGCAGAAGACGTCGGAGGAAGCTCTCCGACATGGTTTGGAGGCACAGCGTAGTGCTGCGGCGGCATAGGCGAAGATACCTGCGGCTATTTAGCCTCGGGTATTTTGGCCGAAGACTCCACTTCCGGCTATGCCGAGGTATTAACTTAAGAGCTGATGCTATCTTTTATACTTTTTATCTGAACTCAATCTTGATGACATATTTTTGCCGTGCAGGCCAGTGGCAAGACCATAAGGGGTGCCGGTTGCCCCATCATCTCCCTCCCGCACGAGGTCGCCTGAGCCACAGGTCATGGGGGAGGCACTTGCAGATGATGCGCGTACCACTACCCCGCCACGAGGAGTAGCGGAAGGGGTGGCGACTTCGCCACCCGTGACTGGCCTGAGGGCGGGTTCTCCCCTGCACACCACTGAGGGTGTCGAGACCTCAGCTGGGGAGGTCGGGGCGACGATCTCCCCAACAATTGTAGACGTCGACCGCATCAGGACTGTTCCTGGTGAAGTTGAGGACGTGGTCGCTGACCAGCCTCAGATCGACCTGGCGCCGGGAGGTCCGGAAACATCCGGTGCACAAGTACCTCCATCTTCAACGTCAAGCCCAAGGTTGCCACGTCGATCAATTAATTGGGATCATACCCCTTGGCAGGAGGATTGATTCGGAGACATGAGGACACGCAGGCCTTGCGGACCAACATCATCACCATCAAACACGCGCTCATTGTTAGTTGCCTGTGATGTATTAACACTGCTTAATTATTTTACTTTTGAAGCATTGCTGACGACCTTGTGATTTTGTAACATTCTCTAGCAGAGAGGGCCAAGGTCCGGGCCGACCAGCTGCGGCATGCCGAGGAGAAGGAACAACGTATTACCAACCTTGAGCGAGAGCTCAGGGAGGTTCGTGAGGCGGCAGCCGCCGATAAGAAGAGGCTTGAGGACGAGCTTGCTGAGGAGAGGCGCAAGGCCGTGGAGGCCACTGTGCAGTTTAACACTGCGGCTACTAGTGAGTTTTAGTCTTTGTCCCTTTTTGAACAAAAGGCCATTAGCTGTCAGCTAACTGTTGTGTGCGCAGATTTCTGTAACCGCGAAGATGAGCTGAAGAATGCTCTAGCGACCTCCAGGAGCAAGATTCAGGACCTAGAGGTTAGGGTCTGGGAGATCAAGGCAGGGGGCCTGGAACTCAAACGGGCGACGAAGGAAGCCACCGAGAGTGAGTACGCCGTATCTCAAAAGCTGGTTTATGAGACCGCAGCTCGTCAGGGCCTTGAAGTCGAGTTCGAGGTTGTTTTGAAGTCATTGCAGAGTGACCAAATCACCATTGCAGGGTATGAGCTGGAGCTGAACGACCTCAAGGGTGCTTCCAATTATGCAATGTCTTGCATACCTGTTCCGGAGGAAGGGGATGAGCAGAAGTCCATCGTCGATCGCCTGGTAGACACTCCTAGCGGGCTGTTGCTTTTGTTGAGGGCAACCAGTTTGGCGGCTGCGACCGATGCGCTGGTGAGAGTCAAGTCCCACTATCCTGAGGTTAATATGATGAAGATCAAGGGCGGTGCTGACACCACAAAGGATCTTCAAGCCCTGGAGCTCGTAGTTGATGAAGCCGCCACCGAGGTGGCGGAGAGCATCGACTTTGAAGGCAATGGTGGAGCCTGCGACGAAGGTGGCGACAGCGGCAACCAGTAGTAGCTAGGAGCTGTACCTCCCCCTCCCCTTATGACTTGTAGAAACTTCCCGAGATATGTTGAAGAAATCTTTAACGAAGTACTTGCCTTTTGCCTGCGAGAGTTATGGTTGATCTTGTAGATGACGATGTTTTGTATTCTTGACTCGCTAACCACTACTCACGGAGAGGCTGGCTTGCCGACCTCGACAGCTCAGCGTGGAGGCTTACGAGAGATCGGCACGCGAGGGAGGAGCCCGGTGCTCAGGTCAGGTGACCTTTTTGATCAATCATGCTCATGGCGACAGGAGGCTTCGTACTCATTCGCGATGATGTCCTTAGGTCGGGCGACCTTTAGGTTGGCTTTTTAGCTAAGCCCCCGAGCATGTCGAGGGGAAGGAATAAAGAAGACTTAGAACCCCCAGGTCTTGCGACCCAGATGTTGGCTTTAGACAAGCCCCCAAACATGTCGAGGGGGGTTATAGTATGAGGAAGGAGGAGGTAGTGCTCGACCCGTAGTAGAGGACTGCTTGAAATACTTTTTATTTAATCTGAATAAGAGAAATACAAAAGGGGAAAATACATAGCTTGAAAAGAAACTAATATACAGATAGAATCGTCGTAGATATGTTCCAAGGGTTGGGCACTCCTTGCCCGTCACCCCACTGAAGTCAATATGTTGATGGGCTGATTACTTCCGTGACGATGAAGGGCCCCTCACAAGGGGCAGAGAGCTTGTGCATAACGTCGGTCTTTTGGATGCGTCTAAGGACGAGGTCGCCAACGTTTAAGGAGATTTCCCTAACATTGCGACCGTGGTAGCGACATAGCTGCTGGTCATGATGAGCTTGTCTCATGACAGCGGTGAGTCATTGTTCTTTGAGACTGTCGAGGTCGATGCGACGTGTTTCCTCAGCCTCTCCTTCCTCGTAGAACTGAATTCGCGGAGGTCCAAAAGTGACATCAGTAGGAAGTATGGCTTCTGATCCATAGACCAGAAAGAAGGGCGAAAAGCCTGTCGCAGAGCTGACTTGAGTCCTAAGACCCTAGATTACATGAGGCAGCTCAGCTAACCATCTGGTGTCGTAGTTGGAGGCGTCGTCGTAGATACGGTCCTTGAGTGCTTGGAGCACCATGTCGTTGGCTCTTTCGATCTGGCTGTTAAACCGTGGGTGGGCGACCGAGGAATAATAGACGTCAATGAGGTTGTCTTGCCAGAAGTCCCAGAAGACTGAGCCAGTGAAAGCTTTGCCTAGGTCAGTGATGATCATGTTAGGCACACCGAAGCGGTGTTTGATGTCTCCGATGAATTTAACTACCTCTTCCGATGTTACGTTCGCAACAGGTCGGACCTCAATCCACTTAGTGAATTTGTCTATAGCGACCAGAATATGTTTGTATCCGCCTGGAGCAGTACAAAACGGTCCTACCGTGTCGAGACCCCACATAGGCGAAGGGCCAGGACGGAGGAATAGTACGCAGGGTCTGAGCTGGCAGGTGCTGCTGTTTGGCAAAGAATTGGCACCCTTTGCACCTCTTGATGAGGTCTTTAGTGTTAGTTACGGCCGTGGGCCAATAGAATCCAGATCGATACGCCTTACTGACCAAGTTCGTGGATGCCGCGTGGCAACCACACCCACCACTATGTATCTCAGCTGAGAGTTGTAGACCCTCCGATCGTAGGATGCACTTCATCAAGATGCCCGTGGAGGCAGCTTTCCTGTATAGGTCGGAACCAATCACGACGTAGTTAGCACTTCGCTGCATGATACGTTCTCGCTCCTCTTTGTCGTCGGGGACAAGCTGGTCGAGTATGAAGTCTATGAAGGGCTTGCGCCAATCGTCCTCTTTTTCAAACATGAGCACAACATGGGGAGGTGCTGAATTTTGGTCGTTTGAAGGTGGCTCTGGATTATCAGGATCCAGGAGCTTGATTGAAGGCTTGCGTAGGTCTTGGACGAATGCGCCTTCTGGGACTAGGGCTCGACGAGAGTCTAGTTTGGAAAGCACATCGGCGGCGACGTTGTTGTTGCGTGGGACGTGCTGGAATTCGATTCCCTCGAAGTGGCCTTTGAGTTTACGAATCTCAGCGCTGTAAGCATCCATCATGTCTTGACGCAATCCCACTCTTTGTTGACTTGCTCGATGACGACCTTGGAATCGCCGAAAGCTAGTAGTCACTTGATACCAAGGGACACTGCCATACGGAGCCCGTGGATTAGGGCTTTGTATTATGCTTTGTTGTTGGAGGCCTTGTAATGAATCTGCAGGACGTACTTGAGCTGTTCTCACTGGGGAGAGATAAGTAACACTCCTGCACCTGCTCCTTCGAGGTTGAGGGCGCCGTCAAAGTACGTTATCCAGTGTTCAGGCCGCTCCTTGGGAGGGGGCATCTAGATCTCTGTCCACTCAGATAGGAACCCTGCGAGGATCTGCGACTTGATCGCTTGCCTGGGGAAAAACTCGATTTCAAACTCTCCAAGCTCGGCCGACCACTTGACGATGCGGCTGTTGGCATCGCGGCTGCGAATGATCTCTCCCAAGGGGAATGAAGACGGGACCATGATCTTGTGATCTTGGAAGTAGTGTCGAAGCTTTCTCGACGTGATCAGGAGCGCATAAAGCATCTTTTATGGTTATGTGTAACGTGTTTTAGCATCAGCTAGGACCTCGCTCACGTAATACATAGGTCGTTGAACAGGGTAGGCCTGCCCTTCTTCTTCCTGCTCGGCTACGAGAACTGTGCTGAACACATGAGTTGTGGCAAAGATGTAGAGTAGGAGTGTTTCCTTCGGTATGGGATGTGTCATAACTGGTGGTGTTGTCAAGGATTCTTTGAGAGCCTCGAACGCTTTCTGGGCTTCGTCGTCCCATACGAACTTGTCAGCCTGCTTTTGTAGCTTGAAGAAAGGTAGTCCTTTTTCACCAAGCTTGCTGATGAAACGATAGAGAGCCGCCATCATACCGGTGAGCTTCATGAAGTCTTTCTTGTTGGATGGCTTGGCCATCTTGTGTATAGCGTCGATCTTTGCTGGGTTGGCTTTGATGCCTCGGTGACTAACCATGAAGCCAGAAGCAATCCGGAAGGGACACCGAAGACACACTTCGTTGGATTTAGCTTCCATTGGAATTCTCGTAGGTTGGCGAAGGTTTCTGTGAGGTCAGCGATGAGCTTGTCTTCTTCTGTAGTCTTGGCAACTACATCGTCCACATAAGCTTCGACGTTCTTCCCAATTTGGGTCTTCAAGCACTTTTGAATTGCCTTTTGGTAGGTTGCTCCGACGTTTTTCAGGCCAATGGTCATGACCTTATAGCAGTAGATGTCGTGGGGCGTTATGAATGCTATCTTGTCTTCATCGTTAGGATGTAGGGCTACTTGACGATACCCTGAGTAGCAATCGAGGAAGCAAAGTAGGATGCTGCCGGCCATGGAGTCCACGACCTGGTCGATATGAGGGAGAGGGAACTGATCCTTTGGGCAGTGCTTGTTAAGATCGATGTAATCGGTACACATTCTTAATCCAGCAGTTTTCTTTGGTACAAGAACCGGGTTTGCGAGCCAAACTGGGTGTTGACATTCTCTAATAAAACCTGCAGCTAAGAGCTTAAAGACTTCTACTTCTATAGCTTGTTTTCTATCTTTTGCAAATCGTCGGAGCTTTTGCTTGATAGGTCGAGCGGTCTTGTTGACTTCTAGTCTGTGCTCAGCCAGCTCCCTGGGGACTCCAGGCCTATCAGACGGACTCCATGCGAAGATGTAAGCGTTGTCCCTGAAGAAGCTGGTGAGCGCGAGTTTTTATTTGGGCTCGAGGTCGGCCCTGATGATGACTTCCTTGGATGCGTCAGGCAGGCCGAGGCAAACCTTCTTTACGGCTGGACTTGGGTCCAAAGCTGTGCTTGTACGCTTCTGCTCCGGTACTTGAAGAGTAGTTTGGTCGATCTTGGCTGCCTGAGCGACCATGACTGTTGCTGCGGCTTTGATTGCTGAATATTTGGAGAGTTCAACGGTAGCACTTTCACAATTGTAGGAGACCATGATGTCCCCGAGGACGGAAAGGATTCCGTTTGGCGCCAACATCTTCATGATGAGGTAATTGTGATGTGGTATAGCCATGAACATGGCGAGCATAGGTCATCCGAAGATGGCGTGGTATGATGAGAGGAAGTCCGCGACCTCGAACGTCAGGTACTCCGTTCGGAAGTTCTCCTCCATGCCGAAGGTGACCGGCAGGCACACGCGACCTATGGGGTATGCAGCCTTGCCGGGCACGACCCCGTAGAAGGGTTCATCACAGACGGTCATTTTGGTGAAGTCGAACTCCATCTTGCGTAGCGTCTCTGTGAAAATGATGTTTAGGCTGGTGCCTCCGTCGATGAGGGTCTTAGGCAACCATGCCCCATTGACTATGGGGTTGATGACCAGCGGATAGGTTCTGGGGTAGGGGATGTGAACCCAATGATTTTTCCTGCACAAGGTGATTGGGAATTCAGGCCACCGCAGAGGTCGTGGATTTTCAGTGTTGATGCCGGGCACGACCCCGTAGAAGGGTTCATCACAGGCGGTCATTTTGGTGAAGTCGAACTCCATCTTGCGTAGCGTCTCTGTGAAAATGATGTTTAGGCTGGTGCCTCCGTCGATGAGGGTCTTAGGCAACCAGACCCCATTGACTATGGGGTTGACGACCAGCGGATAGGTTCCGGGGTAGGGGATGTGAACCCAATGATCTTTCCTGCACAAGGTGATTGGGAATTCAGACCACCGCAGAGGTCGTCGATTTTCAGTGTTGACGTGCCCGATCTCTCTAGCGTTGGATCGAGTTTGCCGGTTGGTTTTGATCGCTTGGCGACCTCCGACGATGAAGTTGATCTCGCGGTTGGCCTTCTGGAATGCACTGTTCGGGTTGCCCCCATTGGGTGGTGGCGAAGGTGTCCGCTCCTTACGGTTGTTGTCTGGGCGGTTGTGATCGTCATGGCGACGTCGATCATCACGCCAGTCGTTGTGACGGTCATCATGGCGAGCATCACGACGATTGCTTCTGACGCGCTTGTCGGTGCGGTCATGACAACGGTAGTTGTCGCGTCTGTCATCGCGGCGGTAGCCGCGGTGATAATCACGTCAATCCCCATCGTCATTGTGAGGATAGGGTCTACGGTCTCGGTAGTCTCGTCGATTAGGTCGACAGTTACGATTCTCGAAGTGTTGACCACCACTACGTTCGTCATTGCTGTTGCTCCTAGTCTTCTTGGAGGTAGATGGTACCCCAAGGGCACGTTTTAGCTACTCGCACTCCCTAATGGTATGCTTGGCATCGCGGTGGAACTCGCACTGGTCGTCCATGACCATATTGAAGTCTTCTTCGAGGAAGGTGGAAGGTCTTGGTGGATCTGCAACGTAGGCTTCGCCGGATCGCTTGCTCGACCTGGTGCCTCTGTCATCGTGATCTTCTCCATTTAAATCGTGCATTACCACGTCTTGATTGTCGACCAATTTGTCGATGTAGGCCATGAGGTCGCCAATGGTTTTGGCGTCGGCTTTGTGGATCTTCTCGAACAACTTGATGTTGGTGATTCCCTTTTTGTAGTAGGCAATGACGTCGTCATCTTTGACACCTGCGAGGGTGTTGCGCTTTTCGAAGTAGCGGTTAGTGTATTCTCGGAGAGTTTCATCGCTTCTCATTCGTACTCTAGCGAGGTGGTGAGTATTGCCAGGACGATTGTAGGTCGCCTGGTAGTTGGTCGTGAATAGGCGGGACAAAGTCGCCCAGGAGGTGATGCATTCTGCCGGGAGATTGTCAAGCCACAGGAGTGGTGCCTTGCCCATCACGAGAGGAAAGTATCCGGCCATGTGGTCTTCATTGCCTCTTGAGGCACGTGCAGCTATACTGTACATCTTGAGCCATATACTCGGGTCGGAGCGACCGTCGTACTTCTTAATTGAAGGCTTGAAGTCTTTAAGGTATCTGATCATCCGGAGACGTCGTGAGAAAGCTGGAAAATTATTGACCGCTCCCGGGCTTGCTGATGGGGCATGATCAGCAGGGTTAACGTAGAGGTTGTCGGGAGGGCGATTGTCTTGGTCGTACTGTGGACGTTGTAAGAGTTCATGGTCGTGCATGATCTGGAGATCTGTAGCTCGGATAGGGTTGTTGGCGTCGAGAGCGTCAGGGACTCCATGCTCACGGTCGTAGTTTGCCCGCTGAGCTATTTCAACTTCATCTCTAATGCGGTGACGCCGACTTCCCTCTGCACGATCGGCCTGGACCGTCGGTGTCTATCCATTCTACCTTGAGGCCTGACCTCAAATTGAACATCACAGCCCCCACTGGCCCTGACCTTTTGCTAGTGCTTTTCACGCAGAAAAAATACCTCTGCAATGTGAAGTGAGGCAGTATCCCCAGATACACCTCACAAAAAATGGATGAAAGTTTACACTACAACAACGGAGTTTGGAACGACGTGTACCAACTCTAGCCTGTAGTAGTAAAGCAGGCCGCGGAAGAAGTCTCCCACCGGGAGGTTGAAGTCGCGCTCGAAGAAGGAGGCAAAGACGATCTACTCCTTGACGTCCTTGCTCGAGAAATCTTCCACGGCGGCTGCCCTCCACTCCAACTCCGTCTTCGGCCGGAGCAGCCCCGGGTCCACCAACGCCTGGATCCTAGCCTCGGTCATCGTCGACCGGACCCACGCCGCCTGGGGGTTCGGGATGCAAGCTGTCTCCTCCTCCATCTCACGGTTAGGGTTTGCGGTGGATCTAATATGGCATAAAGACTTAACGTGCATATGCCGGAGGAGCACGACCCGAAGCGGCGGCGCTAGCATGAGCCGGGGGTGGAAGTTGGGCACACGGGCACGGGAGCACGGCAGTCGCAAGATCACTGTAGCACAAAAGAAAGTGAAGGTGATGGAAGCGAGAGGAAAAAGACGAAAGGAATGGGGTCACCCTCGACTCGGCTCACTCTATTTATAGGGGGACCACCGAATCTATCCGTTGCGGCTCCTTGCTCCGTACAACATGCCCCAACGTCTCTATCCTGAGAAGTTTGCGAGAAGATTGAGGCGGATTTTTCGCTAACATACCAAGTGTTACGACCTAAATCTGCCTGGTACCACGAGCTTGCTTTTCGGTGTTGAACACCAAGCCCCCGTGAGCTCCCGGTGCTCACTAGAGACGTCCTGATATAGCTCCAGCTCGACCAGCATCACCTCTAAACTCTGCCTGGTACCACGTAGAGGGTGGGCTCAGAGGATGGAGATGTTGCCTACACTTCACGAGAATTCTCCTAGCTTCAAGTATCTACAAGAACACAGCTCTACATTCTGGTGGACGGTCGCATGCCCATGGCATGGCCTCACAACTACCATGCGCTTCATAGCTCAACAATGCTCGGTGCTTGCCTCCTCCAGTCTCATGGTGCTATTTATAGCCAGAGCCAGGCCTCGGGCAGCTGGCGAAGTGATGACACTGTCACCACGTGATAATGGGACCTGTGGCCTATGCATAATTAAAGGCGAAGACATTACTTTTTCTGACTCACGACGTCTTTGTCGTTTGCGCATCAATGATGCTTGAGCCCCGCCGCAGAGGTCACATGGCTACAGTAACCCCCTCAATCAGTGGGCAACTTGTCGTTTTCTGGGTGGCTAGAGTATCTCCGACCACTGTTGACCTGTGATCCTGCAGTCTACGCTACACGACAAAACGTGACCCTTTGTCGCGTGGCTCCACGCCTAACTTAGCCCCCCTTCGACGACAACTTCATGACCTTCTTCTACGACCTGATGTCTATTATTTGCACCCGCTATACTCTACGTCCTGGTGCGCCCGCTATGGCTCTGCATGTAAACGGACCTATCCCAATCAGCCTATATTTCTGTTTCTTGAGCAGAATGGTCGTAGGTTTGATTGAAGACCTTATGAGGTAGGCGTGCCTCGCTGCTCTACTAGATCATTCTCGGCGCCAAGAAATCAACAATACCATAAAGATCAGAAGCATTAAAGAGATCTACAATTTTCGTTAGGCCTCAGCTGGGTGGCCAGCAGCTATGTTGATCGTCTGGACACCAAAATGACATCCTCGAGGTCGGCGTGCCTTGAATACCTAGGTCTTGCAATACCACGGTATGTTTATGGCGCCCTGGATGCGTAACCTCCCGAGGTCGGTGTGCTTTTGTAAGCCCTGCCAGCCCGCCCTGGACACCAAATATATCACGACAGGAATGAAGGCCTCTCCGTGGGGTGCGCGCCTGATGGCCCTGCCAAGTGCTACCGGGTGCTTGGGCGCTTATGTTTTGAGACCTTCCTTAGGTCGGCATGCCTGGAGTGGCTCTGCCAGACTCCTTGCAGCCATGCAGGATATTTGGGTGTCTCTACACTCCATACAATCAAGATCGATGTTATTTCGCCAGCTTCATCATCTACCGAGTACCAACATTACAACTACATCTATGACATCATCGTTGATTTCTTCATTTGACGCACCTTTCAAGACCTTGCTGGGTATCCTCGGATACAGGGCATTGTTGTTTAAGGCCTCTTCGAGGTCGGAACACCTACAAAAGCCTCCCTGAGGTCGGTCCTGCCAGACCCCTTGCAGCCATGCTCGGAGATCTGGGTGTCTCTACACGTCAGATGATGAAGACCATGACTCAGTTTTTCTTCTCTGTTTTGGAGCATCAAGCCAGCCATGCTGTCTGCTTCAATGCTAGGGGACTACTCCACGAGTGCGTCTTCGATGCCCTCTTGTTTTCCTCGTGGTACTGACCTATTGGGAAACCCGTTTCTCATCACGTCGTTACTCGACCTACTTTTTCTTCTCCTCTTGTTTTTTGGACCATCATATCGTCCATCCTGCCCGCCACGATGCACGGATACTACTTTATGAGTGCATCTTTGATGCCCTCTGAATTTTTTCATCGTCGTTTCGATCTATTGGAAGTCTGCTTCCTATAGGTCGTGACTCGACCTCTCTTCGTTCAGCAAGACTACAAACAGGTCGGCTGCCAAGTTGATTTGTTCATTTCTTTTTTGGATCGACGTGCATGCTATTCGATCTGTTTCGATCTGTAGGTGCGTGGTGACCATGTTGCCTTCGATGACAAGGCAGGCAGCTGGAGCGGTGGATGTCGCCTGCACCGAGCCAAAGCAAATGTCGACGGGGTTGGAGAGGAAGTTCACCATGCGCTCCGGGAAAATGACGCCGTTGGTCGAAGCCATCGAGTTACACGAAGAACCTTGACTCTGCCCCTACCTGGTGCGCCAACTGTCAGATGGTGAGATCTGGACTGACCACAGGGGTGTTAATCCCTGTGGTTTATTTGTTCGGCGGGGAGGAGTCTAAGGCTAAGAACTTGAAGGTCGCACACAAGTATGCGGAACACAGAGAACACGGCGAGTTTATACTGGTTCGGGCCTTCGGAGAGTAATACCCTACGTCCAGTTGTTGGTGTAGATTGCTTGGGGATTGCGTGATGTTACAAGGGGTCGCCTCATCTGCCTTATATTGGCCAGCGGATGAGGTCGGTTCCCTGACTCCTGGTCTGTTACGACCATGAGATCTAAGTCTACGTTACACATCTTGTCATATTCTGTCGATCTGCTTCGGGCAAAATCCACCAAGGTCTTTCTTTTGTACACCAAGTCTTGAGGTCGTGATGGATCGGGTCGTCTAGGGAATCTTCTGGAAGGTCTTCAAGAGGCGTGTGGGCCGCCAACTAGGTTGGTTGGGCCCACTAACAGGTCGTCAGGTCTTCTAGTAGGCCGGACCCCCTTGTCGGGGACGGCCGTGAGCCTGGTCGGTGGGGACCCAGGGGTACCCATGTCTCACAACAAGTTTGACGAAATTCCATCCTTTGACACTTCATACAAGCCCCAACTCTTGGGAGCTAACAAAACACTGTACTTGTGAAGCGACCATAGTGAAGACAATCCATATACAAAGGATGTCGGAGGATGTGTCTATTGGTGGAAATGGAATATGTTTTGTAATATAAAGGATGTGATGTATTGGTGGAATTTCAGTCCTTTTTGTAATATATGGGATGTGATGGAATTTGAATCCTGCTTGTAATATATTCTGCCAAGGATATTATGTATATTTTGTTTATATTATGCTTCAGTTCAGTAACGGGCAAGAGACGAGGATTAACGAACACACATCGCCTTTGTTACGGGCAAGAGACGAGGACTAACAAACCAGCATCGCCTTTGTTATGGGCAAGATATACGAAATCACAAACAGATTACTTCAAATGAGACACGGATTAGCCAGCCCCCGTGGGCTTATTCTTCAAGCTTTGCAAGTGAGTAGGTAAATCATACAAAAAATTGTACTACACAGAGATAATCACAAAAGCATGTCTCTTGAGATGCAAAATCACACACACAGATTACAATCATCATTGATACATTAGATTAAGGTTACAATGTGGACATATGTTCATGACTCGATATGCAAAATCACACACACACACACATAGATTACAGTCATCATTGATACATCAGAACAAGGTTACAATGCTGCCATATCTTCATGACGAGATATGCCAAATCACACACACATCGATCTTGCTCGCAGGTCGATCTTGCTCGCAGGTCATCGATCTTGCTACACGTGGTCAATGAACAAGCTCCATTTCTGTTGATGTCTTAGAGAATTGATTCCTAGCTTGCAATGAAACCACAAAGCTTCCTGAACTTGCACTTTTGGTTTGCAAGAGCATTCCGCGAGTGGAGGGAGAAAGCATAGGAAAATAATGATCATTGGTAGGGATGAAAGTGGTTTGGATAATTTCCGCATCCGATCCGATGCGAATCCAAATTATGTGGATATGGAGAAGACTGTTTGATATCCATGCAAATGTGGATAATCCGCATCCGATTGTGTGCGGATGCGGATTAGGTTATGGTGTTAGTGATATCCGACGGATATGGATTATCCGATAATTGAATGCGGATAATCCGAGGCCTATAATAGGATTTCTGACTACTATGACAGCCCAATACGACTCATACACTGATCTTTTACCCTTTTTTGAACCACTGATCTTTTACCTATACATAATTTTTTAGCCCAGAAAATTTTAGCTATATATATATATATATTGTGTGTGCACGTGCATCAAAAACCTTAACCACAGTCATGCGTGGAGCATCATTTGTCACAATTTGAAACTAAATATAAGCATGTATTATCTGACTATATTAATCCGCATCCGCTCCGCAACCGATCCGACTCCGCACCATATCCACATCCAAAAAAATCCGCATTCGTAACCGTATTCGTGTAATATCAGCTCCGCTCCACATCTGACAAAAATATATGGATGCAGATGTGATAAAGGTATTATCCGATCCGATCCGATCCACTTTCATCCCTAACCATTGGACACAGGATGAATTCCGTCGGATTATTCATCCTAAAAACAATGATCATTGGACACAGGACGAAATTGTTCATCCTGATGCTAGGAGGTTCTGGGCTACCTTCCGCGGATATGGCTGCGAGAAAGAAGTATGTCACAAGAATTCTTCTAGCAGCTGTGTTAGAGAGATGAGCAAACCAATCACCCATATCACAAGAATTCTTCTAGCAACTGAGAGATCGAGGAGGAAGAGGAGGAAGCAGAGAGAAAATCAAAAGCTTGCGCCCTACAAGATCTATTCTTTGCGCTATAGCTAGATCTAAATCTAGAGAAGAAGGAAGCAAGTGACTCACTTTATTGTATCAGAAGAAGAAACCATATAGCTAGATCTAGATCTAGAGAATAAGGAAGCAACTTGAAGTGAGGAGGACTGATAGACGTCAGTGCATTTTTTTTAGAAAAAACAAGGAAGGGATAAGATCAAGAGCACACGAAACGGCCGGAAGGTTCCCAAGACAGTCAATGGCGAAACTGTTGCCAATCAATGGCTGAGAGCAGAGCTGCAGAGGTAGTGATTCCAATGTAGAATTAAATGATATGCGGAGTAACCAAACATCATCTCCAATGGCCGTGTTTGGATTGTAGATGTTAGTGTTACTATTAGTGGTAGTTTTTAACACCTCCATATAACACATGTGTTTGACTCCAAAGTGTTAGCTTTGATATTAGTTTGCTACAAACTAACACTAACACCTCCATCCAAACATCCAATGTAGTCATCGTCTCAAAAAAGAGAGGAAGGGATAAGATCAAGAGCACAGGAAACGGGAAGAGGTTCCCAAGACGGTCAATGGTGAAACTGTTGCTAGTCAACAGTGGCGGCTGCGACGTGGAAAAAGGATGGCTTCAAATTTCTTTGTTTTGCAGCGAAGAATGTAGGCTGCGATGTGAAATGGTGAAGTTCACACAGAATGTTCGAATAGGAAATCAGTAGTAGATTAGCTTTTGTATGATGCTCGAATTATCTATGTAAAATTTTGGGAGAGCAGCAAATCCGATGCGGGTTATCAACCCCACATCGCTAATGACTGTGGGGCCCAGTTCTATTCAAATGAAGAACAGTTCCCATTTCTCCTTTTAATCTGCAATCAAATGTTGTAACAAGTATTTCTTCATCGTTATTAGTCCAAATTTAATATTTTTTTATTTTTTTCTAAAATCACCATCTATTCATTAATTTCATTATTTAGTGTACATTCCGTTCGTTGAGTGATGTTTATATGCCTTATTTTGTTCTTTGTAAGTACAACATACAAATAATATTTCTTTTACACAACCATTAGTGATGAAACTTTACATTTCGTAAGCTTAAGGTGAACACAAGGTTTTGTTAAGTTTTCAAATGCATATGAGTTCAAACATGTTGCAAAGTATGGAAAACTTCAATGTTCAAGCAAACATTCTAGCAAACAGTGTGAGAGATGTAGACATTTGTACACAAGTATATTAGTCCTTCATCGATACCATTTGAAATTTCAAAGACAAGTTTAGGTACCCAAATTATGTTACCAAGTCAATTTGTAGATTTTTTTAGAGCAAATTTGATGTTTTTATAATTATTATATAATTACCATCAGGTGTAAAAATGAAATATATGAATTCTGGGCACACAGGTGTGACTATTGATATTTTATTCAAATATTGAATGTCCAAATACGAATTGTTTGTATTTTTGTGATTTTTAGGAGTTGTTTTATGGGCTCTAATAATTCAGGGAAGCAAGTTTCGTTCCAAAAAATAGTGATAGGCCCACTCGTCAGCGTCAGTAGCCAATATAAAAAAGATAATCGTTGTCTGCCCGCCCGGACCCAACTGCCAACAAATGCGATGCGGGTTCACTAACCATCGTCGCCAATGACACTGGTGTCGGGGACAGCCCTAGGGGTCCCCTTAAACAACTGGGAAATCCCCGCTTAAAACATGCATCAAAGCTAAACACACCTCTCCTAACCATGCAGAACACAGCCCACGCCGCGGAGGCCCCCAACGGCCCACCAAGGCGGCCCACTCGAAGATCCCCTCGAGCAAGCTTCGCCTCGCTCGAGGATGCGCGCCTCCCTCGGGTGGGCTCCGTCCCGTTCGTGGGGGTGCGCTTACCTCGAGCAGGCTCCGCCTCGCTCGAGAGCCCGCTCCCCCCTCGAGCAGGCTTCACCTCGCTCGAGGGTCCGCTCTGCCCTCGAACGGGGTCCGCCTCGCTCGAGGGTGCTCCACACGAGCGCGCCTGCTCCCGTACGCTGGCATTTAATGCCCTAACACCGGCGGGGCGGCGCCATCATGCGCCTGGGGCTCGCGCCCCGGTACCGCCGCACCAACTCCCCAGGAGGGATCCCATCCCCGCTACTGTGGGAAGAACTGTGCGGCGTGGCCGGCGCCAGTCCCGAGACGCCGCGCCACCCGCTCCGGTACGGCTAACACGCCGAGCCCTCGAAGGGGGGCCGGGCGCACCCTCGACTTGCTTTCTTGTGACCTTGCAGGGTTAGGTAAAGCCGCTAGGCTGGTGGGACGCCATCCCTGCCACTGTTAACGGCATGGCTGCTGCCCCCGTGCGTACGAACCACACGCCGGGCGCTGTGGCAACGGCTCTAGCACAGTGGAGCGTGCGGGAACGGGACGCCGCCTTGCCTGCCACTGTGCCTCGTACGGACCGACGTCAGCAGCTCCCTCGAGCCCGTCTAAAGGCATCACAGCCATCCGCTGCCCTTCTACCCTCGAAGCCGCCACTGTTCGGGTACAAGATACGCCATGATGGCCACATCGCTGCGAGGATCGTCCGGACGGTCGCCTACTCTACAGTATAGCACATCACGCTCCCTCACGTAGCTAAATAGCGCGGCGCGCATGTGATTCGCTCTCTCCTTGATATATAAAAGGAGGACGAACCCCCCTGCCACAGGGGACGAAAAAAGGAGGACACACAACACAACAGGAGACAGGCTGCGCCAAGCACTTGCTCTCCAATTCTCCCACAACATCTTCAGCCACTACACCAGGGACTTGGAAGCTACGCTTTCTCTCTCGCCTTGCTTGTAGCAGCCCCACTACAGGCACCCCGGTGCTTAGCAATATAGTGCCTTGAGCACACCACTGCTGGACGTACGGCCCCCTCGGCCGGAACCAAGATAAACTCTGTGTCTCTCATTGCTTAGCATCGACCATTGGGGGGTAGACCTCGGCGCTTATTACTGGTTAGTGTCGGGACCACATTCTGCACCGACAGTTGGCACCCACCGTGGGGCAATCGAGCGCCTAAGGTCAATCCGTCAACTCCCTCCATGGTGATCCGCACTGAGTACCGCGGTACGCGTTACTGCATGGGCAGCTCGGACCCCCTCCCCGCCGGGTTCGAAATCCGGTTCGGGGGCCTGAACTTTCAGGCCACGGGGAACGGCTACCTCATGCGCCTCACCAACCGTGAGGAGCTCCGTGCGCGGCGCCAGGCCGGGTCCGCTCCGGTCCCCGCTGCGCGCACCACCACGGCGCGCGACGACCGCAGCGCGCGATGCCGCGGGCCCGTCGACGCCACGACGCCTCCTCCGCTCCGGGGTCGGCGTTCGCGCCAGGCACGGTTTGAGCGACGGCAGGCCGAGCACGCCGCCTCTCAGCACGGCGCACCCGTCATCACGGCTGCCGCCACCCCAACGGGACAGCGCACGGTCTCCGGACCACGCTTTCCCATTGGGCTGCGTGGTGCCACGACGGCCTACAACGCCAACGTCAACACCACGATGCGCAGGGTTCCCCCCGGCCGTCACGTTTTCGTCGCCAGGGATCCCAGCGCCTCAGCCGGTGACGAATCGTCCCTAGGCTCTCTTGACGCGCCGCCACCCGCTAACCTCCACGGGTACGCAGAGTGGGACTTCTCTGGCGTGCCGGACCCAGTCATGTTCCGGCATTTCCTGTACGCTACGGACTACTGGTTCGGCTGCTCCGACGACTCCAGTACCGGGAGCTACGACCCCGCGCGGGAGTGCTACGTCGTCGTCGCCAACGACCCAGCCAACGCCACCGGCGTTGTGGGCGCTGGAGACGGGGAGGTCACGCCCGCCCCAGGGATCGCTCCGCGCCTGGCCGCGGGGCCAAGCACTCCCATCGGGGCCGACGCCGTCGCGCGGCCGGCCCGGGCCCGCGAGCTCGAGGCTAAGCTGGCGGAGGAGTACCGGATGGTGCGGCTGCTCCGTGCCTCAATGGCAGGGGAAGCCTCGCGCGCGGCGAACGCGCGCGGGAGCTGGGCAAACAGGTCCGCGACCGCATCAACGCCGACTTCAACGTCGACAACCCAGACGCGCCTCCGCGGGCAAGCCAAAAGCTCATTGCCGCCACGACGATGCTGCGGGCTATGCCGGCACCTTCGACCCCCGAGGCGTGGGACTTGCACCGCGAGGTGCAGGTTCTCATCGAGCAAGCGGTCGTCCAGCAGGCCGAGAGCTCGGTGTCGCGCATCCTCCAACAAGGGGATGCACGGGACGACAGGGCCGCACAGGGGGGCGAACCCTCGGTCCATGCAGGTGAAGCGGCGGGGTGACCCGCCAACCCAGGGCGCACGCCGGCCAAGGAGCGGCTCCTTGACGCATGCAGGGCGCTGGACGGCGACGCCCGCAATGTCATCAACGCCGGCGCACGAGCAAGGCGGACGCGCGGCGGCGGCGGTGGGCTACCACCCTCGACGGGGTGGACGCTACGACAGCGACGAAGACCGCTCTCCAATGCCGGAGCCCCCGGGGACCCGTGTGTTCAGCCGGGAGATCCGTGCGGCGGCCTTCCCCCAACGCTTCCGCCAACCCTCGACCATCGTCAAGTACAACGGGGAGACAGACCCCCGCGTGTGGCTCAACGACTACCGCCTGCCGTGCCACCTGGGCGGGGCCACCAGCGACGAGGTCATCATCCGCAACTTGCCCCTGCACCTCGGCGATGCAGCCGGACTCGGATCGAGCACTTGCTCGCCGGGCCCGGATCCACAACTGGGACGACCTGGTCCGCACGTTCGTGGGTAACTTCCAGGGCACGTACGTGCGCCCTGGAAATTCCCCGGGACCCGCGCTCCCCGCACCCCGAAGCCGGCGAGTCGGCCGCGGGACTTCATACGACGCTTCTCCAAGCGCTGTACAGAGCTTCCCAGCGTGGCGCAATCCGAGATCGTGCATGCCTTCCTCGAGGGCACCACGTGCCGGGACCTCGTGCGAGAGCTGGGGCGCAGCCCGCCCGCGGACTCCAACGGGCTGTTCGACATTGCCACCAGCTTCGCCTCAGGAGAGGAGGCCGTGGGGGCAATCTTCGACGGCAAGAAGGGCAAGCACCCGGATGATGCGCCCGCGGACGGCAGCAAGTCCAGGGAACCCCACCGCAAGTACAAGCGGGGCAAGAAGGGGAAGAAGCCGCGCCGCGAGGCGCGCGAGCAGGGGCGCGACGGCGGTGATGCCGAGGCTCTTGCTGTTGACCCGGCTCGACGAGGCCCTTGACCGGTCCCTCGAGGTCCGGGGTGTTTGATGACATGCTAAAAAAGCCATGTCCCTACCATAAGATCCCGGTGAACCACACCCTTGAGCAATGCGACATGCTCAAGAAGTTCTATGGCCGCGCCGCCGCGAAGGAAGCAGAGGCCAAGAAAGACGGAGGAGATGGCGACGCCGGCGGCTTCCCCGCCGTGGAGAACGTGTTCCTCATCTTTGGGGGACCAACCTCGACATGTCGACCCGCCAGCGCAAGCGGGAGCGGCACGAGGTCCTCGCCGCGGAGAAGGCGCCTCCATCCTTCCTCAACTGGTCGGAAGACGCCATCACCTTCAGCAGGGAAGACCATCCGAACCGCATCCCCAACCCGGGCCAGTACCCGCTGGTGGTCGACCCAATCATTGGGAACGCACGGTTCTCAAAAGTCTTGATGGACGGAGGCAGCAGCCTCAACATCCTCTACGCGCATACGCTGCGCTTAATGGGGATCGGGCTGGACCAGCTGCGGCCCAGCACGAAGCCGTTCCATGGCGTCGCGCCCGGCAAGCAGGTCCAGCCCCTCGGGCAGATCGATCTGCCGGTTTGGTTCGGCACCGCGAAGAATTTCCAAAAGGAAACACTCACCTTCGAGGTGGTGGGGTTCAAGGGCGCCTACCACGCCATACTTGGGCGGCACTGCTACGCCAAGTTCATGGCGGTCCCCAACTACACCTACTTGAAGATGAAGATGCCAGGACCGAACGACATCATCACCGTAGGCTCGTCCATCGAGCACACATTCGACTGCGACGTCGAGTGCGTAGAACACGCAGAAGCACTGGCGCTGGATGAAGCGCTGGTGACCACTTTGGAGAAGATGGTCAACGAGGACCTCGACTCCACCGCCAAGCACACCGGCACCTTCGAGGCCACGGAGCAAACCAAAGAGGTCCCCCTCGACCCTTCTGCCCCCGAGGGCAAGGCATTGAGGGTCAGCTCCACCCTCGATCCCAAATAGGAAGTGGTGCTCGTCGACTTCCTCCGCGCCAACACTGACATCTTCGCGTGGAGCCCCATGGATATGCCAGGCATCCCGAGGGAGGTCACCAAGCACTCCCTTGACATCCTGCCTCACGCCCGCGCCGTGCAACAACAGTTGCGCCGCTTCGACGAGGAGCGGCGACGGGCTATTGGAGCGGAGCTGCGGAAGCTTCTAGAGGCCGGGTTAATCAAGGTGGTGTTCCACCCAACGTGGCTAGCAAACCCTGTACTTGTAAAGTGAAGGACCTAAACGGCGAACCAGAGAGGGGGGGAGTGAATGGGAGCCGATAAAAATTCTATTCAAGAATTCGGCCTGTGAACCCAAATTCACTTGTGCACCTCCGCAAGCTTCTCTTGCCAAGTTCACGTAGCCACTGGAGTGCTACTGAACCTAGGAACAAGACCCAAACAACAGCCTCAACACACATGCAGCGGAAACACACACGACAAGGCTGCGGCGACAAGACAAACCGGTCGGGGCCGGTTTCCGAAACCGGCCGACCGCTTCGTTGGACTTAGCCTCACGCAGTAGGGGAAACCGGTCAGACCGGTTAGGCAAACCGGTCAGACCGATTCTGTCCAGAAACTCCCCAAAGACCCCACACACTTCAAACGCCTTTCCACATCTGAACAAACGAAGCCATGGAGCAGCAAAGACTTCCTTGTTCAAAGATCTTTCTCGACAGCCCACAGGGCGAAACCGGTCAGACCGGTTTGGGAAACCGGTCAGGCCGGTTTTAGCCTGGACAGTCGGGAAGAACACAGCCCGCGGGTCAACTCCCCCAAAACCAAATCTCAATCTCCCAAATCGCTCCACGGACTTGAACAAGACTTTGGGGATATCAGGAACACCTCATGAGGAGTCCATAGCCAAGTTTAATCCCACCAAATCTCGTCCAAAAAGGAGGAATCGAAGAAATCCCGCGGAGAGCACTTCCAACCCAAGAACTCAAGAAACCCCAAAATCGAGCACCTTTTCTCACGGATTTGGGAGGGGAATCACAACCCAAAGAACCACGAAGGGTTCCCACAAATTTCCCCCATCAAATCCCCAAGAGAAAAGTCCCGAAAACACCGCAAAGAAATCACCGGGAGAGGGCTCCGAAAATCACCACCAAGAACAACCGGGGAAAACACATCCAAACCTTGAGGAACCACACCGAATCATCTATACATGAAACAAAGGTTCGTACAAGGTCTAGCAAGCCGCCCGATCATCCATCCCTCTCTACAATATCTCTCCGTGAAGCTCTCTTGCTAGTCCTAGAGAAAACCTAAGGAAAATAGGTGGAAAATAGGAAAACTAATGAGCTAGGGTTCCAAGAGTTGGCTGCCATCCTCTCACCTCTTGGGTTATATGGAGGCAACCGAATGTCTAAAATACCCTTCTCTACTAACTAGGGATACAAGCCCCTCAAGGGAGGATTCGGAATTCTTGATGTGTTCACCATCGGACGGATGCCCAGCGACCGCACCCTGCGTAGCCTCAACGCAAGCCTTGCGATCCCGACGCGTGTCCTCCGCCTTGAAGCTTCCGGCGCCCTGCGACCCCAAACCGGTCAGACCGGTTCTCCAAATCGGTCAGGCCGGTTTTGGCCGCACAACCCACGCCGGTCTTCGGCCTCGGCTTTGTGGCTCGGCCCGAGTAACCCGGCGATTTTCTCGGTGAACCACCGCAAACCCCGCGAACTTGATGTAGCCTCTCGCCAATCACCACTCATGACTTGGCTCCCATGAAGTCCGGATCGACCTTGGTTTTGTGGCTCCACCAAGAAACCGTCCACCGACTTCATCTTGTCGTTCTTGCCACCATGCGGCCCGCACTCGACCCCGCCGGCCACCGGTCCCTCGAACGAAGCCTACTTGTCTTCTCCACACCTGGAGGCCTCACCAAAGAACGACCTTTCGCGCTTGTTCTTCACCTGCACCAACACGAGTCAAGCCGCAACCTGCACCTGCAATACTTAGCCAAGAATCAATCCACACAACATTGTCAATCACTCATCACACAAGGAAGTGACCATCCACCGGTCCTCGAACCACACATGGTCCTCAATCTCCCCCTTGATGAGTGCATTGACAACACACACATGATAAGTAAAGAGAAAAGGAAAACAGAAAAGAAACAAAAAGAAAAACTCCAACAAGCGATCGAAAGCCGAGAAAGGCAAAAGACGAGATCACTTGAAGAAGACAAGTCTCGGACCCCTTAGGCAAGGGCAACGGCTCGACACATCCGAGACAAAAACCATGCTCAAGCAAAGAGCACAAACCACCAAAACACACAAGAGCTCCCCCTGCACAAATGAAAGCTCCCCCTGATCAAGTGCCAACTCAGGGCACAAACCGGTCAGACTGGTTCCCATAACCGATCAGGCCGGTTCCACCAAAACCGGTCAGACCGGTTTCCACAGCCGGTCAGGCCGATTTCACACAGCAGACCATACCCCCAAAAGCCAAAAATGCAAAAGAAATGCACAAACTCCCCCTTGACACTTGGGATAGGTTCCAGGGGTACAAAGCAACTTTTCTCCACCTTCCTTTCTCCCCCTTGTTGCCAATGCATGAATCAAGGCACAAATGCAATCTAGAGCTTCTCTAGTATACAAAATTCATCACAAGATGCTACACATGTCCAAATGAGCAAGTTAGATACTCTACAGGTTTGTATGGACCTCAACTACATGATCACCAAGTTTCACAACCATTGGACAAGGCTAACAAGGATTTGAGTAATTTTGCGAAAAGTTACTCTCTCATACGCAAAAACCTAAACATGAGCAAAACATGCCAAAATGGCAAGGCCACACAAGCTTCATGCTAGGACAACCATTCTAATCATAAGACCATCACAAACACCCACAAGCACCTCATGTCATGTCAAAGCCACCGAGCCATGTGCCTACTTCTATGTATGAGACTTCTCATTGGTAGGCATCATGCAACGGTTTAGCACCCAAAGCAAATTAAATTCAAGATATATGACATGGGAGCATAGTTTCCAAGCATTTTTCATTTCATTTTCAGATTTGTAAATGGTACATGAAATGTCTTTGCGACAAAAAGGAACTTATGCTCCTCCACAAGATAAAGCAAGAGGGCTAAACATTCATGATGGCAAATGAGCCTTTGGCCCCATATGATCAATAAACTAGCTATCCAACCACAAATTAAGCATAACCAAACCACTAAAACATGTCATGATCATATAAAGGCATTTACACATGAGAGAGCATACATGTGACATTTATCAAAAACATAGCCATCACCCAGAGATTATTCATCAAGATCATCAAGAGCTAAGCCAAACTAACCATAGCATACCAAACAAGCTCACAAAGACATATATCTCATTCCATGGCTAGCAATGTATATAAGAGAAGCTTTTCCTATCCAATGCATATGATACAAAATGCATGCAATCTAAGATACAAGGATGCCTATACATCATGTTACAAATGCCATGCCAAATGCAGGAAATGCACAAAGAAAAGCTATACATATGCTACAAACCGGCTCCTCGAGGAGAGGCAAAACGGGCTCGACACCACCGGCAAAAGAGAGCTCCCACACACCCAACTCAGGAAATCAAACACACACCAAGTTCCCCCCGCAAACGTCGACAACCCAGACGCGCCTCCGCGGGCAAGCCAAAAGCTCATTGCCGCTGCGACGCTGCTATGGGCTATGCCGGCACCCTCGACCCCCGAGGCGCGGGACTTGCACCGCGAGGTGCAGGTTCTCATCGAGCAAGCGGCCGTTCAGCAGGCCGAAAGCTCGGCGTCGCGCATCCGCTAACAGGGCCGCACAGGGGGGCGAACCCTTGGTCCATGCAGGTGAAGCGGCGGAGCGACCCGCCAACCCAGGACGCACGCCGGCCAAGGAGCGGCTCCTTGACATGTGCAGGGCGCTGGACGGCGACGCCCGCAACGTCATCAACGCCCAGCGCACAAGCAAGGCGGATGCGCGAGCAGCGGTGGGCTACCACCCTCGACGTGGTGGACGCTACGACAGCGACGAAGACCGCTCTCCAACGCCGGAGCCCCTGGGGACCCGTGTGTTCAGCCGGGAGACCCGTGCGGCGGCCTTCCCCCAACGCTTCCGCCAACCCTCGACCATTGTCAAGTACAACGGGTAGACAGACCCCCGTGTGTGGCTCAACGACTACCGCCTGGCGTGCCAGCTGGGCGAGGCCACCAGCGATGAGGTCATCATTCGCAACTTGCCCCTGCACCTCGGCGATGCAGCCCGAACATGGCTCGAGCACCTGCCCGCAAGCCAGATCCACAACTGGGACGACCTGGTCCGCACGTTCGTGGGTAACTTCCAGGGCACGTACGTGCGCCCTGGAAATTCCTGGGACCTGCGCTCCTGCACCCAGGAGCCCGGCGAGTCGCTGCGGGACTTCATACGGCACTTCTCCAAGCGCTGTACAGAGCTCCCCAACGTGGCGCAATCTGAGATCGTGCATGCCTTCCTCGAGGGCACCACGTGCCGGGACCTCGTGCGAGAGATGGGACGCAGCCCGCCAGCGGACTCCAACGAGCTGTTCGACATTGCCACCAGCTTCGCCTCAAGAGAGGAGGCCGTGGGGCAATCTTCGATGGCAAGAAGGGCAAGCGCTCGGATGATGCGCCCGCGGAGGGCAGCAAGTCCAGGGAGCCCCACCGCAAGGACAAGCGGGGCAAGAAGGGAAAGAAGCCGCGCCGCGAGGCGCGCGAGCAGGGGCGAGGCGGCGGTGATGCCGAGGCTCTTGCTGTTGACCCGGCTCGACGGGGCCCTCGACCGGTCCCTCGAGGTCCGGGGGTGTTTGATGACATGTTGAAAAAGCCATTTCCTTACCATAAGACCCCAGTAAACCACACCCTTGAGCAATGCGATATGCTCAAGAAGTTCTATGGCTGCGCCGCCGCGAAGGAAGCGAAGGCTAAGAAAGACGGAGGAGATGGCGACGCCGGCGGCTTCCCCGGCGTGGAGAACGTGTTCCTCATCTTTGGGGGACCAACCGTCGACATGTCGACCCGCCAGCGCAAGCGGGAGCGGCACGAGGTCCTCGCCGCGGAGAAGGTGCCTCCATCCTTCCTCAACTAGTCGGAAGACGCCATTACCTTCAGCAGGGAAGACCATCCGAACCGCATCCCCAACCCGGGCCAGTACCCGCTGGTGGTCGACCCAATCATTGGGAACGCGCTGTTCTCAAAAGTCTTGATGGACGGAGGCAGCAGCCTCAACATCCTCTATGCGCATACGCTGCGCTTAATGGGGATCGGGTTGGACCAGCTGCGGCCTAGCACGAAGCCGTTCCATGGCCTCGCGCCCGGCAAGCGGTGTCCGGCCCCCTCGGGCATCGATCTGCTGGTGTGGTTCGGCACCGCGAAGAATTTCCGCAAGGAAACACTCACCTTCGAGGTGGTGGGGTTCAAGGGCGCCTACCATGCCATACTTGGGCGGCCCTGCTACGCCAAATTCATGGCGGTCCCCAACTACACCTACTTGAAGATGAAGATGCCAGGGCCGAACGGCATCATCACCGTAGGCTCGTCCATCGAGCACGCATTCGACTGCGACGTCGAGTGCGTAGAGCACGCAGCAGCGCTAGCGCTGGATGAAGCGCTGGTGACCACTTTGGAGGAGATGGTCAACGAGGACCTCGACTCCACCGCCAAGCACACCGGCACCTTCGAGGCCGCGGAGCAGACCAAGGAGGTCCCCCTCGACCCTGCTGCCCCCGTGGGCAAGGTGTTGAGGGTCTGCTCCACCCTCGATCCCAAATAGGAAGTGGTGCTCGTCGACTTCCTCCGCGCCAACGGCGACATCTTCGCGTGGAGCCCCTCGGATATGCCAGGCATCCCGAGGGAGGTCACCGAGCACTCCCTTGACATCCTGCCTCACGCCCGCACCATGCAACAACGGCTGCGCCGCTTCGACGAGGAGCGGCGACGGGCTATTGGAGTGGAGCTGCGGAAGCTTCTAGAGGCCGGGTTCATCAAGGAGGTGTTCCACCCAACGTGGCTAGCAAACCCTGTACTTGTAAAGAAAAAGAATGGGAAGTGGCGGATGTGTATAGACTACACTAATCTTAATAAAGCATGCCCTAAAGTTCCTTTTCCTTGGCCGCACATTGATCAAATTGTTGACTCAACGGCTGGGTGTGAGCTGCTCTGCTTCCTTGATGCCTACTCCGGGTACCACCAAATAAAGATGAAGGAGTCCGACCAGCTCGCGACTTCGTTCATCACGCCGTTCGGGATGTTCTGCTACGTCACGATGCCGTTCGGCCTCCGAAACGCGGGTGCGACATACCAGCGCTGCATGCAGCACGTTTTCGGAGATCACATCGGACGGACGGTAGAGGCGTACGTGGATGACATCGTCGTGAAAACCAGGAAGGCGGACGACCTGGTTGGCGACCTTGGCATCGCGTTCGGCTGCCTACGGGCCAATAGGGTCAAATTAAACCCCGAAAAGTGTGTCTTTGGAGTGCCGCGAGGCATGCTCTTAGGATACATCGTCTCCCAATGGGGCATCGAGGCCAACCCCGAGAAGGTTGCGGCCCTCGAACGAATGGGCCCGATCCGAGACCTCAAAGGGGTGCAAAAGGTGCTGGGGTGCCTCGCCACCTTGAGCCGCTTCATCTCGCGGCTCGGTGAGAAGGGCCTGCCCCTCTATCGCCTCCTCAAGAAGCACGAGCGCTTCTCCTGGACCGCCGAGGCCCAGGATGCGCTCGACAAACTGAAGGCGTCCCTAACGCACGCCCCGATCCTCTACGTGGCCACAACCACCCAGGTGGTCAGCGCCGTCATCGTGGTGGAGCGCACGGAGGAAGGGCACGCCCTGCCGGTCCAGCAGCCGGTCTACTACATCAGCAAGGTCTTGTCCGACACCAAGACGCGCTACCCTCAAGTCCAAAAGCTGCTGTATGCGGTGGTCCTCGGGCGGCGCAAGCTCCGCCACTCCTTCGAGGCCCACCCCGTCACGGTGGTTTCCTCCTTCCCGCTGGGGGAGATCATCCGCAATCCTGACGCGGCGGGCAGGATCACCAAGTGGTCCATGGAACTGATGGGCGAGACGCTCGCCTATGCCCCGCGCAAGGCCATCAAGTCCCAGATCCTGGCGGATTTTGTCGCCGAATGCACGGACACGCAGCTGCCACCGCCACGGCATCCGGGCGAGTGGCCGGACTCGTACTTCGACGGTTCGGTGATGAAAACAGGGGCGGGCGCGGGCCTGCTCTTTGTGTCACCCCTTGGGGAGAACATGCGGTACACGGTGCGCCTCCACTTCCCCGCCTCGAACAACATGGCTGAGTACGAGGCCCTCCTTTGCGGCCTCAAGATCGCCATCGAGTTGGGCGTCAAACGCCTCGACGTGCGGGGAGACTCGCAGCTCGTAATTGACCAGGTCATGGAGAACGCGAGCTGCCATGATGACAAGATGGAGGCCTACTGCAAGGCCGTGCGAGCCCTCGAGGACAAATTTTAAGGCATCGAGCTCAATCATGTGCCCCGCCGATACAACGAGGAGGCGGACGAGCTGGCCAAGATCGCGTCCGGGCAGATCACCGTCCCCCCGAACGTTTTCTCCCGCGACATCGCTCAGCCCTCGGTCGCCCTCGAGCCTCACCCCTCGAACCACACAGAACCCTCGGGGGCTCCCTCGGATCCAGCGGGTGCGGAACCCATGGATGAGGACCCCTCGAACGAGGCGTACGTGCTCTCCCTCCTCTAGGGGTATGGCGCCTATGGGGCTGATGTGATGGACATCGAGCCAGCCCCCGTCAAGGTTGACCTGGATGGCCCGAGGGGAACTCCCCACGGACCGGGCCGCGCCCAGACGCATCGCCAGGATGGCCAAGTCCTTCGCCCTCGTCGACGGCGAGCTGTACAAGCGCGCCGCCTCCGGCATCTTGCAGCGGTGCGTGCCCATCCCCGAGGGGCGCGAGCTCCTGAGGGACATCCACGCCGGAATCTGCGGCCATCATGCGGCGCCGCGTACCCTCGTTGGCAACGCGTTCCGCCAAGGTTTTTACTGGCCTACCGCGGTCGCGGACGCCAGCGAAATCGTATGCACCTGCGAGGGGTGCCAGTTTTACGCCCGCAAGTCCAACCTTCCCGCTCACGTCTTGCAGACCATCCCCATAACATGGCCGTTCTCTGTGTGGGGGCTGGACATCGTCGGGCCCCTGCGAAAGGCGCCCGGGGGCTTCACCCACTTGTTGGTCGCGATCGACAAGTTCTCCAAGTGGGTGGAAGTGCGCCCCATCACGAATCTCAGGGCTGAGCAAGCAGTGACGTTCTTCACCGACATCGTCCACCGCTTTGGAGTGCCAAACTCCATCATGACCGACAACGGGTCCCAGTTCACGGGCAGGAAATTCTTGGAGTTTTGCGACAAATTCCACATCCGTGTGGATTGGGCAGCCGTGGCACACCCACAGACCAACGGCCAAGTAGAGTGTGCCAACGACATGATCCTACAAGGCCTTAAGCCTAGGATTTTTGACCAGCTAAACAAATCTGGTTGGAAATGGCTCCAAGAATTACCAGCGGTCGTGTGGAGCCTAAGGACCACCCCGAGCAGAGCCACCGGGTTCACCCCGTTTTTTCTAGTCCATGGCGCTGAGGCCGTCCTCCCCATGGACTTAGAATATGGATCACCCAGGGTTCGAGGCTACGACGAGGAAGCCAACCAGCGAGCCCGCGAGGACTCGCTGGACCAGCTGGACGAGGCACGCCTCGTGGCCTTGATGCATTTCGCAAGGTATCAGCAGTCCCTTAGGCGCTACCAAGCACGCAAGATACGCCGACGGGACTTCAGCGAAGGGGACCTGGTCCTAAGGCTACGCCAAGACAACCAGGGACGCCACAAGCTATCGCCTCCATGGGAGGGACCCTATGTCGTGGTGAAGGTACTCAAGCCCGGCACGTACAAGCTGGCCAACGAGGACGGTGAAGAGCTCACCAACGCTTGGAACATCCAACAGCTACGTCGCTTCTACCCCTAGCTAGGATTTCCAAGTATTTTTGTTGTAAAAATCACATGAACAACGCCCTAATTGGTGACAACTATGTAAACGCCATAAGTCTAATGAAAAGGGCAACTCGGCTTTCCCCTGAAACCCAAGCTACCCTCGGGGGCTACTACGGGGGGCATCCCCCCCAAAATGGTCCCATTTTCGCGCAAAAACGAAACAACTCACGCGCGCTAAGTTTGTTTTCTACTTTGACCCCGAGCAACGATTCGAATAGGGCGCAGGCAGCCTAGCGGAAGGAGCGCGCGAGCCAGAGATAGCCTACGCCTCCGCGAGGATACGGCCCTTCTCTCTCGCCTCCAACCCAGCAGGCCACCCGCGAAAATCGAACTCCCCTAACTAGAATCTACTCAGGAAGAAGGAGAAACAAAAAAACGTAATAAACAAAAGACATCACTTTACATCGGCAGATGATTATGGCAAAAATATCTTGTTTCTTTACAAAGGCCGCACGACGAGCGTACTGATACATCAACGAAACCGGGCCTAGCGCCCAGCTGTCTTCAGGCGGGAGGAGCGGCGGCGTCAACAACGTCCGGGAAGAGGAACTCCTCGAAGGCTTCAGCGAGCGTTCCGGCGGCATCGGCGGCCAGCGCGTCCACGCGCTCCATCGCCACCTCGTCCTCGACACCCTCGGGAACGACGTAGCCCTCCCCCAGTGCCTCGAAGTCGACCTCATAGTGGGACCGCACCACCCCGAGGGCCTTCTGGACGCCAAGACGCAGCGCCCGGCGCATACGCTCGGTGACGTGGCCGCTAAGGGCGCGCAGGCGGCTGGCCAACGAGCTACCAGCCTGTGCCTCGCCCTCCTCCACGACCCGGCAGGTCTCGAGGGCCGCGTTGCGCAACTCCTACAGCTCCTGCTCAGAGGAGTTGTAGGAGGCCTGCAACGCCTCGGCCCGCTCAGCCGCGTGGCCCAGAGCGATGCGCAAGCCTGGAGTCACCAAGACAAGAAAGAAATCAGAAAAAGGAGTGCGAACTCTCTAACAGAAAACCAACAAAACAGGGGTCAAGCAGCGGCTCACCTTCGACTTGCTTCCTCTCCACCTCGAGGGCGCGGCGCTCGGCCTCGACCGCCGCTCGAGGCCCTCGACGGTCTCGCCCGCTCCCCGGAGGGCCGCCTCTCGGTTCGCGCTCGCGATGCCGAGCACTATCGCCTCGCCCTCGACCTTGGAGAACGCGGTATTCGGTCCGCCGGCCGACTCGCGCCGCTTCGCGAGCGACGCGCTCCTCGCTCCCGGCCGTCGACCGGCGTCGGCGAGGGCGGCTCGCTCCCCGCCGGAGCCGCCCCTCGGCCCCTTGGCGGGCGGTGCGCTCCCCGCGTGCGGTCCTCGCAGGCGGTGAGCGCCGCGACCTTGGCGTCGAGGGCGGCCTTCAAGTCGTTGGCCTCCTTGGCCCCTCTCGCTCGAGCGCGCGCGCCCGCTCCTCGGCCCGGCGCCTGCCGCGCTGCGCCCCCTCGAACGACGAGCGGAGCCCCCGGTTCTCGTTGCGGACGCCGGCCACCTCCGCCTCCCAGTTGGTCGCCAACGTCCGCATCTTCTCCAGGTCCGAGCGCGGCTGCCGCAGCGCCTCATCACGGTTGATAAGGGCTGTGCAAACCCGCTCGAGGCTGGAGGGACGCGCCGGGTCTTGCCTTGTGCTCTCGTGGAGCTCATCGTGCAAGGCCATGGCCCGGTACGACAACCAGCCGTCCGGAGTCCTGAGGGTGTCGGCGAGCGCGTCGAAGGCGCCGCATCGCTCCGGGAGCTGGTGGAGCTCGGCGTTCACCCGGTCGAAGGCGCCGTACTTATCGCGGGCGCGGCGCTCGAGCTCATGTCGCCCACAAGTCAAAACCCGTAAGGATCATGATACAGAGAGCGTGCGAAAGCGAGAAAAAGAGGAAAACGAGCAGCGATGCCCCACCTGGAAGACGCGCCACGCGGGGCCGCCGTGGACCCTCAGCGCCTCGTTCAGCGCACGGTCAAGCGTGGCGCTGTGGCTGCAGAGCTCTCCCCACAGCTCCTGCTCCCCCTGGGCGTCGGCGAACGCGGGCGGGTCGTCGGCCGATCCCCTCCACCTGGGCGGAGTGGCCGGCGCGGGAAGACGAGGCCTCAGCGCCGTGCCCTCGGCCCCCTGCCACCATGTGGCCGTCATGCCGCCTCACGAGGGCCCCCTCTTGGGACTTTGAGGAGAGCATGGGGAAGCTCACCCACTGATCCCACCCGGGCGGCGGGGAATCGTCGTCCAGGACCTCCACCACCACCGCCCAGGAGTCGTGGCCCCTGCGCCGCCTCCGCCGGCGCCTCTACTTGCTCCTTCGCGGCCACGGGCGCCCGACGCGGCACCGTAGCCATCACCTCCGCCGCGCCTCCGCGACCACGGCGCCCGTCCGCCCTCCTCAACCGCAACCACGGGCGCCACCGCGGGCCGCACCCGCTCGCCTCCGCCGTGGCCGGCGCCACCGGACCGCGCCTCCGTCGCGGCGGCCCCCCACCGCCGGCCGCGTCTCCACCACGCCGCCGCCGCGGCGGCCGCGTCTCCCGCCACGACCGGCGACCGCCGGTCCTCGACGACCGCCGGCCGCGCGGCGGCGGGGCCGATCCGCCGCCGAGGCCTCGAGGCCCCGCCCGCGCCTTGTGAGCCCTCGCCCGCCGCCGCCGTGCTTGCCCCCGCCCGCGGCGCCCTCGACGAGCGCCGCCGGGTGGGAACGGACGCGTCCGCCCTCAGCACCTTGGCCGGCGCGAGGGGAGGCACGGTCGGCACCACCCTGCACAATTACAAGCAGAAAGTGAGAACGCCTGATCACCAAAAAACCAAACCCAGCAGAAGGGCAAGCCCCTTACCTCGAAGAGGAGAAGGCGCGCTTCCTCTTGCTCGAGGCCTCGGTGGATGAGGCCCACGCGGCCGACGCGCCGGTCGCCGCGCACCCTGATGCCTCCGCCTCGCGCACGGCCCCGCCCGCGCGCGCAGCGCGCGCTGCGCGCGCTCCTCCGCGGCGAGCGCGGCACCTCCGCGGCGAGCGCCGCCCCCGTCGTTCGATTGCCCGGCGGCGGCGCCGTTGCGCCCGCCCCCAGCGATGCCGCCCTTGCCGCCGGGAGCCGGCTCCGCGACGGCGAGCAGGGCCCCACCTATCGGGGGGCCCCGCCCCCGGCCTTCTTCCTCCTCGTCCTCCTCCAAGGACGAATACTCCTCGGTCCCCGGCGAGGGAGAGCCCCCGCCGCCGCGCGCCGGTACTCCTCGCTCCCGCCGCTCGCGCGCTCGCGGTGCCGCCTCGCGCACTCCCTCCTCGCGCGCCGCCCGCTCCTGCTCCCGTTGCTGCGCCGCCCGACCGACCGCGCGGGAGTCAGGGGTAGGCGGAACGGACTTCGCGGCGCTGAAGGTCACCAGCTGCAGGCGAGAACATCAAAGGCGCGTCAGGGGCCAGGAGCATCATCAAGAGCAAAAACAGGGCCAAGAACCATACTCACCAGCGGGTCGGTGGGGAGCATCTCTAGGTCCCACGGGGACCGGTCCTGGCCCAACATCCGGGTGTCGACGGCGTTCCGCGCCCGCGTGAGCGCGTACGCCCACGCGAGGGGGGTTGGAAGCATCCGCGACCTCGCCAGCGCGACGGGGTCCGCCTCCTCTGTCATCTCGTAGATGCAGAGCGGCCTCTCCATCAGAGGCACAACCCGCCAGTGGTGGAGGAAGGCGAGGACGCCCGCCGCGGTCAGCCCGCGCGCCGCCAAGTTCCTCAAGGCGGCCAGGAGCGAGCCCAGCCACCTCCGATGCTGGGGCGTGGACACCCCGTAGCTCCAGGAGTCGGGCTTCTCCTGGAACACCAGACCGGTGTAGGGGGGAGGCCGGGCTCGGCGTTGCGCAAGTAGAACCACCCCCGCTCCCAGCCGGCGTTGTTCGTCGTCATGGTGTAGGGGATGTAGTCGTCCTTGAACTGCGTCCGCAGGGCAAGCGACATCCCGCCGGCGCGCACCACGCGGCGGGTCCTCTGCTCCGTCGTCGGCTGAGTGAAGAGGCTCCGCGCGGAAGAGGTGTAACCAGAGCTCCCAATTGACTGGGATCCCTAGATACCCCTCGCAGACGCCCACAAATGTGGCCGCCTGCGAAATCGCGTTTGGCGCGAAGTTGTGTAACTCCACGCCGTAGCGGTGGCAGAGCGCCCGCATGAAGCGGCTCACCGGCGCAGCGAAGCCGCGCTCATGGAAGCGGATGAATCTCACCACGTAGCCCTCCGGCGGGTTGGGCCCGTGGTCCCCCGCCGGCGGCACGATCCATTCCGTCGGCCGGCCCTCTTCGTTCGCCGCCAACTGGCCGGCGGAGACCAGCTCGCCAAGGGCCAGCCGGCTCACCGACAACCGCTCCCATGCGTATGGGTCGAGGATCGTGAGGGGCGGAAGCGGCGCCATGAGAGAAGACAAGGGATGCGAGAGCGGAGGACAAGAAGAAGAGGAAGAGCTCTAATGGCGAAGGGCCGCGGTGGCAAGAGCAAAGCGAAGGAGAGAGCACAGGGGGTGAGAACGGCGAAACGCTAAGGTAAAAAACCGCCGCTTTTCCCTCCCCTCAGATTTATAAGCCGTGGGCGTGCTCTCCGGGCCGGACGTCCCGCGCGCATTAACTGCAGGTAATCTTCCTTCTCGCTGACGGGCGGGCCCCACCACGACCGCGGCGGCCATGCCACCGCGAAGAAGCCATCATCACAGCGAAGAATAGCAGGGACCGTGGCAGGCGGTCACGTCCGCCTGCCCACGCCGCCCACTACGCGCGCCCGCGGCTGCTACGCCTAAAAAAGCGCGCCCACGACGCGAAATTACAGCCCCGGCTGAGGAGCATTTAATGGCCCGGTTCCTTGCAAGGTAAGGAGAACACTCGAGCGGCACGAGCCCCTGGCTCGGTATAATTTCAGCCCTCGAAAGGGTACAGGCATGAGGAGGTCGCCTCGGGGCCCGTTTGAAACAAAGCGGGCACCGCAAGCACCCATGCCACGCAGAACCCTCGAGCGACACGAGCCCCTGGCTCGGTATAATTGCAACCCTCGAAAGGGTACAGGCGTGAGAAGGTCGCCTCGGGGCCCGTTTGAAACAAAGCGGGCACCGCAAGCACCCATGCCGCGCTGTATTACTGATCAGCGCCTCGGGGCTGGCTCGCCCAGGCCCCTCGGTGGTCGCAGATGCTAGGTCGGGAGCGCTTAGCCGCCGCCCCGCACCATTTTTACTAATCAGCGCCTCGAGGGCTAGCTCGCCTAGGCCCCTCGACGGTCACAGACGCAATGACGGGGCCGCCCAAGCGCCACCCCGCACGGCCCTACTGATCAGAGGTTCGAAGCCTGACCCTCGACGGGTTCGAAAAGGCGCCCCAGATCACAGAGTCAGGGACGACGAAGGCATGCGCATTCGAGCCGTTCCTCGAGCCCGTCGGCTCGAGGGTGCCCCATATGTCGTATTCGAGAGCCAGCGAGGGCAGCTAGCCGGGGGATCCAACCGAGGGAGAGCTTCCGCGCCCTCGGTCCCTATCGAAGGGGACCGAGCCCCACCTAGCAAACCCACGCAAGCGATTCAATGGACGTGTCTCTGGACCACGCAGCCTACCCTTATCGAACGGGGCATGGGCGTCCACTCGAACCACCCGCCAACAGCTCAACGAGGAATCCGCAATCCGCGACCCGCTCGACGGGGGTTGCGGAAACCTAACCCTCCGTCCCGCGGAGGGACGGCGAGGGCGCGTTAAAAGACAAGTCGTAAAGTTCTACCCGATCGCCTCGAACGGGCACAGGCTCGGGGGCTTAACGCACGGCTACACCTTCTGGATTGTACCCGCCGGAGATAGTGCCAGCAGCGCGTGCGTCACCGAAGCCGGCTGAGACATTGCCGACGCCGGTTGAAACATGTACCATGCCCTCTATCCAACTCTCGCGGTTAACCCCTACAGGAGCACCCATGCTCCTGCAGGGCTTCGGGGGTTAGACCCGCGGGCCCGCTGACGTGGCCCCACGGAGAGCGTTCGCGAGACCAGGAGGGAAGAACGTCCTATCAGTAGGTTACATCATCTGCAGGAGCCTCAATGGAAAACCCACAGATGCTCGGGGGCTACTGTCGGGGACAGCCCTAGGGGTCCCCTTAAACAAAAGGGAAATCCTCGCTTAAAACATGCAACAAAGCTAAACGCACCTCGCCTAACCATGCAGGACAGAGCCCACGCCGCGGAGGCCCCCAACGGCCCACCAAGGCGGCCCACTCGAAGATCCCCTCGAGCAGGCTTCGCCTCGCTCGAGGATGCGCGCCCCCCTCGGGTAGGCTCCGTCCCGTTCGAGGGGGTACACTCACCTCGAGCAGGCTCCGCCTCGCTCGAGGGCCCGCTCCCCCTCGAACGGGGTCCGCCTCGCTCGAGGGCGCCCGCACGCGCGCGCCCGCTCCCGTACGGCGGCATTTAATGCCCCGACACCGGCGGGGCGGCGCCATCATGCGCTTGGGGCTCACGCCCGTGCCGCCGCACCAACTCCCCGGGAGGGATCCCATCCCCGCCACCGTGGGAAGCACCGTGCGGCGTGGCCGGCGCCCGGTCCCGTGACGCCGCGCCACCCGCTCTGGTACGGCTAACGCGCCGAGCCCTCGAAGGGGGGCCGGCCGCACCCTCGACTTGCTTTCTTGTGACCTTGCAGGGTTAGGTGAAGGCGCTAGGCCGGTAGGACGCCATCCCTGCCACTGTTAACGGCATGGATGCCGCCCCCGCGTGTACGAACCACACGCCGGGCGCTGAGGCAACGGCTCTAGCACAGTGGAGCGTGCGGGAACGGGACGCCGCCATGCCTGCTACTGTACCTCGTACGGACCGACGTCAGCAACTTCCTCAAGCCCATCTGAGGACATCGCGGCCGTCCACCGCCCCTCTACCCTCGAAGCCGCTACTGTTCGGGTACAAGATAAGCCATGATGGCCGAATCGCTGCGAGGATCGTCCAGATGGCCGCCTACTCTACAGCATAGCCCATCACCCTCCTTCGCGTAGCTAAATAGCGCGGCGCACATGTGATTCTCTCGCTCCTTGATCTATAAAAGGAGGACGAACCCCCCTGCCGCAGGGGACAGAAGGACAGACGAGCACACACACGACACAACACAACAGGAGACAGGCTGCACCAAGCACTTGCTCTCCAATTCTCCCACAACATCTTCAGCCACTACACCAGGGACTTGGAAGCTACGCTTCCTCTCCCGCCTTGCTCGTAGCAGCCCCACTACAGGCACCCGTCTTGCCGAGCAATACAGTGCCTTGAGCACACCACTGCTGGACGTACGGCCCCTCGGCCGGAACCAGGATAAATCCCGTGTCTCTTATTGCTTAGCATCGACCATTGAGGGATAGACCTCGGCGCTTATTACTGGTTAGTGTCGGGACCACATTCCGCACCGACAGTATCAGAGCCGACTCTCGCGGTTTCACGGGCGCGTGTGGTCGCAGTTGCGCAGGCATGGTGTGCATGGTTGGTGTGGGCCCTGAGTGGTCACACAGCATGGCACATGCGCTGGCACTGGACCTACGGACGTGGCCAAGAGAGGACGTTCCTGGCTTGGGGTTGATCGACAAGGGCGTCGATCTTCTAAGGGGGGTGTATGTGACATTTCGGCCCAAGGCTTGATAGGATTGATAAAGATACTCATATCAACAAGTTGCAACTTCTTTTCCGGAAGACCATCACTAAAAACTCACAAAGTTAAGCGTGCTTGGCTGGGAGCGATGGGTGACCAACCGGGAAGTCCTTCCCGGGTGCGCATGAGTGAGGACAAAGTGCGCAGGAAAGACATGTGTTGGTCTGTGGGGATGTTCTTGAGGTCCTAGAGAGCTGCCAGGTGTAGGAGGGTCTGGCCTCGGTGAGGCGGGTCATTACAATTGGTACTAGAGCCATGCTTGACCGTAGCACGTATCCCTATAAAAGGTCGATAGAGATAGGACTCTATACACTCTACCTTTATAGTTATACCATTGAGCTATGTTATAAAACTCGTTCCCTTTTTGAAAACTTCTTACTCACCTGCGCTAACAGGAATTTCTTGCATTTCACAGGAGATGGAGCGCCAGGACGCTGAGATCACCCTCGAGACATGCGGGGCGATCTGCCACTGGATGGAGAGGGCCCTTCTCAGGCTTGGAGTCCCTCCGACCTACGTCACGTAATGCGCCGAGTACGTACCCGCTGTGACTGGGTGGATGGTGCTCTGCACGGTCGCTGTGCTCCCTCACTCGAGTCTCCCGGGGTTCAAGGGAGAGGTCTGCTACAGCGCTGCACTCACCGTCGCGACCGCGCTGGACGTCGCCTGCCGCCAGGCACTGGGCTTCCTTCTCGCGCAGAACCACGCCTCCTTCGAGTCCGGGACTCTTCGGCTGCTACCCCGAGACTACTGGCGCCTCGCACCGCTCATGGACGGAGTTCCTTCGTACGAGGGGATCCAGGACGACGTCGACGCTGCTCCCTTCTGCGAGTCCGACGAGACCCTGGTGGAGACGGCCAGCTACTTGGTCGACCTCGACAAGTACGCACGCCGACTGGAGGACGAGTCTTGTACCCTCTTCGGCCAGATCAGAGACGCCACTGTCGACGCCCGCCAGTACCAGCCACACTATGTCCAGTTGGAGAGAGAGAACAGAGCCCTACGCCACCGTGTTCGCCAGCTCGAGCAGAGCCTCGACCGCGCGACCACTGTCCTGCTGCAGTCCGGGAGGGAGAGGGTGGACACCCGTGAGGAGATGCTGCACGTCAAGGAGGACCTCCGCAGGCTGACAGCGAGTCAAAACAGGCTGAAGGACAAGCTCAAGCGCAAGGACGACCTGCTCACGGTACGCGCTCACCTGCTCGGTTGTGAGCGGCTCAAGGTGGAGAAGCTGGAGAAGAGCCGAGCGGACAACATCGCCAACATCGCGTGGCTCACACGCACGGCTGTCTACCTGAGAGACAAGGCCGAGAGACTGAGGAGGACTTGGAAGGACGCCGACTCACTTCGCGTGGACGAGCTCTTCGAGCTCAACGGAGAGCTACCCCCCGAGTGTCAGCGTGAGATCCGCACCGAGACCTTCGAGCTACACCAGTCCCGCCTCAAGCTTCACCTGTGCCCGATGGCTCGTCTTCCGACCCCCGTCAAGATCGAGGAGGTTCGAGAGGCTCATGCCTTGGTGTCCCAGATCTTTCCGCCGGACTACCCCACTGAGGACCGCTACCCCGTCTCGTACAAGAGGGCGCGCACTGAGTAGAGAGCTGAGCGAGGGGCATGACCTAGAGTAGTGTAGTGTGCTAGTAGCTTCCATGAGTTGTTCCATGCAGCCGCGAGCATGTTCCGGTGCATGAAGAGAGTCATGCCACACCATGTAGACACTACCCTTTTGAGATTGTATCGATGTATTAGAGTGTTGACTTGTTGCTGCTACCCCCAAGGTCTGAGTCAGCCTCAGGGGAGCAAGTGTATTATTCATGCTTGATGTATGCTTGGATCTTAATTGTGTTATTAGCGTCTTAATGCTTTTTATCCTAGAGTGTAGGTTATAATTAGAATTATTTTCATGTTTGCCTTAGACTCAAGTGTGTGTTGGTGAGTGACGTATGTAAACTTCCCTCTTTTCTTATGGTTACAGAAGGATGTCGACCCGCCGATCCAACCGGCTGATGGCTCGCCTCGAGGAGGCAGCTGCTGAGGAAGAAGCCCCTCAGGGGCGTGGACGCGGACGTGGCTGTGGACGCCCACCCCTGCGTGGAGGAGCTTTGGGAGCTAGGGCCTGAGGTGACGTAGTACCGCCACCACCGCCCGAGAACCCTGAGGCCGAGGTTGAGCAAGGAGCGGCCGAGCGAGGCCCGCCTCAGCCGGACCAACCCCCACCACCCCCACCTAACTTGGTGTAGGTGATGGCGCTCCAGACTCAGCTGATGCAGAGGATGGCTGAAGTCATGGAGCACAGTGGCAACGGTGGGAACCGCGTCGCTCCGTAGGACGAGGACCTCACGAGGAAGATCGAGAGGTTCATCCGTCTAAAGGCCCCCACCTTCAGCTACTCGGATGACCCGCTCGAGGCTGACGACTGGCTGAGGGTGATCGAGACCAAGCTCGACCTCACCGTCTGCTCCGACGAGGAGTGCGTCGCTATCGCCGCGCACCAGCTGGAGGGTCTTGCTAAGGCATGGTGGGACAACTACACTGCCACCCACCCGAACCCATCTTTCATCACCTGGCTGGAGTTCTGAGGTGTTCCGCGAGCAGTACCTTCCCAGTGAGCTGCTGGTCCAGAAGGCGCAGAAGTTCCGCACCGTGACACAAGGTGCGATGAGGGTCGAGGAGTACGAGCGTCACTTCATGAAGATGATGTGGTACGCCCCCGACGACACCAACAATGACCAGAAGAAACAGTTCTGGTTCCTGCGAGGCCTTCACCACGGCCTTCGCTAGGCGCTGAAGGCAAGTGAGCACAAGTCCCTTCGCCATCTCGCCAACCGCGCCATCGCGGTCGAGGATGAGAGGAGGGGCCATGAGGAGCGCATGAGGGGCAAGAAGAGGATGGGAGATCGGGACCAGCTTGACCGATCTTTCTAGAAGCCGAGGAGCGAACAGAGCAACATGCTGAGGGGGAGCTACCGCCCGGGGCACAACCAGCCTGGGCGTGGCTTCGGAGGAGGTGGACGTAGCCCGTTCCCCGAAGGGAGGAACCCCGGCTATCCCCAGCAGACTGAAGGCTACACTCGTGGTCCACCAGGCACCGCGAGACCTGCCGCGGGAGGCTTCACCGTCACCTGCTTCGCGTGTGGCAAGCCCGGCCACAAGTCCTTCGAGTGCCCCGACAAGAATGTCGCTGCCACCCCCGCGAGGGCACCTTCTCTAGGAGGCCGACCTCCACAGGCTGCGCCGCCGCCGGCTGCCGGCTGTGGGAGGCTGAACTACCTTACTGAGGAGGAGGCTGCCGACGCCCCTGACGTCGTGATCGGTAAGTTTTTAGTTTGTGGTACATCTACTCTGGTTCTCTTCGACACCGGTGCAACCGGGTCGTATGTTACCTCTCGATTCGTGAATAAACTCTCCCTCCCTACAACCACCCGATCAATTCCCATTATCACGAGCTCTCCGCTCGGGGATATCCGATGCACCCTGCTATGCAAGGGAGTGGATGTGGTCATCCAAGACCACAGGTTCTATGGGGATCTAACCGTGCTGCCTTCCCATGGTATTGACGTGATACTGGGGATGGATTGGATCATTGCCCACAAAGGTGTCATCTCCACTTCGCCGAGACTTGTGACTCTAGTGCACCCTGGCGGGACTAGAGTTACCTTCGAGCCGATGAAGTCTCAAGACATACCAGCAGTGTACAGCCTTCACACGAAGGCCATATCGGACGTGCAGGTAGTCCGTGAGTATGAGGATGTGTTTCCGGAGGAACTGCCCGGGTTGCCTCCTGATCGTGATGTGCAGTTTGTGATTAACTTAGTGCCGGGAACGGCGCCGATAGCCCAGAGTCCGTACCGTATGGCAGAAGTTGAGCTGAAACTGTTGAAGGCAGAGCTAGACTCACTGCTCGAGAAAGGGTTCATCCGACCAAGTGCTCCTCCATGGGGTTCACCGGCACTGTTCATTCTGAAGAAGGATGGAACTCAACGTCTGTGCGTCGACTACCGTGCCCTAAATGTGGTAACCATCAAGAACAAGTACCCACTACCCAGGATCGATGATCTGATGGATCAGCTAAGGCAAGCCAAGTACTTCAGCAAGATTGATCTCTGGTCAGGTTATCACCAGATGAAGATTCGCCCGGAGGACATCCATAAGATGGCGTTTGTAACCCGGTATGGGCAATACGAGTACACAGTCGTGTCGTTTGGCCTGACCAATGCCCCGGCATACTTCATGAACATGATGAACAAGGTCTTCATGGATGAGTTGGACAAGTGTTTCGTTGTCTTCATCGACGATATACTAGTCTACTCCCAAACCGCAGAAGAGCACGAGGAGCACCTGAGGATCGTGTTGGGGAATCTTAGGCAGCATCAGTTGTACGCCAAGTTTAGCAAGTGTGAGTTCTGGATGGAGGAAGTCACTTTTTTTGGTCATGTGTTGTCAGCCAAAGGAGTGGCAGTAGACCCGAGCAAGATAGAAGCAGTGTCCACGTGGCAGTCACCCAAGTCGGTGACAGAGATCTGCAGCTTTCTCAGTTTGGCCGGATACTACCGCCAGTTCATCGAGACCTTCTCGAAGATCGCCAAGCCCATGACAGAACTGTTGAAGAGCAACACGCCGTATGTATGGTCGGACAAGTGTGAAGCCAGCTTCCATGAGCTCAAGACTCGTCTCACCACTACGCCGGTCCTGACCTTGCCCGATGCGAGCAAGGACTTCGTGGTGTACTGTGACGCATCAAGGCAGGGACTCGGCTGCGTGTTGATGCAGGGAGGAAAGGTGGTAGCCTATGCCTTACTGCAGCTTAGGAAGCATGAGGAGAACTACCCTACACACGACCTCGAGCTAGCCGCTGTCATTCACGCCTTGAAGATATGGAGGCACTATCTGATGGGAAACAAGTGCGACATTTATACTGATCACAAGAGTCTGAAGTATATCTTCACCCAATCTGAATTGAACCTGAGGCAGAGAAGGTGGCTTGAGCTGATCAAGAACTACGACCTGAACATTCACTACCACCCCAGTAAGGCAAACGTCGTAGCCGATGCTCTGAGCCGCAAGCACTACTGCAACAACCTGATGGTGCGAGAAGAACAACCGGCCTTACATGAAGAGCTGTAGAAGCTGAGTTTGAAGATAGTAGAAGAGGGGCAGTTGAATGAGTTGAGGGTGAAATACACACTCAAAGACCAGATCCGTCAAGCTCAGAAGGAGTGCCCGGAGATTCAAAAGGTAAAACGCCTGATGGAGAGTGGCAAAGCAGCTGACTATCGCCTCGATGACCAGGGCACACTGTGGCTGAAGAACCGTATCTGTGTACCCCAGAACAATGAAATTCGGGACTCGATCCTCAGAGAGGCTCACGACTCTCGATACTCGATCCACCCTGGATGCACCAAGATGTACAAGGATTTGAAGGTACGATTCTGGTGGGAAAAGATGAGGGAAGACATTGCTGAATACGTCGCTCGATGCGACACGTGTCAGAGAGTGAAGGCAGAACACCAGAGGCTTGCTGGTCTACTGCAACCGCTCGAGATACCCACGTGGAAGTGGGACGATATCAGTATGGACTTTATTGTGGGGTTACCGCGCACACAGAAAGGAAACGACTCCATTTGGGTGATTGTCGATCGGTTGACCAATGTAGCACACTTCTTGCCCATGGAAACAAACTACAGGGTGAGCCGACTTGCAGAACTGTATGTGGACAATATTTTAAAGCTTCATGGAGCTCCGAGAAGCATTGTGTCGGATAGAGGGCCTCAGTTCACCGCCTAGTTCTGGAAGAGTTTGCATGCTTCCATGGGCACCAAGCTGAACTACAACACAACATTCCACCCCCACACTGATGGTCAGACAGAGAGAGTGAATCAAGACCTAGAAGACTTACTGAGGGCTTGCGTGTTGACCTACGGGTCCGATTGGGAAAAGAGTCTGTCCTATGCCGAGTTCTCATACAACAATGGCTACCAGGCCAGCTTGAAGATGGCTCCCTTCGAAGCCCTGTACGGCAGAAAGTGTCGGACACCGTTGATGTGGTCCGAGGTGGGGGAGCGAACCTTTTTCGGTCCCACCGCCATTGTTGAGGCGGAAGAAAATGTCGCCAAGGTCAGAGGGAACCTGAAGATAGCTCAGAGCAGGCAAAAGAGCTACGCGGATCCAAAACGGAGAGATGTCTCGTTTGAAGTGGGAGATCACATCTACTTGAAGGTGTCACCCCTCCGAGGTACGAAGAGGTTCCACATCAGGGGGAAGCTGTCCCCTAGGTACGTTGGCCCCTACCCTATTGTGAAAAGGGTCGGGAAGGTGGCTTACCAACTCGAGCTACCTCCGGAGCTTACCGGAGTGCATCCGGTGTTCCATGTATCTCAGCTTCGGAAGTGTGTGGTCGTCGAGAAGAGAGTGCCTGCTCAGGCACTCGACGTCCAGGAAACCCTGGAGTACATGGAGTACCCGGTTCGGATCCTGGACTGGGTGGAGAAATCCACTAGGAACACCACCACGCGCTTCTGCAAGGTGCTATGGAGTAATCACTCCGAGCGCGAAGCAACGTGGGAGGAGTCCGCGTTGAGGGAGAAATACCCTCATCTCTTCGAAAAGGAGGTAACTTCTTAATCTCGGGGACGAGATTCTTGTGAGGGGGGAGTTCTGTAACATCCTTAGATTTGGTTTGTTTGCAAAATGAGAAATTTCTAAAACTTGATTTGCATTTGAAGTGCTCATGCAACACATAAGGTTGGTTTCTTGTTTCTTCCCCGAATTCCTAGATTTAATTTGGCACCATCATTAATCTTAGGTTTATATCTTGCTAGTGTAGTAAGCTGGATCTTCATTTGGTTTTTATTTGGAGTTTCTTGAGTGGATTCAAATTTGATTTGGGAAATGCAAATTTGAATCAAATTAGTGTTCTAAAGAAAAGATGAAGCTCACCTATACTTAATAGGCCGCCAACTCACAATTCCACCCAGCACCGCTTTCGGCCCACTCGCTGGCCCAGCTAGCCGCCCGCGCCACTACCACCTACCGCGCGTGCGCCCGGGCCGCCGACCGGCGGGCCCCGCGCCCCGCGTCACCCGAGCCCCGCGGTGACGCGAGCGCGTCATCCCCAACCTTTCGCCTTTGGCCGACGCCCAAAGGCAAAGGCGGGGGGAGCGCCGGGCCGCGAGGCTCGCCGCCGCGGCGTGCCGCGCGCCCCGGCGCATCATGGCCGTCCACATACCCCCGCGCCGCTCGCAGCTATAAGAAGTCGCTGCCGAGACCCCCGGTGTTCTCCCAACCCTAGCTGCCCCAGGGGATTGCCCCTGACCACCCACACCGACCCGCCAGAGGAAAAGGGAGTGAAGGAGGTAAGGAGGAGGAGTGGAGCCGCCCGTGGGAAAATCGTTCACCGCGAAGACCGGCACCGCCCGTGGGAGGAGCCGGACCCACCATCGCCAGGAACGCCTACGTCCCCTACTTCCTCTTCTTCCCCGACGACGCGCCGCCGCCTGCCTCTTCTTCCTCCTCGCCGGCAAGCCGCACCGCCACACTACACTGATGCACTACACTTCGGCCAGGAGCCACGGAGGTGAGGACGACTGCTGCTTCCCTCTTGTGGATGCCACGGCCTTCAAGCCGGAGTGGAACACGCCGAGCCGCCGCGCCGCCGCTGGTGATGCCGGCCATCGAGCCAGGCTGGGATGAGCTTTCTTGCACGTGTCTCCGCCTTCATCAACGCACGCGCGCCGCTTCCTTAGCCTATTTATCTTGTGCTGTCGTGCCGCCGTGCGATGCCTGTCGAGCCCGCGGCGCCGCGCCGAGCCGGACGGTTTGCGTTCGCGCTTGCGCTCGCGCGCACCGTCCCGCTAACCCAACGCTCGCGCTTGCACACCCCAGCACGCGCGCGTATCGACCGCGGGGAGACCAGGCTGAGCCTTGGCCCTCCCACCTCGCGTAGGACGCCGCCACCGTGGTTGATCGAACTGCGCCGCCGTGGCCTCACCGTGGCCGGGGACCTTGTGCATCATCGCGTGTAGGGGAGGAAGGAGGACACCACGTCCTTGGTCGCCCTGAACGTGCCCTGCCACCGCCGTGAACCCTCTCGCTCTTGCGCGGGCCGACCGCGGGAGCCGTGCTCGCCGCTGCCCATGGCGACGAGCCGGCTCCTCCGCGTCTCCCTCCGCGCCGCCCCTAGTGCGGCGGACACCCCGGCCTAGTCGTGACTTACCCCGCGCGCACTATCCCGCGCATGCCATCGCACGCGCGTTCGCGCGCCACCGCACCGGGGAAGGGACACGACACCGCCGCCGTGCGGACGTCGCCGCGCCCACACGGCGGCGACCTCACCGTGACGGCCTCCACCCTCGGTTTTGCGCCCCTTCGAGCCCAGCAACCCAATGGGGGTTCCTTGAGGTTACCCCATTCTGGCCGGTCGCCCAGGCGCCGTGGAGCCCGCCTCTTTGTTTACCCTGTCTTTGATTGCCCTACTACTACTGTATATATATGTTTATGTGAGCGTGTATATATGCCGAGCTTTGCGATGCATGTGTTGGGATAGGAATAGTGGTTCTTGGTGTGAGTGGGGTAAAACCGGCAGGAGATGGCGTTTTGGGTACTTTGGCGGGGGTGAGCTCGAGACAACCGATCTGGGATCGGGGACAGGGGTGCACTCCTTAGTGTACCCCTACTGTTACGGTTTTCGGAGCCTAGCTGTTGGGGTTTTACTTGCGCTTGGAGGATATGAGCTCGCCCCGGTCTGAAACCGAGTGGATCAACTTGTCTATTGGACATCGTACACACCACCCCGCCGAGAGTGGGGATAGGGCCGAGTTGAGCTCGGCAAGTGCGGAACCATACCTTCCTAGGAAGGATAGAGGGTATCTGTGGGAGAGCGGTGGAGGTGAGACCACCCTCTCAGTTCCGGTGCTGTTCTCGCTGCGGGGGGGGCGCTTTGAGGGCCGGATGGAGGGTGGGACATAACTACCGAGAGTTCGCCGGTAGGATGGGCTCGGTCGGCCGTACACTGACCGGGTACCATTCCGGGATGGGTACAGGTGTACACACTCTGCAGAGTCGTTCGATCTATAGCTATAGTCGCATCCTCGGTCATGGACACTGCCTAGACGACATGTTAGTTCCTCATGTTTTGGGATTTCTACCTCCCCCCTATAGGAGAGTGTGTGGTGAGCCGTGGTTGCAGCCGGCTAGAGGAGAGAGGCTCCATCTACCTCGTTGATCAGGTTGCAATCATTGAGGTGCGGGGAGAGGAAGTTCTCGCATCGACCCTAGACAGGAGTAGGTGGTGGAGACGGGTCTCCTGGGTGACCAGGTGATTCCGAGCTGTGTTGAGAGACTTCGGATTTGGGGATATTGATGGAGATACCTTGTTTATACTCTGCTGCTGCTGCTTAGGAAACCAAAGCCACTTCCTTGTCTATTTCCTTCCCTTAAGATGTTAGGCCACTTAAAGCTGCATACAGTTGGTGACGTGGACCTATCCCACTCCTTCGGGATAGACTTTGGGTGTGCAGGGTACGAGTCCGAGTTCGACTGCAACGCCGACGGATGGTACTACTGAGGGATACGTCGCTTCGCTCAAGTTTGCCTGTGGCGGGAAGAATAAAAGATGGAGACCCTTCTGAGAAGATAGCTACCGTTGCGTAGAATTTTCACTCGGATTCAGCCAAGAGGCTTGTAATGATGTACTCCATAATGTACTTGTAATAAATTTGTGTACTTTTATCTTTATGTGAAGCGATGTATGACTTTGTGTATTTATCTGTGAGACGTTCTGTACGCGATAGCCACTGGTCCAGGGACTATCGCGATGGTACAGGGATTCGGATTTTCTATGAAAATCCGTGGTTTTACAACATACATCTTCCCTGTCAACCTAAAGACGGTTGACGCGGATCCGTCGGCATCTTCCCCGGCCACGACGACGATCTGGCCGCCTCAGGCCACGAGCCGATGTGGATCCGCTCCCTCCTACCATCACGAGAACAACTACTTCATTCGTGACAGAGGTTAGTCCTACTTGAACCCTCAACGCCCTCTCTCTCCTCAGCCACCAAAATCTGCTTTATATACATATCAATGTGGATTAATTAGGGATACATGCCTTGATGGTTCATCTTTAATTGATTGACTGTGGATTTGATGGATGGATTTTTTTGCCCAAGTATGTTTGAATAAATTGTTGCTAACAGATGTAGTTATATGAACTATTGAAATTCATTTTCATGTTCCTGGTACTACAATTTTGCATTGTAAATTCATGAAAAGCACTGAGGATGTTAGCATACATTAATTCTATTATGCTTTAAATGTACCAGATCGACAGTTATGCTTTGGACTTGTTCGCATACTTTAATTCTGCTATGCTTTGAATGTACCAGATCGACAGTTATGCTTCGGACCTATTAGCATATACTTTAATTCTGCTATGCTTTGAATGTACTAGATCGACAGTTATACTTTGGACCTGTTAGCATCTTTTAATTCTGATGGCCACATAAGGAAACTGGGAATTGCATCGCAGTGGTTTATAATGTTGTCCAACCAATCTGTTATATATTCATGTCAAGGTGAATTAGGGAGACATGCCTTAATACTTCATCTTCAATTGATTGACTTTGGATTTGATGGATGGATTTTGTTGCTCCAAGTCTGTTTTGAATAAATTGTTGCTAATAGATGAAGTTATATGAAATGTTGAAATTCATTTTCATGTTCTTGGTGATATAATTTTTGCTCTATAAATTCATGAAAAGCATAAAGGATGTTAGCATACTTTAATTCTGCTATACTTTTAATGTACCATATCGATAGTTATGCTTTGGACCCATTAGGATACTTTAATTCTGATGGCCACATAATGTCAGTGGGAATTGCGTCGCAGTGGTTTGTAATGCAGTGATAACTAGACTGTCCTACGCTTTGTTGTGACTGTTAATTGTTTCACTACTGTCATATATATTGTTATTGTTGGTGTCATGATGTATTGTGAGTGTTGTTTCACTACTGTCATATATAATGTCGTGACCATTGCTTTATCCTTTTATTGCATGTACACATGGAACACACAATCCATCGCTGCTCAAGTTGGACAAGGAAGCATAGTTGAAGGAATTTATTCTCTGCTTTGATATATAAGAATATTGTCGTGTCCCTGAAAAATGGTTACAACCTATCCTTGTATGATAATTAAGTAAATATGAACTGTGTATGTCTATGCTGAATTTATTTACGATTGTATCAGCTATTTTGCCTGTCAGAGAAAACGAATTTATCTCATAAGAATTTTGCTTAGATTTTCAGTATTGCTTATGTTGATCTACTGACAAACCTGACATATCATCTATGCAGTCTCCCACAACAATAAACTCCTCTACCTCCAGTGCATCATCACAGCCCATCGTCGGTGAACCTTCTTCACAGGGTTGAAGGACCGAAACCGCGAACCAGAGAGGGGGGGAGTAAATGGGAGCCGATAAAAATTCTATTCAAGAATTCGGCCTATGAACCCGATTTCACTCGTGCACCTCCACAAGCTTCTCTTGCCAAGTTCACGTAGCCACTGAAGTGCTACTGAACCTAGGAGCAAGACCCAACCAACAGCCACAGCACACACACACAGCAGAAACACACACGACACGGCCGGGCGGGCGCCCAAACCGGTCGGGCGGTTTCGAAACCGGTCAGACCGCTTCTGTTGGACTTAGCCTCACGCAGGCAGGGGAAACCAGTCAGACCGGTTTGGCAAACGGGTCAGACCGGTTTTGTCCAGAAACTCCCCAAAGACCCAAAACACCTCAAGAGGCTTTCCACATCTGAACAAATGAAGCCATGGTGCAAAAGAGACTTCGTTGCTCACAAACCCTTCTCGACAGCCCACAGGGAGAAACCAGTCAGACCGGTTCGGGAAACCGGTCAGGCCGGTGTTTGCCTGGACAGCCGGGAAGAACACAGCCCGCGGGAAAAACTTCACCCTTCCACCAATCGATCTCCCGATTCGTTCCACGGATCAAAGTGAGACTTTGGGGATAGATGGGGTACCTCGTGGGCTAACCTTGGCTAGAAGCTCGGTCCCCAAAACCCACTCAATCAAGAGGAATCGAAAGTTAACTCTCACGAACACCTCTAACCCCAGAACTCCGAAACCACCATAATCGAGCCCCTAAACTAGCGAATTTGGGAGGGGAACCAAGGACAAAAGAACCACAAAGGGTTGACATGAATTTCCCCCATCAAATCCCCAAGAACAAGGTCCCGAAAACAACCCAAGAAAAGCACCAAGAGAGGACTCCGAAAATCACCACCAAGAACAACCGGGAACAACACAACAATGCCTTGAGGAACCACGCCGAATCATCTATACATGCCACAAAGGTTCATACAAGGTCTAGCTTGCCGCCCGATCATCCAACTCTCTCAACAAGATCTCACCATGAAGCTCTCTAGCTAGTGCTATGGAAATCCTAAGAAAATAGGAAGGGAAAAATAGGAAAGAAAATAGGGTTCCAAGAGAAGGCTGCAATCCTCTGACCTCATGGGTTACATGGAGGCAACCAAAAGTCTAAAATACCCTTACTTAATAACTAGGGATACAAGCCCACCAAGGGCACTTTGGGAATTTGTCTTCATAGCACCATCGGACGGATGCCCAGCGACCGCACCTCGCGTAGCCTCGACGCAAGCCTTGTGATCCCGACGCGTGTCCTCCGCTTCGAAGCCTCCGGCGCCCTGTGACCCCAAACCGATCTGACAGGTTCTCCAAACCGGTCAGGCCGATTTCGGCCAGACAGCCACGCTTGGTCTTCGGCCTCGGCTTTGTGGCTCAGCCGAGTAACCCATTGATCTTCTGGTGAACCACCGCACACCCCGCGAACTTGATGTAGCCTCCGCCAATCACCACTCATGACTTGGCTCCCACGAAGTCCCGGCTCAACCTTGGTTTTGTGGCTCAACCAAGAAACTTCCACAGACTTCATTTTGTCGTTCTTGCCACCATGCGGCCCGCACTTGACCCCGCTGGCCATTGGGTCCCTCGAACGAAGCCAACTTGACTTCACCTGCACCAACACGAGTGAAGCCGCAACGTGCACCTGCAATACTTAGCCAAGAATCAGTCCACACAACATTGTCAATCACTCATCACACAAGGCAGCGACCATCCACCGGTCGTCGAACCACACATGGTTCTCAAGGGTCACTCCGCACAGACTGCTGCGAGTAGTACTCAATCACGCGAGTCAAGGACACAAACCAAATGGCCAGAAAACAAGTTGACTGCAACTGGACTTGATGCCAATTTTTGGCTTACCCCAGATGCTGCGAGGGATAGATTTGTATTGGTCTATGGTCTCATTGCTCGGGAGAGGGTGTCAATCAACAAGGCGGTTGATGATCTCTCACCAATTGACAAGGACCATATGTTTACAGTTTTAGAGGAAAAGCTAGATTTCCTAGCCAATCTAAAAGAATCTATTCACAATAAGGAAGTTAAGGCAGCTATATCAAAGATTGGAACCTTGCAACGGAGGTTCAAGGCCCATTTAAGAAAAAATATGTGAGTGAAGAGGAGACACCCTTTGTGAAGCATGCCTTTTTGCAGCAACAAGACTGGGACAAGTTTGTGCAGGAAACCAATTCTCCTGAATTTCAAGAATTGAACCAGAGATGAAACAAAAGAGAGCATTGCACAATAAGCCACACAAGACAGGCAGAAAAGGTTATTCTGGTAAAAGGAAAGAGTGGGAGGAGAAGGATGCAAAGCTAGCTGTAGAAGGAAAACAGAACCCTTGGGACCAATTTCCTGGACGTTCGAGACCTTATCTGCCGTCAAGGGTAGGGGCGAAGGAGAATACTAGTGAAGGAAGCGGGGGCATAACATTTAGTAACCCTGCGGTGGTGGGGTAGCAAATAGGGTGAAAACACTTGCAGCTTAGGGTGGCGATGGTTCTTTCTCTGGGTTAGGGAGGATAATATCCTCACCACAGCACTTGAGACTCTAGAGCATCAAGGTCGGGTCTGAGGCGTGTCTAGTTCACTTGGCTGGGGTAAAGGGTTTGGTGAAGAGTCCGCTGGAATGTACAAGAAGAAGAAGAACAAGAGGTCTTATGCTCATGATGTGATAGACAAAACATTTAAATCAGTTGTCCATGCTCTAAGACTATTAGGCATCAACATACCGAAAAATGCACTTCTTCCTTCTCAATTACCAGCGCTTGTCAGTAGAAGCGAGGAAGAAGATATGGATGGCAGTGAGGAAGAAGATGGGCATGACCGCGAGGAAGAACATGCGCATGATAGTGAGGAAGATGGCATAGAGCAAGATCATTGGAATGCCAACGGTGACGAAGAGAATCAAGTGCACAGTGATAGTCGATCACCTATGCTCGACACAATAGATAAGCTGACAGAGCCAACCGCGTGTAGCCTTTTGGTGGCACTAGGATTAATGTGGAGCTCGCACTAGCGAAAGTATTTCCATTTCAAAAAGCTTGCCATTCAGTACCGGTGCAGGATGGGTATGTTGTGGTGCAACTTATTAATGTGTGGGCAAATCACTACATGAAAAACTGGCTTCGGTAATGGGCGTAGATCGCCTTTGGTAACAGGCAATGCACCCATTACCGATCAAGTGTTACAAATAAGCGAAGAAATGTAACGTGCAGATGCCCGTTACTGATAAGACATATTCGTAACGGGCATTAAACAATGACCGTTAACAAAACTAGCCACCGGTCACGTGAAATGGTTGTTTTTCTGGGCCCACTGGGAACTTTCGTAAAGGGCACCAAAGAAAAGCCCGTTACATAAGCTCACTATCAAAGATGCCTGACGTGCACCTGCATCTCCACTATCTTTACGAAATGAGACGTGTCTATTTCACGCGTGTCTCAGCACAACTAGTATTCGTAACGGGCATCAAACAACGACCGTTACCACAACTAGTTACTGGTCACATGAAATGGCTGTTTTTGTGGGCCCACATGGAACTTTGGTAACGGGCATGAAACAGAGCCCGTTACTGTTAAATTAACATCAGAGATGCATTCTGTGTACCGGCGTCTGTACTGTCTCTATGAAATGAGACGCATCTGTTTCTACGCGTGTCTGCTTTCTCTCTATTAAAGGAGACGCTTTCTGTCAACCTGCGTCTCCTATATCTCGACGAACGACCAAGTCCTGGGCCCACCGTTTAGGACTGGTAACGGGATTTTATATTGCCCTTTACATTGTGGGCATTTTTCTAACGGGCTTTCCGAATGAAGCCCGTTACTTACTGATCAGTGTTTGTAACAAGCTTTAATTAATGCCCGCTACCGATATGGTAACCTGCCCGGTTGCCGACGGCATCCTGGAACCAGCCAGGATTTGGCAGCCACCAGGGGCTGCATCCTAGAACCAGCCAGGATATGGCAGCCACCACATTAAGGAGACATCACAAACACATTCTCACATCACAGATATTGGCAAAGCAAGATCACATTTATAGACAAGCTAGCTAGGATCACATCCAATTTCAAGTTACTCTCATCAGGGCCTGTTTGGATGGAGTCATGAGAAAACAGACTGAACCAGGCAGTATCTAACCCCAACCAAGCAAGCCAAGCAGGTTTCTCAGGCAACAACACCTGACTAAAGAAGAATGAATGAGTTTCAAGTTTCTGGTCACAATAAACTCATGGTGCACCACTGTAGAACTTTCCCTTTCGGTCGATGGTCTCCTTAAGAATGTAGTTGCACAGCATCTCCCGGACAAGCTTTACATCTTCTGCGGAAACATCTACATGAGGTTTGAAATCCTGCAATATACAATCATTTATGAGAATACAAGTAGAAGTCATTTTCTAAAATTAGATGGATAATATGAGCAGAGACAAGGTTGAGCATTATTATCTACTTACAACAGCCTTCTTGATGTCAGGTATGTCATCGAGTAGTCTTAACATATGGAATGCCACATGGAATCCACACAAAGAGGACTCCCGTGGCTGCTGAGCACACTGCATCGAGGTAACAAAATGACAAGTTAATGCAGTACCAAATAGGTAACAGGGGACCATAAAAAACCTTGGTCTTATAGTGAGATTTGTTTTGTGCTCGAGTGTGGCTTTTGGCTTTTTTTCTTTCCTTTCGTCACTCTGTTCAAAGGCCCTGCATGATCAGCAATACCAATTAGAAACACTAAGAGATTGATTTTTTGTGAACAAAAAATACTGTACCAAAGGCCCTGCGTGGTCAGCAATACCAATTAGAAACACTAAGAGATTGAACTTTTGTGAACAAAACTTACAAGAAACTGACCAGTTCAAAACATTTTGGAGGTCTGGGAACTTTAGCGGGGGATGTTTAGAAAAATCTAGATACAAAAGCTATTTGAACTTCATACAGATGATCACTGTTACCCAATGGCTAGTGAAGTAGGCACCCACCACATTGTAGTTGTTCATCATTGCATTTGATATTGCTTTGCCAACTTGCTGAGAACGCTGAGAAATATTTGTTGGAGTAAACAAATCTGGATCTAAAAACCCAACACTGATATGCTTCTCCATTGCCTTGTCCATCATTTTCCTACAAAAAATCAATTGTTAGCATGCATGAACTTTGCAGTCAAAATTAAGAAATATCTTTTTAGGTTTTAAAGGACTTACAATGTCCACAACCTCATGAAGGTAACATGCAGAGAAGCCAGGGTTATAAGGTTAAACACACTACTGAATTCAATGTTTAACATTAAAGCACCACAACCACATTTAAATTAGTCTTGATCCACCTTTGCTAGAATGGCAAGTTTATCCTTACTGTGTTCCATGACATAAGCATGCAACTTGGCACAATTTGGTCTAGCAGCCTTTACATTTGCTTCTGACAACATAGGTGCACCAGGCTTGTATTTTGGTCGGTCCTGTTTTGTCGCATTAACACAGTTAAGAATCTCATCTTTAGACAGAGGTTTCCTGGCCTGGTTCCTCTTCTGCAGTGGAGATTGTCTAGGCTCCTCCTGTTGTAGAGGCTGCTGTACTTGTTGCATCTGCTGCTTAGGGGGAGATTGCATGCGCTCCTCCTCCTGCTGGAGAGGCTGCTTTTTCGTCTGTTGCTTATCCTCTTGTTGCAGCTGCTACTTAGGTGTAGTTTGCCTGGGCTCCTCTTGCTGTTGTCGATGCTACTGCTACTGGAGAGGCTGTTGTTTCGTCTGTTGATTATTCTCAAGTTGCATCTGCTGCTTAGGCGGAGTTTGCCTGGGCTCCTCTTCTGGTTGTTGTCTACGCTCCTGCTGCGTAGTTTTGTTGATCTGCTGGTGCTGCTACTGCTGTTGAGCCTTCTCTTGCCAACACTGAGCTGCAGCACCTCCATCTGATGTTGTACACCTAATACCCGTTGCGGCTTCAGGGTTGGGATGTCTCATCATGGGTGGTATAATGATCCTGTCCTTTGGCCATTGGATCCTTTGAACGAGAGCCGCAGCTAGGGTTGCTATGTCACCCCCATCAATTGATACATGCAAAGGGTATTGACTTGTATTGTCCCACACATAAGTAGGTTGCACCACAACATACCCATCCTGCACCGGTACTGAATGGCAAGCCTTTTGAGATGGAATGACTTTCGCTAGTGCGAGCTCCACGGTGCCATCTAAAAGGCTGCACACGGTTGGCTCTGTCAGCTTATCTATTGTGTCTAGCATAGGTGATCGACTATCACTATACACTTCATTCACTTCGTCACCATTGGCATTCCAATGATCTTGCTCTCTGCCATCTTCCTCCTTGACATGCGCATGTTCTTCCTCGCTGTCATGCCCATCTTCTTCCTCAATGCCATCCATATTTTCTTCCTCGCTGCTACTGACAGGCGCTGATTATTGGGAAGGAAGAAGTGCATTTTTGGGTATGTTGACACCTGATAGTCTTAGAGCATGGACAATTGATTTAAATGTTTTGTCCGCCATCACATCATGAGCATCAGACCTCTTGTTCCTCTTCTTCCTGTACATTCCAGCGAACTCTTCACCAAACCCTTTACCCCATCCAAGTGAACTAGACACGCCTCAGACCCGACCTCGATGCTCTGGAGTCTCAAGTGCTGCGGTGAGGATATCATCCTCCCTAACCCCAGAGAAAGAACCATCGCTACCCTGAGCTGCAAGTGTTTTCACCCTTTCTGCTACCCCACCACTGTAGGGTTACTGAATGTTATGCCCCCGCTTCCTTCACTAGTATTCTTCTTCTTCTTCCCTACCCTTGCCCGCAGATAAGGTCTCGAACGTCCGGGAAATTGGTCGCAAGGGTTCTGTTTTCTTTCAGCAGCGAGCTTTGCATCCTCCTCCTCCCACTCTTTCCTTCTACCACGATAAACTTTTCTGTCCGTCTTGTGAGGCTTATTATGCAATGCTCTCTTTTGTTTCATCTCCTAGCTCAATTGCTGAAATGAAGGAGAAAGGCATGCTTCGCAAAAGGAGTCTCCTCTTCACTCACATATTTTTTCTTAAATGGGCCTTGAACCGTCATTGCAAGGTTCCAATCTGTGATATAGCTGTCAGTAACTGCCTTCTAGCGAACAGATTCTTCCAGATTGGCTGGGTAATCTAGCTTTTCCTCTAAAACTTTAAACAGATGGTCCTTTTCAATTGATGAGAGAGATCATCAACCGCCTTGTTGATTGACACCCTCTCCCGAGAAATGAGACCACAGACCAATACAAATCTATCCCTCGCAGCATCTGGGGTAGGCCAAAAATTGGCATCAAGTCCAGTTGCAATCAACTTGTCTTCTGGCCATTTGGTCTGTGTCCTTGACCCAAGGGATTGAGTACTACTCGCAGCAGTCTGTGCGGAGTGACCCTGTGAAGAAGGTTCACGGACGATGGGTTGTGATGATGCACTAGAGGTCGAGGAGTTTGTTGTTGTGGGATACTGCATAGATGATATGTCAGGTTTGTCAGTAGAGCAACATAAGCAAGACTGAAAATCTAAACTTAATTCTTATTAGATAAATTCGTTTTCTCTGACAGGCAAAATAGCTGATACAGTCGTAAATAAAATCAGCATAGATATACACAGTTTATATTTTACTTAATTAGCATACAAGGATTGGTGCTAACCATTTTGACAGGGACACAATAATATGCTTATATATTAACTAGGCTTGTGCCCGTGCGTTGCTACGGGCAACAAAATATTTATATTAGAATACACAATATTAAACAAAGATAATGATATTGTGAACATTAACATAAATAATAAAAAATATTTAATCCCAAAAGCTAGTTATAGTGCCCATACATTGTTGCATTGCATGTGAAGTAAATCCCATCTGGCAGCATAAAAAGTGTAACATGAAGAATTTCCAATACCCATATATTGTACGCCTAAATTGTGACGCTAAACAGTGAACCCACTTAATGAAAACACTTTGCTAGCGAACATATTCAGACCTATGGACCAAAGCAGTACTTCTTTCTTCCTTCACAATTCCTTCACAATCGAGAATCACACAGAGCTCCAGATAACCTTGGTTGCCCCCTCCTCGTTGTTGATTCTGCTTTTTTTATGTGCATTGTTTGTCTCTATCAAGAAAAATGACGGAAGGGTTCAGAATCAGCAGGTAAACCATAGAATTTCCCAAATTAATACAAAGTAGAAGTTTGTTACTCATAACTATTAGAAAGCAAAATCAACAAAAGAATGGTATAATAAAACAATTGGTAGTTTCAAAAACAAATAATAAGATCTACATAATTTTAAAAAGCACAAATATTAGTTAGTAAAAGAAGTTCAGAGAAAATTAAGCTTACATATCAGCAACAAAGGAGGTTCAACTTGTTCTCCTGTCATCTCTCTTTACTCTTATTCTTCTATTCTCTTTACTAACAAGTCTGTAATAGATACATGATCCAAACTTGCAGTCTTGCAGAGCTCCCAACCTTTTTGTGGCAAGGGAGTGTGTGGTGTGCCTATACTGCAGAAATAACCAGAGCAAGTTGAATGCGACTATATAGTGCACTATAGACTTCATTAGTCAGCTTCGAATAAGAAAGGCTAGTCTATCATCAACAAAGATGTATACATAGGAATAAAGCATTATATACATAAAACGGGGATTGAGAAAACAGTACCATTCAAAGTTCTATTCATCTTGTATGTATGTTTAGCCTAGTTGACACATGCATTCAAGATGATTGAATTGAGGAGAGCAAGTCTCGGTGAAACAACATTCCTATTTCCTATGCACAGTATGACAGAGCATTTAATTTACATGTACATTCAGATTACCATATTTACATATACATTCTACTGTAATTTGAATTTGTATTTCTCCAGATGATGTGTTCCTTAGTGTTCAGGTGTGTAGTAACGGCAAAACAATTTTACAGATAAAAAGGTGAATAAAACCCAATTTAACAGATAAAGTGGTGCATTTTTTATATAACTGAATACTCAACAGAGAGACATTTCTTCATATAATGCATGCATGGTGCTTTATACTTGTACTAAATGTACTGATAAGCAAAGTTTGTATCAAGAGCATTTTATTATCATGCAACAGGCAATAGCTATTCAACACTTTGTGTTATTCCAAATATGTAGGGTGTCCAATTAAATATGAAATCCCTGAGAGTCACTTTGTCAATAGTGGATACAAATTACACGGCATATAAGAAGTCATATTCAACTAATTTGCAAACTAAAAATACTGTCAGCATATCAGTGATGGCATCAGTTTGACCTGTGAATGAAACGATGTTCGGAAACCACTAGCATCAAAGCATATATGATCAGAGTCACTCTCATCAACCCGTATATGCTTACAAGGTTACCTGTAGACCCAAATGTAGTCATTCAGTCTCATTCTGCATGCAAAACCTCACAACATGAAATAAATATCCTTTTCATTGGAAATGTAAACAGAATTGCGCATTGAGATATATCAGATCCAAAATTTTGTTCCAGTTCTTCTAAACCACACTCTTACACAAGACCATAAATAAATGTATTTAATTCAGGAGAATCCATACTATGAAAGCACAATCTTATGAACCAAGCTGCACAGTGCATATGTGTATCCAATTCAACCGCATCAAAATGGTTTTTTAATTTAAACCATCAATATGCACAAGCATGGCCTAGTACACACAATCACTGTTGTTCCGAACCGATTGAAGGAATGACAAATACCATTATCCAGAAATAGAATTTCGCTATTAAAAACAGTGAAATGGCATACTTCAAAAAATGCAAGAGACATGTACAAAGGTAGGTACATCTCTAGAAGTGCACTCTTCTGTCTATTTCTTTTCTTTATTTTGCATCTTTATATTTAGCTGAGTGAATGCATTGTTGTCATACTTTTATTTTGATGGCCTACCTCCAATGCAGCCAGCTTACTTCTGACTTCTTCTTGAAGAACAAATATCATTGATTATCAAGAGCTTTTCAAAAAGATAAACGATAGGGGTTCCAAAGATAGTCAATGATGTTCAACCAAGAAAAATAATGTCATCAGTGAACCTATTGCCTAACACAAATAAGATTGCTTCCCTGCTAGAAAAGGCTGACATGTTTTGTATAGCTTGAAAAGATAATAGAAGTCACGAGAAATATGTTCCAGACATATAAAACATTTGCAAGTATAAGGATTCCACTTTCACAGATGACAGATCTCACTGATATGTACCCAAAATAAAGTTAAGTTTTGTAAGGCTAGCACAAGCTTACCAGATAATGCATTCTGACCACTTTCAACTTTTTTTATATATAAAAACACACTTTAAAACACTTTCACTTACCGGATAATACATTATATATAAGTGTGAAGATTATATAGTATTGTTGTTTGTTTTGCTGGGTGCATTAAAGAACTAAGGACATCCATTACAGAGTGGCATCAACAGACAGTAAGCAGTGTACAAAATAATAGAGAGGCTAAGGAAATAAAAACAAGAAAACATAGCACAGTAATTTAAACAGAATCTAGTTCAGTTACACCAAATGATCAACACTGATGGAATATTGCATTTGATAAGGTTTAGTCAAAGGGGGAATTAAAAAGGTGCTGCTCATGGATTCCAGCTGCAAAGAGCGTTTTCTTTTACTCGGTTGACCAACTCAAAGGGAAAGAAGCTTCCCCTACCTCTCTTCTTGGCTGGCTCCAGGTAATCTGATCCATTATTATATTGGAAAGAAGATGCACAACAAAGGTCTGCTAACCAATTTACATGGATTACTTCCAATTTCAGCACATCTCAGCAAATTTCAATATGTGTGCATGGTGGCACAACGTGGGGGTCGTGAGGGCAGACAGACCTGGGAGAGACGAATCGCAAGGGGCACCCTGGGTGTCGCAGCGGAGGGCGGCATGGTGGACGGCACAGGACGGCTCTACGCCATCCGGTATGATTTATTGTGCTGGTATGTGACGTTTGGCTGCTCTTATTTGATTTATAAGGATAATATAGAAACTGTGAATACATGGTTGTGTATTTGAGCTAGGAGGTGGTAATACAAAATTGGAACATGCTTGATGGCTTACATAAACTACTTCTCGGCAGTATTCATGCAAAATTTACTTATGCTACTTTAATTGTGTCAGTCAATTTGTTTATGGAATACCAGATACTCAAATACTCGATTGAGTAAACCTCTTATACCTTAGATATGGTAGGGACCTTAGTTATTTTTTTTCAAGTGATACAACAAAATGGAGATCAGAGAAAAATTATACTAAATGCCTCTATGGGTAGTACACCGAAAAAGAGTGCAAGGTGCTTGACTAAATACTACATCTGAGCAAATGAGCCTTCATAGGACTGTGTAGCTCTGTTTATGAATATGGGGATGAGAAATGCATTAGGAACTGTATGGTGTTAACTGTTAAAGTTATGTTTCTTATTTTCTCTTGTAATTGACATTTGCTCCTTCTGAGTGGTATAGTACTGGAATATCATGATGCAAGTTATTTTCATTATTTACCTCCCAAACATCTAGAACATTGTTCCAATGGTTAACTTGTGGTTGTTCATCACTTGAGCAGCTTAAAAAATGGCTGGCAGATAGAGTCTGATAGCATGCAAATCTCATTTTTCTTGTGGCAATGAGTTCAACTGAACATATATGGTCGTTAATCACTTGAACAGTTGAACAAATAAAAGTTTTCTCAAACATAGCTTGGGCATGAAAAGTAAGGATTATTATCCAAAGATAATGCAAATATTCACTTTGCCGCCCTTGATTTAATCTTGCACTGCTAGCTCCACATTTTTTCACTGGACTTTTCAGGCTTATCCATGCTCATGATTTTCTTGCCAATTAGACTGAACTAAAGTCCACTATTTAATTTGTGCTAGGCAAGGCAATGTAGATTGTGACATATATTTGACCATATAGAATGAATCTGTCCTTTTGTTAGATGCTGAAACTATCAGTACCGATTTATGAATATCAGTCTTTAGTTGTAAGAAAGCTTTCTTACTACTCTATTTCGTTGCCCTTTTCCAAAAAATGATCAGTGGTGGAACATATTTTTAAGCTCATGTTAGTTAAGAGTTATTCAAAAAAAATTCAACTAACTTTAGGTCAATGTAGGTGGGACTAACTAACTCACTCTAAGTTAATGTTTTTGCTGATTTCACACTTACTATATTATATTGTTAAATGCAGCCCGTAGCAACGCACGGGCATGATCCTAGTAATTATGTTAATGCGGCTGTTCATATGTGATTACCACTTGTTCGATCGTTTATCTCTTCCAAGTTGAAGAGGGAACTTTGAATGCTCTACCATGGCATTAGAGAATACTAATGACTGATGAAAAACTTTTAACCCGAGTGCCTTTGACTGTTTAAGGCCTAGGACTTTGCTGGATAGTATGCCTTGTTTAGCAGCCGGAATGTTCTATTATGCAGGAACGGGAGCGCTACAGGCTACAGGTGCGCTAACCCCCCACCTCCCCCCCCCCCTCGATCTCTTCTACAGATCCAGATCATCTATGAGCACCGATCCTCAGAGAAGCACATATATACGAATCTTTGAAAAATGAAAAATTATAGCATCTTCTAGTCCTTGTGGATGGGTGGACATTCAGATTTCAGCCTCCTCGATTTCGGCTGCCAAACTGCAGCAGTCAACCACAAACTGTGGTTCGAAACTGTGGTTGGTTGTCAAATTGTATGCAGTTCAGTTTAATCTAACATTGTAAGATAACGAATTGGTGCTGGCCAAGAAATATTATTAGAATGGTTAATTACCTCTGGCGGCTAGCGCACACCGTGGCCGTTCCGCGCTCCGCGATCAATGGCTCCTCGCGACCCCGCACTTGTCGCGCCGCCGCCGCACCGTGGAGGCAGATGCCTGCCACAGAAGCACGAGCGGACGCGCGGTGTTGCGTGGGCGGGCGTCGACTCCGTGGCCGCACTCCGTGGCCGTTCCGCGCTCCGCGTGGAGTGGCTCCTCGCCGTCGTTGTGCCCCGTTGAATGCCGCGACCCCGCGCTTGCCGGGCCGCCGCCGCACCGTGGAGGCAGATGCCTGCCGCAGAAGCACGAGCGGACGCGAGGTGTTGCGTGGGAGAGCGTCGAAGGGCGGCGCACGGCGGATGGCGGAGGGATGCGAGATGCTATATCAATGTAGGTGAGGCGCCAGCATGGAGGGAGGAGACCGTCGATCCGGGGTGCGGCAACGTCGGGGAGGGCAGCGATGATGGAAGATCGGGGAAGGAGACGGTGGCCCGGGGGGCGGCGGCCGGGGGGCATGTAGGGTTTCGGACGACCCATGGGGGCGGCGGGGGGGATGTCGAAGGGTCGGGAGGCGCGGGGGGGGGGGGGGGGGGGGGTGGCGGACGCGGGGGTGGAGCCGAAGAAGGCCCACCTGTCGGCGCGCACGGCAGTGGCTCTGCCGGCAGAACGCCTGGCGGGCAGACCCACGGGCTGAGGCGTTGCCCTTACGCGTTTTTTAGGGGTAGAGAACTTCAACTGGTTCCTTGTCCATCTTGAGCAGCGATAGATTGTGTGTTCCATATGTACATGCAACAGGAGGATAAAGCAATGGTCTTGACATTATATATGACAGTATTGAAACAACACTCACAACACATCATCACACCAACAATAACAATATATATGACAGTAGTGAAACAATTAACACTCACAACAAAGCATAAAACAGTCTAGTTATCACTACATTCAAAGCATAGCAGAATTAAAGTATGCTAACATCCTTTATGCTTTTCATGAATTTACAGTGCAAAAACTATTGCAGCAGGAACATGAAAATGAATTTCAACAGTCCATATAACTACATCTGTTAGCAACAATTTATTCACATAGACTTGGGGCAACAACATCCATCAATCAAAATCATAGTCAATCAATTAAAAATGAACTATCTAGGCATGTCTCGCTAATTAATCCACATTGACATGAATATATAGCAGATCGATTTTGGTGGCCGTTGAGAGAGAGGGCGTTGGGGGTTCAAGTAGGACTAACCTCTGTGGCGAATGAAGTAGTTGTTCTCATAATGTTCGAGGGGCCGGATCCACAGCGGCTCGTGGCCTGAGGCGGCCGGTCGGCTTGTCGTCGTGGCCGGGACGACGTCGACGGATCCGCGTCAACCGTCTTTAGGTTGGCCTTACGTACGTCCGCACGCCAGTAACCGCGTCCTCGTCACCGTCGTCACACAGGGAGCGGTGGGGCTGGAGAAGAGCAGGGCTGCGACGGGGAGAGAGCGGCGAAGGCGAGCGGGCGACTGGCAGCGGCGGTGGGGAGAATGCGGGCATTGGGGATCTGTCTAGCAAGGAGTCGAATATGAACGGCGCGCGTAGCTGTGTTTAATGAAACTACTTGCGTGCCCTTGACGGCTCTGTGCAGCAATTGGAATTTCATGCGCACTATAGTAAATATAGGTGGGAAATTTTGAGCAGCCCTCGCACGGTTCGCCTGCTAACGCTGACGAGTGGGCCAGTGTCATGGGCAACGATGGTTAGTGAACCCGGATCACCATTGTTGGGAGCTGGGTCAGCGGTTATCTTTTTTATATTGGCTGCTGACGCTGACGCGTGGGCCTGTCACAATTTTTTTTGAATGAAACTTGCTTCCCTGATTTACTAGAGCCCATAAAACAGCATCTAAAAAATCATAAAAATGCGAACAATTCGTATTTGGACATTTAGTATTTGAATAAAATATCAACCGTCACACTTGTGTGCCCAAGATTCTTAGAATCTGTTTTTACATCCCATGTTAATGATGTAATAATTCTACTAACATCTAGTGTGCTCTAAAAAATCTACAAATTGACATGCCAACATAATTTGGATACCTAGACTTGTCTTCAAAATTTCAAATGGTTTAGATGAAGGAATTATATACTTGTGTACAAATGTCTACATCTCTCACATAGTTTCCTAGAATGTTGCTTGAACATTGAAGTTTTCCACACTTTGCAACATGTTCGAACTCATATGCATTTGAAAACGTAACAAAACCTTGTGTTCACGTTAAGCTTACGAAATGTAAAGTTCCATCGCTAATGGTTGTGTAAAACTAATATTATTTGTATGTGGTACTTACAAAGAACAAAATAAGGCATATAAACATCACTCAATAAATGGAAATTAATGAATAGATGCTGATTTTAGAAAAATTTAGAAAAAAGTATCAAATTTGAACTAATAACGACGAATAAATACTTGTTACAACATTTGGTTGCAAATCAAAAGGAGAAATGGGAATTGTTCTTCATTTGAATAGAACTGGCCCCCAAAGTCATTTGAATAGAACAAAGGAGGAAGCAGAGGGCACTGCCGACATCCCGACTTCCCGATAAAATCAAATCCGCGTTTAGTAATATCTAATAATTTACATTCAAGATAGATAATGTTCATATTTATGCTTGCGCCTACATCCCGATGTTCATCCTGCTGACGCCGTACTCCACGGCGTGGCGGAATTTACGCGTCCAGAGGTCGAACTCATGACGGATGCGACACTCGGCGCTACAGTAGTGGATGATCTCTTTGGTATCCGGCCCGTAGAGCCTTCATCCCGCTTCCCAAATGCAGATGTGAGGATTCTGGACGGGCAACAACAAAATGTCATCATCGTCGACGTCATCAAGCCAGTACAACCACACAATGTTGTCGAGATCCAGCTTGACGAGGTAGCGCAACCGCCGCAGGTTGTGGTTCTTCCACCGGCCGTCAGGGGGCGACGGGCCGCCGCTGATTTCCTGGAGTAGTGCCATGTCTTTGGGGTCTGCCGGGTTGCAACGGTACTTCAGCATCACTACAAAGTACTTGGCACCAGAGTCTTCAGCAGCGGTGGCATTTCCGATGAGCTTCAGACCCTTATCGGGGTTCTGCTGCCTCATCAACCTCACCATACCCTCGAAAAACAATGCCTCCAGATGATTGGCCTCATGGAAGCGCCGCTCAAAGCACGACCTGACGTAGCAATTATTGCTCGCTGAACGAAGATCATGCAGCGACACGTGTAGTAGTACCTCATCGGAGTTGCAGATGCACCGGAAGGTGCCGCAGATTTTATTGAGAAGGATTAGAAAATGGAAAACAGCCACATCCTTGATGGAGTGGAAGATGATCTTGGTGAGAAGTTCATCTGGCAGCAGTAGCATCAAGCATATCGCGGCGGCCATCAAGGAGAATGGAGGAAATAGAACAGCAACGAGGTTTGGAATTTGAATGGCGACGAGGGTTGAAGTTCGCGGCGACGAGGGATGAAGTTGGCAAGGAGGATTGAAGATGAAGAGGGATGAAGTTGGCGACTAGGATTGAAGTTGAAGGAGGCGACGAGTAGCTCGAGGGTTGATGGTTGAAGATGGCGCCTCGGCCATGTCGTAATAAAACAATAAATGGAAATTGAAAAGGCGCCATAGTTTGGCTGCTGCTGTTGACAAGTGGGCCCGACATCATTGCCCCGCCCCTTCTCCTTTCCGCCTAAGTGAAGGCGATGCGTGGCTTCACGCAAGAGACGGAGCCCGATGCGTAATCGAGTGACACGTACTGTCAGTAATGGAGTAGTGGGTGGGGGCAATGGCGCCTGACGGTTCCTCGTCTTGTCAATATAACTCCCTCGCCCAGTCGCCCTCCCCTGCTTTCTCCCCTGCTTCTTCCATAAGCTTATCAACTTTTTCTTCACTTCTTCATCCTCCTTGCGATTCACCACCACAAATCTTCGGTCACCGAGAGAAGGAGGAGATGGCGTCGAGGAGCCCACCACCGTCGAAGTAGGGACGAAGGAAGGACGACGATGACGAAAGCCGCCATCGGAAGAAGTTGGAGAAGGGGAAGGAGTCGGTGGACAAGGACGCCAACGAGGAACCGCTCTTCGATGACAATAAGTTCGCCGCCGAGATGCTCCGGAGCGCCTTCAGAAAGCTTGAAGTTGTTTGTGAGGCCTTCGACATCAAGGTGCATCATGATGCGTACAAGGACCCGACCTTGAAGGGTCTCACCTTCAGGATCCACAGGTTCGCTAAGAAGCTCGAGAACCTCCTTGTGGTCAAGCGGGCTACCCGCCGCCACTTCTTCTTCGACGACGACGCCTACGACGGTGATGACGGTAGCCACAGCGACGATGGAGACGACGACGGCAGCCAAGGCGGCGACGACGGGACTCCGACAAATTGATAGACTCCTCTACCAATTAGTAACAATAATGTATGTGTACTTTTGTGTCTTCGTTCGGTTCTTGGACATGAACTGCTTAGTTAACTAGCTTGGTTGTTAGATTTTGTATGTCATGAACTCGATCTAATATACGTGAGATTAACTGGAGATTTGCTGTGATGAATTAGATCTACAGAAGCTGACGCGTGGGCCAGTGTCATTGGCGATGATGGTTAGTGAACCCAAATCGCATTTGTTGGCAGTTGGGTCCGGGCGGGCAGGCAACGGTTATCTTTTTTATATTAGCTGCTGATGCTGACGCGTGGACCTGTCACACTTTTTTTGGAATGAAACTTGCTTCCCTGAATTATTAGAGCCCATAAAATAGCACCTAAAATCATAAAAATATGAACAATTCGTATTTCGACATTTAGTATTTGAATAAAATATCAACAGTCAAACTTGTGTGCTCAAAATTCATATATTTCGTTTTTACACCCCATGGTAATTATATAATAATTCTAATAACATTAAAATTGCTCTAAAAATATACAAATTAACTTGGCAACATAATTTGGGTACCTAAACTTGTCTACGAAATTTCAAGTGGTTTAGATGAAGGAATAATATACTTGTGCACAGATGTCTTCATCTCTCACATTGTTTCCTAGAATGTTTGTTTGAACACTGAAGTTTTCCACACTTTGCAACATGTTCGAACTCATATGCATTTGAAAACTTAACAAAACCTTGTGTTCACTTTGAGCTTATGAAATGTAAAGTTCCATCACTAATGGTTGTGTAAAACAAATATTATTTGTATGTTGTACTTACAAAGAACAAAATAAGGCATATAAACATCACTCAACAAACGGAATGTACACTAAACAACGAAATTAATGAATAGATGGTAATTTTAGAAAAATTTAGACAAAAAACTATCAAATTTGGACTAATAACGACGAAAGAATACTTGTTACAACATTTGATTGCAGATTAAAAGGAGAAATGGGAACTGTTCTTCATTTGAATAGAACTGGGCCCCACAGTCATTAGCGACGCGAGGCTGATAACCCGCGTCGGATTTGCTGGTCTCCCAAAATTTTACAAAGATAATTTGAGCATCATACAAAAGCTAATCTACTACTACTGATTTCCTATTTTCTGTGCAAACTTCACCATTTCGCAAGGCAGCCTACAGTCTTCTCTGCAACATAGAGAAATTCGAAGCCATCCTTTTTCCACGCCGCAGCCGCCGCCGGTGCCTGCGCACTGATCGCCGCGCACCTGTGCCGAGGGCCAGCGGTTCACCCCAAATGCGCCAAGTCGAGTAGTGGAGCGCACGCGCGGCCTTCTCGCGCAAAGGCAGACACCCCTCGTTGCTCAGCCATCTCGACGACGTCGTACTGCCGCCGCCCGCGACCCGCCTCATGTACCCCTTCGCGGTGTCGTCGGCGGCAGCACCACCATTATCTCTGTAGAGCAAGATGGCATGTAGATATGCCGCCGCATCGTGCCCACCCTCGGTGGCGCGCCGGAGATCATTGTATCCCCTTTGTTCGATGAAGAAGGCTTTGATTCCGGAGAGGAAACAAGCCTCCAGATTCCCGAGACCGGTCAGCATAGCAAGGAATGCTTTGTCAGCGGTGGGGTTCCACACCCAAGAAATCTCATCTCGTATCCCCTCTATCGACAAACGCCGGCCGACGTCGCCGTGGCCGCACACGCGGCGCATGGTCGAGCAAGTACCGTGTAGGCTGTGGAGGTCAGCCAATGGCCGCTCTGAGGTCGCACCGACACGCGCCGCAATTTCAATGCGGAGGTCTTGAGGGATGCCCAGCAGCAGCGATGACGGCTGGTGCCGCGTGCTTCTTCCCGGCATGCTATCCATCTCCAGACAGGAATGGTGACGATGAGGAGTAGTCAGTTGCTGTTTTTCGCGGGTAGGGATGAATGGGTAGGGGATCTAATTGTTTTGGAAGGAGAAGATACAGGAGATTTGTTTCCAAACACAGTTTAAGTATGCAATGGAGATGACGTTCGGCTAATCTGCGTTATCATTTAATTCTCCATTAGAAACGATGTTTGGCTAATCCGCGTAGAGACGGTGTTTCGTTACCCCGCGTATCATTTAATTCTACATTGGAATCACTACCTCTGCAGCTCTGCTCTCAGCCATTGACTAGCAACAGTTTCGCCATTGACCGTCTTGGTTACCTCTTCCCGTTTCCTGTGCTCTTGATCTTATCCCTTCCTCTCTTTTTTTGGAGATGATGGCTACATTGGATGTTTGGATGAATGTGTTAGTGTTAGTTTGTAACAAACTAACACCAAAACTAACACTTTGAAGCCAAACACATGTGTTAATTTGGAGGTGTTAAAAACTACCACTAACTGTAACACTAACACCTACCATCCAAACACCGCCATTGGAGACGATGTTTGCTTACTCCGCGTATCATTTAACACTAACATTGGAATCACTATACCTCTGTAGCTCTGCTCTCAGCCATTGACTAGCAACAGTTTCCCGACCGTCTTGACCGTCTTGAGAACCTTCCGGACCGTTCCTGTGCTCTTGATCTTATCCCTTCCTTGTTTTTTCTATAAAAAGGCACTGACGCCTTTCGGTCCTCCTCACTTCAAGTTGCTTCCTTCTTCTCTAGATCTAGATCTAGCTATATGGTTCCTTCTTCTGATAGGAGTACAATAAAGTGAGTCACTTGCTTCCTTCTTCTCTAGATCTAGATCTAGCTAGTATATGGTTTCTTCTTCTGATACAATAAAGCAAGGCACTTGCTTCCTTCTTCTCTAGATCAAGCTATGGCGCAAAGAATAGATCTTGTAGGGCGCAATCTTTTGCTTTTCTCTCTTCTTCCTCCTCCTCGATCTCTCAGTTGCTAGAAGAATTCTTGTGACAGGGGGTGATTGGGTTGCTCATTTCTCGAACACGGCTGCCAGAAGAATCCTTGTGACGTACCCCTTTCACGTAGCCGTGTCCGGGGTAGGTAGCCCAGAACCTCCTGGCATCAAGATGAACAATTTCATCCTGTGTCCAATGATCATTGTTTTCAGGATGAACAATCCTTCATCCTTTGTTCAATGATCATTATTTTTCCTATGCTTTCTCCCTCCACTCGCGGAATGCTCTTGCAAACCAAAAGTGCAGGTTAAGCTAGGAAGCTTTGTGGTCTTATTGCAAGCCAGGAATCAATTCTCTGAGCCATCATGAGAAATGGAGCTTGTTCAATGACCACGTGCAGCAAGGTCGACGACCTGCGAGGAAGATCGATGTGTGTGTATGATTTTGCGTATCCCGTCATGAAGATATGGCCGCATTGTAACCTTGTTCTGATGTATCAATGATGACTGTAATCTGTGTGTGTGTGATTTTGCATATTGTGTCATGAAGATACGGCCGCATTGTAACCTTGTTTTGATGTATCAATGATGTCTGTAATTTGTGTGTGTGTGTGTGTGTGTGTGATTTTGCATCTCAAGAGACATGCTTTTGTGATTATCTTTGTGTAGTACAATTTTTTGTATGATTTACCTACTCACTTGCAAAGCTTGTGATTATCTCAACAGTTTGGCAAATCAACTTGTTTCTCTCAGGATTCCTGATCTGGATTTGGCAAGTGAAATTATGCCAAATTTTTGGAGATGAACTCTTATTTTACTTGGCATATCTTTTTAGAATTTGGCAAAGCACAAGATTCGCCAAGTAAAATTTGGCAAACTCTTGGAGATGCTCTAATCCGTGTCTCTTTTGATGTAATATGTTCGTGAATTCACATATCTTCTTGCCCATAACAAAAGCGACGCTGGTTCGTTAGTCCTCGTCTCTTGCCCGTAACAAAGGCGACGCTGGTTCGTTAGTCCTCATCTCTTGCCCGTAGCAATGGCGACGTGAGTTCGTCAATCCTCGTCTCTTACCCGTTACTGAACTGAAGCAGAATATAAACAGAGTAGATATAGTATCTTTGGCATAATATATTACAAGCAGGATTCAAATTCCACCACATCCCATATATTTCAAAAAGGATTGAAATTCCATCAATACATCGCATCCTTTATATTACAAAACGCATTCCATTTCCACCAATAGACACATCCTCCGGCATTACAAAAAGGATTCAGCAGAAATCAAGCTTGCTTTTTCTTCCTTGATTTCTGTATATGGATTTTTTCACTATGGTCGCTTCGCAAGTACGGTGTTCTGTTAGTTCCGAATAGTTGGGGCTTGTATGAAGTGTCAAAGGATGGAATTTCGTCAAACTGGTTGTATTCCTCCTCCACAACAACAATATTTTCAATCCGCACAATTCCTCCTCCGTGTCATTTGATCACTGACGCCGCGCTCCCGCTTCACTGTAGTTGGGTGCTCTTAGACTTCAATTATTGGGCTCTCAAACTAGTAATGGGCGTCAAATGCTCATCTGGAACGAACTTTATAGCACGTTACCAATACATAGTGATCAGTAACGGACTTAAGCAACCCGTTACCGATAGGGCATTGATCGGTAATGGACTTTACGAGCCCGTTATTGATAGGTTCAACATTTGTAACGGGCTCTTTTAAAATCTGTTATAGAGAATTTATGTAACGGGCGTTTAAGAAGCCCTTTACCAGAAGTCCACATTGGTAACGGACGTTGTGGAGGCCAACCCCGGGGTCATCCTGGTGCGCTTATAGGTAACGGGCGCCAAACAACAACCGTTACAAATGTGGGTGGATATACGTTAAGGGCCCGTTACAAATGATGCGTGACCTATTTGATGTTTTCACGTAGTGAATGCGGGTCACTACCCTCTGCCTGTACCAATTGATGGGGGTGACATAGCAACCCTAGCTGAGGCTCTCGTTTAGAGGATCCAATGGCCAAAGGACAGGATCCTTATACCACCCATGACGAGACATCCCAACCCTGAAGCCGCAACAGGTAGTAGGGGTACAACATCAGATGGAGGTACTGCAGCACAGTGTCACCAAGAGAAGGCTCAACAGCAGCAGCAGATGATCAATAAAACTATGCAGTAGGAGCGTCGACAACTACCGAAGGAGGAGCCTAGGAAAACTCTGCCTAAGTAGCAGCTGCAACTTGAGGATAATTAACAGAAGAAACAGCAGCCTCTCCAGCAGTAGGAGCATCGACAACAGTAGGAGGAGCCCAGGAAAACTACGCCTAAGCAACATGAGGATAAGCAACAGACGAAACATCAGCCTCTCCAGTAGCAGGAGGAGCGCAGGCAATCTCCACTTAAGCAGTAGATGCAACAAGTACAACAGCCTTTTCAATAGGAGGAGCCCAGGCAATCTCCACTGCAGAAGGGGAACCAAGCCAGGAAACCTCTATCTAAAGATTAGATTCTTAACTGTGTTATTGGGACAGAATAGGACCGACCAAAATACAAGCCTGGTGCACCTATGTTGTCGGAAGCAAATGTAAAAGCTGCTGGACCAAATTGTGCCAAGTTGCATGCTTATGTCATGGAACACAATAAGGATAAACTTGTCTTTCCAGCAAAGATGGATCAAGACTCCTTTAAAGGTGGTTGTGGTGCTTTAATGTTAAACATTGAATTCAGTAGCGTGTATAACCTTATTGAAGGACCGATACGGCGAACCAGAGAGGGGGGAGTGAATGGGAGCCGATAAAAATTCTTCTCGAAGGAGATGGAAACTCCAACAAGATGAACACAGCTTCCAACACACGTCTCTGACTCACTACCCAAGTTGGCCAAGCCCACGTAGCCACTAGAGTGCCACTGGACCTAGGAACCAACACACAACCTTTCGACTCGAGAACGCAGCGGAACACCAAACCTCGAGTCTACAGACCCACACTGGTCAGACCGGTGAGCACCACCGGCCGACCGTCCCCGCCGGTGAAACCGAGCAACTTTCACTAAGTGGCTCTACACCGGTCGGACCGGTGAGACACACCGGTCAGACCGATCACAGCCTGAAAGCCCCCAAGGCACCAAACAGGCCAACCGACCACCAAACTGACCCAAACTCGAAACAGCAGCACCACAAGACAACAGCGAACACACCAAGACGTTCACCCGAGCAAAATCCCATCGAGGGTTGCACCGGTCAGACCGGTCAAGAGCACTTCCAACCCAAGAACTCAAGAAACCCCAAAATCGAGCACCTTTACTCACGGATTTGGGAGGGGAATCACAGCCCAAAGAACCACGAAGGGTTCCCACAAATTTCCCCCATCAAATCCCCAAGAGAAAGGTCCCGAAAACAACCCAAAGAAATCACCAAGAGAGGGCTCCGAAAATCACCACCAAGAACAACCGGGGAAAACACATCCAAACCTTGAGGAACCATGCCGAATCATCTATACATGAAACAAAGGTTCATACAAGGCCTAGCAAGCCGCCCGATCATCCATCCCTCTCAACAAGATCTCTCCATTAAGCTCTCTTGCTAGTCCTATGGAAACCTAAGGAAAATAGGAAGGAAAATAGGAAAATAAATGAGCTAGGGTTCCAAGAGTTGGATGCCATCCTCTCACCTCTTGGGTTATATGGAGGCAACCGAAAATCTAAAATGCCCTTTCCTAATAACTAGGGATACAAGCCGCTCAAGGGCGGATTTGGAAGTCTTCATGTCTTCTCCATCGAACGGATGCCTGGCGACTGCAGCCTGCGTAGCCTCGACGCAAACCATGCGATCCCCACGCGTGTCCTCCGCTTCGAAGTCTCCGGACTGCGTCATCGCACACCGGTCAGACCGGTGCTCCACACCGGTCAGACCGGTCCCCACCGGTCAGACCTGTCAGACCCACCGGTCAGACCGGTCTAGCGCTACTACAACTCTGTCTTCGGTTCTTCGGTCTTGGCTTTGTGGATCAACCAAGGAACCCAGTGGTTTCCTGGTGAACCACCGGAAACCCCGCAAACTCGGTGTAGCCTCCGCCAATCTCCACTCATGACTCGGCTCCCACATAGTCCCGGCTCGACCTTGGTTTTGAGGCTCAACCAAGAAACCGTCCATGACTTCATCTTGCTGTTCATGCCACCATGCGGCCCGCACTTGACCCCACTGGCCACCGGGTCCCTCGAACGAAGCCTACTTGTCTTCTCCACACCTGGAGGCCTCACCGGCGACGACCTTTCGCGCTTGTTCTTCACCTGCACCAACACAAGTCAAGCCGCAACTTGCACCTGCAATACTTAGCCAAGAATTAGTCCACACAACGTTGTCAATCACTCATCACACAAGGAAACGACCATCCACCGGTCCTCGAACCACACATGGTCCTCAATCTCCCCCTTGATGAGTGCATTGACAACACCCACACGAAAGTAAGAAGAGAGAAAAGAAAAAGAAAAGAAACGAACAAAAAGAAACTCCAACAAGCGATCAAAAGCCAGACAAAGGCAAAGAGCAAGATCACTTGAAGACAAGGGCAACGGCTCGACACATCCGAGACAAAGCAAAGCTCAAGCAAAGAGCGCAAACCACCGAATCAAAGCTCGAAAAACCACAAAGAGCTCCCCCTGCACACATGCAAGCTCTCCCTGAACCAATGCACCTATCCCTGGACGAATGCATGCAAACCAGCTGAAAACAGGGCAGCTGCAACAACTTCATCTCACACCAGTCAGACCGGTCATCACCACCGGTCAGACCGGTGCCTAAGATGTGCACAGACCAAGACTCACACCGACGGACCGGTGCACAACGAAACCCGAAATGGCTCGAAACCACCCGAAAAACTTCTAAACGCGTCCAAAGAAGCCATTTCAAGCTCAAACTTCTCCCCCTTGTTGGCAATGCATGAATCAAGCCAAAAATGCAAAACTTTCAACCTAGAGCTTCTCAAATAGACAAAATTCAACAAAGAATGCTACACATGTCCAAATGAGCAAGTTAGATACTCTACGGCTTCGTATCGATCTCAACTACATGATCACCAAGTTTCACAACCATTGGACGAAGCTAAGATGGATTTGGGCAATTTTGTGAAAAACTTGCCTCTCATGAGCAAAGTCCTATACATGATCAAAACAAACCAAAAAGGCAAAGCCACACAAACTTCATGCTAGGACAGCCATTCTAACCATAAGACCATCACAAACACCCACAAGCACCTCATGTCATGTCAAAGCCACCGAGCCATGTGCCTACTTCTATGTATGAGACTTCTCATTGGTAGGCATCATGCAACGGTTTAGCACCCAAAGAAAATTAAATTCAGCACATATGACATGGGAGCATATTTTCCAAGCATTTTTCATTTCATTTTCAGATTTGTAAATGGTACATGAAATGTCTTTGCGACAAAAAGGAACTTATGCCCCTCCACGAGATAAGACAAGAGTGCTAAACATTTATGATGGCAAATGAGCCTTTGCCTCCATATGATCAATAAACTAGCTATCCAACCACAAATTAAGCATAGCCAAGCCACTAAAACATGTCAAGATCATATAAAGGCATTTACACATGAGAGAGCATACATGTGACATTTTCAAAAGACATAGCTATCAACCATGGATTATTCATGAAGATCATCAAGAGCTAAGCCAAACTAACCATAGCATACCAAACAAGCTCACAAAGGCATATATCTCATTCCATGGTGAACAATGTATATGAGAGAAGGTTTTCCTAACCAATGCAAATGATACAAAATGCATGCAAACTAAGATACAAGGATGCCTATACATCATGTTACATATGCCATGCCAAATGCAAGAAATGTACAAAGGAAACTATACATATGCTACAAAGGACCTCCCACACACCCAATTCAAGAAATCAAACACACACCAAGTTCCCCCCACAAACGAGTGAAAGTTGCTTGATCTAGGGGTTTGGTGAAAATATCGGCTAGTTGGTCATGTGTGGGTACATGGATCAAAGCTATCTTTCCTTTCTTTACGTTGTCTCTCAGAAAATGGTACCTCACTTCTATGTGCTTGGTTTTGGAATGAAGCACTGGGTTCTTTGCAACGCTTATGGCACTGGTGCTATCACATTGAAGTGGGACATGGGTATACTCCTCACCAAAGTCACTCATGGTGTATGAAATCCAAAGGAGCTGAGAGCAACAACTAGCAGCGGCAACATACTCGGCCTCGGTAGTGGATTGAGCAACACTCGATTGCTTGCAGGAAGACCAAGACACCAAAGGAGAACCCAAAAACTGGCAAGTCCTAGAAGTGGACTTCCTATCCAACCGACATCCGGCAAAATCCGCGTCTGAAAAACCATGAAGCGCCAAAGAAGAGGACGCGGAGTCCCAAAGGCCAAAGTCGGGAGTGTGACGCAAGTACCTGGAAATTCGCTTCACCGCTTGCCGATGCGAAGTTCTCGGAGACGCTTGAAAACGAGCGCACAGACACACCGAGAACTGTATGTCCGGCCTCGTCGAAGTCAATTAGAGGAGTGACCCGATCATGCTCCGGTACTCCTTCTGGTCCACGTGTTCACCTTCCTCGTCCGCATCAAGAGCTGTAGTCGTACTCATCGGCGTCGTCAAAGCCTTGGAGTCCTCCATCTTGAACTTCCGCACAATGTCCTTGGTGTACTTAGCCTGGTGCACAAATGTTCCTTCCTTTGATTGCTTAATTTGTAGCCCGAGGAAGAACTGCAACTCGCCCATCATGCTCATCTCAAATTCCCTGCTCATATCATCTACAAACCTTGCAACAAGAGAGTTAGACGAGCCACCAAAGACAATATCATCCACGTATACCTGCACAATCAGGATATCTCTGCCCTGCCTCAACAAAAACAAGGTCTGATCGACCTTCCCCATCTCAAAACCTCTCTCAAATAAGAACCTCCTCAACCTACCATACCAAGATCTAGGCGCCTGCTTCGACCCATACAGCGCCTTCCTCAACTTGTACACCCGGTGGGGGTACTTCTCACTCTCAAACCCCGGAGGCTACCTCACATACACTTCTTCCTCCAACATACCATTCAGGAAAGCACTCTTCACATCTATTTGGTGCAACTTGAACCCTTTAGCCACGGAAAAGGCTAGAAGGATCCTAATCGCCTCCAAACGGGCTACGAGAGCAAAGGTCTCCTCATAGTCAATCCCCTCCTTCTGACTGAACCCCTGAGCAACAAGTCTCGACTTGTTTCTCACCACCTCACCTTTCTCTCCCTCTTTGTTCTTCCACACCCACTCTGTACCAATCGGCTTACACCCTGGAGGAGGGTCAACCAACTCCCACACTTGATTCCTCTCAAAGTTCTCCAACTCCTCATGCATCGAATTAACCCAATTGTGATCAGATAGTGCGTGTCCAATGTCTTTGGGCTCAAAAGTAGCAACAAATGCAGCATGAGCGAAATGAGAATTGTTTCGAACCCTCGACCATGTAGTGTGTTCATTCATGTCGCCGATGATCCTCGAAGCTGGGTGATCCACTTGTACCCGCGGGGAGGTTCTCGCCTCGATGCTACCTCCCCCTCAACATCAGCTTCTCCTTCTTCTTGATTTGTCGTCGTAGGTGTAGTAGAGGGTCCGTCCATCACCGTAGTCGAAGTAGTGGGTACATGCTCAGCTGGGGGCACCGCATCGCCATCCTCATCGTCTCCATGTTCATGCTCCTCCTCCTGAAAGATCTCCTCGCCAAGCTCATCATCACTTGCACACTCAAAGACAAGCTGACTACGTGGCTCTATCTCGTCGAAGGTTACCTCGCAAGTCTCCACGATTTGGTTAGTTTCAAGATTGAGCACACGATATGCTCTAGAATGAGATGCATAACCAAAGAAAATGCCATCGACAGACCTAGCATCAAACTTATCTAACTTCCTACCTTTCTTTAGAATGAAACACTTGCAACCAAAGACATGGTAGTGACTCACCTTGGGTGTGCGACCATGCATCAACTCATAGCATGTCTTCTTCTTGTGCACTCTGAGGTATATCCTGTTCGACACATAGCACGCGGTATTCACCGCCTCAGCCCAATACCTCCTCGGAGTCCTATGCTCATCAAGCATCGTCCGAGCCATCTCGCACAAGGTCCTTTTCTTCCTTTCCACAACACCATTCTGGGGAGGCGTATACGGACTCGAAAACTGGTGCTCAAGACCCAAGTCATGACAAAAGGTTTCAAAACGAGAGTTTCTGAATTCCGAGCCATTATCACTGCGGATAGCTCGTATGGCATCTCCGTGCCTCTCATTCCTCAACCTCAAGACTAGATCTCGAACAAAACCAAACGTCTCCCCCTTATCCTAAAGAAAGAACACCCACACATACCGAGAATAGTCGTCCACCACAACAAGGACATACCACTTCCCACCCGCAGATCGCACACGAGCTGGGCCAACAAGGTCCATATGGAGCGCCTCGCATGGACGCTCGCTCATCACATCGGTGAGAGGCGGGTGAGAAGAGGCTACCATCTTGGCATGCCTACACGGTGCACAAACCAACTCTTTCTCAAGCCTCAACCGTGGCAATCCTCGGACCAAATTGAGTTTACTCAAGCGTGACAAAAGGTCAAAGCTCAAGTGAGCCAACTTCCTATGCCACTTCCACAACTCAATCGAAGAACCAGCCAAGAAACAACGCTCCACACCCGAAGACTGAGAAAAATCAGCACGAAACACTTGACCCTCGGGAACGACCATACAGACAAGGTCCCCTCGAGAGTCCAAAATCCGAGAACCACCTGGCCGAAACAACACCTCAAAGCCCTCATCCAACAACTGGGACACTGAAAGCAAATTGTACCCCGGCCGATTGAACAAGAGCAACGCGCCTCGCAGTGATCTTGTCACTCATTTTGATCTCACCTTCCGAAAGCACACGCCCACGCCCATTGTCCCCAAAAGTGATGTACCTCTTTGTCACCACCGGACGAGACTTGAGAACCACCCCCCGTCTCCCGTCATATGCCTCGAGCAACCGAGTCAATCAACCAAATGTTCTTCAAGTCTCCCACCCGAAATTCAAAAACGAGCACGTGAGCGAACAAACAACTCAAGACTAGGGTTAGTACCAAAAGAGTAAAACCAAAGGCCGAGCCATTTGCTCGAAAGTGGGGTTAGCACCAACCAAAGCATCTCTCCTACCAAAGCTACCTCCACGAACACCACCACGGTAACCACCCCGAGGGAACCACCCTCTCTCGCCTGGAGGAGGACCAAAACCACGAAAGAGAATCCGTGGACCGTCCCTCCTCTACTTCTCAAAGCTACGACTCCTCCCATCCCCGTAGTGAACTCGAGGGGGAGAACGCCTAGCAACCTGACCACCTGCAAACTCTCCAGCCCAACCACCAGAACCACGACCTCCAGAAACAACCCTCACACTTGTACGAGCACGAAACCCAAAACGCTGCCTGTCCAGGCCTACACCGGTCTGACCGGTGCCCCACACCGGTCTCCCCAAGCCCGAACTGTCCTCACACTTGCCTTGGCCCTGGGCATCTGCACACGAGGCTCAAGTACACCATCGGAAAGGTGGTACTTGTCCTTGTTAGCCCACTCCTTCGCCATTCCTCCTCTAGTTTCCTCTTGAAGCAAAACTTGTCCTTATTGCCATCTCTCCCACAATAGCCACAATGGAACCTCACAAGCTTAGGCTTAGGCTTGGGATGTGGCTGCTCACTAGGTTTCTCTCCACTCAACTCCTCCCCCGGTTTCCCCTCGCTAGCCTTTTCACTTTCTTTCCCAAAGAACACTTTTCCCGAAGTGCTCACAAACTTGATAGGCTTTTGTAGATCATTTGTGTGTGTAGGAAACACGGGTGGAGCTGGGGTTGTGTCTAGTCGGTTCCTAAGATGGTTAGGTTTTGGGGGGAAATCATTTTTGTGGTGGGTTTTTGGTGGCTCTGGGATATTCTCTCCACTTCCCTCGCCAATCTTGTTTGCCCCAAGTCCCTCACCATCCTGCCTCTTAAATGCCTCGATCATCATCCTCAACTGAGGCTCATGACCAGACAACCAACCCATCAACTTCCTCAAGTCATCATTCTCATCCTGCAAACGATCAACATAATGTGCAAGTTCCAGATTTTTCAAAGCATGCATTTCACAGGTAGAGCATGATGTAGGCATGGGTTACTTCAATTTAGCCTCAAGAGAACTAGTATAAGCATGCATCTCATCAATCTTAGCATGCAAGACAGGGCAAGTAGTGCAAGCACCTAGCAAAGCAGGTCTAGACTTAAGCTCAGCCACTTCAACCCTAAGCACATCTAGTTCCTCACACTTGGAGGCATGCTTTTCCTTGAACAAAGCAAGATCAGCAGGAAAGATGGAGCAATCAGCACAATCAATCTCATCCGAAACAACAGGGCTAGCCTTAAGGGAATCAATCTCTAGCTTGCTATCAAGCACCTGTGTCTCTAGCTCAGCCACTCTAGTCCTAGCATCCTCGAGTGAAGCCCTAAGCTCTTTTCTCATTTTCTTGGCCTCTCTAAGCATGTCATCACGGTTATCAAGCAAAGAGCTAAGCCTCTCATTCTCCTGGCGCAAGAAGGGAAGTTCATCACGCACCTCGTCGTCGGAATCAGAGTCTGAGTCGCTCTGTGTGCTCTTCTTTCTACCGGAGCTCAGCGCCATGGTGCAGAAGCCGTCTCTAGCGAAGCAGCTCAGCCCGCTCAGGTTCTTGGACGACTTCTTGTTCTTGCGACGATCACCTTCATCTTCACTGTTGCTCGAGCTCGAGGTGGAGTACGAGTAGCTGGAGTCGACGTCGCTTGCTCCAACCATCGCTCGGGCCTTGCCTCGGCTCTCCTTCTTCCTCGATCGCCGCTCGTCCTTGTACTTGTTCTTGTGCTTGCTCTTGTGGTCGCGCCTCGAATGGTACTTGCCGTCCATCCTCGGCTTGTGCTTGTAGCCGTCCTTGTTCTCGACCTTCTCCGGGCAGTCGGCGACGAAGTGTCCCGGCTTGCCGCACTGGAAGCATGTCCTCGTGTTCCTCCTCATGTTCACTCGGTTCTCGTGCAGCCTCTCGAACCTCCTCATCAATAGCACCAGCTCGTCCTCTCCAAGGTCATCAAACTCCTCATCTGGCATAGACATCAAAGAGGAAAAAGAGAACATCCTGGTGGATGGGTTAGTTTAGCCTTTCCCTTCGAACCACCAACGAGGGCAAGACTATGGGAATCAGTCGGACCCTCGAGCTTGGCAGTCATGCCCCTATCCAACTCAGCCGACTTGAGCTTTGAGAACAGCTCATTCACGGTCAGAGTGTCATACTTCTCCGACTCCACAATGGCCTCGAACTTTCCGCCCCATATCGTACGATCCAAAGAGTGTAAGAGCTTGACCGCTCTATCATGATCATCGTACGGGAGCACGTCCACAATGGCCCTCGTGTTGTTCACAACCACCGTGAACCTCTGAAACAAGGCATCAATGGACTCACCGGGGAGATGAGTGAAGTTCTCGTACTCTCTCCGGTAGGTCGCATACATCTGTGCCCGAACCTGGGCATTCCCAAAATGAGCCTCCTTCAGCACTGTCCAAATTCTACAAGCCAAGTGCTAGGTGTGCACCCGATCGAACTCAGGCTGACACAAAGCACGAAACAAGTAGTCGACCACCTTATTGTTGGCGTCGAATCTGTCCCTCGATCCTGGAGCGAGGAAGTCCATCGGCTGGACATAGCCTGTGTCCACCGTGACATCCCAAAGGATTTGACCCTTTCCGTGGAGAAACGCACCCATCCGCTTGCTCCACATCTGGTAGTTCTTTCCATCGAAGTGTGGAGGACCCGAACCCCATTCTTGGTACGCCATCCTTGGATCTTAGACTGGTTAGAGTCAACAAAGACCCGAACCGGCTCTGATACCACTTGAAGGACCGATACGGCGAACCAGAGAGGGGGCGAGTGAATGGGAGCCGATAAAAATTCTTCTCGAAGAAGATAGAAACTCCAACAAGATGAACAAGGCTTCCAACACACATCTCCGAGTCACTACCCAAGTTGGCCAAGCCCACGTAGCCATTGGAGTGCCACTGGACCTAGGAACCAACACACAACCTTCCGACTCGAGAACGCAGCGCAACACCAAACCTCGAGTCTACAGACCCACACCGGTCAGACCGGTGAGCACCACCGGTCAGACCGATCCCTGCTGGTGAAACTGAGCAACTTTCACTAAGTGGCTCTACACCGGTCAGACCGGTGAGACACACCGGTCAGACCGATCACAGCCTGAAAGCCCCCAAGGCACCAAACAGGCCAACCGACCACCAAACTGACCCAAACTCGAAACAGCAGCACCACAAGACAATAGTGAACACACCAAGACGTTCACCCGAGCAAAATCCCACCGAAGGTTGCACCGGACAGACCGGTCAAGAGCACTTCCAACCCAAGAACTCAAGAAACCCCAAAATCGAGCACCTTTACTCACGGATTTGGGAGGGGAATCACAGCCCAAAGAACCACGAAGGGTTCCCACAAAATTCCCCCATCAAATCCTTAAGAGAAAGGTCTCGAAAACAACCCAAAGAAATCACCAAGAGAGGGCTCCGAAAATCACCACCAAGAACAACTGGGGAAAACACATCCAAACCTTGAGGAACCACGCCGAATCATCTATACATGAAACAAAGGTTCATACAAGGTCTAGCAAGCCGCCCCATCATCCATCCCTCTCAACAAGATCTCTCCATGAAGCTCTCTTGCTAGTCCTTTGGATAACCTAAGGAAAATAGGAAAACAATTGAGCTAGGGTTCCAAGAGTTGGCTGCCATCCTCTCACCTCTTGGGTTATATGGAGGCAACCGAAAGTCTAAAATGCCCTTTCCTAATAACTAGGGATACAAGCCCCTCAAGGGCGGATTTGGAAGTCTTCATGTCTTCTCCATCGGATGGATGCCTGGCGACCGCAGCCTACGTAGCCTTGACGCAAACCATGCGATCCCCACGCGTGTCCTCCGCTTCGAAGTCTCCGGACTGCGTCATCGCACACCGGTCAGACCGGTGCTCCACACTGGTCAGACCGGTCCCCACCGGCCGACTCCGTCGGACCCACCGGCCGGGGACCGGCCTAGCGCCGCGCGCCTCCGTCTTCGGTTCTTCGGTCTTGGCTTTGTGGATCAACCAAGGAACCCAGTGGTTTTCTGGTGAACTACCGGAAACCTCGCAAACTCGGTGTAGACTCCACAAATCTCCACTCATGACTCGGCTCCCACATAGTCCCGGCTCGACCTTGGTTTTGAGGCTCAACCAAGAAACTGTCCATGACTTCATCTTGCTGTTCATGCCACCATGCGGCCCGCACTTGACCCCGCTGGCCACCGGGTCCCTCGAACGAAGCCTACTTGTCTTCTCCACACCTGGAGGCCTCTCCGACGACGACCTTTCACGCTTGTTCTTCACCTGCACCAACACCAGTCAAGCCGCAACCTGCACCTGCAATACTTAGCCAAGAATTAGTCCACACAACGTTGTCAATCACTCATCACACAAGGAAGCGACCATCCACCGGTCCTAGAACCACACATGGTCCTCACTTATAACCCTGGCTTCTCTGAATGTTACCTTCATGAGGTTGTGGACATTATAAGTCCTTTAAAATCTAAAAAGATATTTCTTTTATTTTGACCACAATGTTCATGCATGCTAACAATTTGATTTTTTGTAGGAAAATGATGGACAAGGTAGCGGAGATGCAGATCAGTGTTGGGTTTTTAGATCTAGATTTGTTTACTTCAACAAATATTTCTCAGCGTTCTCAACAAGTGGAAAAGCAATCTCAAATGCAATGAACAACGACTACGTGGTGGGTGCCTACTGTATAGCCAGTTGATAACAGTGATCATCTGTATGAAGTTCAAAGAGGTTTGGTATCTAGATTCTGCTAAACAATATCCCCCGCTAAAGTTCCCAGACCTCCAACCTGTTTTGAAATCGTCAGTTTTTTGTAGGTTTTGTTCACAAAAATTCAATCTCTTAGTGTTTCTAATTGGTATTGCTGACCATGAAGGGCCTTTGTTACAGTATGTTTTGTTCACAAAAATTCAATATCTTAGTGTTTCTAATTGGTATTGCTGATCATGCAGGGCCTTTGGTGATGCACAGGACGGAGTGACGAAAGGAAAGAAAAAAAGCCAAAAGCCACACTCAAGCACAAAACAAATCTCGCTATAAGACCGAGGTTCTTTATGGTCCCTTCTTACCTATTTGGTACTGCATTAACTTGTCATTTTGGTACCTCGATGCAGTGTGCTCAGCAGCCATGGGGGTCCTCTTTGTGTAGATTCCGTGTGGCATTCCATATGTTAAGACCACTTGATGACATACCTGACATCAAGAAGGCTGTTGTAAGTAGATAATAATGCTCAACCTTGTCTCTGCTCATATTATCCATCTGACTTTAGAAATGATTTCTACTTGTATTCTCATAAATGATTGTATTTTGCAGGATTTTAAACCTCTTGTAGATGTTTACATAGAAGATGTAAAGCGTGTCCAGGAGATATTGTGCAAGTACATTCTTAAGGAGACCATCTACTGAAAGGGAAACTTCTACAGTGGTGCACCGTGAGTTTATTGTGGCCAGAAACATGAAACTCATTCAGTCTTCTTTAGTCAGGTGTTGTTGCCTGAGAAACCTTCTTGGCTTGCTTGGTTGGAGTCAGATACTGCCTGGTTCAAGCAGTTTTCTCATGACTCCATCCAAACAAGCCCTGGTGAGAGTACCTTGAAACTTGATGTGATCCTAGCTTGTCTATAAATGTAATCTTGCTTGTCCATAAATGTGATCTTACTTTTCTTATATCTGTGATGTGACAATGTGTTTGTGATGTCTCCTTGCTGTGGTGGCTGCCATATCCTGGCTGGTTCCAGGATGCAGCCCCTGATGGCTGCCATATCCTGGCTGGTTCCAGGATGCCGCTGTCAAGCGGGTAGGTTACTATAGGGGTGGCTTATGTATCTGTAACAGACGTTAATTAAAGCTTGTTGGAAACACTGATCTGTGAGTAACGAGCTTCATTCGGGAAGCCCATTACAAACATGCCCATAATGTAACGGGCAGTGTAAAAGCCCATTACCAGTCCTGACCAGGTGGGCCCCAGGACCTGGCCCGTTCATCGAGATATAGGAGATGCATTTTGTTGAAAGCAAGCGTCACCTTTAATAGAGAGAAAGCAGACGTGCGTAGAAACAGATGCGTCTCATTTCGTCGAGACAGAGGAGACGCAGGTTCATGAAATGCGTCTCTGATGTTAATTTCATAGTAACAGGCTCTGTTTTTATGCCTGTTACAAAAGTTCCCTGTGAGCCCAGAGAAACAGTCATTTCACGTGACCGGTGACTAGTTGTGGTAACGGTCGTTGTTTGATGCCCATTACAAATCCTATATGTACTGAGATGCGTGTGAAATAGACGTGTCCCAGTTCGTCAAGATAGTGGTAACACAGGTGCACATCAGGTGTCTGCGATATTGAGCTACTGTAATGGGCTTTGCTTTGGTGCCCGTTACGAAAGTTCCATGTGGGCCAAGAGAAACAGCCATTTCACATGACCGATGGCTAGTTGTGGTAACAGTCGTTGTTCAATACCCATTACGAATATGTCTTATCAGTAATGGGCATCTGCCCGTTACCATTCTTGGCTTATTTGTAACACTTGATCGGTAACGGGCGCATTGCACGTTACCAAAGGCGATCTACGCCTGTTACCAAAGCGAGTTTTTCACGTAGTGCACGATAGTTACAGCTCAGGGGGGCCATAACCCTCCCTGCTGGTGAGCACCTTAGCAAAGGCTGCTACCCCTAAAGAACCAGGCTATACCCCTGCTACCCAAATCCCCCTGTGTTCGTTTCGGATAAGGTCACCAGTACACTTGCACACCTAATTAATTAGCTAAGCCAGAGCCATGTGGACTGTGGTTGCACTATCTTCCTGGGTGGTTCTCCATGTTCCCATTAATTTATAGTATTCTTGATTGAAGCATAGGTAGATGGGTGGTTAGGATCACTTGCCTTTCTTCAATAATAAGCTACTCTCCTTTTCTCCAAAGTTCTGCACTTGCTCTTCCTCGAACGGGGTGTTGTCTACGATCATACAAGAAAACATGCAATAAATAAAACAATACATGAAACATTACCGAAAGACTAAAACAATCTTATAGAACTAACGGGCTTGTTGAGAGATCGCGTGGACACTAAGAACGCTTAAAACGGAGCTAGGACGGAAAAGATATGGCTTTAGCAAGATTCAGAGGCTAGATTCTAAGAAAACTTGGCTTCCAGGGGCTTAACTGCAAGAAACCAGGGACCTAAACACATTTATGCGTAAAAACAGGAGGGCTAACATGTAAAAGATCAAGAGTGGACTGTTGAACATAAAATCTAAGAGACCAGGGGCCTAAGCACAAAAGAATGGACCTGATTGTAGGGATCTTTTTAGGTGGAAGGGCATGGTTGTGATATTAGAAACTGCAAGGATGTTTTTGCAAAATGACCGGCGACTGGCTGGGTTGACCGGTATGGGTTTGTTTGACCAGAGATCTTGACTCGATCCAGGTCGCTGATCAACACGTGGACGGCTGCAGGCAGCGGTAGAAAGCGGGCGGTGGCGGCTCGCTAGAGACTGGCGGCTCGCGGATCTTGACTCGATCCAGGCCGCTGATCAACACGTGGACGACTGCAGGCAGTGGTAGCAAGCGGGCGGTGGCGGCTCGCCAGAGACTGGCGGCTCGCGGTGACGCCGGGCTGTGGGGTTCACCGAAGTTGCTCTATCCCGAGCATCCGGGCACCAAACTCGACAAGACCAACTTCAAAATGAAGCTAAGACCAATTTGAACTTACCTCGATACTTGGAGAGGCAGGAGGAGAAGGAGATCAAGGCGAGCGGTGAAGCTTCGGGCGGCCTGCTGCTGCGCAAGAGAGAGAGTCGGGCACGGTGCAGAGAGAGGCAGGGCTCGAGGTCAGCTTTTATAGGACTGAAGCGGGAAGAGGAGAGGGCGCGGTGAGGTAGTGGAGCGAGGTCGGTGGCCGGCAGCCATTAAAGCTCGGAGGAGCTCGGTGGGCGACGGTTGCTGCAGGGGAAGGGGCGAGGCGGCGTGTGGGTGCCACTATGCATTAAATCCCACACTCGTGGAGGGGAAGGGGATGGCGAGGGGCGCCGGTGCAGTTGGGGAGGAGCGGCGCAGCCACAGTGAGGAAGAAGGGCGGCTGTCGTATGGACCTCCCTGGGCCCACTACCTCGGTGGGTACCAGGACCGACTACTCGGTGGGCCCCTGGGACTACCCGCCTTGCGCTACACGGCACCTGAAGGCGTGGAGCACAAGGACTACACAGGAGTAGTACTCGGTTAGGGAGCTGTACATGTTCCGCACCGTATACAGGACTCCTAGACGTACTCGACTACTACTCTCTCCCTACTCCGACTTGTAACCCTGCCTCCCGGACTATATAAGGCGAGGCAGGGACCGATCCCTTCATCCAATCTCATATCATACAACCCACGGCGCACTATTGCACCATCTTGTAATCGTGCCCTATCAATCCAGAGCTCCGCAGCATACAGGACGTAGGGTATTACGCACCTTGCGGCCCGAACCTGTCTAAATTGTGTGCCACGTGTCTCTTCCTTCGAGTTACCGATCTCGGCGAGTCACATTCATCTACTTCGGGTACTCCCCGTAGTAGGTTGCCGGTCTAAAACACCGACAGTCGGCGCGCGGGTAGGGGCTCTCGCTCGAGATCACATGGCGAACTCGACGGCTTTCGTCCACATCAAGCCAACTGTCGCCTTCAACCGTGGCGACACCTTCGTATTCGGCGCCTGGGTCTGCACTGCTGATGGCGCGGGCTCCTTCCAGCGCCGCCTGATCATACAGCCCGACTCGAGGACAGGCCTTGTGACGCTTCCCGAAGTTGTCACGGTGCGAACTCGCCGCAAGTTCGGCGAAATTTCGCTCTCCAACATCCACGCGGACTTCGAGCTCGAGTCTGTCTCCAACTCGAACCCGACGTCGCCATGGGCCATCGCATGTGAGCCGGCTGCTCAGCCATCGCAGGCGGCCCCTTCACCACGCCAGCACTCCGCTCGTGGCCCCCGCGTCCCCAGCCGGGCTTGCACGGAGGCTCCTACTCCACGCCGGGCCGGCAAGGAGCCCGTACCCGAGCACAACTCGGACTCCGACACCGTCCCCAACCGCGCTTCGGACTCCAGCCCTCTCTCTGAGTTCTACTCGAACCCGGACTACGAGTTCGACTTCGGGTCGGACCCTGAGGACTCCGAGTCCGAGGACGACCCTACTGAGCTTCCCTTGTCAGGGCCGCCTTCGGGCCGGTTATAAAATCCACGCCGACCGGGAGATACGTCTACTGGCCTGACCGCAAGCCTGCTGACCTGGCAAAGGAGGACTCGCGCTACGTCGCCTACATCGACTCACTGCCGTTCCAGGAGGGAACACCACCGGCCCAGCCGACTCCAACACACCAACCGCGGTGGCACCCTCTCGAGTCCGGCCTTGGGTACCCCCGATCGCCAAGTCTTCATGGCTGCCGGCGACACCCCGAGGCCCTCGTGCACGGCCGAAGACAGTACCGGAGGACATCTCCGCGTACGAGCCGTCCGCCAACGCACCTCGCGTACGAGACCGCCGCCAACGGGGACGCTCGACGCGAACGCAACAGGAAGCGCAGCGAACGACGCCGGCGGCTCAGAGACAACCTCCCCATCCGCAACCTTGCGGAAGCTCTCGAGGCGGTCGAGAGCAGAGTACACACCACCCCTGAGCAATGCCTCATGTCGATCACAACAATCGCATGTCAGGCTCACAGCATACGCGCTGGAGAGGTCATCGCCAAGCTCGCTGAAGAAGCCTACTTCATGCGGGTCGACAACAGAGTCAACCAACCTCTCCCAGCCAAACCCCGCGACAACGAAGCTACTAGTCGCAGCGCCGACCCCCGGCCCCAACCGTACTCGAGCCGACCTCCCGGGCCGATCCAAACCGCCGCCGCTCCAACGCCGGCGGACCTTCACGGCGAGGACCAAGGCAACCGAGAAGTCGTTCCCCACCGCGCTCCGGCCGGTGGCGGCGGCAACGACCCCGATGGCGGCGGCGGCCGACGGCGGCAGCCTCCAACCACGGGGCCAACAGAGAGCCGGAGGCGGCGGCGGCCGCGGCGGCCGTGGCCACGCGAACGCCCACGCCTCCGTGCCTCTCATGGCGGGGTACAATGCTCGCCGAAGATCGAGGAGTTGCGGCAGAAGAAGTCGACCGCCGCTGCTGAAGGCGACGGCTTCCCCGCCTTCTCACCCCGGCTTCGCAACCTGCTCCTCCCCGACAAGTTCAAGCCTTTGGGGATCACCAAGTACGACGCGAAGCAGGATCCCATCCAGTGGCTCCGATGCTACGCCCTCTCCATCGAGAACGCTGGCGGCAACAGCGACACCAAATGCCTCTACTTCCCCTTCTGTCTGGACCAAGCTCCACTCACATGGCTCGAGTCGCTGGACAAGCACTCGATCGACAAGTGGGACCAGGCGAAGGAGCAGCTTCACGAGCAACTTCGCGGGCGCCATGGGCCGTTCGGGTACTCGCATGGACCTTGCCATGATCAAGCAGGAACAAGGCGAGACCCTCCGCAAGTACATGCGCCACTTTTTCGACAAGCGCGCTACCGTCGTCGACGTCACCGACAAGGAGGTCACCGACCTCTTCTAGGACGGCCTCTACCATCGCCGCACCTTCGAGGACTTCGACCGTCGCCGCCCCAGGTCCATCCCTCACCTCAAGGACATGATCACGTCCTGGGCGGATGAAGAGGACAAGGCCAACGCCAAGTACGACGCCATCCGCGGCAAGTCCAAGCAGAACCAGGGCGGCGGCAGCGGCAGCAATGCAAACCAAGGCGGCCGCAACAACAACAACTACTACTACTACTACTCGGGTTCCAACCGCAAGCGCAAGCCAGACAACACCGTCGCGGCTATCCAGCGCCCTCCGAAAGGGAACTCGAAGAAGAATTCTGGCGGGTTCAAGGACCTGCTGAAGGAGAAGTGCCCGTGGCATCCAAACGACAACCACACTACCGAGCAGTGCTACCAGCTCAGGCATGCACTCAAGGATACGCCGGAGCCACCGCACCCTCACGACCAAAAGGGCAAGAAGAAGGACGGCGACGACAACGACTTCCAAGAACCCGAGAAGACCGTCAACGTCCTCTTCGGCGGACTGCCCAGCAGGCGGGAGCAGAAGGCTACCCGTCGTGAAGTGATGTCCATTGAACCAGCGGTCCCGACCCCTCTCAGGTGGTCGGAGGTACCCATCACCTTCTCCCGCGCGGACCAATGGACCAGCTTCTCCGAACCAGGACGGTTCCCCCTCGTCCTGAAGCCAACCGTGGCGGGTTCCAAGCTCAACAAGGTGCTCATCGACGGTGGAAGCGGGCTCAACGTCCTCTTCACCAAAACCTTGAAGAAGATGAACCTCGACGTCACCCCCATGCTCACCAAGAGCAGCGCGCCCTTCTACGGCATCGTCCCAGGCAACGCGGCTATCCCACTGGGCTCAGTGGTACTGCCAGTTACCTTCGGGGCGTCTCGGGATAATTACCGCACCGAGTACATCAAGTTCGAGGTCGCGGATTTCGAGACTTCCTACCACGCCATCCTCGGCAGACCGGCCATCGCCAAGTTCATGGCGGTGCCCCACTACACCTACTTAGTACTCAAGATGCCAAGTCCAGCCGGTGTACTCTCCCTCTAAGGGGACTTGAAGATCTCCCACGACTGTGATACAGAGGCCGTGGTGATCGCTTCAACAAACCAAGTACCCAACGCGATGATGGAGGTCTACGCCGCGTCGAAGAAGCTCGCCACGAGCGAACTCGACATCCCAGAGAAGTCCGACAGCGCCAACAAGCCTCAGCCACCTGAGGAGGTACTCGTCAGGACGGTCGACCTCGGAACAGGCGACCCCAGCAAGACCACCACCATCGGGGCCGGCCTCGACCCCAAATAGGAAGACGCGCTCATCAGCTTCCTTCGGGCTAACCGCGACATCTTCGCGTGGAAGCCAGCGGACATGCCAGGAGTGCCCAGGGAGCTGATTGAGCACTACCTCAACGTCGATCCAAAGGCCACCCCCAAGCGACAACACCTCCGACGTTTTGCCGACGACAGACGGGACGCCATCAAGAAGGAGCTCGCCAAGCTACTCGCGAGCCGGATTCATCAGAGAAGTCTTCCATCCTCAGTGGCTAGCCAACCCCGTCCTCGTCCGCAAGAAGAACTCGAACGAGTGGAGGATGTGCGTCGACTACACCGACCTCAACAAGCACTGCCCCAAGGACCCCTTCGGGTTGCCGCGGATTGACCAAGTCATCGACTCCACGGCGGGCTGCGACCTGCTCTGCTTCCTCGACTGCTACTCCGGGTACCACCAGATCGCAATCAAGGAGGAAGACCAGGAGAAGACCGCGTTCATCACCCCGTTTGGCGCGTACTGCTACACGACCATGTCATTCGGGTTGAAGAACGCCGGCGCTACCTACCAACGGGCCATCCAGGCCTGCTTCAAGCGACAACTCAACAAGAACGTCGAGGCCTACGTGGATGACGTGGTTGTCAAAACCAGGGACTCCAGTACCCTCATCGACGACCTTGAAGAGACCTTCGCATCGCTACGCGAGTACCGCTGGAAGCTCAACCCGAACAAGTGCGTCTTCGGCGTCCCTTCGGGTAAACTACTCGGCTTCATCATCAGCCAGCGCGGCATCGAAGCCAACCCCGAGAAGATCTCCGCCATCACCAGCATGAAAGCTCCCACGAGCATCAAAGACGTCCAGAAGCTGACGGGGTGCATGGCGGCATTGAACAGATTCATCTCGAGGCTAGGAGAACGGGGCCTCCCCTTCTTCAAACTACTCAAGCATCACGAGAAGTTCGTGTGGACTCCAGAGGCGGATCAAGCCCTTGCCCAGCTCAAGGACTTCCTGTCAAAGCCGCCAATCCTCACGGCTCCTCACAAGGGCGAGCGCCTCTGCTCTACCTAGCCGCGACTACACACGTGGTCGGCATCTTGCCATCGTTGTCGAGCGGCGGGGAAGACGGCCACGCCTATCCGGTCCGGGGCGCCCGGTCTACTTCGTCGGCGAGGTTCTATCGAGTCCAAGGCTCGCTACCGGCCCGTGCGAAGCTCCCCGTATGCTCTACTCATCACCTCGCGGAAGCTACGACACTACTTCCAGGAGTACTCGGTCTCCGTCGTCACCGACTACCCGCTCGGCGACATCCTGAGGAACCAAGACGCCACCGGAAGAATCTCCAAGTGGGCTGTCGAGCTCGGCGCCCTCACCATCGACTTCAAGCCACGCACGGCCATCAAGTCGCAAGCACTAGTCGACTTCATGGCAGAGTGGCGGGAGACCAGCTACCTACTCCCACCGTGCGACCAGAGCATTGGGTGATGTACTTTGATGGCTCACTCAACCTCGAGGGCGCAGGCGCAGAGGTACTCCTGATCTCTCCAACTCAAGTACGTCCTGCAGATCTTCTGGAAGGTCTCAAACAACGAAGCCGAGTACGAAGCTCTCCTACACGGGCTCCGCCTCGCGGCTTCACTTGGCATCAAGCGGCTACTAGTCTACGGCGACTCCGCAGTGGTCATCAACCAAGTCAACAAGTCCTGGGACCGCAACAAGGAGAACATGGACGCCTACTGCCTAGAAGTCCGCAAGCTCGAGAACAAATTCTATGGTCTCGAGTTCCATCACATCGTCCGCGACAACAACGTTGCAGCGGACGTCCTCTCGAAGCTTGGATCCACCCGCGCCCAAGTACCCGCGGGCGTCTTCGTCCATGAGCTTCACGCGCCATCCATCGAGCCGACGCCACCGACCACTGTACCAGCTAATCCACCAGCTGGGCAGGAGGTCATGATGATCGACGTGGACTGGAGGCAACCCTTCATCGACTACCTCAGCGAGCAGAAGGTCCCCTCCGACAAGAACGCAGCCGAACAACTCGTCCGCCGCGCCAAGTCTTACGTCCTCGTCGGAGACAAGCTTTACAAGCGGGGCGCATCTTCTGGAGTACTCATGAAGTGCGTCCCTCGCGAAGAAGGCAAAGACATCTTGGAGGAGATCCACAAGGGCATCTGCGGCAACCACGTGTCCTCACGCACGCTGGTCAGCAAGGCCTTCCGGCAAGCTTTCTACTGGCCCACAGCCCTGGGTGATGCCGAAGAACTCGTCAGAAGGTGCCAAGGATGCCAGTTCTTCGCCAAGCAGCAACACGTCCCAGCCTACAAGCTAGTCACCATACCGCCAACCTGGCCCTTTGCCTACTGGGGGCTCGACATGATTGGGCCACTACCAACTGTACCAGGAGGATTCAACAGGGTACTGGTGGCTATCGACAAGTTCACCAAGTGGATCGAGGTCAAGCCGGTCACATGCCCCAAGGCTGACAGAGTACTCGACTTCCTGGATGAACTCGTACACCGCTACGGCTACCCCACCGCATCATCACGGACACCGGGGTCCAACTTCAACAACCACCGGTTCCGGGGAGTACCGCGAGAACGGCGGGATTGACGTTCGATACGTCTCGCTCGCCCATCCACGGTCCAATGGACAAGTCGAGCGCGCCAATGGGATGGTGCTCGACGCCCTCAAGAAGTGGCTACACGACGCCGCTAACTCCAAAGGGGGCAAGTGGATCAAGGAACTACCCAACGCACTCGGGGGCTCGCGGACTCAACCATCCAAGCCAACGGGGCAATCCCCCCTACTTCTCCGGTCTACGGCTGCGAAGCCATCCTCCCCCGCCGACGTCATATGGAACTCGCCGGCGGTGGAGCACTACGACGAAGGCGTCTCGGAAGACGACGACGAGCCGACATCGACGGCCTCGAAGAAGCTCGCCGCGCCGCCCTCGTCCAATCGGCAAGGTACCCGGAGGGTATCCGACGCTACCATGATCGCAACGTCAAGGAACGCTCCTTCAACGTTGGAGATCTTGTCCTCCGCCGTATCCGGAACACGGAAGGGCTCCACAAGCTCGGCTCCCCACCCGGGAAGGCCCCTTCACCGTGGCTAAGGTAACCGGGCCGGGCTCCTACCGCCTCCAAACACTTGAAGGCGAAGACATCAACAACTCGTGGAACGTCGACCAGCTCTGTCGATTCTACGCCTAGTCTACTCGACTACTCTGGGGTTCAAGTCCAATCGACTAAATCAGCGCCCCTTGCCGCAAGCGACCCTCCGGGTCCTAGCTCCAGTATCCGGACTACTCTCCTCCAGGGTCCAGCCCGTGCGGCTACCTACGGACCATGGGCTGCGACGAGCGTCAAGGACTCTAGTAGCGGTCTACCAAGAGACCACACTCCAAGATCCAGCCCGCGCGGCTACCTACGGATCTGCGATCCAGCCTACACGGCTACCTACGGATCACTTGCTGCAAGCGGCTACCCGCTCCAGCGCTACTTAGCTGTAAGCGGCCTCCGGGTCCAGGCGACCACTTGTAACTACGGCCCTGGCCACCCAGGTGTACTTCTTCAGTAATAAAGTTGGATTGTCCATCAACTTACTTACTGTCTACTCCCTACGACGGGACTACTGAAGTCGAGTGCCATTACTCGCACCTACTCCACGATGGGCGCTCCGCACTCTAAGATTGCGATTACGAGTACTCATTGCTGGAAAATCTCATTTCATTGATACATGAACAATTCATTACAAGTGTTTCCTGTACAACTATGGCTACTAGCTATCTATGCAAGGCTACTGGAGGTTCAGCTTTTCGGCTACCTGCTCCGCGATGGGAGCCATCTCGCTCCAAAGCCGGCTCGCGTCTTGCTCATCCGAGCGCTGGCGGCTACCCCGCCGGCGACCACCTCCACCGGAGCCTTCGGGAAGTACGACTTCATGAAGGCCGGGACTTGCTTCGGGATCGACTTGGCCATGTGCTTGACGTAGGCGGCCGCCGGCTTGGTGCTTCACGAAGTCGATCCGCCGCAGGAGCAATCTTGGGGCCGCCCGGTGCGGCACCGGGAGCCTCGCGATCGGGAGAGCAGCCTCTTCAAGGTCCTTCGGTCGGGTCCGGAGCGCCTCGCAATCTTCATTCAACTTCGCAAAGATTTGTAGCGCTGACGAGATCTCTCGTCGAGGCAATCCGAGCTCCATGTGCTTCTCGCACTCGAAGGCGAGCTCCTTGTAGTCGAGCTCAAGTACCGGCGGGCTTCTTGCTCCCGGTAGAAGAGGTTCTTCATGCTGACCTCCGAGGCCTTCAGCTGCTCCGCCTGGCCTTCAAGCTCTGCAACACGGAAACACAACAACGGGTCAGAGGCTTCACGACTTCCAACGAGTACCCGACAAGTCAAAAGGACATACCTTTATTCTTGTTGCGGAGGCCTTTGTTCTTCCGCACCAACTCGTCGCCCTTCGCCTGCAAGTCCATCACGTCGTTGTGGTACTTGGCGAAGGCGTCGTCGAGTTTTGTCTGCATGGCGGCCGCGTGTTTCCGCGACTTCACGAGTTGCTCCTCCAGGGCCTCTGCTCGGAGCACGGTGTCGCCGTAACCCTGCAGCAGGTTCGACTTCTCGCGGGATCGCTCCGCGACGTCCTGCTCAAGACAAGTTCAAGTCAAGAAGAGTACTCAACGGTAAAGGATTGACTACTCGAGAGGTTACGGCTACGTACCTTCATCCATTGTTCGGCTCGCCGGAGCGCCTCCAGGTGCTGGGCCACCGTTGCCGGCTCGACGAGATCGTCGGCCAGGAGTTCTATCCCGCCGCGGCTACTCGACGTAGCCTCCGTCATCGCGCGCGAGCGGATAGGCTCCGCGTCTTGGATCTCGGGGGAGCGGACACCCACCTCCAAAGCAATCTCTGGCGGCATGGTGATCGCCTCTCCCCCGGCGGTCTTCTCGACGACTTCCCCCACGGGCTCGGGGGCTCCTTCCGCAGCCTCTGGGGCCTCTGGTGTCAACTCCTGCATGGGCACCCCTGCAGGGATGTCACCTCATTCAGCGCCTGCCAGCAAACGACACGCGCATCAGTGCCTACGACTACTCGTCCTGGAGTTCTACAGCTTCAAAAAGGGTACTCACCTTCTACTACGACCGCCTCTGGCAGCGGCGCTTCGGTAGCCGGGGGCTCGGTCGTGGCTTGGGCTTCGGGAGCGGCCTCCTCGACGGGCGGCGCAGCTTCTTCCGCCACCGCTGATGAGGGCTCGTCTCCATCCCAGCTTAGATCTGTGGATTTTCTGCAGAAGTATTCACAGAAGTTCGTCAGGCAAACATCGACTACTACAAGTACTACTCGTGAGGACATGGTACTTACAAGCTCGACCGGACGATGGTCACGGCCGAGCACCGAGGATGCCGGCAATATCAACCAGTCCACCCTCGGCGGGCGCCTCCTCCTCCGCCTCTACGGCTACTACCTCCTTCACAGCGGCGGCGGCCGGCGCTCCTTCACCTTCCGCCCGAGAGGTCACCACCTTTTCAACGGTGGCGGCCAAGGGTCCTCTGCTCTCTGCGGGAGCAGGGGGCTGGCGCTCCAGCTGCTCCAGGAGTTCTTTGACAGTGGGGGCTGGACTTCGGCTTCCAGTCGTTTCCCCCACCAGGTCCCACTCGCCTTCGTCGCCCTCTTCGACGGGCTCCGCTGGCGGCACCTCCTGCACATAAAGGAAGACTACTCGTCAGAAATGTACTTGAATAACGGGTACTCGACTACTCTGCTCAAGATAACTTACCTCCGGAGGCGTGGTCTCTGAGACCTTCATCTTCTTCGCCACCCGCTTCTTGGCGGGGTTGCGTGGCTTCCGTGGCGGCGCAGCAAGGCTAGCCTCCAGGCTAGCCGGAGGGTCTTGTACCAACGGCACATGAGGCAAGCCCGGGCGGCTAAACCTCGACCGCAGCTGGAAGCGGTCCTGAAGAGTCTCTTCGTCTTCGTCGTCATCGGAGGTATCCTCCACGATGACGGTGTCGTCGCCTTCACCGACTTCGCGGCGCTCCTTCACCTTCCCCTCCACCGGGATCTCGATCCCGCTCGGTGGCGGCGCGGCTCGGAGACGAACCGTTTCACATCATCCTGCACAAAGACACAAGGCGTCAGCAACTCTACTACAAGTACTCACTACTCGACGAGGGGGTACGACTACTCACCTCGTTGGGCGGGCGCGCGGCGGAGTACTCCTCGACCGGACACGCCGTGTACGGCGGCATGTCCTTGAAGATCCTCGTCAACCTTTCGATGATGTCGTTGTCGTCCAGCTCGCCCCCCGGCATCCGCGACGTGTCGTCGTCGCCGGTGTACTCGAAGCCCAGCGTATCCCGCGCCATCGCCACCGGATCCTCGCGCTTCATGAAACCGAAGGCCACGTGCTCGGCCCTCGGTCCCGCATCCTTGAGAGTCTTGATGCGTGCTAGCGGCTCGGGAGCCGGATCCCCTCTTGCATGGTGGGCTCCGTGTTCCACCAATCTTGGTGCCCGGGCCGCCGTCCGCTCGGCTTCGGTAGTCCGGGATGGTGGTTCGTGATGTAGAACCATCTCGTCTTCCGCTCGGTGTTGGAGTCCACGAGCTTGTACGCCGTGTGCGCTCCGCGGCGTCCTCCCCTCGGCCGGATTCCGCCCCTCCGACTACTCTGGGGTTGGAGGCGCTGGGCGGCGGCTTGACACGGAAGAACTTCCGGAAGAGCACCCAGTGCGGCTTGATTCCTAGGAAGGCTTCACAGAAGTGGACGAAGACCGACGTGTGGAAGATGCCGTTGGGGTTCAGGTTGAGGTACTCGATGCCGTAGTACCCGAGCAGCCCCTTGAAGAAGTCGCTTGCTGGGAGCGCAAGACCGCGCTCCACGAAGCGCGAGAACATTGGGATCTCGTCTTCGGCTTTCTCCATCGGATAAGGATCTCCTGCGGCGGATCTCCACATGTCGACTTCCTTCTCCCTGATGAACCCGCTCGTTCAACGGGGGTCGGCGGAGTCCTCCGTCTTGACATTCGATTTTTTCCACTCGCGGCTTGGATCGGCGCGCGGTGGAGACGGGGGGTGGCGCCGCTCCGGTGGCGGCCGCGGCGGCCTCTGCGCGGCTCCCCTTCTTCCCGCCGGCTTTGGACGTCTTCGACGGCGACGGCTTCATTCTCCAAGTGCAAGGAGTTTTCACTCGCATCCACTCGGGGGCTACCCTAAAGGCTTCGAGTGGCGATGCGCTCGGATCTACTACGGCGGCAGCAGGCGCTGGAGTGGATCTGCTTCAAGATTCAAGTGGAATCACTGCGGCTCGAATGGGTGAAAAACCCTAAGGGTTTTGGCTCTTATTTATAAGCCAAATCGCCTCCGCAACGGGCGGCTGGATAAGTCGACGCGCGGCTGACTCAGTGGCTGCGCGTGACTCTTCGTATTCTACTAGTCGACGCGCTTCACCTCGGGGGCTCGGCTACTTCTACTCGACTACCTGGGAAGCGACTAGTCTCAAGAGCATCTCAGGACACATTCTCCAAGAAGACCTTTCAATTCGAGAGGAAGTACTCGACTCAAGGCTCGGGGGCTCCGTGCCACGTGTCCTTCGGTTTTTTCTCTCCGGGTTTTTCGGGATTATCTTGCCAAGATTTCAGATGGACCCTCAGCCAGAGCCCGCGGCTCGAGGCTCGGTTCTGCAAATCGCACCTCCATGATGGCTCCGGCTTCAAGACAAGACAGACATTTCTTAAAGACCTTCGAAGGAAGATTTCAAGGACGCTTGGGACTACTCGAGAAGACTTCAAGATTGCTCAAACATCAGCTGGAGTACATTCCAGCCTCGGGATGCTTCGACTACTCTTGAGGACTTTTGACTTGTAGTGCTCAGGGACGCTTGAGGACTACTCGTTAAGGCCGTCAAGACTACTTGAAGCTATCCTTCTCGACTACAAAGTACTCGGGGGCTTGTCGTATGGACCTCCCTGGGCCCACTACCTCGGTGGGTACCAGGACCGACTACTCGGTGGGCCCCTGGGACTACCCGCCTTGCGCTACACGGCACCTGAAGGCGTGGAGCACAAGGACTACACAGGAGTAGTACTCGGTTAGGGAGATGTACATGTTCCGCACCGTATACAGGACTCCTAGACGTACTCGACTAGTACTCTCTCCCTACTCCGACTTGTAACCCTGCCTCCCGGACTATATAAGGCGAGGCAGGGACCGATCCCTTCATCCAATCTCATCTCATACAACCCACGGCGCACTATTGCACCATCTTGTAATCGTGCCCTATCAATCCGTAGCTACGCAGCATACAGGACGTAGGGTATTACGCACCTCGCGGCCCGAACCTGTCTAAATTGTGTGCCACGTGTCTCTTCCTTCGAGTTACCGATCTCGGCGAGTCACATTCATCTACTTCGGGTACTCCCCGTAGTAGGTTGCCGGTCTAAAACACCGACAGCGGCGGGAGGTGGAAGACGTGTTGACATGTGGGGCCTGCCTGTCAGTGACCAAGAGAGAGGGAGATGGAGAGGTGGGCTGCAGGTTCGTCTGGGCCGGAAGAATGATGGGCCGGCGGGGCGCGATACGGGCCATAGGGAGAAAAGGAAAAAGATAAAGGAGGGAGTGAGGGAAGGTGGGCCGAGCAGCCTGCGTTGGCTTTGGTTTAAAAGAAAGAAAAGAGCGAGAGGGAAGAGAGGTCGGTCTAGGCTGGATTGAGAGATTGAGAGAAAGAGAGGTTTTGAGGGCTGGTTTTGAGACTTGAACTTTTGTTTGTTTTAAAAAACCACACAACAACAAGCAAAACAAATGCAAAGGCGTGAATGCATCAAACATTTTTCTGAATTATAAATTTAAATATTGTTTAATTTAATTAAAAGCAAATTTATTTAGTCAAATTTATTAAATTTTTGGAAAATAAAATTTATACCATGTTTTTATCATCATTTTATTGTGATGGAATTTTCGGGTGTTACAGTCAGGTTCTCTATCTAACCTACCGGTCTAACCCTATGTGAAGCGTTGATTTCATAAAGGTTAAATATACATGAAAGGATGAATGGATCACATCCATCTAGCTATAAAGGTAAACATCAAAATGTAACCCTAGCCTATCGTCTTTTTGTTGCCGTTTTGGCCAAGGTGACAAACCAATCTACTCCTACAACATGAGAATGAGTTATTGACTCAACATTATATGTTTGCTCACCGCTTTCTCCTCCACCGTACTGTCACTATGCGAGGATAATCATTACCGAATGATAAACCTCAGTCCGTGCACTACTACGATGTATCTGCAAGAGATAGACTAACCACCATGATTACTCTATTCTTACTAAGGGCATATGCTCGCTACACATATGAATGAGGCACACATCAAACTAACTCAAAGTAATGAAAAGACATGATTTATATCACCATCGAACGTAGAGTGTACAATTGCCTTGATGGAATCAAGGCATGGGCTCCGGAACTCCACCATGGCTTCACCACGCAGGGCCAACCATAGGGGCTAGGGCATGGCCTAGTCCATCTCCTAAGCAACTCGAGGACTTGCGGCAGCCATCGGCTTCCTCCCAGTGCTTCTCCTTCGTGTCGGCAGCTCTCTAATGAATGGATGGATGTGGCGGCCATCGGAGGCAGAGGCAATTTATCGAGGAGCACCTAGGTCAAAGGCGAGCACAAACCGGGCTCAGAACAGGCCAGGCTGGCCAGCATGGGCCGACAGCCCAGACCTGTTTTGGCCCAATTCGACCCCGTCTCGCTCCCTGACGCTTCTCAGTCAATTGTTGACTTGCTCCGTTCTACATGTGGGCCCTTGACATCACCTTCTCCATGGTTTAGATAGAGCTCCTTGTTGCGGAAGCTTCAACATCTTATGTTCAAGTTCCTAGAGTTTTACGGCTTCATGCTTCGGTCCCTGGGCCATTTGGAGTCATGTTCATCATGTGTCTTGACTTGTGTCAGGCTTCATGATCTTCTCTTGAAATGAATGATGAACTTATCCCGGAAGTCTCCTCTTTAACATTAGTTTCCTACGTAAACAATAAACTCCAAAATCGACATGCAAGAGTGAACTTAATACCTCTGGGGGGTTAGTACCATTAGTTAGAATATCAAATATGTGCAAATATTGATGGTAAACTCATAGATAGGTGTACCAAAATCGACCGTCAACATACCCCCATGCTTAAACCTTGCTCATCCTCGAGCAAGTCCAAGATCTTTGCTTAAACATGGAAATCAGTGTTGCCCTTCAATGTCTTCCCTGCACTTAGTTATACTCAACAGGACATATTGCTCTCTCAAGCATTTATCATTTAAGGTTCAAGTTTGACCGGCTACTTCATTATGGAAGATAGACCATCAATAAAGAATAAGCCACAACAAAACAAATATAGTGCTCTCAAACTTTAGAAAACATCAAACCTTTACCTTGTTGCATCATGAAGAGTTTTCAAAAAGTTGCACATCCAACATAAGTGAGGTTCTCTTGCAAAAGCTCTTGGAAACACTCATCTCATCAAGTCACTCAATTCTACACTAGATTATTCTCAACCTATTCTACTCATAAATGAAAGAGGAAATATTATGTGGAGCATGGTAGGGAAAGAGAATCCTAGCAAAAAATTATACTTGAAATATTGCCAAACTAAGAGAGAGATCTATTGGAATTACCAAGACTAGTCAAAAAGGCCATGGAAAATAAATGTTGGAAAGAGATAGAGATGGAACACACGCATTTAGAAAGGTTGACATGTGCAAGTGGCAAATGGGTGATCCCGAGACATGAATGAGGTTCTCGTTATCGGATTGCACATGGTTGGAAAAGATTGAGTATGGACTTGTCTTCAAAGCTCTCTAAGATTTTAATGAATGCGAAAAAGAACCAACGAGCATTTTTATTTTTCTCTTTTTTTCCTTTTTTTCTTTTTTTCTTCATTCATTTTTTCTTCTTCTTCTTCCTTTTTTCTTTTTTTCTTCATTCCTTTTTTCTCTCTTTTTTCATCATTTTTTATGCTCCTCCGAACTTTTAAGCAACATAGTACTTGTTATAGCAGTCCTCGAGCATAAAAGTGAGGGGACCTATGGCTTCGAGAGAAGTACGAAACCCTTGTGTTCCTCTATAAATATTTTTGTAATCTTCAAGGGTATCCTCCATATCGAAACTCTGCATGGTCATGGGTGCTTGATGAGTCCCTCCATATATTATATGTATTGAAATCTTGCCAGAAAAACTTCAGAAAATTCGTCAAAAGATCAGCCACACTCAATTTGGGTAGTGGTCAAGGAGGTAATCACAAAATGATGTTTTGGGTTTAGGTTGCATGCCCAGCGAAGTTTGTGAAATTTTCAGTGTACAAACTCACAATGCATAGACAAGAATGGCTAGCATGAAAGAGATACGCAAAGGAATGATCAGCTTCTTTGTCTCGTACTACAGAAATCAATCCTACTCCAACTCATCAATATATTAGTTTGCAAAATAAAAGGTTACATCATGAAAGTACTTGTATGTGTATTGGCTTTGGTAGATAGAGCCTTGCAAGAGATTCACAAATGTAGATAGCATAATAATTTTGAATATAACAAGTACAATGCATAGGTCATCGATAAACTTAAATAAAAGAGCAACATAAAGTATGTGGATCTTAAAAATTATTCATTTAACCTCTACAAATGAAAGAGCCAGTATTTAATCAATGTAAGTTCATTTTAATAGAGAGAAAAAAGTCATGTCATATAAAACATCATGCAAGTAAAACAAAGCGGCAACTTTCATCACTTTTTCATAAGCAGTGCATAAAAATGATATCATCATGGTAAGCTCAAAAGAGATGGTGATTCATTTATTGAAAAGTAAAACTAACAAACCTAGGTTGTTTTCCTAGTAGCCATGTTATTGATCGAGAGATTGATACAAAGGTTGTCTATGGTTGAAAGCATATATGTGCAAACATTTAAAAGAAGATGAACAAAGATAAAGTTAAGGGCGAGTTACAGTCCTTTTCGATGCTCATAGTGAAGTGCAGCATGGCCTCTCCCATGCTTAAGCATTGTGCTTAGCATGGAAAAAGATTGATGAGCATCTTGTGGTGATGGTAATTAGGGATGGATCCAAAACATCCGAATTGTGTATAGATTGACACTTTTAGATCACAATAAAATAAATTTGGTGCTAATTTTTTATGCATTATAACCAGCTAATTACTGGAAGAAATAAAAAAATTAGCTACAATTTTTTATGGATTATGTGCTTTCAATAGAGAAAAAGGTTAAAAAACATCGGTATCTAAATCCGAATAGACATCCGAATTTCTTTTCATCATTTTATTAAAATATAGCACACATTTGGGGTTTATTTTGTATGAATCTTAATAAGCACAATGCCAAGAACAAGAATATAAACTTTTTGATACAATATTATACCTAATTTAGCTAAAATCAAAAAAGAATGACTAAAAAATGATATTCGAATTGGTATCCGGATCCATCCCTAATGGTAATCCTTGAACTCCATGTGGCCCTTTTCCCTTTCATCCTTCAAATCCTCCCCCATGCTTAGAATGGTGCAAAGTGTGGAAGAACTTGAATCGCTTGTAATTACCTATTGCCATGCGTTTTGAGATTCATCTTCACTTCTTGCCTTTGTTACCTCAGTTGTCCTTCTTATTATCATCAATAAATGGTTCCAATCCTTCATCATATTATCATCACCGACTTCCATCATGTCCTTGTCACTGCCTCATCTTGCACAGATTTTCTTTTACTTCCTGAATAGAACATGTACTAAAACACCCCTCCAAGTTGAAGTCCATGAATAAAGATTAAACAAACTTTAGTCTAAACCAAGAATAAAGCTTCTAGAGCAAAGTAAAAGCTGAATGTAATTGACTCGAATGGTAAGATAAAAATTATAACTTGAATTGCACTTTAGTCTAAACAAAGAAAGGATACAAGAGTAGTACCTGAACCTTGAAGAAGACTCCTCTGGAACCCCGACTCGACTCTAACTCCCAAGCTACACTAACCTTACTCTAAGTGAACAAAAGAGAGAAATGGAGATGCTCTTGCGTTGTGTGTCCGTTCCAGCGAGTGGCAGGTGCCTTTTATAGGCAAGGGAGGTCGGTGGAGCGCAAGGGGGCAAAACCCTAGGTGCGGCCAGCTCACCAGGCCCGGCCGGCCCTGGGATGTGCCACCTCTCGCCTTGCACGCTCCTGAGGTGGTTGTAGGTCCGCTCCTTGGGTCGGTTTTGCCCAGCACGCGAGTTGATAGGTGCGACTGGCCCTCATAGTTTGGTCAGCGCTACCCTGTGTCGTGTGATGCACCGACTAAGTTAGAGGACACCTAGGATCGCCTCTAGATGTCATTTGTGGTGGTTCAGCGATCGGATAAGTGGACCCATTGATCCAAGTGAACCTGGCCTCTACCATTTGATCAAACCGACGTTTCTTTAGTGAATCACGTTTGTCCATGTTGTGCTTAAGGGAGTGGGGGTGCTCTGGACCAGAGTCGTGCCACGGGGCAGGGTCGGCCGCACTTGGCAGGGTCGGCCGCACCTGCAGGGCCGGCCGTACCCGCAGGGTCGGCCGGACCAAGTGGGTCAGCCGTGCCTAGCACATGTGGCATGTTGATCCCCAATTTTCCCAAAATGTGCACCTGCCTATGGAAATCACAACACAACTCGTGGAATTTTGTTAGTACTAAAATGTGCATGAAACTTGTCGTATACTCCTCTTGAACATGAGGTTTTGGCGGTCAAATTTTTGTTGTAAGGACCATCAACAAACTCCCCCAAGCTAAATGTTTGCTTGTCCTCGAGCAACGCCTAGACTTGTCCTCGGTGGATCAGGAGTTGCATGATGTTACCACTCGGCAAGTACCTATGCACAAATCCATGCTCTACTTGCTATTTGAAAAGATTGGTATGAGAGAAACTTAGCCTTGTCTTACTTGTGGGACTTGTAACTTTCCACATTGCCTTTGAAGGTTGAAGAGTAGAATGGTTTTGACTTGCATCACTCGCTCTTCTCTTTTTTGGATCCTATCTCTGAGTTTTCAAATTTTTGCAAAGAAAGACAAGGTTCCTCGGATGGTTCCCTCGATTGCTCAAGTGGTATTTGTACCTCACCAAAGGCTTTTGAACGAGCCCCAACTCCCTACCCTATGGCTTGTATGTGGGGCTTTGGGTAGGATAAGCACGAGACTCACTTGTGCCACATGAGGTTGTTGAGACAAAGACCGGATCCAAGAAGAAACTAGTCATGCAACTTGATCGAGATGTGAAAGTGTGTGGAATATTTTTTTGTTTGTTTTTTCTAAGTACTCCTTGCTTTGATATTCTCCTCTTGCTTTACTTTTGGAGGGGAGTCTTGCTTCATCATTTTTTCTATGCTCTTTGATTGGAGCACATATATATTTTTTCTATTCTTTTTGAGCATATACTTTTTTTGATGACACCTCTCTCCTTTTGCAAGAATACAAGAAGAAAAATATCTTAGGAACTTAGGAGTAATTTTTTTTGGTAGGTGGATGGCATGTTTTGTGTAACTCCCGGTGTGGAAGTTAGCATATGTATGTGGGTGTACGTGATCTCGATCATGGAAGCATGAAAAGAATCTACCAAGGGTCACAATAATTTGGCAAAACTCAATGGGTCACAAGCAAGCATATGTACAAGGTTTATACTTTGATATCGACATATGGCTTTGGTAGGTGATATGACCATTGAGTAACTTGTCTTGTTTTATTTTCAAAAGAAATCATCCGAGATTTTCACCATACTTTGAGATAGAGCAAGATCAACATTGCCTCCCCATATCATACTAGTCAACAACCTAGGTTTAGTCATAAGCATTTGCTTCCCACAAAGTTTTATTTTAGGCTCTTGTCTTAAAATATACCAACAAATTCAAATGCTCATAGAGCACAAGGTTGTACACTAGGTTCTTGCAAAGTTTTAACATAGCAACTATTCATCATTTCCAAAGTGAGGGTATTAACAAGGTTTCTAGTGCACGTGGTTGAAGCAAATATTTTTGTTTTTTTCTTTTATTAAAGAGTGATAAACAAGATGTTTAAATTTGGTTTGGATGGACATACCTTCCCTGATTGAAAATGGGGTCTCCCCCTAGCTAATTTTTTGCTACACGGCTACCATGTCTTCATTTTGGTGACGAGTTGAGAACTTGGGAGCTTGTAGTGGTTGGCTTGATGGATTCGTGGAAGATCATAGGTACGACCGTACCACTAGGTTCGGCCAGCCCTACTCCATTTTCTCCAAGCACTCGTGTCCCCTTCTGTAAACATCCTACACAAAAATTTTGTCGAGGGGAGGTACGGCCATACCTCTAGGTTCAGTCATATCACCAAAAATCTCCAAAATTGTTTTTCTAAGTCTTGTTTACTTACTAATGTAATGGTGAAATCAAATTTGAAATTTAAATAAGCTTGATGCATGAAATAAAATGTTGGAAGGGGAATATGAGATAAATACCGATTTACCTCACGGTGAGGGCTCGAAGTTTAGAGTCAGTGAGCGGGACTCCTCCGTTTTCTCAATTGATCTTGGATTCGTCCGGTCCAGGAGTGGAAGACTCGGACGATGCTCCCTTCACACGCCACACTCTCTTTGTTTTCTTTGGTGGCGCTGAAGTTGGTGAGGCTTTAGCAGGGGTGTTCTTGGTTTCCATCTTCTTTCCCCTTAGCCTAGTTGATTGCCTTCGGCTTCTTTGGTTGGTGGCACCATTTTGATGCTTTGTCTTGCTCCCAACGCTTCCTCATCATGGCAATGAGACTATCCACCTTGGGCTAGGTTGGGGCCACCTTCTCTTTCCTATATTGGGGCCGTGGCTTCCTCCACTCCCAAGATTCCTCATCTTGTACTAGGTAACATTGGTCTTCTTTTGCTTTAAATTTGAATGTCATGTTTCTTCACCCTATGTGGAATTCAATCTTTCCAGCCCCGACATCAATCCTTGCATTGACATCACTTTGGAATGGTCGCCCAAGAATAAGCGGCATTTCTCCATCTTCTTTTGTGGTGAGGACCATGAAATCCGCAAAGACATAGGAGCCTTTGACATTCACCAAGAGATTTCACTATGCCCTCTGGTTATTTAATCGATAAGTCAGCAAGTTGGACTGTCATCATTGTTGGGGAGAGAGCAGGATATCCTAACTCCTCAAACATGGCCTTAGACATGAGGTTGACACTAGCACCAAGGTCACAAAGAGCATTCTTGATCTTTTGATAGTAGATTGTTCATGTGATAGACGGATATCCATTGTCTTTCCTGTGCAAGACTACTGATTCCTCCCATGGGTCTTGGATTTGATGTATGAGGTTTCCTATAGGGTTAGGTGCATGCACCCTCCTAGATGGCTTACCCCATCTGGTGGATACAACTCTAACATTCTCTCGGGTAGGATCGGGTTGCCCCGGGATTCCACCCGACTCGGAAGAAGGTAAAGAAGTAGCAAGCTGAGCAAGTTGAGTTTCTATCAGTTTATTAAAGCTTAGCTGATTCTTCATAGTAGTAGTGAAGGATTCTATGGTGGAATTTAAATTTTCAAGAACTTTATCATTAGCGGCTAGCTTCTTGTTTAAGTTTTCATTGATTTTAGCTAGGCCAAAGACAAGATCTCTAATGGAGGGCTGATTATTGAAATTTTTAGAATAATTACCTCCATTTTGATTGTTGAACGAGAAGTTGGGCCTCGAGTTCCACCCTTGATTGTTGTAGTGGTTGTGGAACTCATTGTTGTTGCCATTGTTGATGTTGCTGGCTTCTTCCCTTGTCTCGGGACAATCATTTCCCGAATGACCCACATTACCTCAAACCTCACACATCATGCGAGCGTCCATAATCTTGGCGGTCTCCATATTGCTTGGTGCCTCCAATTTCTTCTTTAAGAGGTCCATCTAGGAGGTGAGCATGTCAATTCCATCAACTTGGTGTACATCGCAATTACAGGGTAGGAGACGATCTCCATCCCAACCTTGGTTTGCCACCATCTTCTCGATCAATTCCTTGGCAGTGGGTACCTGTAGCGAGAAGAAGGTTCCTCCAGCGGCTGCATCTAGGTGCTCGCGGATGGTACGCTTAAGCCCGTGTAAAAGGTTTGAATTAAGAATCACCTCTTCATTCCATCGTGCGGTCACGCGGTGATCTACTCCTGGAGGCGTTCCCTTGCTTCCGGGATACTCTCATCATTTTGCTGCTGGAAGCCCGAAATTCTAGCACGGAGGGCATTGGTTTTGCCCACCGGGAAGAACTTTGCAAGAAATGCCTAAGAGCACTTATCCCATGTGTTGATGGCATCTTGCTCCACATAAAACCATTGCTTCGTCTTGCCGAGCAATGAGAACAGGAATAGGCGAAGACGATTTGCGTTGTTCATCACTCCATGGATAGTGAAAGTCCAGCACACCTCCAGGAAATGTTGGAGATGTGTGTTCGCATCTTCATTCGTCTTGCCGCATAACGGACTAGCTTGCACCATGTTGATCAACGTCGGCTTGAAATTAACCTTCTTCCACTGTTACGTTCGGTTCAGTAGGGACATTGGTGTTGGAGCGAGCGGAAAACTCGCATATCGTCTTCTCAACCATAGATGTTGACGAGGTGTTGTCTATGTGATCGACGGTGTTCGTCTCTTGACTTGAGAGAAACTTCTGAGGAATAAGGACACGAGGTCGCACTCTCCTCACAAGTGACTCCGGATTGTCGTGAAAGTTGGACGGTAGGTCGAAACCGATCATGCACTAGTCTGCATACATGAGAGTAGACCAAGGGTAAACCCCACCTAAATAGCGGTTCATCAAACCTGGATAACTCTACCACTAAGTTTAAATGATACCTTTTGCCTATTGCCTCCCCGGCAATGGTGCCAGAAATGCATGTTGATGCTCCTTAGCCTCACTATTGTTGACGTTTCTTAGCCTCACCACTAGGCTGGCACAAATGACGACAGCAACAGAAATGCTTATTGGCGCCTACAAGCGTCACCGCCGAGTTTACACCTCTAGTGATGGGACTAGGGGACGTTTGGGGTAAAACACACGATCACAGAAAGGTCCGCAAGTGCACGGATTACCGTTCTAGCACTTCACTCGGTGGTATTCAGGTTGTCGATTTATATTTCCCCAAGGGAGGCACAACGACAATGATGATCAAGTAAACGGTAGAGAATAATCAAGACTTGGTAAAGAGCTATAGCGGAGGATAACGAATAAAGATATTCGGGGATAACTTGACACAAGCTAAGAGATCTAGATAAAGGACTAGAGATGATAGCGAGCTGGGAGGACAACAAGTCGAGGAAGGATCCTAACACAATCTATCTATTCTTGTCAACACTAGGAAAAGGGCTAAAGCAAAGGGTATCCAAGGTAAGCTAACTCAATAATCTCTTCTAGTTTTGTAGGGGCATGCAAAGCCGTGGCCTCAGACTGGGATGAGAATGGAGGACTACAACACACTGAATCTTACCGGCCCGAACTAATGTGGTGGACTACAGAGCCCGTCCGGAGCTGTCACCTCCTTAGGGTACCACAACTATTCCGTTGCGCGAGACAACAATCTAAGACTAAGGTAAGCTCTTAGCATCGCACTCACAACGACCAACGAACCTTTCCTCGGATATCACAAAGGAAGGTCTCTCTCCGGTGAAACACAGGAGATCAAGCGAAGAACGACCACGACACTATAGGGTTCAAGAGAGCTATGCTAACCAAGACTAAACTAACTTTAGTCTAAACCAAGAATAAAGCTTCTAGAGCAAAGTAAAATCTGAATGTAATTGACTCGAAAAGTAAGATAGAAAGATAACTTGAATTGTACTTGAGTCTAAACAAAGAAAGGATACAAGAGCAATACCGGAACACTGAAGAAGACTCCTCCAAAACCCCGAGACTTGCTCAACTTGACTCTAACTCCCAAGCTACACTAATCCTACTCTATGTGAACAAAATAGTGGAAATGAGATGCTCCAGCGCTGTGTGTTCAATCCAGCGGGTGTGAGGCTGCTTTTATAGGTAAGTGAGGTCAGTTGAGCGCGTGGGCCCATTTTCATTGGTGCGGTCGGATGAGGAGGTGCGGCCGGCCCTATGATCCACCGCCTCTTTGACTTGGACGCTCCTGATCCTTGCTCCTGAGGCGGTTGAGGGTCGGTTCCTTGCGTCGGTTTTGGCCGGTATGGCGGTTGGGAGGTGCGGCCGGCTCTCTAGGTGCGGTGGACCCACCTCTAAGCCGTGGGATAAACCGCCTTCGCTTGGTGACGCTCAGGATTGCCTTGGAATGACGGTTGTAGCGGTTGATCGGCCGGAGAGGTGGACCCATTGATCCAAGTGATCACAACTTCATCCATTCAATCAAACCGACATTTCCTTGATCAATCTCGTTCATCCAAGTTGTGCACACGAGGAAGGACTTGATTGGGACCGAGGACGTGGCACGGGGTAGGTGCGGCCACACCTGGCAGGGCTGGTCGCACTTGCTTGGCCGGCCGCACCTGTAGGGCCGGCCGTGCCTGGTGGTGCGGCCGTGCCTGGCTCGTGTGGCACGTTGGTTCCATTTCACCCCTAAATGTGTACCTGTCATTAAAAATTGCAACACAACTCATGCAACTGTATTAGTATAAAAATGTGCATGAAACTTATTGTATACTCCTCTCGAACTCGAGGTTTTGATGGTCGAAACTTTGTTGTAAGAACCGTCAATAACTACTAAGTTTGTACTAATGGTGACGACGCTAGAAATGTCTGTTGGCACTCGCTAGCATCACTACTGGGTTTGTACCTCTAGTAATGGGGCTAGAAACATCTTTGGTAAAACACACATCACAAAAACGTCCGCAAGCACACAAATTATTGTTGTAGCACTTCACTCAGTGGTATTCGGGTTATCATATTTATATTTTCCCAAGGGAGGCACTATGGCAAAGATGATAGGATAAACGGTGGAGAGAAACAAGACCCGGTAGAGGACCTAGTGACCTAGTAAGTGGGGGTAACGAATAAAGATATTCTGCGATAACTTGAAACACGCAAGGAGATCTTGATAAAAGGTTTTAAAGGACCTAGTGAGCTGGGAGGACAACGAGACGAAAAAGGATCCTAACACAATCTATCTATTCTTCTCAACTCTAGGTAAAGAACTAAGGCAAAGGATAACCAAGGCAAGCTAAACTCGACAAGTTCTTCTAGTGATGCAGGGGCATGCAAAGCCACGCTCTCAGACTAGCATGAGAAGAGAGAATGACGACATGCTGAATCCTACCGGCCCGAACTAACGTGGTGGACTACCGAGCCCATCTGGAGGTGTCACCTCCGAAGGGTACAACACTACATGAAAATTTGGCTTTGGTAACAGGCGTAGATCACCTTTGGTAACGGGCAATGCGCCCGTTACCGATCAAGTGTTACAAATAAGCCAAGAAAGGTAATGGGCAGATGCCCATTACTGACAACACATATTCGTAACGGGCATCAACCAACAACCATTACCACAACAAGCCACCGGTCACGTGAAAATGACTGTTTCTCTGGGCCCACAGGGAACTTTGATAACAGGCACCAAAACAAAGCCCGTTACTGTGAAATCAATATCAGAGACGCGTGTGGTCAACCTGCATCTCCGATGTCTCAACGAACGGGCCACGTATTGGTAACCGGCTTTTACGGTGCACGTTACTTTGTTGGCAAGTTTGTAATAGTGTTGCAATTGAAGCCTGTTACTCAGTGGTCGGTGCTTGTAACGAGCTTTAATTAACGCTCGTTACAGATACGTAGGCCACCCCTACAGTAACCTGTTGCCTGCTTGCTGGCTGCATCCTGGATCCAGCTAGGATTTGGCAGCCATCAGGGGCTGCATCCTGGAACCAGCCAGGATATGACTAAATTCACAGAAATTAGATCCAACATCCAAATTCACAGAAATCCACAATTCACATGCATCATATGACAAAATTCAGCATCATCATCTCATACAAGGAGGAAATGCATCTCCCAAAGAGGAATGCAACAATATCACAAAAATCATGGAAAATGAGGAATGCAAAAATTCATGGACAAGGAGGAAAAATTTCCTAGTCACCAAACACAATCTGAGCCCACATAGTTTCATCAGCATGAAATTTTCCTCCGGCTGTGATCACCTGTTCTATGAGGAATGTGGCAATTCTTTCACGAACATCTACTAGCAATGATTTGTCAAGAGGATGCTCATCTAGCTCTAATCTCCGGATATAATAATGTCACCAGTTAGCACACATATATAGGTGGTTACCAAACATGTGTAGTGCTAATAAGCAAGAACTGTGCTCAGTTGCAGGTTTTACAAATGAAGATCCCAAGAAAGTACCTCCATATGTGTGTCGCTATATTTTAATTGAAGCATGTGATAGGCACAATAGAAGTCGCAGAGTCTGGATTCAGTAGGTTGTTGGTGGCACTCCAATAAACATACAAAGAAAAGTAGTGGTGATCGAGAAGAAATAAACTCAAGCTTTAGTACTAGCTTCCACAGGAAGGAAATAAGTGGTATGTACCTTAACATCTTTGACGTGTTCCAAGGGGCCAAGGCGCAAGAACTTCTTTTTGCCGCAGTAACTTTGCCAAGCCCTACAACGAAACAAGAAACAATGGTTAGGACACTATTAACTAATAAACTATGTACAGTTTGTTGAGGGCAGGTTAAGAAGGAAATAACTTACTCATTAATGATTCGCTCGATAGGGTCAGTATTAGTATTAATTGTCTTCAATGAATCAAGATAGTAGACCTTCCCCTGCTTCAGAACGATCGCCACTGCAATCCAGTGGTTCGTACTGAGATAAGCGGTAAGCATTAAAATCTTTGTAGCATATTTTTCAAAAGGCATTGAGCATATAGGACACAGAGAAAGAAATAGTGTTATCCGTGCTGCTCAATGTTGTCGAGCAAAGGCATTTAGGATCAAGGTAGCCAACTACAGGGCCCTTATTGTCAACTTCTACAGTCATATTCCTATTAGTAAGAAAAAACAAAGTATAAGGAGGCAAAATACATGTTAATAAAGATGATGTGAGGCAAAAAGCATAGTTCGATAGAGGACGTGATTAGTGAGAAGTAGATTAAATTTTCAAGCAACTTACAGGATGAAGCAGCGAAAAAGTCTCAGATCCAAAGCATCCATGTTGAAAAGATCGTACAAATCACTGAGTTGCACAGGCATCAGCTGGAGTGCGTCCATTCATCTCTCTTCAGCCATGCATTGGTCCTGGGCCGAAGTGCGACCATAATGTCAAAAGCATCATTTGACTCACCATGTTGCATGTAGAATGTGTGGAGCTTTCTGGTAAAAAGAGCAGCCTTTTTTAGATCACCATCATTGAGATGTTCTTTCCGAATTTGTAATTTGGGTTAGTCATAGACCAAGGATTCTTCGCAGTGTCAATCTCAGATCGCTTTGGGTTAGACATATACCGACGATTCTCCTTGGTGTTTCTTTTAGATCGCTTTCTAGTAGGCCTCTTAGAGGTTTTATTTACAGCAATTTCCTTTTCCTGCTGCTTTGAGATGGTTGAAGAAGGTTTCTTAGGGGCTTGCTTGCCTGCTGTAGCTGCTGTAGAGCTATTATTTTTGGCAAGTTTCTCTTCTTGCAGCTTTGAAATGGCTGAAGGTTTCTCAAGGGCTTTCTTGCCTAGTGGTGTCTCACCAGGACCTATTACAGAGGTATTAGGCCCAGATGTACCTACTTTTGCATGATTGTTTTGAGCACTTCCGTTTGGTGGTGTAGGTTTTGTTGTTTCATGAGGAGGAGAAGATGGAGGAGGAGGTGGTGGGCGTGGTGGTGGGGATGGAATATTTGGTGTCTCTTGCGGATGTGGGGATGCAAGTTTTTCTATTTTTTCAGGACTAGGAGTAGGTGGGGATGGAATATTTTGTGTACCTTCCGGACGTGGGGATGGAACGTGTGGGGATTGAGGAGGAGGAGGAGGAGGAGGGGGAGGGGAACCATCTGAGGAAGGAACTTGTACCGTACTGTGTGAACTAAAAGGAATCTGTACAATAGCCTGTGAACGAGATATACATGTTGGTACTCCTTTGATGTCAATCCGACACCTCCACTGTAACCTCTGTCCTTGAGCTTGTCCAAGTTTCATCACCTCGTCATTAGGAGGGCATTCCAACAGTTCATCCGCAAAGAAAGTATATATAGTGATCACTTCAACCACAACACAGTCTTCATGAATCGGGACTGTTTGTAGCGTAGTCTCCTCTGGATGAACAAGATCAAGTGTTGTAAGGAATCGGATGCTCGTTAGCCTAAGAGGGGGAGGGGGTGAATTAGGCAACTTAAAACCTTAACCTATGGCTTCACTAATTTTACACAAAGATAAACTAGAACATACTATCTAGATGTGCAACTAGGGTTGTTCTAATGTGAAACTCCCATCCCAAAACAAGATTTGCAACCTATAGCCATTCCTAGCATGATACTACTCTAGGAAAGTAAGGCAAGCAAAGAATTCAAAAGAGTAAATGCGGAAACAGAAAGGGGATGAGAGGAAGCAAACTCTTGACACGCGATTTATCCCGTGGTATCGGTAGGCACTAAGCCACCCCTAGTCCTCGTTGAAGCACTCACACAAGAGTATTACTTCCCGGTCACCAAGTCTCTCCCAAGAGCACCACTTGACTCGCCACAAAGGTTAGCCACTTAGGCACTTGCCAAGCTCTCTTGGTCACCTTGATGCCACCTCCACTAAGGAGCTTCTCCACCAAGGAAGGGGGTCTCCACGTCCCCCGCACAAAGTGTCCTCACCGCTCCATTGCCGGTGAGCCACTTAGGCCCCAAGGCTTCCGACGAACCTTGTACAACTTGATTCACTCAAGAATCACCTCACAAGGTTGGCACAACCTTGCACTCACTCAGCTCCAAGCTAAGCCTAGCACTAAGCACATACACTAAGCATATGCAAGTCTAAGGATGAGAAATTAAGCACTTGGATGGATTGGATATGATCTTTAATGTGTCTTTAACTCCTCTGCACTTCCACACAATCCAGCAACCTCAAATGGGTGAGTGGAGGGGGTATAAATAGCCCAAGGCATCAAACTAGCCGTTGGCTAAAAGCTGTAGAAAGTAGTACCGTCGGATGATCCGACGCTATACTTTTCTAGGGTGTAGGTTCATCCGGTGCCCCTTCCACGCCACATAGCCATTGAGGTTCTCTGACACAACTGCTCTGACGCTATGCACTGACGGTGCATCGCATCAACCGGTGCTGAAGACCCCGCAACCAAGTCACCTCTGTTAGCTTCCACACGACCGTCGGATAGACCGACGCTTCACCTTGACCAAGGTGTTGGATCATCCGGTGCTGAAGGCTTCATCTTGGCGCGTCTCTGTATGAATTCAAACTGAGCGTCGAATAGACCGACGGTGTCCCCACTCAGACTGTCGGATAATCCGGTGCTACTGTCTTTGCTGCTCTTCTTCCGCAACTCATCCGACGTTACTAAAAGTTGGACCATCGGTTCATCCGACGGTACCTAGGGTTTAACCCTGTGTACCAACTCGTCCGACGTTTGCACCGACGCCTGCTAAATTGATACCGTCGGTTCATCTGACGGTGTCTTTTCTTTTCCTTTTCTTGCCCGATTTTGACCCTTGTTTTTCTCATTTTGGCTTGTGGTTTTCTTGCATCCTTGGGACCTAGAAGTCTACAATGACATGCTAAAACAATATGGTTAGTCCCAATGATCATGTTGTCATAATCACCAAAATCAAACTCGAACTAATGGCATATGAGGCCATGTTCGCTACAAGTGCAGCCTCACATTGAAGCCCCCTCCACGTGATCCATAGGCCACAGTGTGTGGGTTCAGTCAACATGCCTATAAGGTCTTCATGTGTACGATCGTCACAGCCCACCTCCGTCGCCAACTCTGCAGTGCCATCGATCAAACCTACATCTGCGGACGCACAACTGCTCTTCAGTGTGGCGAGTGAAGGGCTTGCGCGATTGGATATTGGTGACAACACCATCTGGTGACAACACCACCTCTACATTTGCATGTTCTGCATCCGCATCTCAGCCACTAGTTATGGCTTGATATGTTCCTTTATCTTTTCCGTATCAACTGATGCATCGGTCTTCATCCTCTTCTTCTTCCTGTACATCTCGACGTGCTGAGGCCATGCATACTTCCAGCCCTGCTAGCTAGAGAGACCATGCACATGACCGTGTTGTTCAGGGCGGCCCAAGAACTGACTTAGCACATCATACTCCCTCTGCCCTGCCATTCCTAAAGATTCTGCACATGCAATCTTCTCCTTGATGTCTGCAGCCAATTTTTCTGCCTCTTTGTTGTTGAACACTATCATGGCAACACGGTCATTAATCACTAGCTTACTCCTTGCTCGTAGCCAATTCTTGGAACGATCGTCAGGGTAGGCGTCATATAGGTTGGGGATACCAGCTGCAGCTAATTGTCTGTCCTCTTCCTCCCATTGTTCTAGTTTCATAGTATAACCAGCTGGACCCATGTTGTGATCGCTTGTGTTCTGGCTTCAGAGTTCTTTGAACTTGACACTAGCAGATGAGGCTTGCTCGGTTTCTGCCTGTTTCATGAACTCCTTCCACTGTTCCTGGACAATAAATGGGTGCCTTGTAAATAGCTCAAGTCCTTTTCTGATAAAATCTCGCCTAAGCTGAAATCTGAATTGTCTCCATGCCTTGGCTGCCGTCTTCCAAAAAAGCTTGAATGCCTGCGGTTTTGTATCTTCTTGGAACTTCAAGTGTTTCTGCACATGCTTATCAAACAAGTCCCACTTTTCATCATTGCTTAGTTCTTTGATTTCCGGCAAGTTCAAAGGTATCTTTTGTCTAGCAATGAGCCCCGCAAACGCCCTGAACCTGCGCTTTTGAGTCAATGGTACCAGCATCCTCACTATGTCGACCTCAGTGACTATCATTGTGTCACTTGGCCACTTTGTGGATGTCCTTGGCACTCTGCCTCGGCGCCGAGCCCCACTCATCTGGTCTTGTTGTGCACTAACAGTGCCATAACCCTCTTCTTCATCTTGTGGCCCAGGTCTATAGTCCTCGTCAGAATTATCCTGTGAATTAATAGTCAAGGAAATTACAGTAACTACTTAAGCCCACTGTAATATCATTGGTTCTTGGTAAACCATTAACATAAATGGAAAATTCAGTAACAAAAAAATTAGTGCAAACAAAGCGACCATACCATTTTAAAGAGCAAGATGCAGGCTACCTCGGTTGCTGATGAGGTACTTATTCAACTTGGAGATAATGTGCAGATGTGCATAGGAACAAGAGCAAAACCAAATGTAAGAGTCAATCTAAAGGGAAATGCTAAGTATCTATACGATCGACAGCTAAGTATGTCCACATGTACTTATACAAAGTAGCAACGACATACACTGCAATTCCCACAAGTACAAGTATATTATAAGCATTTATATAAAAAGAAAACTATACGCACGCATATGTTGTATACTTGATTACCTGAATGCATGTGTGCTGCAAAAGCGTGCATGGCCTAATTCCATAAACTCGAGCAAATATACCAAGTTCCTTTATTACTGAATTGTTGTTAATTTTACAATTATTACTGAGTTGGTAGAATGCATTTACTGAATTGTATAATACATTTTTAGAGCGGCATACCATAAACTCAAATCCTAGATTCGCCACTGACCTTCGCACTGCTGGAGCGGAGGGATCTCTACTCCTCGTCGCTGCCTGCTCGCCGTGACGTCCTCATCCTCACATCGACCTCGTGGCTGGATCCCTCCTCCTCCTAGTCGTCGTCGTTGTCGTCGCTAGATCTCTCCTCTAGTCGTCGTCGTCGTCGCCGCCACCGCAGCTGGGTCCCTCCTCCTCTAGATCTCGCTGTCAGAGGTGTCGTGCGCGTCGAGTCGAGCGTGGTGTGGCGCGCGTCTCAGCGAAGGGGTGTAGAGTGGGTCGCAGTGTGGGGGAGGTGAGGGGGCGAAGGAGAGGGGGAGAAAGTGGCGGCGGCGGCACGAGGGGAGAGTGGGAGGAGACTGCATGAGGGAGGCGTCCTTTCCTGCTAAGTACTAATCAAGCGCGAGTGGGCTTGTGTGGGCCTTAAAACGAGTAATGTAGGTCACATCACCAAGCAAACTAACTCATAAGTCAAAACAAACATATTCACTTCTGACATGCATCAGCAGGGCACATCACCAAAATAAGACTGCATCAGCTGGGTGCATCGCCAAACTAGATTGTTGCTGCAAGGGAACTAGTTAGCTAGCTAGATGGCTTTTTTGTGCTGCTACCACAAGTTCAGCTAGCCTTGTCGCTAGTTTTGCAACTCTTTCTGCCAGCTCAGCACTCTTCTTTAGAAGTTCAATCTCCTGTCTCTTTTGTGCGGCTTTAAGCTGCTCATCCTGCTTGTCGATTCCATTCCAGGTGTAGTTAATGTCATCACGAGTAATAGCACAATCCTAAAACAAAGGGGGAAATTTTATTGATGCAAGCTTCATAACAGTTGTAATTTACAAGAACGCTATTTTATCTCTAACTGGTTTCAAAACTGGTCTGCTTCTCTTCAGCTGATTCCTTGAGCTTGTTGATTTCAGTCCAAATCCTGTCAATGTCATGTGCAACAAATTCCTTCAACAAATGGAAATTGATGCATTAGAACAATTGATCAGTGAAGATGTGAAGGTCCAAGGACAAATCTCGTGCGTGATGGTTTCAGAACTTGCCTCATGGTCTTCCGAATCGTCGCGGGAATTGTTGCCGGAGTCGTCGCCGGAGTTGTTGCCAGAGTCGTTGCCAGAGGAGATGAGGTCTACCAGCACCACTCTTCTGCCCGGGTCGTCGCTGGAGGACACTCGTCGCCAATGAAGGGGCGGGGCCAGGTCTGTTCGAATGAAGAACAGTTTGCTTTTCCCCTTTTAATTTGTAATCAAATTTTGTATCACGTTTTTCTCCGTCAACCGTAATCCAAATTTGATGATATTTGTTTCTGAATTTTTCTGAAATCAACATCAATTCATTTATGACATTTTTTGTATGTAATTCCATTTCTTGGATGTTGTTTATACACTTTATATTGTTCCTTATAAGTATAACATATAAATAATATTTTTTACACAATCATTACTAATTAAACTTTGCATTTCGTAATCTTATGGTGAACATAAGGTTATGTTAAAATTTCAAATGCATATGAGTTCAAACATGTTTTAAAGCATGGAAAACTTCAATATTGAAGTAACATTCTAATAAACTAGGTGAGAGATGTAGACATTTGTACACAAGTATAATCTTCCGTTTTCGAAACCATTTGAATTTTTGTAGACAAGCTTAGGGACTAAAATTATGTTTTCAAGTCAATTTGTAGAATTTTTAGAACATACTAAGACGTTATTATAATTATTATATCGTAAACAAGAGATAAAACTTCTAATTTTCAGAAATTTAGTTAGACAAGTGTGGTTTTTGATATTTTATTCAAATACTAAATTACCAACTATGAATTATTCGTATTTTTTACGAATTGTTTGGTGCTGTTTATGGGGTATAATATTTGAGGGAAGCAAGTTTCAATTCAGAAACAATAGTGTCGGGCCCACGCGTCAGCGTCAGAAGCATATATAAAAAAGATAACCGTAGCCTACCCGACCGACAAAGGCGATCCGGGTAGACTAACCATCGTCGCCAACAAGTGCTCCATTGTCAGAAATGCCCCTTGCTGAATGAATATGCATCCGCCCCGGCACCCCGACCCCTGCCCCCTTCTTCTTCCCAGATCTGAGCTTGACCGCCGCCGCCCGCCCGTCCTTCCCCACCATCGCACACATGTCGCACTAAGTTGATTCGTCTGGAGGTGCACGTGCGGGGAGCAGGGTCCAAGGTTGCCGGAGCAGCCGCAATCACTCCATCAGCTTGGATCCAGTCGGTGAGCTAAGCGGCTTTCTACTGGTCCCTTGCCCGGATTGTGGTATGGCTCGGGTGGTGGAGGGCAGACGCAGAAGGAAGGTGAAAACCACGGCCGTCTTTATTTCAAGTGTGCAAGGAACTCGGTGAGTAGTCTGCTGTGTCTCCCAAATCTGAGTTAGGGTTCTTATGTGCTTTTGATTCTGCAGTACGCCAAGAATTGTGGATCTAATCGTTTCCACAAGGAGTGTCTCCAGATGCTGAAGGATACTGGTGTCATTGTTTTTCGACCATCGAACTGGGCAGACGCAGTCGATGAAGTAGTTGATTCAGTGGAATGTCACATTGGGAGCGGCGAGCAGAGGAAAGCACTAGAGGACAAGAAGAGAAAGAAAGCACTGGAGGAGAAGATGGATAATGTGATCTGGAAGATGAAATTGATTATTGTGGCTATTGTTTGTGTAGTATTTGGATGTTTACTAGGGATGTATGCTGCAAAGAAGTAATTCTGATGTTAAAAGTGGTGCTTTTGCTTCATATGTGTGGATGAAGAATGAAAAATTTGTCACATATGACAAACTTAAATGAATGAATGAAGAATGAATGGAATGACAATTGGGTCACAAATCTTAATGTGTCACACATCACAAAATTTATCAATTTATCTGTGCTGACATTTCATTGCAGTACGAGGCAAAGGAAATGCGGAATATTAAGACAAACAGAGTAACAAACTTCTAGCATAACTCTGGCATATATACACATTGCAATTCATTGTGAACTGCTGCCATACAATGAAAGAAACAGAGTATCAAACTTCTGGCATACACATTGCAATACATTGTAAGCTGCTACCATAGACATTGCAATGCCTTCCAAAATAGGAGACATGGATTGATCTACCGCATCTCTTAGATCTACTAGTTCATCACAAGTTCAACATACACAGATCTACTAGCTAGTCCATCACAAATTTAACAAGCACACTAGAAGAACACATTAATAGAGGAACAAATTAATTAAGCAGAGGTAGTCTCCGCCGGAGGAGCCCCACCGTCGGATTCGGAGTCAGAGTCGGAGTCGGAGTCGGAGCTCGAGACGTCGAGGCCGCCATCGTCGGGGGGCCACTTCTCTCTCCAAATGCCCAGCCAAGACATTGACCTTGAAGGCGTAATCCATCACGGTCGTCTGCAGCGGCTCAGGGGTCGTTGGACCCCGAGATGAACGGCCACCTTTCCAAGACTCTGCCAAGCCTGGTAGAGCATCTTCACTGAAAAACAGGCATCCTCAAAATTTACTGCTGGAGCAGGCAGGGGTGGCAGCACCTTGCACCGGGGCGGCTTCAGCCACTTCACCTCCTCGAGTGGGGGCGGGGGCACCTCCTAGGGCTCGGCGGGCGGGGGCGGCGGCACCTCCTCGGCCTCGATGGGCGGGGGCGGCGGCACCTCCTCGGCCTCGGCGGGCGGGGGCGGCGGCACCTCCTCCCTCCCCCACTTCCTTGATGGCTCACTTGACACCATTCGCTTGCTTGAGGAAGGATAAGCTCTTGGATTCACTTCTTGGTGACCGAAGACAGTGGTGCTGGGGTTTTCTTGGTGCCGCGGTTGACGAAGTTCTTGGCCGGCTAGGATTTATATTGAAAAGACGGCGAACCATCAGTCGGTCGGTCACAGGCCTCAGAACCCGTGTCCGCTCAGGAGAGCTCTTGGCCACAAAAATTATGTGGTCACAAGGACACATGTGTTGTTCATATTTTATTCAAAATACCAAATGCCCAACTACTCCTATGAGTTGTTCGATTCTTAAAAAAACTATGAATTGTTCATATTTTTGTTAATCTATATCTATATAACTTATATAATTGGTACCCACTAACTATTTCTCTTTTCATGCAAGCTACCCACATCATCGCCCATCGAACTATGGGTTAGTAACTCTATCTCTTTTTCTCTTCATTACACCAATTCTTTCTTCATACAAACTACAAAGCGACCTGGGTTTGCTAACCCGCGTTGGCATTGAACTACCCCCTCCATCCCAAATACTGCCCCTTTCTTCTTTCCGAATGGATAAGCGCAGCATCTTCCGTGAAAAAAAGCGCAGAGGAGGCATGGAGACAGACGACGATGAGCGTCGTCAAGGGGACAAGTAGCAGACGACCCCGCGGACCCGGGATCGAGGAGAACCGGAACGCGAAGCGGTGTCGCAACTGGATCCGCGCGCGTGCCGGCGAGATGGCAGCGAAGAGGGAGACAACGATGAGCGCCGGAGAGGGGCCAAGCGGCGGTGGAGTGAACCCATTGCCGGAGACGAGGGTCCTCAACTGGATCCTCTCGGATTTCGACGAGGGGCCAAGCAGTGGCAAGGAGGAGTGTGCCGGCGAGGGGGCAGCGAAGTGGGCGAGTGGCCTGCCTCACGTTTGCGAGCACAAGTGTCTGGCAACTACAAAGTGGTGTCGAGGGAGCAGCGAAGAAGGTGTAGAGGACCTCATCTCTGACTCTGGCAACGACTACGATGACGGCGAGGTAAGTTTCTCTGAATCTCACTGCCTTTTTACTTGTACTACAGATGGAGCTTAAGGTAGCTTGAGCTTGAGCTTCATAAAGTTAATTAGTGCCTGTGATGATGTCTTCCATGCTTGTCATGATCTTGATTATACCAAGTTCTGAGGTAAATCAGTGCTGAACTAAGTTCTGCTTTTACTTGCCACACCCTGCTCCAAGGTCTGAGGCAAATTAGTTCTGAATTAACTATGTCGTTCTTATACCATGTTTAACCTTGTTTCAGGCAAAACTCTTTGAGTCGCGAGCAGAGCTTGAATTACTTTTAACCTTAATGTCTGGGGTTATGTGAAACCTGAGTTTGAAAAAATCACAAAAGAAGTGAACATCCTCAACAAAAAGGCTAAGCACATAAGGAGGTACAATTATACTATTGAACAAAATCTCGAGCCCATTGTAGGTGCGCTAGAAGGGCTTCAAGAATCCTTGGTTGCTTACGAAGAGGCTGCAAAAAGAGCCAATAATCCTGATGGGGCTTGATCTAGTTCAAGCTTGTTGATGTGCAGGGTGAGTAGCCATACTTTTGTGGATGTTCAAGGGGCATGCCTTTGTTGATGTGTATGGTCAGATAGCATGACCCTAGTAAATAATGTGATAGACTAGTTAAGTCCTAGCCTGATATATGGACAAGTTAACCTTTTGTCATAATTATCTTTATTCTTGTGGACAAGTTATCTTCATCTTTATGGACAAGTTATCTCTCTTATGATGTCTATTTGTCTTAGAAGATATGTGTGTTGATTGTTCTTGTATGTCGAAATGGAAACAATGAGAGATGGATCGGGTTGACCTGTCAATGAGGACAGACTCAAAGGAGACGATGATTAACAAACCTCTGTCTCATTTGTTCACTAACGCCGCGCTCCCGCTTCACGGCAGTTGAGTGCTTTCAGACTTCAATTATTGGGCTCTCAAACTAGTAACGGACATCAAATGCTCATCGGTAACGGACTTTATAGCACGTTAGCAATACGGAGTGGTCATTAACGGACTTAAACAGCCCGTTACCGATAGGGTGTTGATCAGTAACGGACTTTACTAGTTCATTACCGATAGGTTTCACTTGTGTAATGCGCTCTATTTAATGTTCGTTATAGAGAATTCATGTAACAGGCGTTTAAGAAGACCATTACCAGAAGTCCACATTTGTAACGGGCGTTGCGGAGGCCAACCCCGGGGTCGACCTGCCGCGCTTATCTGTAACGGGTGCCAAGTAATAACCGTTACAGATGTGGGTGCATGTAATAGGTGTTAAGGGCCCGTTACAACTGTTGTGTGACCTATTTGAGATTTTCACGTAGTGCCACAACTATTGTTGAACTGAAGGACCGGACTGGCAACCAGAGAGGGGGGGAGTGAATGGGAGTTGATAAAAAATCTCCTCAAAGAACTCGGCCTATGTCCCAAAATCAAACCCACGGAACCTACACTTGCTCAACTCAATCGTCAAGGTTACGTAGTTATAAAGGAACTACTAACCTTAGAAACGACCTTGCTTCACATAGCGAAAGCACAAATCAAGGAACCAAAGCGAACCAGACAACACCAAATCAAACTGGGTCACCCTGACACAGAGGGCAGGTCACCCGCCAGCCACCAGAACCAAAACGGGTCACCCGGCTTAAGGGGGGTCACCTGCCAACCAACAGAACCAAAATGGGTCACCCTGACTAAGGGGGCGGGTCACCCTGAGCGCCCAGAATTTCAGCAAGCTGACGATCGAATAAAAATCAAAACCCAAACAAATGACCTCCTAAAATCACGAGATTTTAACCAAGGCTTTGCAACAACACTAAGAGGCTTCTCCCAAAAGATCTCCTCAAAAAGATCAAGGAAACTCTACAGATCTGAATTGGAAGAAAAGGAACTAGCAAGTTAAAGCCACCTAGGGTCACCCTACCATATGGGCGGGTCACCCGGGGTAGCCCAGAAAATCGCTCGCGGTTCAACTCCAAACTTTCAATCGATGGATCTCCCAAACCACTTGGAGCTTTGAGACGAAACTTTGGGGAGATGATGAACACCCCAAGGAGAGGTTATGCCCCAAAAATAACGGCCTCAAACTCCCTACAACTCCCAGAATCACAAATCCTTGCCAAGAACACTATGACCTAGGGTTCATCTAGTCAACAAATCGCGGGCCAAATCCGGCATTTGAGGGGTCAAGATCATTCACAAAGAGGCACAAGGCACTCACCCATGATCCCCTCAAAGAAATCCGGAGAGAAATGACCTCAAATCGACGAATCGAGCGATGAACGAAGATCCCGAGAAAACGCTCCAAAAATCACCAAAAAGGGAAAACGGGAGAGACACAATCAAGCCTTGAGGAACCACGTCGAATCATCTATACATACCAAAGAGGTTCATACTAGGTCTAGTTTGCCGCCCGATCATCCTTCCCTCTCAAAAGATCTCACCATGAAGCTCTCAAGCTAGTCCTATGGAAAACCTAGGGAAAACAGGAAGGAAAAATAACAAGAGCAAAATGAACTAGGGTTTCAAGAGATGGCTGATATCCACTCTCCTTTAAGGTTACACGGAGACAGCCGAAAGACTAAAATAACACTAAAGCTTCAACTAAGATACACACCCACCAAGGGCACTTTGGGAATATGTCTTTGTAGCACCATCGGACGGATGCCCGGCGACTGCCCTTCGCGTAGCCTCGACGCAAGCCTTGCGATCCCGACGCGTGTCCTCCGCTTCGAAGCTTCTCGGCGCACCCGGATCCCATCTCCACCCACCGAGCCTCCGGTCTTGGTTTTGTGGCTCAACCAAGTGACTCGGCCTGTTTTGTGGTGAACCACCGCAAACCCCGCGTGCAGACTTCGGTTGTGAACCACTACCCTGCACCGGCTCCGATCGACGACGTCGTCTTGCTTTTCGTGCCACCATGCGGCCCGCACTTGACCCTGCTGGCCACCGGGTCCCTCGAGTTAGGCCTACTTGTATCTCCACTCCTCGGAGGCCCCGCAAGGCATAGACCTTTCACACACACTCTTCACCTGCACCAATGCAAATCAAGTCACAACCTGCACCTGCAATACTCGGCCAAGAGTCAATCCACACCACGTTGTCAATCACTCATCACAGCCAGGAGCGACCATCCACTGGTCCTCGGACACTCCGGTCCTCAGTCTCCCCCTTGATGAGTGCATTGACAACACATATAAGTAACCAATTCAGAGAAAAAGAAAAGAAACAAATGAAAAACTCAAACAAGTGATCAAAGGCCAAACAAAAGCCAAGAAAAGATCACTTGAGTGAGAAAAATCTCGGCCCCCTAAGGCAAGGGCAATGGCTCGACACAACCGAGATAAAATGCTCCAAAATTGCCGACTCCTCAACGTGAGGCAAAAGGGTCGACACCATCAGCAAAAGTGCACAACTAAAATTCAGGTGAAAAAGAGCTCCGAAATGCATGAATGCAAGCTCCCCCTTAACAAATGCATTTCTCCCAATTTTTCTTCCCTTGATGCAAAGCTCCCCCTAGAAACATGAATGAATTGGGTACTTTCCTCTCCATTGTTGGTAATGCATGAATCAAGTCTACAAATGCAAGCATGAGCTTCTCAAATATACAAAGAGCACTACAACATGCTAAAATTGAGACACAGATAAGCAAGATAGCCACAATTTTAGCACAAGCATCGCCAACAAGATAGAAAAGGGACATACAAGCAAGTGACATAGCCATGATTAAAATGAAGCATTTTTCACAAAAATTCCCTCTCATGAGCATACAACCTAAACATGATCAAACTGAGCATAAACAACATATAACTCACAAACTTCATGCAAGGTCACAAATTCTCATCACAAGGTCATCACAAACACCTACAAGCTATCTCATTTCATGTCAAAGCCACCGAGCCATGTGGCCAGTTCTAGATATGAGACTTCTCATTAGTGAAAATCATGCAACAGTTTAGCACCCAAGATAAGAAATTTAAAAGCATTTAAGACATGGAAGCACATTGTTCAAGCATAGGCATCTCACATACCATTTTCATGATTTATAAGTTAAGCATGGTACATGAAGTGCCTTTGTGGCAAAAAGAAGCTTAGGCTTCTCCACAAGGTAGCATGAAGGCTAAACATTCATGATGATAAATGGATCTTTGATCCCAAATGAAAAGAACATGATTCCAAGCACAAATTAAGAAAGATATAGCCATAAGCACCCAAGTTGAACATGAGAGGCATTCTACTCACAAGAGAGGAACCCATTCAAAAAAGCTCTCTTCACATCCATTTGAAACAACTTGAACCCTTTAGCCACGGCAAAGGCTAGACGGATTCGAATTGCCTCAAGACGGGCCACAGGAGCAAAGGTCTCCTCATAGTCGATCCCCTCCTTCTGACTATATCCCTGAGCAACAAGTCTGGACTTGTTCCTCACAACCATCCCATTCTCACCCTCTTTGTTCTTCCAAACCCATTTGGTTCCTATAGGATGACAATTTGGAGGTGGTTCAACTAACTCCCACACCTGGTTCCTCTCAAAGTTTTCCAACTCGTCATGCATAGAATTGACCCAGTTTGCATCAGATAAAGCGTGTCCAATGTCCTTGGGCTCAAAGGAGGCAACAAATGCAGCATGAGCGAAATGAGAGGAATTTCTGGACCTTGACCGCGTAGTACGTTCGTCGATGTCCCCAATGATCTTCGATAGGGGATGCACTTCTTGAATCCGCCGAGGAGCCTCACGCCTCGAGACTACCTCCCCCTCCACTTCAGCTTCTCTCCCCTGGTCCTCTTGGCGCACCGTCGTTGTCCATGAAGTAGACGGTCCACCCTCCGTAGTGGTCGTAGGGGAAGTAGTGGGTACACACTCAGCTTCAGGCGCATGGTTCTCTCCATCATCATCTCCAGCTTCATCCTTCTCCTCTTCAAAGAGGTCCTCAGCCATCTCTTCATTACCTGCACATTCAAAGCCAAGAGAGGTACATGGCATTGTCTCGTCGAAGGTTACCTCGCAAGTCTCCATGATTTTGTTAGTCTCAATGTTAAGCACCCTATAGGCTCTAGAATGATTAGCATGTCCAAAGAAAATCCCATCACTAGACCTAGCATCAAACTTGTCGAGTTTTCCCTTCTTAAGAATAAAGCACTTGCATCCAAAGACTCGGAAATGACTCACCTTGGGTGCCCGACCATGCATAAGCTCATAACAGGTCTTCCTCTTGAAGGCTCGCAATAAAATCCTGTTGGGGACATGACAAGCTGTATTGACCGCCTCAGCCCAATAACTCCTAGGAGTCCTGTGCTCATCGAGCATCGTCCTAGCCATCACACAGAGAGTCCGATTTTTCCTTTCCACAAGTCCATTTTGAGGGGGCACAAAAAGGGGTCGAATACTGATGTTCAAGAGCTAGATCACGACAGAAGGCATCAAAATGAGAGTTCTTGAACTCTGAGCCATTATCACTGCGGATAGCTCGAATAGCATTCCCATGCCTCTCGTGTTTCAACCTCACGATCAGATCTCGAACAAAACCAAATGTCTCACTCTTGTCCTCCAAGAAAAACACCCAGGCATAGCGAGAGTAATCGTCCACCACCACAAGGACATACCACTTCCCACCCACTGAGCGAACTAAAGCTGGCCCAACAAGGTCCATGTGCAACAGCTCTGTCAGATGCTCGGTCATGACATCGGTCAGGGGTGGATGGGGAGTGGCTACCATCTTGCCATGCCTACACGGAGCAGAAACCAAATCCTTCTCGAACTTCAACCTTGGCAATCCTCGGACAAGGTCAAGACCACTCAAATGGGAAAGCAAATCAAAGCTCAAGTGACCCAACCGCCTATGCCATTTCCACAAATCAGAAGAAGGACCGGCCATCAAACAGCGAGCAGGACCCAAAGACCGAGAGAAATCATCCCTGAAAATCTGACCCTCGGGGATGATCATACAGACAAGATCACCTCGAGAATCCAGCAAACGATACTCACCAGACTTGAAACGCACCTCAAAGCCCTCATCAAGCAACTGAGAAACCGAAAAAAAAATTGAAACCCAAAGACTTTACAAGAGAAACCCTCTTCAACGTTACCTTGTCACTGACATGCACCACACCCTCAGAAATCACCCTTCCTCATCCATTGTCCCCAAAAGTAATGTACATCTTTTCCTTCACTGGGGTGAGGCTGGAGAACCACTTCTTGTCTCCGGTCATGTGTCGGGAACATCCAGAGTCGATCAACCAAATGTTCTCCAAGCCTCCTGCTTGTTGTCAGAAACAAGAACGAGAATGAGCCAACGACTCGACACTGGGGTTAGCACAAAGAAAGTTGAACCAGTGTCGAGTCGTCTGCTCAAAAGAGGGGTTAGCAAACATCATTCCCTTGCCACCAAACTTCCCATGTCCCATGGAAGGAGTACGAGCACCACGAGGGGGAAAATGTGGTCCGAAGTTCGTCTGGAACCCAAAGCTGCGATCATCTCCCCTAAACCCGTATTGAGGACGAGTAGGGGGGCGTCCAGCAAAACCACCACGAGCCCGACCAAACCTCTCACCAGCACGCACACCATCACCTCTCCTATCAAACCTCTCACAACCACCTCTCTGTGGGAACCTACCACCCTGAGCTCCAACTCCACCAACACTCCTCACACTTCCCACACCCTGTGAAAGTGGCACTCTAGGCTCAGGAATACCATGAGACTGGCGATACCTGTCCTGGTTTGCTTGCTCCCTAGCAAGCCTCTCATCCCTCTTCCTCTTATAGCAAAACTCTGCTAGATGTCTCTCCTTGCCACAATACTCACACCTGAAGGGGATGGGTTTTGGTTTTGGCTCTGGCTTCTCTCTAGGTTTCTCACCCTTCTCACTCACAAACTTCACCGGTTTCTGGAAGTCATTTGTTTTAGGTGGGAATTTGGGTGGATCTTGGGTTGTGTCAAGCTTGTTGCAAATGTGGTTGGACTTTGGTGTGAAAGAGTTCTTGGGTGCTTTTGGAAGTGGGACTTGGATGTCTCCGATCACCTCAAACTCGGGGTTAGAATCAACGCACTTCTCATACACACTCTCCCCACTGTTTTCTCCCACTTTCTCACCCAACTTCTCAAAACCCAAACCACGACCATCCGCTCTCTTGAACTCCTCAATCATGATTTTCAATTGGGGTTCCTACCCATACAACCAACCCAACACCTTCCTCAAATAGTCATTCTCCTCATAGATGACATCCAAACAGGAACTAAGTTCAAGATTGCGCAAAGTAACTTCATCACAGCTAGTGCATGCATTGACAACAGGAGATTTCAAAGAAGCTTCCAAAGTGCTAATGGTAGAACGAGCATCAACAAGCTTAGCATGCATAGTAGGACATGATTTACAAGCACCAAGCAAAGTGGGTGTAGCCTTAAGCTCATCATACTCAGTCCTAACAGCATCTAGTTTAGCCAAAGTGGAAGCATTCTTCTCATTGAGCAACTTGATCTCATTCAACCATGCATCACATTCAGGACATTCAACATCATCAGAAATGGTAGGAGCAAGTTTCAAAGAGTCATTCTCAAGTTTCAATTCAAGCAATTTAGACTCTAACTCTCCTACTTTCTCAGTAGCATTCTCAAGTTGAGCCCTAAGTTCTTTCCTTATCTTTTTGGCATCTCTTAGCACACTATCACGGTTGTCAATCAAGCCATTCAACCTAGTGATCTCAGTAAGCAAAGAGTCGGGGTCACGATTTACCTCATCCTCCGAGTCGGAGTCACTGTCTTCCTTCTCGCTCTTCTTGCTGCTTGAGCTATGGGCCATGCCACAAAAGCCTTCAAGCGCCACACAGCTCAATCCACTGAGGTTCCGGCTTGCACTCTTCTTGCCCTTGCGCCTCCCGGCGTCTTCATCTTCACTGCTTGAGCTTGACTGGCGTCACTTGAGCTTGAGTCGACGTCGCTTGCACCGGCCACCATGGCTCTTGCCTTGTCCTTCTTGGCGCCGTCCTTGCTCGGTCGCCGCTTGTCCTTGTCCTTGCTCTTGGACTTGCTGAAGTGCTTGCCCTTGGAGGAGTACTTGTCTTCACGCCTCGAGTGCGCCTTGTACTCGCTCATCTTGTAATTGTTCTCCTCTGCTTCCGGGCACTCGACGATGAAGTGTCCACGCTTGCCACACTTGTAGCATGTTCCCGAGCTCCTCCTTGCATTCCTCCGGCTCTCGTGTAGTCGATCAAACCTCCTTGAGAGCAAGGCTAGCTCCTCCTCGCCAGCACATCAAACTCCTCATCTGGAATAGACATAAGAGAAGACAAGGAAAACTGTCGACAGGAAGGGTTAGCTTTGCCCTGTGATCCGCCCACAAGAGCAAGACTATGGTCAGTCGAGCCCTCGTGCTTGGATTGCAACTTCCTGTCAACCTCAGGCGACTTGAGCTTAGAAAAGAGGTCATCCAACTCAATGGTCAAATATTGCCCAGACTCCTTGATGGCCTCAACCTTAGCACCCCAAACATTTGGGTCCAAGATATGCAAGAGCTTCAAAGCTTGATAATGCTCAGTGTAAGGAAAATCCTCAACATTAGCCTTAATGTTGTTCACGATGGCGGTGAACCTCTGAAACATCGCATCAATGTCCTCACCGGGAAGTTGAGTGAAGTTCTCATATTGCATCCGGTAAGAGACAAAGAGGCGAGCCTTCACATGGTTATCGCCACCGTGAGCAACCAACAACTTCTCCCAAATTTGCCAAGCAAGATTCAAATGGCAAACACGCTCAAACTCAGGATCACACAAGCTTCGGACCAAGTGATCAACGGCTTTTGCATTTGCCTCATACTTGGCCTTAGCACCGGCATCGGTCACCATAAGAGTATGGATGTTGGCCGGAATAGCATAGGTCTTGTCAAGCACAATAAAATCCAACAACTTGCCACGAAGAAAGATCATCATATGAGCCGCCCACTTGTGGTAACCCTTCCCATCGAAGTGCGGCGGACCGCCCCGCTCAACGTACGCCATCTTAGGATTCAAGACTTGTCAAAGTCACAAAGAATCGGGCACCAAGCTCTGATACCAATTAAAGGACCGATTAGGCGACCAGAGAGGGGGGAGTGAATGGGAGCCGATAAAAAATCTTCTCAAGAACTTGGCCTATGCCCCCAAATCACTTCCGAAGAATCTCGCACACACTTGCCAAGATCACGTAGTCACAACGGACCTACTGACCCTAGGAACAAGTTAGATCAAACCTAAGAACAAAGCGGAAGCAAGCGTCAAACGAACCGAGAGAAAAAGCTAGCGCGAGGCAAACTGCAGCAGAAATTGTCGGTACTACCGGCCCAAGGTCGGTACTACCGATATGGGCTTACTAGCACCTAAAAACCAGGTTATCGGTACTACCGGCACTGGGTCGGTACTTCCGACTATCGGTATTACCGACCTTGTGTCGGTACTACCGATAAGGACTCTCTGGCAGCTGAAAATCAGGTCATCGGTACTACCTGCACTGTGTCGGTAGTACCGCCCCCCCCCCAAAAATCGGCCGCGAAACAGCCCCAAACTTTCGATCGACGGATCTCCCAAACCACTTGGAGTCTTGAGACGAAATTTGGAGGAGATGTTAAGCACCCCTAGGTGAGATTATACCCCAAACATTTTGTCTCCAAACCCACCAAAACACTGGGAATCGCGGATCACACGAGCTCAAGTTCTACTCATGAGTTCATCCAAAGAATCACGAATCTAGGACGATTTGAGGAGTTTGGGGCAAGAGATCACTGGGAAAAGAGGCACAAGGCACTCATGGATGAATCCCCCAAGCAAATCTGAGCCAAAACCATCTAGAAAACGAGAATCAAGACGAGCACGAAAATAGCACAAAAATGACTCCGAAAATTTCACGGGAACCACAACGCCGAATCTTCTATACAAACCAGGAATGATTCACAAGGTCTAGCATGCCGCCCTAGCATCCATCCCTCTCAACAAATCTCTCATGAAGCTCTCATGCTAGCCTAGAGAAAATGGAGAAGAAAATAGTCTAGGAAAAAGAGAAATGCGAGGGGGGAATGAAACCCTAAGTCGCCGAGAGAGGGAGCCATCCACACACACTCATGGCTTATATATCGGGTCCTGCCAGTGTGGGAAATGACTCAACTACCCCTAACTCAACTACTGGTGATACAACCTACGCAGGGGCATTTATGTAATGTTTGTGGGTCTTGCCATCGGACGGCTACACCTTCGCCGCACCCCGCGTCCTCCTGACGCAAGCCATGCGATCCCGCCGCGTGTCCGCCGCTTCGAAGCTTCCCGACACGCCCGGATCCCGTCTCCGTCGTGTTGGGCCTTCGGACTTGGTTTTGAGGCCCAAACCAAGAAACCGTTCTCCGATGGTTTTGTGGGCAAACCACCAAACCCCGCGTGCTCGGCCCGGCCTCCCGCCAAGCCTCTTGCCTCGACCGCCACCGTGCACCGGCTCGATCGTCCATGACTTCGTCTTGCTCATCTCGCCACCATGTGGCCCGCAACTAGTCCCGCCGTCCACCGGGTCCCTCGAACCGAGCCTACTTGTCTCTCCATCTCCCAAAGGCCCCTCAAGGCTGAAGACCTTTCCCGCCTGTTCTTCACCTGCAACAACATGAACTAGGCCGCAGCCTACACCTGCGCACTGAGCCAAGAGTTAGTCCAACACCCGTTGTCAATCACTCATCACTGAGGAGCGGTCATCCATCGACCACCGGGACGCTCCTGGTCCTCAGCAACACAAATGGTACTCCTGCTATCACACATGAGAGGTACATGGGAACACTCCTCACCAAAGTCACTCAGCGTGTATGTGATCCAAAGCAGCTGTGAGCAACAACTAGCGGCAGCAACATATTTTGCTTTTGTGGCAGACGGAGCGACATGTGAGAACTTGGAGAAAGGTTTTTGTCTAATACTTGTTGCAGGAATTTTGATTTTCAAAAATCATGAAAACCCTCTGATATAAGCAAAGAAGTAAGCATGGCTGGAATTGAGGACCTCGAGTGAAAGGTATGAGTTGTGGGGTAAATCTTGATTTGGTAATAATTCTAAATGTCCATGTTTATGTATAATGATCATTGCTTCATGTTTATTATATTAAAGATAAAGGATTGACTAACTTGTGAAGGAAGAACTAGCAGAGCAATTTTTTGACACCATGGACAAAAGTTCTTTTGCAAGGAACTTGCTCAAGGACGAGCAAGATCTAAGCGTGGGGGGGATATTGACGGTGTATTTTGGTACACCAAACATATTCATTACACTTTGGTTTGATCTTGATTATGGAACTAACCCGCCACTAGCACACTAATGATATAACAAGTTCATCTTTGTATGTGCATTTTAAAGTGTTATGTTTTTGCAAGAAAACATGGACAAAAAGGACGGAGTCACAACAATTTCAAAGGAGCAAATAAGGAGTCCCATTCATGTTCAAGTGCATGATGAAATCACTTCCAAAGGTGGCAAGGACCGAAGTGTTACAAAGGAACAACCCTGAGGATCGAAGCATAAAAGACCAGATTTCATGCGAGAAGACCCTCAATCTTGGACGTGTGGATGACATCGCCAAAATGATGCAAATGAAGGGGGCAAAGTGGAAAATGTCAAGACGACCCACGTGTGCGAAGGGGCAACCGGACCGGGCCGAAATGGGCTTAGGACGGTTGGCCCAGGCCGGCCAGCCTGGCCCATCCCGACGTCAGTTCGGTCCCCCATTTACTGAGCGTGAAGACGATGTAACCCTAAGTCGTTGTGGGTGCCGCCATTCATAGAGAGAGAGAGCCATTCGACTGAGAGGTCATCCACAAGCTAGAAAGGAAGGAGAGGAGAGAGATCATTCACGAGGAGGATCACTCGACTCAAAGTAAGCAACCACAAGTGGAGGAGAACGTCGAGGCCCTACCACGACACACCCGGAGGAGAAGGAAGACACTGTCGGAAGCGTCACCATGATCAATGGTGCTATGCTTAGCGCCTTGATGGGATAATCTTCTCATTTGTCCATGGGTTGTAAACGATCTTGAGATGCAATCGCTACTTTTATGGATTCAATCTATCATTTAGTGTTGAAGATGCTTTCATGTTTAAGGTTAGCTACCATGCCTTTTCAGGAGTATAGATCTCACTTCTCCCTTAGAACCCTTCAATACGCCATGATCATCATAGGTCTAGTTACGAATACCACTGCGTAGCGATAGTACTAGGAGAGAGAAAGGGAGAAATCATGGTCACAACCCCTGGTAGATTAGATCGGTTTTGTATCTCTAAGCGGTTGCATGTTCAAGTATCGTAGACCCTTGGGCAAGTGTCTTTTAAATATCTTGTGAGTCTCGTAGCTCTCTCTAGTGCAGCGTAATAATTTTTAGACTAGTCTTTAGTTTAGGGTTTGGATAAGTTAACTAGGTAGTGCTAGATCAAACGCTGTAATCCCCTTGCTTGCGGATCATAGGTGGAGACAAGTTTTATCCATCAACAATGAACTCTTCTTGGAAGTACTTATTTAGGTGCTTAAATCCTGCCTAAACAACATACTCCAAAAACCACACGCAAGAGCGAACTTATTATAACAAGGGGGTTCAAATCAATGCCAAAATTGAAGGTAACTTAATAGCTAGGAGTGTCAAAGTCGACCGTCTACACCCAATTGTATCATCACAGACCTAGGTTCCAACTTCAATCACTAGTTCTGAGAGTATTGTGAGAACAGTGGGATCGACGTTCGATACATCTCCGTCACTCACCCGTACTCTTACGGCTAGATGGAGCGTGCCAATAGGATGGTACTCGATGCCCTAAAAAAGAGCCTCCACGATGTCGCTAACACCAACGGAGGCAAGTGGATCAAGGAACTACCCAATGCACTCTGGGGGCTTTGTACTCAACCTACCGACCCGACGGGGCATTTTCCCTACTTCCTGGTCTACGGCTTTGAAGATATACTACCCTGTGACATGATGTGGGAATCCCAAGCGGTTCAACAGTACGACAAAGGTGTCGCAGAAGGCAATAGATGAGTTGATATCGACAACCTTGAAGAAGCCCACTGCGCCACCCATGTCCAATCAGCAAGGTACCTGGAGAGTATCCAATGCTATCACAATCGCAACGTTAAGGAACGCTCCTTCAATGTGGGTGATATAGTCCTTCGTTGTATCCAGAACACAGACGGACTACACAAGCTCAACACATCATGGGAATGTCCTTTCTCTGTATCCAAGGTCACCGACCCAGGCTCCTATCGCCTCCAAACTCTCGAGGGTGAGGAAATCAGCAACTCGTGGACCGTCGACCAGCTCTGTCAACTCTACTCATAGTATCTCAACTACTGATCTCTAGGGTCTAGCTTTAACAGCTACCTAACAGATCCTTAGCTGTAAGTGACCTCGGGTCCTGGCGACTACTTATCTGTAACGGCCCTAGCCATCTAGGAGTAATCTTTCATCATCAGTGATAAAGTTTTATATTGTTCAACTTTTGCACTAAATCTACTAAAAGAACAATTACCTCTGAGTACTACTACTCTACATCCGCTATCACGGCTAAGCACTACGTGGGCTTTGTTGCAAGCCACGATGAAGGACCGATTAGGCGACCAGAGAGGGGGGAGTGAATGGGAGCCGATAAAAATTCTTCTCGAGGGAGATTGAAACTCCGACAAGACGAACTAGCTCGGTCGAACCCCCGAAATCACACGCTCCGCACTTCTACCTCCCGTTTGCCAAAACCACGTAGCCACTGGAGTGCTACTGGTCCTAGGAACAAACTCTACCAGCAACCACAACACACACGCAGCACGGACAGCGGAAACAACTTGAAAGCCGGCTAACCGAAGGGGGCGGTTAGACCGAGGTATAGGGGGCGGTTAGACCACCTCCACCCGGCAACCAAGAATTCCTCCGAAACGCCTCTTCCGAGCACCAAAACTCACCACGGTTTCACCAACGAGAGATCTCTGGTCAAGGCCATGCTAGCTACCGAGAAAATCTTGGCGAAAACCAAAACTTCACCCAAGGGCCTAGGGGCGGTTAGACCGGCTACACCGGGGCGGTCTAACCTCCCGTACCCCGGCGACAAACTCCAACCAAGAACACCTAGCAAACCGCACGAGAACGACCCCAAATTTCACTCGGACACTCCTCGATCAAGGCGAACAAACTCACGAGAGGAAAATCCGGTGAAACAAAACTTTGACCCGGAAACACTCCGGGCGGTTAGACCGCCCCCTGTAGGCGGTTAGACCGCCCCTTCCAGAACACGAACCCGCGGGTCAAACCTCAACTTCCTCGTGCCCGATCTCCCGAATCACTCCACGGATTGCAGCCAAACTTCGGGAATAGCTGGGTTACCTCCTGGGCAACCTTTACCTCAAAGGAATCGACCCGAAACGCTCACAATCAAGAGAAATCGAAGAAATCGCTTCTCTAGGTCAAGAACTCGCCCAACTCGAGAAACCACCAAATCGAGTCCGATTCAAAGGGGATTTGGGGGCAAAGTCACCAGCCAAAGAGGCACAAGAACCTCATACGTGACACCCACCAAAAACCCCAAGAAATCGTCCTCAAAACACCACCAAAAAGAGCTCCGAAAATCAACACCAAAGAGACGGGAAAACCACCATGATGAACAACGCCAAACCTTCTATACATGCCATGAATGGTTCGTACAAGGTCTAGCTTGCCACCCAAACATCCATCCCTCTCTCTAGATCTCACATGAAGCTCTCAAGCTAGCCTTCTAAAATCCTAAGGAAAATGGAGAACGAAAATGGAAAAACCAAATAAGCTAGGGTTCCAAGAGGTGGCTGCCATCCACCCATCTAATGAGTATATATGGAGGCACCCAAAAGACTAAACTACCCTTCACTAATAACAAGGGATACATGCCCCTTGAGGGCGGATTTGGAATTCTTGATGTCTTCACCATCGAACGGATGCCCGGCGACCGCACCCAGCGTAGCCTCGACGCAAGCCTTGCGATCCCGATGCGTGTCCTCCGCTTCGAAGCTTCTCGGCGCCGGCGGCCAGGGCGGTCAGACCGCCCCCCACAGGCGGTTAGACCGGCCGGGGGATCCGACCGGCCCCGGGCGGTCCGACCGCCCCTCCTAAGCGGTTGAACCGGCACGGGGTGGCCGCACCTCCTCGTCGAGTCTTCGGCCTCGGTTTTGTGGCTCAACCGAGTAACCCGGTGGTTTTACGGTGAACCACCTTGCAAACCCCGCGAACTCGGTGTAGCCTCCGCCAATCTCCACTCATGACTCGGCTCCCACGTAGTCCCGGCTCGACCTTGGTTTTGAGGCTCTACCAAGAAACCGTCCACGACTTCATCTTCTTGTTCATGCCACCATGCGGCCCGCACTTGACCCCCGCCGGCCACCGGGTCCCTCGAACGAAGCCTACTTGTCTTCTCCACACCTGGAGGCCTCACCGGCAACGACCTTTCGCGCTTGTTCTTCACCTGCACCAACACAAGTCAAGCCGCAACCTGCACCTGCAATACTTAGCCAAGAGTCAGTCCACACAACGTTGTCAATCACTCATCACACAAGGAAGCGACCATCCACTAGTCCTCGAACCACACATGGTCCTCACACGACAACATGTACTTGGTCAAATGTTATACAAATAACAACTTGAGATACATCCAACTGCCTCAAATAATTAAACTTGTTCATCGTACAACTACTACCTGTACAAAACTACCCTATAGGTATATCTACTGGAGGTTCCACTTCTGGTCAACATGTTCGGCAATTGGCGCAATCACCTCCATCAGTGCACCGAATTGTTCATCTGAGCAGTTCACCGTGATCCCACCAACAACAACATCCACAGGTGCCTTTGGGAAGTACGACTTCAAGAATGCGAGCACCTGGTTCGAAATCGACTTCGTCAAATGCTTTTTTCAGAAACAACTTCTCCTAATTCTTCACACACATTGCCAAGTGTCTGGGGGCATCTTTCAACCTATCCACGTAGATGGTCTTTGGCCACATGTGGGACTAGCAGCATTGCAATTAGCAGTGTGACTTCTTCAAGCTCCTTCAGTGACGTTCGCAGCTTCTCACAGTCCTCGTTGAGCTTCTGCAGGGATTGCATACAGCAAACAAGCTCTGACGCCTTGACATGCTCAAGAGAAGCATCAAGTTCTACAAAGACCTCAACGACAACATCAGATGCAGGTAACCAACAAAATCGGTAAACAAGGGATGCGGCAAGAATCATACCTTTATTCTTCTGCCGCATTGTCTTGTTCTTCTTCACAAATTCATCCTTCCTTGCTACCATATCTTGGATTTCAATATGGAACTGTGTGAAGGTAGTGTCAAGCTTAGACTAGAGCAGCGCAGAGTGCTTCCTCAACTTGTCCAGCTCCTTCTTGAGCTCCTTAGTGCGGAAAATGGTGTCGTCGTACCCCTTCAGAAACTTGGTCTTATTTTGGGACCTCTCGACTACACCCTACATCAACGGAGCATAACATCATCAACAATCAGGCTACTACCCTCAATGATAATTCAATAATGGGGATTACGCACATTGCGGCCTGAACCTATCTAAATTATGTGCTACTTGTCTCTCCTTCGAATTTCCAATCTCGACGAGGCCACATTCAACGACCTCAAGTGCCCCCTTGGTCGGTTTGCCAGTCTAAAACACCGACAGGTACTAAACTATTGCATGATGTCTACCATGAGATGCCTCAAACTAGAGGCTTTGTGGCTTTTGACATGCAAAGAGAATATATGCTCTAGCATGAAGTTTGTATGATCTAGCTCATTTTGGCATGTTCTGATCATGTTTAGGATTGTGCTCATAAGAGGAAATTTTTTTGTAGAAGTTTGCTTATGTTGATCATAGCCTTGTCACATGCCTATATATCTCTACTATTTTGATGGATATGCTTGTATAGGATTTTGATAGTTTGCTTATGCACCAAGTCTACGGGGTTTGTGGCGGTTTGCCCACAAAACTGGCGGTTCCTTGATTGAGCCACAAAGCCAAGACCGAAGGCTCGGCAGGCGGAGATGGGATCCGGGCGCACTTGAAAGCTTCAAGGTGGGGGACATGCGGTGTGATGCGTGTCTGCCCGACGGGAATATCCACTTCTTGACCAAAGTGACCCTAAGGGGTCTGTATCTTCTATTTAAGTTGTAGCGGTAGCATGGTCATTTGCCTCCACCGGAAGACTTCATATATATATATAGCTCTAGGGGTGGATGGTAACTCATCTATCTGTACTGCTTCTTTGTAAAGAATTTGACCTCTGGATGTATAGAAGAATTCAGTGTTGCAAAGATTTCCTCCTCTTAGCTCTTTGGCATTCGTCGATTTGGAGGATGTTTTTGTGACTGAACCACCCAAAATAATTCTGTATTATTGCCTAAGCCTGTCCATGTGGCCGTTAAGCAATAATAAAGAATTATTATGTTGCTTCTGCTGGGTAAAGCCCGGTGAATCACTTACAATAGGATCGAGATATGCGTTAAGCCCACACGAAGGCGGGACTAGAGTACACCATTACATTACATAAAAGGTTCATAAGTTCAACATTATTACAAACTAGGTTTTTCATACATAAAAGTAAAGGTGATCAGAGTTTAAACAGCGGAAAATAAAAACTAAACGTGAGATACACATGGGAGGCCATCCAAGCATATCACTCCTCATCGTCGCCCTGCTCCCACTCAACCTCCCAACCATCTGGGATAGAACCAGGCCAGATGGGATTACCTGAAAACAACAAATTAAGCAAGGCTGAGTATACTAATACTCAGCAAGACTGACCAGTCAAAATAAAGACACAACTAGACATGCAAGGCTTTTTGGCTAGTGGGTTTGTTTTGCCAAAAGCATCTAAGAGTTGGTCCTTACTTTCAAGTTTTAGCTCAAGTTCTAGTATGTTAACCATTCTAGATAAACAAGTATGGTTGCACAAACATGATTAATCATCCAACAATATTAATCCAAAATGTTCCATAATAAATATGGGGTAGCCAGTGGTCCAGCCAACTCAGATAATGGCGAGTGACCGATGATCGATCGATTTATATCCTTGCAAGGTAAACCCAAGATACACGGAAGAAGATAAACCCCAAAAAATCAAATAAAGCCGAATGTGGGGTCTACCCCGACCAGGTGGTTCCCGTCATTCCCAGATTAGGAAAAGATGCTACAGTCCTAAGTACAAGGTTACTAGAACGCCCTGACACGACACGTCCAAGATCACACTTGCACTACTGGGAGCAAACCGGGAGACGCATCTCAAGAGTAGTAGAGATAAAATTCCCAGACTGGTTCATTAGGTACTAGGCTTACCGATCCCATTCCCGACAAGCACTTGGTACATTCAATAGCTTAGACCAGCACCATGCTACTCGGTCGAGACCGAACCCATTGCTCTTACCACATGGGCGAGTCAATTTAATCAACTTATGATTCCAACATAAGCATCCTATATCTCGCGAGAAATGAGTCATTACTCATCTTCTACCGTATCCTTAGAGCAAGGCACTAGCATTCCTAACATACTAGTAAAAGAGCATAGGAGTCCTAAGGATCATGTATCTTGGTTTCAAAGCAACTCCTGAAACTTAATGCACAAGTAAACAATAAATACTGAAAAGTAAAAGAGTATGAACTTTTAATCCAAAAAGGTTAGATGAAATCGGTGCTTGTCTTCCTCTGACTCAACACTAACACTAGCGTTGGGCTCTTCTGGACTTTGGTCCGGGTCTTGCTGCACACCAAGCTGGTTCACCTCCCCGCTAGCTCCTCCCTGCTCCTGGGTGAGCATGTACGTCCTGTCAGGAAGATCTACACGTTTATGCACATGCATTAGTTAAAGTTAACATTGATGGTGACTGTGTACATATCTAAGCAAATTGAGCTACTTAACTTCACAAAACAGTAAGAGGTGTGTTTAAATTATTAAAAATAGGAACAAACATGTTTTCACAAGGTAACACCTTAATTGCCCTTTCTTTAGTTAATTAATTAGAACAAACCTTACAACCATAAATCCAAATAAAATCAAAAACACCTCAAAAACACTGAAACATATGCCTATTTTAAGCTCTCAAACCAAAGATTAAGATCATTTATAAATTAATTTATATGAAAAAGATAAATTTCAGCCTAGCAAATCACCACTAATACATATAAAAAGATTTACTAAACTTTTTGATCTCAACTTTCTCCTACAAGTCATGTATGCCAAATATAAGCTTCTGATCAAAGCATAAGTGTTGATTCAAATTATTTTTTAACTTTTGAATTTAAACTCCTACACAAGATTAAATCCAAAACATAAATTAAAGCACAACCTAAATTCACATCCATCCTACCAGAGGTACTACTCAACAAGGCAAAGCCCTAGGGTGTACTTGTGCTCAAAGAAAAGTTCACTAAAGGGTCTATAAAAAGCATCAAGCTTAATCTAGCATAAAGCTTACACAAATCATAATTAAAAATCTACACCTCAAAATCATGCCAACTTTGGTCACAGATCAAGACATGTCATAAAGACAAACATATCCAAAATTCAAGTCCATAGCACGTGTATATTTTGAACTACACCAAAAACACATCAAACTGAGTTTGAATTTTTAATTTAAAATCTACATAAAAAAACCCTATACATGCTTACTAGAAAAGCTAGGTTTCTTCAACGGGAACCTAACAAAATAGGATTTGAATTTTTCTGATTTTTCTATGATTTTTAACGAATTTTCGAAATTGCTGCTGAAAACCCTAAAACACATTTACAGCCAGGCACTTATACTATTTTTCGGAAATTACGAAACAGCCCCTACTTCACAGAAAACACCTTAAACAAAGTTCCAGGCTTGCAATGTGGTCCTTGCCGGCGAGGAGGAGCTCGCCGGCGGTGGCTAGCTGCCGGAATCGGTCGGGGAGCGGACCCTACGGCCATTACGCACCTGTACAGGACGATTTGTTGTGGAAGTTGGACCAAGGGCGGTGTCGTCAGGCGCCGCCGGCGGAGCGAGCCTCGAGAATCCATCGCGGCCGTCACTGCTCGGTGCGGACGCGGCTCTATGAGGACCATGTGTGGTTCGAGGACCGGTGGATGGTTGCTTCCTTGTGTGATGAGTGATTGACAACGTTGTGTGGACTGATTCTTGGCTAAGTATTGCAAGTGCAGGTTGCGGCTTGACTGGTGTTGGTGCAGGTGAAGAACTAGCGCGAAAGGTCGTCGCCGGTGAGGCCTCCAGGTGTAGACAAGACAAGTAGGCTTCGTTCGAGGGACCCGGTGGCCAGCGGGGTCAAGTGCAGGCCGCATGGTGGCATGAACAGCAAGATGAAGTCATGGACGGTTTCTTGGTTGAGCCTTAAAACCAAGGTCGAACCGGGACTACGTGGGAGCCAAGTCATGAGTGGAGATTGGCAGAGGCTACACCGAGTTCGCGGGGTTTCCGGTGGTTCACCAGAAAACCACTGGGTTCCTTGGTAGATCCACAAAGCCAAGACCGAAGAACCGAAGTCGGTGCTGCAGCAGTGCCAGACCGGTCTGATCGGTGGGTACCGGTCTGACCGGTGAGGAGCACCGGTCTGACTGGTGTGCGACGATGCAGTCCGGAGACTTCGAAGCGGAGGACACGTGTCGGGATCGCATGGCTTGCGTCGAGGCTACGCAGGGTACGGTCGCAGGGCATCTGTCCGATGGTGAAGACATGAAGACTTCCAAATCCGCCCTTGAGGGGCTTGTATCCCTAGTTATTAGGAAAGGGCATTTTAGACTTTTGATTGCCTCCATATAACCCAAGAGGTGAGAGGATGGCAGCCAACTCTTGGAACCCTAGCTCATTTGTTTTCCAATTTTCCTTCCTATTTTCCTTAGAATTTCCATAGGACTAGCTTGAGAGCTTCATGGTGAGATCTTGTGAGAGGGTTGGATGATTGGGCGGCAAGCTAGACCTTGTATGAACCTTTGTTGCATGTATAGATGATTCGGCGTGGTTCCTCAAGGTTTGGATGTGTTGTTCCCGGTTGTTCTTGGTGGTGATTTTCGGAGCCCTCTTTTGGTGATTTATTTGGGTTGTTTTCGGGACCTTTCTCTTAGGGATTTGATGGGGGAAATTTGTGGGAATCCATTTTGGTTCTTTGGGCTGTGATTCCCCTCCCAAATCCGTGAGTAAAGGGGCTCGATTTTGGGGTTTTCCGAATTCTAGGGTTTGTGGTGTTCTTGGCTGGATTTCTTCGATTCCTCCTTTTTGGACAAGTTTTGGTGGGATTAAACATGGCTATGGACTCCTCATGAGGTGTTCCTAATATCCCCAAAGTCTTGTTCGAGTCCGTGGAGCGATTCGGGAGATCAAGGTTTGGATTTGGGGGAGTTCACCCGCGGGTGCTGTTCATCCCGAGCTGCCCAGGTTACACCGGTCTGACCGGTGCTCTTGACCGGTCTGACCGGTGAAACCCTCAGTGGGTTTTTGCTCGGGTGAACGTCTGGGTGTGTTCGCTGTTGTCCTGTGTTGCTGCTGTTTCGAGTTTGGGTCAGTTTGGTGGTCGGTTGGCCTGTTTGGTGCTTTGGGGGCTTTCAGGCTGCGACCGGTCTAACCGGTGTGTCTCACTGGTCTGACCGGTGTGGAGCCACTTAGTGAAAGTTGCCCAGTTTCACCAGCAGGGACCGGTCTGACCGGTGGTGCTCACCGGTCTGACCTGTGTTGGTCCGTAGACTCGAGGTTTGGTGTTCCGCTGCATTCTCAGGTCGGAAGGGTGTGTGTTGGTTCCTAGGTCCAGTGGCACTCCAGTGGCTACGTGGGCTTGGCCAACTTGGGTAGTGAGTGAGAGATGTGTGTTGGAAGCCGTGTTCATCTTGTTGGAGTTTCCATCTCCTTCGAGAAGAATTTTTATCGGCTCCCATTCACTCCCCCCTCTCTGTTTCGTCGTATCGGTCCTTCAAGTGGTATCAAAGCCGGTTCAGGTCTTAGTTGACTCTAACCAGTCTAAAATCCAAGGATGGCATACCAGGAACGGGGTGCGGGTCCTCCAGACTTTGATGGCAAGAACTACCAGATGTGGAGCAAGCGGATGGGTGCGTTTCTCCACGGAAAGCGTCAGATCCTTTGGGATGTCACGGTGGACACAGGCTATGTCCAGCCGATGGACTTCCTCACTCCAGGATCGAGGGACAGATTCGACGCCAACAATAAGGCGGTCGACTACTTGTTTCGTGCTTTGTGGCAGCCTGAGTTTGATCGGGTGCACACCGAGCACTTGTCTTGTAGAATTTGGACGGTGCTGAAGGAGGCTCATGTTGGGAATGCCCAGGTTCAGGCACGGATATATGCGACCTACCGGAGAGAGTACGAGAACTTCACTCATCTCCCCGGTGAGTCCATCGATGCCTTGTTTCAGAGGTTCACGGTGGTTGTGAACAACATGAGGGCCAATGTGGACGTGCTCCCGTACGATGATCATGATAGAGCGGTCAAGCTCTTACACTCTTTGGGTCGTACAATATGGGGCGGAAAGTTCGAGGCTATTGTGGAGCAGAGAAGTATGACACTCTGACGGTGAATGAGCTGTTCTCGAAGCTCAAGTCGGCTGAGGTGGATAGGGGCATGACTGCCAAGATCAAGGGTCCGACTGACTCCCATAGTCTCACCCTCATTGGTGGTTCAAAAGGAAAGGCTAACGTTAACCCATCCACCAGGATGTTCTCTTTGTCCTCTTTGATGTCTATGCTAGATGAGGAGTTCGACGTGTTTGGAGAGGACGAGCTGGCGCTCCTGACGAGGCAGTCGAGAGGCTGCATGAGAACCGAGTGAACACGAGGAGGAACACGAGGACATGCTTCAAGTGCGGCAAGGCTGCACACTATTTCGCCGAGTGTCCGAAGGTGAACAACCACGACAAGCACAAGTTCAAGGACAAGAGGAAGAAGTCCAAGAAGAAGGATCATGGACATGGGAAGAAGACACGGTCTCGAGAGAAGATGAAGAGATCAAGCGACATCGAGTCTGATTCCAAGGACACGTCTTCAAGCTCGAGTGATGAAGACGAAGAGGATGACAAGAAGAAGAAGAAGAAGAAGAAGAAGAAGAAGAAGAAGAAGAAGAAGAAGAAGAAGAAGAAGAAGAAGAAGAAGAAGAAGAACCTCGGCAAGTATCTCAACGGCCTTTGTGTGGCGGGCCTAAGCCTCAAGGACGACTTCTACGGCATGGCTCGCAGTTCGAGCAGCAAGTGAAGGCAGAAGGACGCCTCGGACTTGGATTCCGAGGATGAGGTATGTGATGAGCTCTCTTCCTTGCGCAAGGAGAATGAGGAGTTGGTTGACTTGCTTGATAATCGTGATCACATGCTTAGAGAGGCTAAGAAGCTTAGGAAGGAGCTTAGATCTTTGCTCGAGGATGCTAGGACCAGAGTGGCTGAGCTAGAAACACAGGTTCTTGATAGCAAGCTTGAAATTGATTCTCTTAAGGCTAGTCCTGTTGTTTCTGATGAGAATGATTGTGCTGATTGCTCTGCTTTCCTAGCTGACTTGACTGATCTTAGGGAGAAGTATGCCTCCAAGTGTGAGGAACTAGATGTGCTTAGGGTTGAGTTGGTTGAGCTTCAATCTAGACCCACTTTGCTTGGTTCTTGCACTTCTTGCCCTGGTTTGCATGAGAAAATTGTTGAGCTTCGTTCTCGCATTGTTTCGCTTGAGGCTGATTTGAAAGTGCATATTCCTACTTTTTGTTCTGCATGTGAGTTGCATGCTATGAAGAATTTGGATCTTGCAAAATGTGTTGGTCGCTTGCAAGATGAGAATGATAAGTTGCGTGAAGCGCTGAGTTGGTTGTCGAGTCAAGAACCTCAGCTTGGTATGATGATTGCTAGCTGTAAGCGCTTTGGTGGTTGGACTTTGGGTTTGGATAAGGTTGGCGAGGGCAGTGGTGAGAGAGAAGGGAATTTTGGGAATGTTTTAGTTCCACCACAACCCACACCCAAAGACAAGTTTGCATCCAAGCTAAACCAACCAAGAGAAAAACCGAGTGAGAAGGCAAGTGAAAAGCCTAGTGAGAAAACAAGTGAGAAGCCTTGTGAAGAGCCTCATCCCAAGCCTAAGCCCAGATCAATCTGTTTCCATTGTGAGTTTTGTGGAAAGGATGGTCACAAGAGAGCGTTTTGCTTCAAGAGGAAACGTGAGGAGAGAATGGCGAAGGAGTGGGCTAACAAGGACAAGTACCACCCTTTCGATGGTGTACTTGAGCCTTGTGTGCAGTTGCCTCGGGCCAAGGCGAGTGTGAGGACAGTTCGGGCTTGGGGAGAGCGGAAGGCTGTTGGAGGTGTTGCTGCCCAGGCTACACCGGTCAGACCGGTGTGGGGCACCGGTCAGATCGGTGCAAGCCTAGACAGGCAGCAGTTTGGGTTTCGTGCTCGTACAGATGCTAAGTTTGGTTCAGGAGGTCGTGGTTCTGGTGGTTGGTCTAGAAAGTTTGCTGGAGGTCAGTTTGCTAGGCATTCTCCTCCTCGTGCTCAATACGGGGATGGGAGGATCCATAGCTTTGAGATGGAGAGGAGGGACAGTCCACGAGCTTTTTTTCGTGGTTTTGGTCCTCCTTCAGGTAGAGAGGGTTGGTTCCCTCGTGGTGGTGTTCGTGGAGGTAGCTTTGATAGGAAATATGGTTTGGTTTGTGCTAACCCCACTTTCTAGCAAATGGCTAGGCACTGGTTTTACACTTTTGGAACTAACCCCAGTGTTGAGTCGTTTGCTCACTCTCGCTCTTGGTTTTGAGTTGCAGGTGGATGGCCCGGAGAACATTTGGTTGATATCGGGGGTGGTTCTTCGGCTTCATATCCCGGTGGTGACATGTATGTGCATCACTTTCGGGGATGGTGGACAAGGATGAGTGAATTGTGAAGAAATGATAAAGGTAAGTGTATTTGTGACCTTCGAGTGTGTGGCCTTGGTCAAGCCACTTGGTTTGTTTTGCTCCTTCTCTATCTCATGTGTGTAAGGTGTATGCTCTTTGGCCCTAGTGCATGTGTTTAGGGGGAGCTTGTGAGTTTTGTGCTCCTTTGCTCTTTTGCCGGTGGTGTCGAGCCCTTTTTACTTCCCCTCGAGGAGCCGGTGGTTTGTGAGCTTTGTGTGTGGGAGCTCCTTTGTAGCATATGTATAATTTCCTTTGTGCATTTCTTGCATTTGGCATGGCATATGTAACATGATGTATAGGCATCCTTGTATCTTAGATTGCATGCATTTTGTATCATATGCATTGGATAGGAAAAGCTTCTCCTATATACATTGTTCACCATGGAAAGCTATTTATGTCTTTGTGAGCTTGTTTGGTATGCTATGGTTAGTTTGGCTTAGCTCTTGATGATCTTGATGAATAAGCCATGGTTGATAGCTATGTTTTTGAAAATGTCACATGTATGCGCTCTCATGTGTAAATGCCTTTATATGATCTTGACATGTTTTAGTGGCTTGGTTATGCTTAATTTGTGGTTGGATAGCTAGTTTATTGATCATATGGGGCCAAAGGCTTATTTGCCATCATGAATGTTTAGCCCTCTTGCTTTATCTTGTGGAGGGGCATAAGTTCCTTTTTGTTGCAAAGACATTTCATGTACCAATTATGAATCTGAAAATGAAATGTAAAATGCTCGGAAATCTGCTCCCATGTCATGTGTGCTGAATTTAAATTTGCTTTGGGTGCTAAACCGTTGCATGATGCCTACCAATGAGAAGTCTCATACATAGAAGTAGGCACATGGCTCGGTGGCTTTGACATGACATGAGGTGCTTGTGGGTGTTTGTGATGGTCTTATGATTAGAATGGTTGTCCTAGCATGAAGTTTGTGTGGCTTTGCCATTTTGGTATGTTTTGATCATGTTTAGGACTTTGCTCATGAGAGGCAAGTTTTTCGCAAAATTGCCCAAATCCATCTTAGCTTCGTCCAATGGTTGTGAAACTTGGTAATCATGTAGTTGAGATCGATACGAAGCTATAGAGTATCTAACTTGCTCATTTGGACATGTGTAGCATTCTTTGTTGAATTTTGTCTATTGGAGAAGCTCTAGGTTGAAAGTTTTGCATTTTTGGCTTGATTCATGCATTGCCAACAAGGGGGAGAAGTTTGAGCTTGAAATGGCTTGTTGGACGCATTTAGAAGGTTTTCAGGTGGTTTCGAGCCATTTCTGGGCTCTGTTGTGCACCGGTCTGACCGGTGAGGAGCACCGGTCTAACCGGTGTGAGTGCTGATCTTGTGCACATCTTAGGCACCGGTCTGACCGGTGGTGATGACCGGTCTGACCGGTGTGAGCTGAAGTTGCTGCAGCTGCCCTGTTTTCAGCTGGTTTGCATGCATTCGTCCAGGGGGAGGTGCATTGGTTCAGGGGGAGCTTGCATGTGTGCAGGGGGAGCTCTTTGTGGTTTTTCGAGCTTTGTTTTGGTGGTTTGCGCTCTTTGCTTGAGCCTTGCTTTGTCTCGGATGTGTCGAGCCGTTGCCCTTGCCTAAGGGGTCCGAGACTTGTCTTCTTCAAGTGATCTTGCTCTTTGCCTTTGTTTGGCTTTCGATCACTTGTTGGAGTTTCTTTTTGTTCGTTTCTTTTCTTTTTCTTTTCTCTCTTGTTACTTTCGTGTGGGTGTTGTCAATGCACTCATCAAGGGGGAGATTGAGGACCATGTGTGGTTCGAGGACCGGTGGATGGTCGCTTCCTTGTGTGATGAGTGATTCACAACGTTGCGTGGACTGATTCTTGGCTAAGTATTGCAGGTGCAGGTTGCGGCTTGACTGGTGTTGGTGCAGGTGAAGAACAAGCGCGAAAGGTCGTCGCCGGTGAGGCCTCCAGGTGTGGAGAAGACAAGTAGGCTTCGTTCGAGGGATCCGGTGGCCAGCGGGGTCAAGTGCGGGCCGCATGGTGGCATGAACAGCAAGATGACGTCATGGACGGTTTCTTGGTTGAGCCTCAAAACCAAGGTCGAGCCGGGACTACGTGGGAGCCAAGTCATGAGTGGAGATTGGCGGAGGCTACACCGAGTTCGCAGGGTTTCCGGTGGTTCACCAGAAAACCACTGGGTTCCTTGGTTGATCCACAAATCCAATACCGAAAAACCGAAGTCGGTGCTGCAGCAGTGCCAGACCGGTCTGACCGGTGGGTCTGACCGGTCTGACCGGTGGGTATCGGTCTGACCGGTGAGGAGCACCGGTCTGACCGGTGTGCGACGACGCAGTCCGGAGACTTCGAAGCGGAGGACACGCGTCGAGATCGCATGGCTTGCGTCGAGGACACGCAGGGTGCGGTCGCAGGGCATCCGTCCGATGGTGAAGACATGAAGACTTCCAAATCCGACCTTGAGGTGCTTGTATCCCTAGTTATTAGGAAAGGGCATTTTAGACTATCGGTTGCCTCCATATAACCCAAGAGGTGAGAGGATGGCAGCCAACTCTTGGAACCCTAGCTCATTTGTTTTCCTATTTTCCTTCCTATTTTCCTTTGAATTTCCATAGGACTAGGTTGAGAGCTTCATGGTGAGATATTGTGAGAGGGTTGGATGATTGGGCGGCAAGCTAGACCTTGTATGAACCTTTGTTGCATGTATAGATGATTCGGCGTGGTTCCTCAAGGTTTGGATGTGTTGTTCCCGGTTGTTCTTGGTGGTGATTTTCGGAGCCCTCTCTTGGTGATTTCTTTGGGTTGTTTTCGGGACCTTTCTCTTAGGGATTTGATGGGAGAAATTTGTGGGAACCCTTCATGGTTCTTTAGGCTGTGATTCCCCTCCCAAATCCATGAGTAAAGGGGCTCGATTTTGGGGTTTTCCGAGTTCTAGGGTTTGTGGTGTTCTTGGCGGGATTTCTTCGATTCCTCCTTTTTGGACAAGTTTTGGTGGGATTAAACTTGGCTATGGACTCCTCATGAGGTGTTCCTAATATCCCCAAAGTCTTGTTCAAGTCCGTGGAGCGATTCGGGAGATCAATGTTTGGATTTGGGGGAGTTGACCCGCGGGTGCTGTTCATCCCGAGCTGCCCAGGTTACACCGGTCTGACCGGTGCTCTTGACCGGTCTGACCGGTGAAACCCTCAGTGGGTTTTTGCTCGGGTGAACGTCTGGGTGTGTTCGCTGTTGTCCTGTGTTGCTGCTGTTTTGAGTTTGGGTCAGTTTGGTGGTCGGTTGGCCTGTTTGGTGCTTTGGGGGCTTTCAGGCTGTGACCGGTCTAACCAGTGTGTCTCACCGGTCCGACCGGTGTGGAGTCACTTAGTGAAAGTTGCCCAGTTTCACCAGCAGGGACCGGTCTGACCGGTGGTGCTCACCGGTCTGACCTGTGTTGGTCTGTAGACTCGAGGTTTGGTGTTCCGCTGCATTCTCGGGTCGGAAGGGTGTGTGTGTTGGTTCCTAGGTCCAGTGGCACTCCAGTGGCTACGTGGGCTTGGCCAACTTGGGTAGTGAGTCGGAGACGTGTGTTGGAAGCCGTGTTCATCTTGTTGGAGTTTCCATCTCCTTCGAGAAGAATTTTTATCAGCTCCCATTCACTCCCCCCCCTCTCTGGTTCGTCGTATCGGTCCTTCACCCTGGCGGACGATCTGCGATGCTGCGGCATTGGGGAGGTTCAGGCGAACTGGTGGTAGAACAGAGGATGCTAGGAGGGCCAGACAAGGAAGCTCAACGGTGGCGTCAATGGCGACGGCGTGCCCTGTTTCACGTCGGTCTGAGCACGACGACGTGCAGCTTGGTTTTGATGTTGGCTGAGAATATCGCGCGACAGAAGGGAGTATGGAGGTGGACGCGTCAGCCAGGAGGCGGCCAGGTGGTGCTCGGCATGCGCAGGGCGCACGCGCGGACGCGTTCGCACGCGACGCGTGGCCCTGGCCTTGCGCGGTTCACGATGTGGGCGCGGCATACGGGCAGGAAGCGGACGGATGTCGTCACGGCCCGTTCCCCGGTCCACAGCGACGACTTCGATGTATCTGTACACTGGAATAGTGCGAGAAAGCCACATGGCCGGCGCAGTCCAGACGCGCTCATGACGCGCTAGGCGCGGCGACGACGTCGTCCGTCTCCAGTTCTATTTCGTTTAAGCCCCTTCGAAATTGCAAAACTCGTAAAATTGCCATCTAACTTGAAAATCTCCAAAAATAAAAGTTGTAGAGGAGATATAGTCCTACAACTTTCACAAAGGCGACATGATGTTTGAGCAACAGTTTGTGTGGGAACGTCGGTCGAAGTTGGCAGAATTCTCGACCTAGTTTAGTATTCAAGACAGCGTTGACCTAGTTTTTTGGGCATCTTCCACTTAGAATTTGAAATGCCACTCTACATATGAAATGTGTTCCTGAAAATAACGAAAAACTTTTATATTGGCCGATTTTGAACTTCTATAGTGAAATTTGGAGAACGCACAAGAAAACCAAATCAGCCTTTATGGAGCACTTAGGGTTTGATCATGATTTGGTATTTTCACCAAGGTCTTTTGTGCAAATGGGTTTAAGATCATGTCAAACATGTTTATGAGCCAATTAAACATTATTAACCACCCTAATTGAGGTATTTATCATTAATAAACACCTGGGGTGTTACAGTCTACCCCCCTTAAAAGAAATCTCGTCCCGAGATTAGGAAATAAAAGATGAGATGAAAACCTTTGGGGTAAAGGTTTACATGAGGAAACCATACAATGCTAAACTCTTCGACATCTAGAGCTCTTAGATGATAAAAGATATGTGGGTATCTTCATACAACATTCAACGTCGCTCATGAGGAAGCGGCCGTTGAATGTACACATGAAAAGCTAAGAACAGGCATAGCAAAGGCACAAAACATATGTACACTATCGCTACGTCCCAGCACTCTGAATCACACATCTCGAGAAAACAATCCATAATTGGTGATGTGGGATTGGCTCCCTCTTGTAGCTCTCTTCTCGAGTTTCTTCGTTGTGATGTTGGCACTATCCTTCAGTGGACGAGCTTTAGGGAAAGGCTCAAATGGACAACGACAGCTGGAGGAGCTTGACTCTTCTTCACATTGTTGGGAAAAGACATGAGAAAGAGCTTAATCGAAGAGGAATGTCGTAAGCGGTGAAAATGGTCGGTGTGTGTGCTCTAAGAAAACAACTGGAAAGAACGGAGTGTGATGAGAGGTGGTGGCTCAAGTGGAGGCAACTCTGAGCGTGAATGTTGATGGGGAGGTGATCCTTTTATTGCTACTCACAGTGGTGTAGTGGCGGTGGTGCTTGCTCCACTTGGGTAGGGGCCGGTGGCAAGGAGTTGTGGTGATGGCATGTGGCACGATGGTGGCTGGCATGGGCATGCCTTGGCTACAAGACAGCCACTATCAACAACAACGGCTGTGATAGAGCGGCACAAAACAGGCGAAGCACGGATATGGAGAGTGTCAAACTGGCCCTCGAGACTTCATGGGCTAATGGATAGAAATGAGGAGGCTGAATTTTGATTAGCATGTCGAATACAAAGTTTCAATCCATGTTGGTATTCTTGAAGTAGCCCCAATATTCAAGAAAACTAAACGAAAATCTTATCACGATTTTGCTGGAGGAAAAATCCAAGCTATCAAGTGATTTCATTTAGTACCCAGTCCTTGGCCATGCTCTCATGGTGCTAGTCACGCACTTGCCAAGCGAGAGCAATTTCAAGTTGGGCTAGCCTCATGCAATGACACTACAAGAAACTATTTAATCTATGACGCATTCTTCGTGACGTTTTCAGAAAACATCATGAATGTGCATTGCAGCCCAGAACACTGTGACGATTTGTTAAATTCGTCGCGATTCTATGACGTATTCCCGTTTTTCGTCACGGATGTGCATTGAAGCCCAAAACATTGTGATGATTTGTTTAATTTGTCGCAATTCTATGACGTATTCCTATTTTTCGTCCCAAACACTGCAACGATTTGTTTAGTTTGTCGCGATTCTACGACGTATTCCTATTTTTCATCACAGACGTGCATCGATGGATATTGAAGCCCAAACCATCACGACGATTTGTTAAATTCGTCGCAATACGGCCCACAACACCGTGACGTTTTAGCAGATTCGTCGCGATCCGTAAAAAAAACAGCCACCTCACCAGCACCTAGGACCAACCACACTACAAGGTAGGCGCCACCTCACCCAAGCGCCATGTCACCACCACATGAGCGCCCAGGGCCCACCTGCAGGCGCCACCTCACTGCCACGCAAGCATCTAGGACCCACCACACTGCCACGCAGGCGCCACCTCACCCAGGCGCCACGTCACCACCACATGAGCGCCCAGGGCCCACCTCACTGCCACGCAGGCGCCACCTCACCCAGGCGCCACCTCACTGCCACGCAAGCATCTAGGGCCCACCTCACTACCATGCAAGCGCCACCTCACCCAGGCGCCACGTCACCACCACGCGAGCGCTAAGGGCCCACCACATGTCACACCCTGAAATTTCCAATTTCAGGATGTGAATAATTAAATAACGATTTTCTCATAATTTTAAAATTTTTCCAACATTTATTTTTCTTTAAAGGGAATATAGTATAGGAAAAATCATTTGATTGATTTTCTAAAAGTTATGTGTGTTGCATTCATGCCGATACATCTTGGTGCTTCTTGAGTGCTAAAGGTTTCAAAAATGCGTTTAGGTGCTGTCCAAACCCTTCCGAGAATTTTCCGGATTTTTCTGGGATTTATTCTCATTTTCTCTGAGCATTTTGTATTTAATAGAAGGCTCTAAAATATTTTTCATGAGCTCCAAATACCTTATTTGGATTGTTCATGTCCCAATCTGTCTCTGGGAATTTTTCTAGAATTTTTGGAATTTTTAGAATATTTTTCGTGGCTCTTATGAATTACCTAGCTATTTCTAGATAATTCTCTTTCCGAAAATAAATTCTAAAAAAAATAAAAATAAATTCTTTTCCTTTTTCATTTTCTTTCCCTTTTCGGCCCAGTCAAACTTTCAGCCCGACTCGGCCCGTCGGTTGAAGTCTTGTGGTGCTCCCTCAAATCCTTCGCAGTAGGCTGCTACTCTACAGGCCGCAGCCCAGCTTGGCCCAAATTGCGACCCGCCTAACCCGGTCCACCCACCGCCGTGGCCCCGCGCCGGCCGCCCGCGGAGCCCATCCGGGGCCCCGCAGCCCCACTTCCCCCCCGTGTCCTTGGCGGACACGGGCGGCGCCGCCGCCGCCTCCCTCTCGGCATCCGTGTGCGCCACGGCTGACCCCCGCGCCCTACCCTATAAGACGTGGAGGCCGTGTGCCGGCCGAAGCTCCTGCGTGCCCTAGCTCGCCATGCCTTGCGTCGCCTCCTAGCCACACAGTTCGCCGGAACCGAGAAGCACCGCCACCGGCCGTCCTCCATCCGCCGGCCGTGGAGTCCCGCCGGAGAAACTGCCGCCACCAGCAGCTTTGCGAGGTCGAGCCGGGCCTCCGCCGCCCCGCTCGTCGGCCGGGAAGCACCGAGCGCCGCCCGTGCTTGGAGACCGGCCGCCTCCAATGCACCACCGCCGGCCGCCCCCACCGAAATCCGGCCACCCCCGTTGATCTCTCGCCCCGTGAGCACGTATTTGAGATTCCCCTCCTTCTCCTCTCTCGATTCCCCATCTCATCGCCGACCCTAGCTCGCCGCAGCCCCGGCACCGCCGGCCATCGGGGCCGCCGCCCCCCGTTGCTCCATGGCGTCTCGTCTTAAGGAAGAAGAAGGTGTCTTTTCTCGCAAAAGCCCCCGCCGCATCCTATAATGATTAGATCTAAATATTGTGTCTTGCGGATCTTGCGAGTAACCCCCTGGAAAGATTAGATCTCCACAACTAAATCCCACCCAAGCCGTTTTACAGATCTAACCCCGAGCTATATCACTTTTGTAAGCACTGTGGGATGTGTCTTGGGAATCTTTTCTGCTAGCCCTTCAGATCTATGGTTAATTGCGTTTAGGTCCCTGCTATCTTGTTTATCTTGTAAAATCTCCGTTTCAACTCCGATTTAATCCGTTCAAATTGCGTCAGGTCCATAATAATGTAAAGCACGCGTTAGTGAAGTGTTTTCACCATGTTTTGTTTTCTGAAAATAAAATTAATATTAATTTTGATTAATGTCTAGTGATACACGCCTTTTATAAATAAAAGCAATATAGATCTATACTCGTTTTTCATAATCAAATTTAATTTGATTAAAGATTCCTTTACATGTTTCTTTCAAATAAAATCTAATTAGATCTTTTACTCGGTTTTCCAAAAGTCAAATATTAATTTGTTTAATGATTAATTAACTTTTATAATTAAAAGTTGATTAGGCTTTTACTCCGGCTTTATAAGTAAATGTTAATTTTTATTAATACCAATGTAAATGCCGTTTTTAATAATAATAATATGATCTACTCGAATTACAAAGTTTCGTTTAGGTTATTCATATAGTTTAGTTTTTCTAAATTAAATGTTTAATTGGAATAATTCATATATGAATCTTTATAAATAAAACTTGACTAGTTCTTTACACCGGTTTTGAAAATCAAGTTTAATTTACTCTAATTCCAACATGGGGTATTTTATTTATGAAACATCCTTACATATATTTTGTTAATTAAAATAAATCCAGCTCATGGTTTGATCTCTCATATGCGAATAATTCGTTAGACGTTCAGTGTCAGCTTTATCTCTTTTGATCAAGTTTATCAGAAGCTCTAAATCTTTCTAGTGTTAGCTCAAGCTTAAACCATGTCCAGCTATTCAGATCCTTCCCTCCTAAGCACGGTTTGTGTGCTTTAGTGATCCTAGTAGATATCTTAGAGTTTCGTTCGCCTTTCTTTATCAAGTAATCTTATCATGATTATTTCATGTTCCTCCCGAATCTCGTTCATCAATACCTAGTTCATTCCTATCCTATCCCGACTAGGTTGTCTCTTTATGAATCATTGTGTTCTTGTGCCTAATCTATCGTAGCTATCTTTCTTTAGTGTTTACCCCCGTTATCTACTTCGCCTGTCAGATCAATTCACCTTTGGCTAGTGTGTTAGTTGTTCATCGAAGTTCTCTTTGTAGACTAGTCTTCCTAGATCTTAGCCTAAGATTTTTTATGCGCTTGATAGTTCGTTGCTATCTGTCTAGTTCGTTTCACAGTAACTTGTACACTAGCATGTGTATCACCTGTTACTTGTTTTAACATTAAAGATGCATGTTAATCTTAACTAATTCTTATTCCAATGCTTTTATACATAAAAAGTGATTAGGTTCTAATCCGGGTTTCTTTAATCATGATGTAATTGGTTAATCCCTATTCATAACTAGTTTTTCTTTAAATAAAAGATGTTAGAGTAAACATCGGTTTTCATAATAAAGTTAATGTGCCTAATGACATCATAAATGCCTTTTCAATAATAAATATGTTTAGTTGAACACGCGACCTAAAGTTATTCGTTTAGATATCTTATACTTGCTTTATCTTTCTAAAGTAATTGTTAATTTGACATAACTTCTACTCAAATGTTATAAATAAAATATGATTAGGTTTATCGCGATTTCTTTAATTAAATGTAACTTGTTTAATGGTAATATAGAGTATTTCTCTGAAATATTCTTTCACATGATTTCTTAATTAAAATATGCCAAGCGTAGTCTTTTGTTGTTTGATAATGATCTCACGATAGTTTCGAGCTTAGTTCGTTTCGGTGTTTCTTGCGCTTGCGTAGCCAATAGAATCGAGCTCTATCTCAGTGTGATCATTCCGGTCCTTGCTCAATCTTCCGCAATCATCTCTTCAAAGCTAACCAGCCTTTCCCTTCCAAGCACTTTGTGTTCTTCAGTGATCCCTAGAATCGATCCTATTCTTTAAGTGCGTTCTTTAAAGCTTTGATTTGATTGATGCATTGTTCTTAGTTGTGCTTGTTTGTTTGCTTTGTATGCTTGTGCTCGATGATTGATGCGAGTAGAATGAACGTGGTTCGAGAGCTTTGGAGAGTATGAGGACGAAGGTTCTGAGCAACTACTCTTTGGTTGAAGGCAAGTGTGTCCTTGATCTTTTGTCCTAATAACTTTATTAATCACCATTGCATTGCTTTGCATTAATTTTGATGGGTTCCTGTTAAGGATGACTAGCCTCTTTTGACTATTATCTTAAACCCAGTTTTAATTAATTCGATGGTAGATATTGCTTAGTTTGCTCAACTCGGGTTGGTGTTAATCAACATGGTTATCATTTTATGCTCTATGTTCCTTTATGATAATTTTAATACAAGATCATTGTGCATTAATCGGAACATGGAGAACCACCCGGGAAAACCGTACAACCACAAGAACTAATGGGCAATGGTCTTGGCCGAATAATTAGGAACTTTAGCTTGGAGTGATCTTACCTGATAAGGACAAGGGATCGGCGGTACTTGCGGGGTATGGACTCGCTCTAGCGGGGGTTGGGTGAGTTATTCTTTTTATGGTGGGGTATCGACCGCTAGGGGACTTTATACCTTGCTAACTGATCCGGACCTTGTGGGTCACAACTTGTTGGAGAACCTTTGTAAAGGCCATGTAGCGTCCCTATGCAATCACACCTCGGAAGTGTGATATGGTGCCTGCGCAGCATCGCATGGTTGGGTCCAAAGTTCTTCGGAGCTTTTACGTTGCTTGTGGTGAAAGTGTACAACCTCTGCAGAGTGTTAAACTAATCGATTAGCCGTGCTCACGGTCAAGAGCGGCCTGGACCCTCACATGATTAATTGAACTTGAAGATGGACTTAAATGGTGATATGTGTTATGGTTATGCTTGCCATGTGCTCATGGTGTTTCTCTTATTTTTATGCTTAATGTGGGTTGGTATAAACTTATACTTTTATTAGTAATCAGGTGCTAATAAAATTTGACCAACTAAAATGCTAAATGCTTATAGCCAGTCCACTATAAAGCCTTTGCATTCATATCTTTCCCCACACTTGCTGAGTACGACAAGTGCTCACCCTTGCTATAAACAATGTTGCTCAGAAGGAGGAAGCTACTCTGAAGTCTTGTGAAGATGTTGCTGGTTCTAGGCGTACGCAACCCCCAGTCGACTGCTTGTGAAGTTTGGTGCCTCCGTTTCCAGGATATAGCGTAATACTCTGATAATCTCCCTTTTTCTTTCGAGATATTGTTTCTGTTATACACTTATGTCACTATATGCATGAAACTTGATCCTGGCATGCATATAGGTTTGCACTTGGTTTTCTTTGGAAAAACAGGTGTGACAGAGTGGTATCAGAGCTGTATCGACTGTAGGACGTGAGCCTAGATAGTAATGGTCGTTTCTTAAGGTTTCCATTGATCTAAAATTCATCACTACCTTTTCCTTGAGCTCTGTGATGAATATTCTCGCTGGTTAAACCATATCTTTCATTAATCCTCCTTTATAGCTCACCTTTGACTTTCCCATTTTCATTTGCACATCATTGTTTTGCAAATGATTATGACCTCTACCCTTGCCTATTTATTTACTCTTCCCTTGGTCTTGATTTTGTCTCTCCTTTCCACTTTTCTCAAGCAATTCCACCAATAAGTCAAAAGGTGAATTGTTATCATTGATATTATATCAGCATGCCCTTTGAAAAAATATATATTTCCAATGTATCTATCTCCACCAAATATATGTATCCATCTACCTATTTCTCATCCAAGTTAAGTTGGTGTCAAATCTGTTCGCGCAGATCTCTGACACATCAGCACTGTTTTAATTCTTTATCAAGCTACAGAACTCCGATGGACATGAAACCAGTTGGGTTAGTTCCTAAATTTCATAAGTGAATATCTATCAAAAATTCAGAGCTATCCAGTACATATTCCAGGAGCTATGCTCGAAACATTGGAGCTATCAGAATCTGTAAACTCTGCTGACCTGGTTACCTTCATTATTTTATATCTCGGGCTATGGACCTCCGATTGAGTTAAATCCAATTCGAGTAGTTCAGGAATTTCATAAGATTCACTCTGTCCAAAATTCATCAATTTTGGTTGTATATACAGAGAGTTATGCCCGAAACTTTGGAGGTTCTCGAATCTGTCAACACTATTGACGTAGTCATCTTGTTTAATTTATATCTCAAGTCCTAAACCTCCGATTGAGATGATTCCAGTTGGGATGAACTCATAATTTTGTACTCCTTGATCTGGGAAAAGTCCATTATTTATGGATATCCTTGCTGGGAGCTACATCTGATCTATTAGGAGGATACCCTCTGACTTTATTAACAACGTGTAGTTCGTTCCCTTAACCATGTCTTGTTTGGTGGAATTGAGTGCTTGCATGATGATGCTTGGTTTTATGACATTGTTTGTGTTGGTTCTTTGAAGTGAGTGTTGGTGTATTGTGTATCTTATATCTGCAATAACATCAGTTGCTTAGTTGGGTTCTTCTTTTGCATCTCCCACCTTCTTGATTTTCCCATTCTTTCTCTCTACTCTTCAATCTATCTCCTCTGATCCTATCGCAAATACCCAATCAGATGGAGAGCTCCAACACAAATAGTGAAGATAAATATAATAAAGGAAACATCAACATTCCTCTTGCAACCTCACCATTGGAGCACAAGATGGAGTATATTGCTGCACAAACTCAGGCAATGGCCCAAACCATGGTTAAGATTCATTAGTCTATTACAAAGCAAGCTTCACTCCCTAAAGCCCACAATACGGTCACCAATGATAACCATCAAAACATGACTCCTCCACCATTTGATAAAGAGAAGCTACCAGTTATGCATACTCAAGTCTTACAAGGAAGGATGCAGCATAGCACAACCTTCTTTAGTAATGAGATGGCCAAAGACAGAGTTCCTATTGGGCCAGTGAAGAGGCAAGTTGCTGAAGCGTGGAATAATCAAAGGAAGAAGAAAAAGCATGAAGCACTGAAACTAACCATGGAGAAACAATATGAGGTTAACAAGGCTCCAGATATGTGTCCGTGTGGTGAGTACCATGGTCTTTCATGTCCCCCGAAGGAAGCTAGTCTTATGACAGCAGAAGCTCGCCAACATAACCCTATAGATATCAATAAGCAGAGGATGCTGTCCACCCGAAACCCAACTCAAGAAGAAGGTTCTCAAGCTGAAGGTCATCCTCAAACCCTAAAACCTTGATGGTTGGATTATCACTTGCAAGGAATACAAACCTGGTAGACGCAAGCGATCTAACAAACAAAATCGTAGAACGAGACGAGAGAAGAAGTTATCACATTTAGGGGCAGATAATGGTACTAAACCTGGTTCCGACAAACCCCAACCTAAGATTGTTCGACGTATATATGTCACTCCTACCAAGAAGAATCCTGATGCACAAGTTGATCTAACAAGGACTATGATGGAGCAAAGCGAAGAATGGAGAAATCACAATGATCGAAGAATGGATAAGTTATAAGTGGGACCAGACCATACATTCCTATACAAGTCCAATGAGCTATGGAGAATAGAAGAGCATGTTTGGTATGCTGGTGCAAGGAAGGTCGATATGAAGAAAGTTGATAAGCTTTGGATAATACCCCCATGAGTCTTCGTTTCTTGCTAGCCTTTTTCGAATCTCGGGACGAGATTCCTTTTAAGGGGGGTAGAGTTGTCACACCCTGAAATTTCCAATTTCAGGATGTGAATAATTAAATAACGATTTTCTCATAATTTTAAAATTTTTCCAACATTTATTTTTCTTTACAGGGAATATAGTATAGGAAAAATCATTTGACTAATTTTCTAAAAGTTATGTGTGTTGCATTCATGCCGATACATCTTGGTGCTTCTTGAGTGCTAAAGGTTTCAAAAATGCGTTTAGGTGCTGTCCAAACCCTTCCGAGAATTTTCCGGATTTTTCTGGGATTTATTCTCATTTTCTCTGAGCATTTTCTATTTAATAGAAGGCTCTAAAATATTTTTCATGAGCTCCAAATACCTTATTTGGATTGTTCATGTCCCAATCTGTCTCTGGGAATTTTTCTAGAATTTTTGGAATTTTTAGAATATTTTTCGTGGCTTTTATGAATTACCTAGCTATTTCTAGATAATTCTCTTCCCGAAAATAAATTCTAAAAAAAATAAAAAGAAATTCTTTTCCTTTTTCATTTTCTTTCCCTTTTCGGCCCAGTCAAACTTTCAGCCCGACTCGGCCCGTCGGTTGAAGTCTTGTGGTGCTCCCTCAAATCCTTCGCAGTAGGCTGCTACTCTACAGGCCGCAGCCCAGCTTGGCCCAAATTGCGACCCGCCTAACCCGGTCCACCCACCGCCGTGGCCCTGCGCCAGCCCGCCCGCGGAGCCCATCTAGGCCCAGAGCCCCAATTCCCCCTGTGTCCTTGGCGGACACGGGCGGCGCCGGCCGCCGCCTCCCTCTCGGCATCCGTGTGCGCCACGGCTGACCCCCGCGCCCTGCCCTATAAGACGTGGAGGCCGTGTGCCGGCCGAAGCTCCTGCGTGCCCTAGCTCGCCATGCCTTGCGTCGCCTCCTAGCCACACAGTTCGTCGGAACCGAGAAGCACCGCCACCGGCCGTCCTCCATCCGCCGGCCGTGGAGTCCCGCCGGAGAAACTGCCGCCATCAGCAGCTTTGCGAGGTCGAGCTGGGCCTCCGCTGCCCCGCTCGTCGACTGGGAAGCACCGGAGCGCCGCCCGTGCTTGGAGACCGGCCGCCTCCAATGCACCACCGCCGGCCGCCCCCACTGAAATCCGGCCACCCCCGTTGATCTCTGCCCCGGTGAGCACGTATTTGAGATTCCCCTCCTTCTCCTCTCTCGATTCCCCATCTCATCGCCGACCCTAGCTCGCCAGAGCCCTGGCACCGCCGGCCATCAGGGCCGCCGCCCCCTGTTGCTCCATGGCGTCCTGTCTTAAGGAAGAAGAAGGTGTCTTTTCTCGCAAAAGCCCCTGCCAGATCCTATAATGATTAGATCTAAATATTGTGTCTTGCGGATCTTGCGAGTAACCCCCTGGAAAGATTAGATCTCCACAACTAAATCCCACCCAAGCCGTTTTACAGATCTAACCCCGAGCTATATCACTTTTGTAAGCACTGTGGGATGTGTCTTGGGAATCTTTTCTGCTAGCCCTTCAGATCTATGGTTAATTGCGTTTAGGTCCCTGCTATCTTGTTTATCTTGTAAAATCTCCGTTTCAACTCCGATTTAATCCGTTCAAATTGCGTCAGGTCCATAATAATGTAAAGCACGTGTTAGTGAAGTGTTTTCACCATGTTTTGTTTTATGAAAATAAAATTAATATTAATTTTGATTAATGCCTAGTGATACACGCCTTTTATAAATAAAAGCAATATAGATCTATACTCGTTTTTCATAATCAAATTTAATTTGATTAAAGATTCCTTTACATGTTTCTTTCAAATAAAATCTAATTAGATCTTTTACTCGGTTTTCCAAAAGTCAAATATTAATTTGTTTAATGATTAATTAACTTTTATAATTAAAAGTTGATTAGGCTTTTACTCCGGCTTTATAAGTAAATGTTAATTTTTATTAATACCAATGTAAATGCCGTTTTTAATAATAATAATATGATCTACTCGAATTACAAAGTTTCGTTTAGGTTATTCATATAGTTTAGTTTTTCTAAATTAAATGTTTAATTGGAATAATTCATATATGAATCTTTATAAATAAAACTTGACTAGTTCTTTACACCGGTTTTGAAAATCAAGTTTAATTTACTCTAATTCCAACATGGGGTATTTTATTTATGAAACATCCTTACATATATTTTGTTAATTAAAATAAATCCAGCTCATGGTTTGATCTCTCATATGCGAATAATTCGTTAGACGTTCAGTGTCAGCTTTATCTCTTTTGATCAAGTTTATCAGAAGCTCTAAATCTTTCTAGTGTTAGCTCAAGCTTAAACCATGTCCAGCTATTCAGATCCTTCCCTCCTAAGCACGGTTTGTGTGCTTTAGTGATCCTAGTAGATATCTTAGAGTTTCTGTTCTGCCTTTCTTTATCAAGTAATCTTATCATGATTATTTCATGTTCCTCCCGGAATCTCGTTCATCAATACCTAGTTCATTCCTATCCTATCCCAGCTAGGTTGTCTCTTTATGAATCATTGTGTTCTTGTGCCTAATCTATCGTAGCTATCTTTCTTTAGTGTTTACCCTGTTATCTACTTCGCCTGTCAGATCAATTCACCTTTGGCTAGTGTGTTAGTTGTTCATCGAAGTTCTCTTTGTAGACTAGTCTTCCTAGATCTTAGCCTAAGATTTTTTATGCGCTTGATAGTTCGTTGCTATCTGTCTAGTTCGTTTCACAGTAACTTGTACACTAGCATGTGTATCACCTGTTACTTGTTTTAATACTAAAGATGCATGTTAATCTTGACTAATTCCTATTCCAATGCTTTAATAAATAAAAAGTGATTAGGTTCTAATCCGGTTTTCTTTAATCATGATGCAATTGGTTAATCCCTATTCATAACTAGTTTTTCTTTAAATAAAAGATGTTAGAGTAAACATCGGTTTTCATAATAAAGTTAATGTGCCTAATGACATCATAAATGCCTTTTCAATAATAAATATGTTTAGTTGAACACGCGACCTAAAGTTATTCGTTTAGATATCTTATATTTGCTTTATCTTTCTAAAGTAATTGTTAATTTGACATAACTTCTACTAATGTTATAAATAAAATATGATTAGGTTTATCGCGATTTCTTTAATTAAATGTAACTTGTTTAATGGTAATATAGAGTATTTCTCTGAAATATTCTTTCACATGATTTCTTAATTAAAATATGCCAAGCGTAGTCTTTTGTTGTTTGATAATGATCTCACGATAGTTTCGAGCTTAGTTCTGTTTCAGTGTTTCTTGCGCTTGCGTAGCCAATAGAATCGAGCTCTATCTCAGTGTGATCATTCCGGTCCTTGCTCAATCTTCCGCAATCATCTCTTCAAAGCTAACCAGCCTTTCCCTTCCAAGCACTTTGTGTTCTTCAGTGATCCCTAGAATCGATCCTATTCTTTAAGTGCGTTCTTTAAAGCTTTGATTTGATTGATGCATTGTTCTTAGTTGTGCTTGTTTGTTTGCTTTGTATGCTTGTGCTCGATGATTGATGCGAGTAGAGTGAACGTGGTTCGAGAGCTTTGGAGAGTATGAGGATGAAGGTTCTGAGCAACTACTCTTTGGTTAAAGGCAAGTGTGTCCTTGATCTTTTGTCCTAATAACTTTATTAATCACCATTGCATTGCTTTGCATTAATTTTGATGGGTTCTCGTTAAGGATGACTAGCCTCTTTTGACTATTATCTTAAACCCAGTTTTAATTAATTCTGATGGTAGATATTGCTTAGTTTGCTCAACTGGGTTGGTGTTAATCAACATGGTTATCATTTTATGCTCTATGTTCCTTTATGATAATTTTAATACAAGATCATTGTGCATTAATCGGAACATGGAGAACCACCCAGGAAAACCGTACAACCAGAAGAACTAATGGGCAATGGTCTTGGCTGAATAATTAGGAACTTTAGCTTGGAGTGATCTTACCTGATAAGGACAAGGGATCGGCGGTACTGCGGGGTATGGACTCGCTCTAGCAGGGGGTTGGGTGAGTTATTCTTTTTATGGTGGGGTATAGACCTGCTAGGGGACTTTATACCTTGCTAACTGATCCGGACCTTGTGGGTCACAACTTGTTGGAGAACCTTTGTAAAGGCCATGTAGCGTCCCTATGCAATCACACCTCGGAAGTGTGATATGGTGCCTGCGCAGCATCGCATGGTTGGGTCCAAAGTTCTTCGGAGCTTTTACGCTGCTTGTGGTGAAAGTGTACAACCTCTGCAGAGTGTTAAACTAATCGATTAGCCGTGCTCACGGTCAAGAGCGGCCTGGACCCTCACATGATTAATTGAACTTGAAGATGGACTTAAATGGTGATATGTGTTATGGTTATGCTTGCCATGTGCTCATGGTGTTTCTCTTATCTTTATGCTTAATGTGGGTTGGTATAAACTTATACTATTATTAGTAATCAGGTGCTAATAAAATTTGACCAACTAAAATGCTAAATGCTTATAGCCAGTCCACTATAAAGCCTTTGCATTCATATCTTTCCCCACACTTGCTGAGTACGACAAGTGCTCACCCTTGCTATAAACAATGTTGCTCAGAAGGAGGAAGCTACTCTGAAGTCTTGTGAAGATGTTGCTGGTTCTAGGCGTACGCAACCCCCAGTCGACTGCTTGTGAAGTTTGGTGCCTCCGTTTCCATGATATAGCGTAATACTCTGATAATCTCCCTTTTTCTTACGTGATATTGTTTCTGTTATACACTTATGTCACTATATGCATGAAACTTGATCCTGGCATGCATATAGGTTTGCACTTGATTTTCTTTGGAAAGGCAGGTGTGACACCACACTACCACGCAGGCGCCACCACACCCAGGCGCCACGTCACCACCACGTGAGCGCCCAGGGCCCACCTCACTGCCACGCAGGTGCCACCTCACCCAGGCGCCACCTCACTGCCACGCAAGCATCTAGGGCCCACCTCACTACCACGTAAGCGCCACCTCACCCAGGAGCCACGTCACCACCACACGAGCGCTAAGGGCCCACCACACTGCCACGTCGGCGCCACCTCACCCAAACGCCACCTCACTGCCACCCAAGCATCTAGGGCCCACCTTACTACCATGCAAGCGCCACTTCACCCAAGGCATGAGTTCCTTGTAAAAAAATGAAAACCTGCAGCCTAGGGGACTCGAACCCCAGACCTCACACTTCAACTCGAGCGCTCCTACCACTGGGCTACCACTGTGTTTGTGACTATGTCTAACATTTAAATGCCTTTGAACCTATCTACCCAGAAGCTGCAGTCTGGGCCGTTTGTGTCACATTGGCCCAGCACTGGCCCAGTGCACACCACATTAATATAGGCCGCAAGCACCATTTTGGCCCAACTGTAGCTGGCCTTTAGAATTAACCCAAATGCAAAAAATGTGGTGTTGGTGGGATTCGAACACAGGTTGTGGAGATAAGATTGTAGCACCTTACCACTATGTTATGCTGTTGTTGATGATATAGAGTGGCAATAACATTTCATATACCGATCGCTGGAGCTTTGGGACCACGTGGCAGCATTGGATTGGTCGAGTTTCTTCGCAGGGACCATGTGGCGCACCGTGAGCTCGTTTCCCCCGTCGTTTTTTCTTTTTAATCTACAATTAAAATTTGAAACTAGTGTTTCTCGGTCATAGTAACTCCAAATTCATTGATTCTTTTTTCTGATTTTTTGTAAAATCACAACCTTTCACGTAATATCGCTCGTTTTCATATTAATTGCTATTACATTTATCTTTTTCTTACAACTTCTCTTCTTGTACCGAAAGAGAACAAATAAAAGATATTTTTCAATAAGAAATGGTAACATAACTTCATATTTACTAATGTTATGATAAACACAAGGTTATGGTAAAGTTTGAAGTGCATATGAATTCGAAAATTTCGGAAGGTATGATACACTTCAATGTTCAAGTAATGTTCCATGAAACTATGTGAGACATGTATCCATTTCTAAACAGCGTAGGTTCCACTATTACCGGAATCATTTGAAAGTTTGATCACAAGTTTATGGACCCAAATTATGTTACCACGTCAATTCGAAGAACCATTAGAGCATGTTATGATATTATTTGAATTATGATGGTGTAAATTCGAGATGTAAGTTTCAATTTTCCCTAATAAACTGTTGCCGAAATCATCTTTAATTTGTTAAAGTTGTAGATCCTGGTAGAGCATGATTTTATAAAATTTTAGAAAAGAGAATCATACAATTTGGAGTTAGTATGAGGCAGAAAAACTAGTTACAGGTTTTAGTCAAAGATTAAAAATAGAAAACACACTTGTTCATGTCAGTTCATAGAAAGTGCAATTTCTGTTTTTAATCATCAGATAAAACTTGTAAACTGTTTTTCTTCCTCATACGAACTCCAAAACGGTTGATTCTTTTATCTAAATTTTTCTAAAATCGAGATGTTTTACTCAGTGCCATTTGTTTGTATCTTAATTACTATTTCTTGATTGCTTTTCATACAACATATCTTTTCCAACTAAATTGAGAATATAAAAAACATGTTTTTTCATAATAATTACTAATATAACTTAATATTCTCTAATGTTATGGTCAACATGAGATGGTGTCAAAAATTGAGGTGCATACAAGTTTGGTCCCGTTATTAGTTGTTCAAATCTCAAAGTTTGTTTTCAATTGCAGGAAACTATGTGAGACTTGTGTCCTATTTGTGAACATCTATAATCTCACTTTATCAAAACCATATGAATTTTTTATGGAAAGTTTTTGGACCAAAGACATGCTACTATGCCAATTTACATAATTTTTGGGTAAGTTTTAGGTATTTTTATCATTATTTGATTACAAGGTTACTAGTAGAACTTCAAGTTTTCCCTATAAGTCAATTGAAGTTTTCATCAATCTCCTAGATGTGGCCTAGAATGGACCATAGACACACAAATATAGTTTTTTTGAATTTTTTGAATCTTATTAGAGTACATATAGGTCAACTTGGAATTACTTTTGATAAACATGCAGATATTCAATTAAATCATAGAAAATATCAATGTACTTAAAAATTTATGAAACTCCCATGTGATGAGTTATAATGGAGCATAAGAGCATAGATATAATTTTCTACATTTTTTAGAATCATATTGGACATACACATAGTGCATTTTATTTATACAACATTCATCATCTTGTTATTTAAGTTCAATATTTGTTACATAATAGTGATCAATGTTATTTTATTAAAAAACTTAAAAACCAATGACGAATTTTTGATATTTTTATGAATTTTTATGTGCTATTTTCAGGGCTCTAAAATTAGTGGAACCATTCAATTTGGGTTGTTTTTCTTTTTGAGTTGTGATCAAACCATAGAAAATCAGAGGGCAATACATGTCTTATATTGTATCTATATTTTTATCTTCTCAGAAAAATTTTGCGTTGAATTTTTTGGACTCGAGTAGCTAGGTATTTGAAGGATGCAAAGTTTAATTCAGAAAAATTGACATTGGACCCATGCGTCAGCCTCTTTGAACTTCTAGAACCTTTCAAAAAAAATCAAAACTGAGCAGGCGCCCAGCCAAGCTGCGCGCGCTGCGGAACAAAAATCCCTACATAAATTGACAGCAATACCCATGGATTTCCACCTGCACCACATTCATTTGAGGGAACACTGGTAATTTCCCCACCACCACTCATCTTATCCCCACCAGCTCCCCTCCCATCGCCTCCCTGCAGATCCACCGCCCCCTCTCATCCAAATCCCCACCGCCACCGCGCCCTGTCCTCCTCCCCCAACGGCGTCGTGTTCCTTCCTCCCCTTCGGCCTTCGCTTAGAGCACCTCACCCACCCAGTACCCCTGCCTCCTCAGATTCGCCGCCAACCACGTGCCCTCCGCCTCTCCCTCCTCCTCTCCCGGCGAGGCACTCGAGCCGCCTCTCCAGATCTGCTCGTTGGAGGCGTCAACCTCCCCATCTCCCTCCCTCTCTAGCCCCTTGCACCGCACCACACAACCAGCCGGCAGGAGAAGCCTATCGGCGGCGGAGAAGATGGTGTCGCTCAAGCTGCAGAAGCAGCTCACCGCGAGCGTGCTCAAGTGCGGCAAGGGCAAGGTCTGGCTCGACCCTAATGAAGTCAGCGAGATCTCCATTGCCAACTCCCGTAAGGCTCCACCGCCTCCCCCTCTCGTTCCCTCCTCCCCTGGTCTTTCGCCACCACGTCCCTGCGCTGGACGCGAGAGCTTTGCGCCGGGCCCAAGGCGTCACCGCTCGAGTACCCCCCTAACGAGCACATCTGCGGCCACCTGCTCGCCGCGGATCAAGGATGGGAGGCCTCACCCTGGCCCCTCAGGTTCATCCTCCTCCTCACTCTTCTTTGGTGTTGTTGGTTCATGGGGGCGGCGTTGTACACTAGTACGAGGCGGAGTTTGGATGGTCTGTGCTTGCTAGTTGTGCGCTCTGATCAGGCGGGTGGTTATGTGATGGCTTGATTCGTTACGCTGGAAAGCTTATTGCTATATGATGAAGATGAACTTACTTACATGATGGTAGTACAGTCATTGAGACGTTTAATCAGATACGTTGCTTTGCTATAGAGGGATTGGTAATCAGGATAGCTATTCGTGTGCTTCCTCCACCTCTGTAAGCTCTGTCGCATTGTGTACCTTGTGCAAAAGTTGTAGTTCCTCAGTTAGCTTCTTTGCTGTTCTCTGTACATTGAAATGTCAATCGTGAAGTGCAGCATCTTTACCTTGACATGCTCCCTTTTTCGTTCTTTTGAAATTGATGGTTTGCAAGAGATTATTTCTCTGGAAGAACCATAGTTCTATGTGGTTGTCTTCATCTTAAACAGGGTGAGTCGTACAACTGGAAAAAATGTTTGTTTGAGGTGTAACAAGTGATTATTTGGTATGGTGATATGACTTGTTGGATTTGTTTTGAGCTTGAAAAATAGAATGTACTCTGAAATTGGATTGTTTTGTATACTGTAACATAACATATGCTAATGTGTCATTGTTTAGGTAAAAGTGAGAATAAAGCCTTGGTAATTTTAAACCTGTAGCACCTGTGACATTTAATATTTGATTTAAGAACTTTAACATTCTCCTCTAACTAGTATTTGGCAGTGTGCTCTTTCAGGGAAGCTCCACGGCCCTATTCTCTGATATCATTGGCACCAATCATCCATCTCTAGCTCCCAGATAAGTGCCTCCCTCTCAAATCCCCAAACTACTCAAGTACTGCTAGATACTGTATTAGGTAGTAAATAACAGATGGAGAGCTTTGTGCAATTTTGATGCTGGATCTTGGTTTGTATTTGGTCGCAAGATCGAGTAATAGTTTGCTGCCATAGTAGTGTTTTTCCCTTTACACGTGTGAAGGGCTCGATGAAATGCCTGTTAGGACACTCATACATTTCTTTTGAATGTGTTAATTAAATAAATACTGAGATTATTTCTTCTCACTAGGACAACACATCTTTGTTATGTCATGTAATGTTGACCATGGAATTGATGTTTCTGTAGTTAACTTCAGTCTATAGTTGCTCTGTTATTGAATTTTCTTAGTCATTTTATTGCCTCATGTCCTTGTTGTTACAGAGAGTCCAGATTTTTTTGCGGGACGGCCCTGGTAATGCTAACTGGTATCCTAACAGTTCCATTTTTTCCACCTATGTAATGCTAACTATTATTTACTAGATGTATTTATGTCACCAGTTTGTGCCCAAAAGGGCATGGTTATTCCAGATAGTGTTAACATGCTTACTTATATATTTGAAATTGACTAAAATTGGAATAAACAGAAGCTTGTCTTTGCACATTAATCAATTCATTGTACATTGTTGTATATTAAGATATAATTTCATATCCATTGGTAACTTAAATAGATCTGTTTATAATTATTGACTCCATTCAGGTAGCATCAAGCTTGACTCCCATGGAGATGGAGGATACAAGATGTGCCTTTTTGATAGGAAAAACAGTATAAATTAACTTCAGTGTTCCTTCTGCATGGTTCGTAGACTGTTAGTAGCAGCTATCCCATTCGGTAAATGCAAGCGCTGGAGCTAAGAAAATACTTCTTGTGTAATGCTCTATAGATAAGATTTGAAATTTGATCAGAGAATAGATACACCTTTGATGGTTAAAGTTATTGTTCTAACTTATAATGCTAGATGTGTGATTTCTGAAATTTACTCTCTAAATAAGAAGTGGCGTAACTGGCATGACCTGATCTTATACTATGTTTCATCTAAAATTTACTTAGACACCTATGGACAACTAGGCTGACACAGGAAATGATTGTTTTGAATGAATGTTGGCTAAATTAAGTAGATGTGCATGATGGTAACTAAAGAATAGCATGTATGCATATCATAGCACTATGTTTTGTTGTGCAAGCAGCATAGTTCACAGTTCACCGAGTCTGATATTGCTCACTACTTTTGATGTGAATAATTTATTTTGGAAGTAAAGTTAGACTGGATCACTTGTGCTACAGGTTGTGTCCTGTTTGTTAGGTCCATGCAGAACAAAACCTCATTACTGTTAGGTCCACATAGCACAAAATTAGTGGTAGAGCAGAATTTTTGAACACTTGTGCTACAGGTTGTGTCCTATTTGTTAGGTCCATGCAGAACAAAACCTCATGACTGTTAGGTCCACGCATTTAGTGGTAGAGCACAATTTCTGAACATTATATACTAATCACTACCGGAATCTGAGGCTTTGCCTAGAGTTCGTTTGTTTGCCGAGAGCTAAATAAAAAACTCTCGGCCAAGAAGGCTTTGCCGAGAGCGAAATAAAAAACACCCTCCAACTATTAGTATTTGGTAATGTGCTCTTTCAGGGCGAGGATCAGATCAGCAAGGAGCAAGCCACTAGAAGTGATTCGATGAGGATCAGTTGCATCCAGTAACAATCAGTTAGAAGGAAAGGGGAGACTTGATTTTCTATGCTGCACTACTAGTGATTAACAAATGCATGTGATCTTTTATTATTCTTAATTGTAAAAGATGTGATGTCGTTACTTGTGAGGTGGAATTACTTACTGTTAAATGTTAAAATTGGGATGTTACTGTTGCAATAAATTTGTCTCCCCGATTGCTTACTGTTGAATGAATTGGGCTGGAAAAATGATTGAAATTTGGTATGTTAATTGCCATGTCATCGTCCACATAGGATGCCACATCATCATCCACGTCGGATGCCACGTCATCGTCCACGCAGGATGCCACGTCATCATCCACGCAGGATGCCATGTCATCGTCCATGTAGGATGCCACGTCATTGTCCATGTAGGATGCCACATCATCGTCCATGTCAGTAGCAATCTGTGACGATTTTATTTTGTCACGGATAGTGAGCCATGGTGTCACACCCGATTTTACAAGGAAAACCGAATGCATCTCACGTGTGCGCCAGGATAATTTTACACACACATGATAGACAAAACAAGAGTAATACCATTGCAGTAATAAATCGTTCAAGAGTTAAACCAGTACGATATCCATTATTACATCCAGAGGGGTGGACTCGAAGGTCCGAACACAACGATAACTAAGCGACGAGCAGCTCCATCTCTGACTTCCACAGGCATGATGACTAGGGGATCCGCATGCCCTAGAACTCCTCGTAGTCACTCCAGTTCTCGTCCTCGCCTCCGACGTTCTCCTCTGAACAGCGGTAAGCAAGGGTGAGCACACTTATGGTTGGTGCTCAGCAAGTGGGGGAAACAATGCAAGGCTATCAAGGATAGGCTATGGTTCACAGCGGTAAGCATTTTATAAGTTGGTTAAGTTTTATTAGCAAGCACCTAATTACTAGGTGTAAGTGTATACCAACCCACTTACCAATAAAAGAAACCTCAAACCAAACCACAAACCCATGATTTGCATTAATCTTCAAGTTTATTAATCATGTGAGGGTCCAAGCCGCTCATGACCGTGAGCACGGCTGATCGATCAGTTTTACACTCTGCAGAGGTTGTACACTTTACCCACAGTTCGTGTTCCCCATCTTGCCCGGGTTATCTAGACCCTTAAACACTCCCAAGGTGAGTGGCTAGGGTTCCACTACGAAGCCTTTACAAAGGAAAGAAGAGAAACCAACAGCTCGCAACGAAGCATGACCCGGGCGCGGACCATAACCCTCCCTAGTGGTCGGCACCTTAGCCAAGGCCGCTACCCCGGAAGAACCGGCCGTACCCCCCGCAACCCCCGAGCCCCCCGTGCCCCTCTCGGAAATGAGCTATCGCCTAACCCACTCTCCTAATTATTTGGCTAAGCCGAGCCATGTGGACCGTGGTTGTACTGTTGTCTTGGGTGGTTCTCCATGTTCCGATTATAAATCAAGTTATCTTGTTTTAAGCACAAACACATTATATAAGCAAAACTGAGATGTAAAACATAAAAAAAGCATAACCAACTCATGTAAAGCAAACTAAGCATTTATCTACCCGAAGCATTTGTTAAACAGGGTTGATCAAGGTAAAGTGGTAAAGTATCTAGTCAAGTCCTTAACTAGGTGTTTGCCCATCAGGTTTATGCATAGCAATAGGAATAGTAAACATTGTTTAACATGCAGTGACATAGGTTCAAAAAGATAATGCGGAGGGGGAAAGCCACTTGCCTTCCTCTACAAACTGAGTGAAATCTTCCTCGAAAACAGGCTCTTCCTGATCACCTCCGACAGGGAGCTCAGACGAAATAGGCACGATATCTACGAGTCAAACATGAACAACAAACAACAAATAAACAGTACACCAAACAGTAACAAAACTGGTAGATTTGCTGTTTAAAAGATTCTACTCGTCGAGACGATAATTTCGGTATATAGAACGCTAAAAACGGAGTTAAAACGAGAAAGATATGATTAAAACAAGTTACAGGGACCTATCTGCAAGAAAACTAAGTTTACAGGGCTTTTTATAAATAAAATCAGGGCTAAAACATAATTATAAAAGAAAACAGAAGGGTCTAAATGCTAAAAGGAATGAAAAGGACCTCTGTTAAAGGAATCTAGGCTGGCCAGGGGCTAAAACATAAAAATCAGGACCTAACCGTAAAAGTTCTCAAAGGTGGAAGGACCGACATGTGAATTTAAAAACGTTCAGGGACTCTTAATCAAAATGGCCAGCCCGGCACCGTGGATCTCAGATCCAACGGCCACGGACTCGCGCGTGCGCCGTGGACCGCACCGTGCGCCCGGTGCACGGGTCCACGGTGGACCGCCCGCTTCAAACGAAGGGGTACACGATCCTGGCCATCCGCGCGAGATCGAACGGCCCGGACGCGTGCAAGCGATGGGCGGCGGCGACGTCACCGGAGAGCGGCGGCGCGTGGCGGGAGCTCGCCGGCGTTGGCCCCGGACGGCGCTCCCGGCCACCTCTCCGACCACGGGCTAGTGCAAAATGACGCGGGGACGCTTGCGCACGTGTTCGTGGGGTTTATGGGGGCTATCGTGCCTCACCGGCGGCCGGCACCGGAAGGGGGCGGAGCGGCCGCTCCGGCGAGCTCGTGGGCACGCTGCTGTGCACAAAAGGGAGGGAAAAGGGGCCGGGTTTATTGCTCACCATGGCGTGTAGAACGAGCAGCGACGGTGGGAGCGGAAAGAGAAGCGAAGGAGCGGGCACACGTCGACGGTGATCCCGGCGGCGCTCCGGCGGACGGTGAAGGGGCTCCGGGAGGCGTCAAGGACGTGAACCTGCAGAAGCACGTGCTTGATAAGCCTCTGGTGAACCCAAAGAGAAGTGAAGGGAGGCGGCGGAGGTGGTCCTTCACCGACGGCGACGCTTGCACGGCGGCGGCGGGGACCCGAGGCGGTGGCACTGGGGAATTGGGGCTCGGTTGCGTGCGTTGGTGTGCTGCGGGTGCAAAGGGAGGCGCAGGAGCTCGAGCGCGAGCTTAAATAGGGGCGCAGGGAGGAAGGCGAAGCGGAAAGGGACGGGGCGGCCGGCGGGCTTGCCATTGATGGCCGGCGGACCGTCCGGGCATAAAGAGGGCAAGGGGAAAAGGGGAAACGGCCGGGGATTGGAGTGGGCGATTAATTGTCTTAATTGGCGAGCTCGCTGGGGAGAAAAAGGAAGGGGAGAAGGCGGGGCACGGGGGAATCCGCGCGGCTGCGGCGGCGGGCCGGCGAGCAGGGGGAAGAAGAAAAGGAAGGAGGGAGGGAGAGGCTGACAGGTGGAGCCCGGGTGTCAGCGAGTGCGAAGAAAAGAAAAAGAGAAAGGGAGAGGCGGGCCGGCGCGGGACGGCTAGCTGGGCCAGCAGGCCTGGCTGGGCCGAAAGGTAAGGAGGTAAGGTTTTGTGTTTTTTTTCTTTTTCAAACTTCTTTTTAAAACCACTTTTCTTTTCATATTCAAATCAAACTCTTTCAAACTTTTTCTCAAGAATTTTATAAACTTTTTAGAAACCACACAAGCAACCAAAAACCATGCAAGCCAACTGATGATGCACAATCACTTGTTGTCTCTAAGTTTATTAAATTATGTTTAATATTTTAGAGCTCAATTTAAATAGCAATTTAAATTCTTTAAATCCTTAAGTCTAATTTAAGTTGCTAAGTGATTGTGGTGATGGAATTTTAGGGTGTCACACATGGGTTGGGTTGCATGGGAAATTTCCAGAATTTGTCAGAATTTGGACAACAACATCTCTGAGAAATAAATTCATTTCTCTCGGCTCAAGTGTCGACAATTTCTAAATTTTGGTAAGAATGTGTACAATTTCATAAGTCACAACATTGGTATTCAACTCCAGGACAATTTAACTTTTACTGGGGACGAAAAATTCATTTACCAAAGCTTTGTCCAGCAGTTTGGACAGCAAACAGTAGCTTACTAAAAATTCGATATTTCTCAAACTACACATGCAAAAATGCTGAATTTTGTTGGGCATGACCATCACAAAATTATGAACCAATATGGTATTCAAGGTTTGCTCTATATCCCAAAGGAAGATGACCTAAAAATTTGAATTCCAGAGATCACAAGTTCTGAAATTCAGGAGGACAGAGACCTAATGTTTTGGGCATAACTCCCAAACTAAAAATATAGTGACCTTGAGATTTATACAGGAGGTAGATAGATACCTAAGAAGCAGTTTTGGTATTCAAAGGTCGAATCAAATCAGATTGGAAAATGGTCAAACTGTTCAAGTTTTAGAGTGTTGCCCAGAAATTTTCAGCAAGACAGCGCTTCACAAAAAAATCATATCTCAAAGATTAAGAACCCTATGACCATGAGATTTTGACAGCACAAAGTATGCTATATAAGAAACATGTTTTGTGTAGATTATCTTGGAAGAATCTATTTGGAACTATATTTAAAAATTCAAGTTTTCTGCCTAACTCAGGATTTTGACATCATTTCAGCATGACTTAGGCTTAGTGATTTGAGCATAGCTTCAATTTTATTCATCCTAAAATCATGAAAAATTCATAGAAGAATCTTAACTAGCTGATGAGCAATTTTCCTAATGATCACCTAGTCAAAAACTTTCTAGACCATCCTTAGAAAAATTAGGACAGCAACTAGATATACTTTTTTTATCACATCACATAATTTACCAAACTAGCATGAATGGTCCCTAAGAATTATAAATTGACTTATAGATCACATATAAGGTGTATTAGGATCATTTTCTGTTTTCGTAGATTTTAACATGATGCAAGAGTGTCCTATACGTCCTTACCAAGCATTTAAGCTTAAATTCAAAGTTAGTTCCGTTGGCAGGCATATATCTACGTCTCTCCCTATAATAACGAGTCGGAAGTTATTCGTTTCTTAAATTACCGTTCCTAACAACCGTGGTTAGTGTACCTGTAGAAAATTACAGAACATTCAGACCTTTCGTGCCAGCACTCACGAAAGCGTCCACATTCATTACCGTTCACTATAGAAACGTCATCCATGCGTAAAGCCGCTGCATGGACAACGTCCTATTTAAGACACTGACGCGACGTGAGTGCCCATTGGAATAGGCCTCACTCATCTCTCACGGACTTTCCTGTGGTACCTGTCGTATGGACCTCCCTGGGCCCACTACCTCGGTGGGTACCAGGACCGACTACTCGGTGGGCCCCTGGGACTACCCGGCTTGCGCTACACGGCACCTGAAGGCGTGGAGCACAAGGACTACACAGGAGTAGTACTCGGTTAGGAAGCTGTGCATGTTCCGCACTGCGCAGAGGACTCCTAGACGTACTCGACTAGTACTCTCTTCCTACTCCGACTTGTAACCCCGCCTCCCGGACTATATAAGGCGAGGCGGGGACCGATCTCCCTCATCCAATCTCGGCTCATACAACCCACGGCGCACTATTGCACCATCCCGTAATCGTGCCCTATCAATCCGCAGTTACGCAAAGATACGGACGTAGGGTATTACGCACCTCGCGGCCCGAACCTCGTCTAAATTGTGTGCCACGTGTCTCTTCCTTCGAGTTACCGATCTCGGCGAGTCACATTCATCTACTTCGGGTACTCCCCGTAGTAGGTTGCCGGTCTAAAACACCGACAGCTGGCGCGCCAGGTAGGGGCTCTCGCTCGAGATCACATGGCGAACTCGACGGCTTCCGTTCACGTCAAGCCAACCGTCGCCTTCAACCGCGGCGACACCTTTGTCTTCGGCGCCTGGGTCTGCACTGCTGATGGCGCGGGCTCCTTCCAGCGCCGCTTGATCATGCAACCCGACTCGAGGACAGGCCTTGTGACGCTTCCCGAAGTTGTCACGGGCAAGCTCGCCGGCAAGTTCGGCGAAATTTCGCTTTCCAACCTCCACGCCGACTTCGAGCTCGAGTCCGTCTCCAACTCGAACCCGACGTCGCCATGGGCCATCGCATGCGAGCCGGCTCCTCGGCCATCGCAGGGCGGCCTCGTCACCACGCCGGCGCTCCGCGCGTGGCCCCCGCGTCCCCCGGCCGGGCCCGCACGGAGGCTCCTACACCACGCCGGGCGGCAAGGAGCCCGTACCCGAGTACAACTCGGACTCCGACGCCGTCCCCAACCGCGTCTCGGACTCCAGCCCTCTCTCCGAGTTCTTCTCGAACCCGGATTACGAGTTCGACTTTGGGTCGGACCCTGAGGAGCCCGAGTCCGAAGATGACTCCTCTGAGCTTCCCTTGTCAGGGCCAGCCTCTGGGCTGGTTATAAGATCGACGCCGGCGGAAGATACGTCTACCGGCCGGACCGCAAACTCCGCCGAACCGACAAAGGAGGACTCGCGCTACGTCGCCTACATCGACTCGCTACCGTTCCAGAGGGAACACCACTAGCCCGTGGCCGACTCAAACACACCAACCGAGGTGGCACCTTCCCGAGCCAAGCTTGGGTACCCCGATCGTCAAGTCTTCATGGCTGCCGGCGACACCCCCGGAACCTCGGGCACGGCCGCGGACAAGTACTTGGAGGACATCTCCGCGGACGAGCCGTCCGTCGATGCCCCCGCGGACGAGACCGACGCCAACGGGGACGCCGTGCGCGAACGTAACGGGAAGCGCAACGAACGACGCCGGCGGCTCGGAGACAACCTTCCCATCCGCAACCTTGCGGAAGCTCTCGGCAGCTTGAGAGCGAGTCCACACCACTCCCGAGCAATGCCTCATGTCGATCACAACGATCACACGCCAGGCTCAGGGCATACGAGCTGGAGAGGTCATCGCCAAGCTCGCTGAAGAAGCCTACTTCATGCGGGTCGACAAGAGAGTCAGCCAACCTCTCCCCGGCTAAGCCTCGCGACAACGAAGCTACTAGTCGCAGTGTTGACCCCGGTCCTAACCGTACTCGGGCGACATCCCGGTCGACCCAAACCGTCGACGCTCCACCGCCGGCGGACCCTCGCGGCAAGACAACGGCAACCGAGAGGTCGTCCCCCACCGTGCCCCGCCGGTGGCGGCGGCAACGACCCCGACGGCGGCGGCAGTGGACGGCGGCGCCTCCAACCACGGGGCCAACAAGAAAGGCCGGAGGCGGCGGCGGCCGCGGCGGCCGCGGCCACGCGCATAGCCACGCCTCCGGCGCCTCTCGGGCGGGTACGATGCTCGCCGCAGAATCGAAGAGTTGCGGCGAAGAAGTCGACGACCGCCGCCGAAGGCGACGGCTTCCCCGCCTTCTCACCCCGGCTCGCAACCTCGCTCCTCCCCAACAAGTTCAAGCCTTTGGGGATCACCAAATACGACGCGAAGCAGATCCCATCCGGTGGCTCCGATGCTACGCTCTCTCCATTGAGAACGGCGGCGGCAACGGCGACACCAAGTGCCTCTACTTCCCCTTCTGCTCGGACCAAGCCCCACTCACGTGGCTCGAGTCGCTGGACAAGCACTCAATCGATAAGTGGGACCAGCTGAAGGAGCAATTCAGAAGCAACTTCGTGGGCGCCATGGGCCGTTCGGGTACTCGCATGGACCTTGCCATGATCAAGCAGGAACAAGGCGAGACCCTCCGCAAGTACATGCGCCGTTTTTTCGACAAGCGCGCTACCGTCGTGGACGTCACCGACAAGGAGGTCATCGACCTCTTCCAAGACGGGCTCTACCATCGCCGCACCTTCGAGGACTTCGGTCGTCGCCGCCCTAAGTCCATTCCCCACCTCAAGGACATGATCACGTCCTGGGCGGACGAAGAGGACAAGGCCAACGCCAAGTACGACGCCATCCGCGGCAAGTCCAAGCAGAACCAAGGTGGCGGCGGCAGCAGCAACCCAAACCAATGCGGCCGCAACAACAACAACAACAACAACAACAACAACTACTACTACTCGGGTCCCAACCGCAAGCGCAAGCCAGACAACACTGTCGCGGCTATTCAGCGCCCCCAGAAAGGGAACTCGAAGAAGAATTCCGGCGGGTTCAAAGACCTGCTGAAGGAGAAGTGCCCGTGGCATCCAAACGGCAACCACACTACGGCGCAAGTGCTACCGGCTCGGGCATGCACTCAAGGATACGCCGGAGCCACCGCACCCTCACGATCAGAAGAACAAGAAGAAGGATGGCGACGACAACGACTTCCAAGAACCCGAGAAGACCGTCAACGTCCTCTTCGGCGGACTACCCAGCAGGCGGGGGAGCGAAGGCTACTCGCCGCGAAGTGATGTCCATTGAACCAGCGGTTATGACCCCTCTCAGGTGGTCAGAGACTCCTATCACCTTCTCCCGCGCGGACCAATGGACCAGCTTCTCCGAACCAGGACGTTTTCCTCTCGTCCTGAAACCAACAGTGGCGGGCTCTAAGCTCAACAAGGTCCTCATCGACGGCGGAAGCGGGCTCAACGTCCTCTTCACCAAGACCCTGAAGAAGATGAACCTTGACGTCACCCCCATGCTCGACAAGAGCAGCATGCCTTTCTACGGCATCGTCCCGGAGCAACGCGGCTATCCCACTAGGCTCGGTGGTACGCCGCTACCTTCGGGGCGTCTCGCGACAACTACCGCACCGAGTACATCAAGTTCGAGGTCGCGGATATCGAGACTTCTTACCATGCCATCCTCGGCGGGCCGACCGCCATCGCCAAGTTCATGGCGGTGCCCCACTACACATACTTGGTACTCAAAATGCCAAGTCCAATCCGGCGTACTCTCCCTCCAAGGGGACTTGAAGATCTCTCACGACCGCGATACGAGGCCGTGGTGATCGCTTCAACAAACCAAGTACCCAACCCGATGATGGAAGTCTACGTTGCGTCGAAGAAGCTTGCCACAAGCGAACTCGACGTTCCGGAGAAGTCTGACAGCGCCAACAAGCCTCAGCCACCTGAGGAGGTACTCGTCAGGGCGATCGACCTTGGAACAGGCGATCCCAGCAAGACCACCACCATCGGAGCCGGCCTCGACCCTAAATAGGAAGACGCGCTCATCAGCTTCCTTCGGGCTAACCGCGACATCTTCGCGTGGAAGCTAGCGGACATGCCAGGAGTGCCCAGGGAGCTGATTGAGCACTGCCTCAACGTCGATCCAAAGGCCACCCCCAAGCGACAACACCTCCGACGCTTTGCCGACGACAGACGAGACGCCATCAAGAAGGAGCTCGCCAAGCTCCTGGCGGCCGGCTTCATTCGAGAAGTCTTCCACCCCGAGTGGCTCGCCAACCCCGTCCTCGTCCGCAAGAAGAACTCGAACGAGTGGAGGATGTGCGTCGACTACACCGAGCCTCAACAAGCACGCCCCAAGGACCCCTTCGGGTTGCCGCGGATTGATCAAGTCATCGACTCCACGGCGGGTTGCGACCTCGCTTCTCGCTTCCTCGGTCGCTACTCCGGGTACCACCGGATCGCAATCAAGGAGGAAGACCGGGAGAAGACCGCGTTCATCACCCCGTTTGGCGCGTCTCGCTACACGACCATGTCTTTCGGGTTGAAGAACGCCGCGCTACCTACCAACGGGCCATCCGGGCTGCTTCAAGCGGCAACTCAACAAGAACGTCGAGGCCTACGTGGATGACGTGGTTGTCAAAACCAGGGACTCCAGTACCCTCATCGACGACCTTGAAGAGACCTTCGCATCGCTACGCGAGTACCGCTGGAAGCTTAACCCGAACAAGTGCGTCTTCGGCGTCCCTTCGGGCAAACTACTCGGCTTCATCATCAGCCAACGCGGCATCGAAGCCAACCCCGAGAAGATCTCCGCCATCACCAGCATGAAAGCTCCCACGAGCATCAAGGACGTCCGTAAGCCGACGGGGTGCATGGCGGCATTGAACGATTCATCTCAAGGCTAGGAGAACGGGGCCTCCCCTTCTTCAAACTACTCAAGCATCACGAGAGGTTCGTGTGGACCACGAGAGGCGGATCAAGCCCTTGCCCGGCTCAAGGACTTCTGTCAAAACCGCCAATCCTCACGGCTCCTCACAAGGGCGAGCACCTCTTGCTCTACCTAGCCGCGACTACTCACGTGGTCGATCTGCCATCGTTGTCGAGCGGCAGGGAAGACGGCCACGCCTATCCGGTCCCGGCGCCGGTCTACTTCGTCGGGCCGAGGTTCTATCGAGTCCAAGGCTCCCCTATCGGCCCGTGCGGAAGGTCCCGTACGCTCTACTCATCACCTCGCGGAAGCTACGACACTACTTCCGGGAGTACTCGGTCTCCGTCGTCACCGACTACCCGCTCGGCGACATCCCGAGGAACCAAGACGCCACCGAAGGATCTCCAAATGGGGTTCGCCGAGCTCGGCGCCCTCACCATCGACTTCAAGCCACGCACGGCCATCAAGTCGCAAGCACTAGTCGACTTCATGGCAGAGTGGCGGGAGAACCAGCTACCTACCCCCACCGTGCGACCAGAGCATTGGGTGATGTACTTTGACGGCTCACTCAACCTCGAGGGCGCAGGCGCAGGGGTACTCTTGATCTCTCCAACGGGCGAACAACTCAAGTACGTCCTGCAGATCTTCTGGAAGGTCTCAAACAACGAAGCCGAGTACGAAGCCCTCCTACACGGGCTCCGCCTCGCGGCTTCACTTGGCATCAAGCGACTACTAGTCTACGGCGACTCCGCAGTGGTCATCAATCAAGTCAACAAGTCTTGGGACCGCAACAAGGAGAACATGGACGCCTACTGCCTAGAAGTCCGCAAGCTCGAGAACAAATTCTATGGTCTCGAGTTCCACCACATCGTTCGCGACAACAACGTTGCAGCGAACGTCCTCTCGAAGCTCGGATCCACCCGCGCCCAAGTACCCGCGGGCGTCTTCGTCCATGAGCTTCACGCGCCATCCATCCCGGAGCCGGCGCCACCGACCACCGCCCCGGCCCCATCAACCAGTGGGCGGGGAGGTCATGATGATCGACGTGGACTGGAGGCAACCCTTCATCGACTACCTCAGCGAGCAGAAGGTCCCCTCTGACAAGAACGCAGCCGAACAACTCGTCCGCCGCGCCAAGTCTTACGTCCTCGTCGGCGACAAGCTTTACAAGCGAGGGGCGTCTTCTGGAGTACTCATGAAGTGCGTCCCTCGCGAAGAAGGCAAGGACATCTTGGAGGAGATCCACAAGGGCGTCTGCGGCAACCACGCGTCCTCCCGCACGCCGGTCGGCAAGGCCTTCCGCGAGCCTTCCTGCGGCCCACGGCCCGGGCGATGCCGAAGAACTCGTCGAAGGTGCCAAGGATGTCGGTTCTTCGCCAAGCGCAACACGTCCCCGCCTACAAGCTAGTCACCATACCGCCAACCCGGCCCTTTGCTCCGCTGAGGGCTCGACATGATTGGGCCACTGCCAACTGCGCCAGGAGGATTCAACAGGGTACTAGTGGCTATCGACAAGTTCACCAAGTGGATCGAGGTCAAGCCGGTCACATGCCCCAATGCTGACAGAGTACTCGACTTCCCTGATGAACTCGTACACCGCTACGGGCTACCCCACCGCATCATCACAGACCTGGGGTCCAAATTCAACAACCACCAGTTCTGGGAGTACTGCAAGAACAGCGGGATCGACGTCAGATACGTCTCCGTCGCCCATCCACGGGCCAACGGACAGGTCGAGCGCGCCAATGGGATGGTGCTCGACGCCCTCAAGAAGCGGCTACACGACGCTGCTAACTCAAAAGGGGGCAAGTGGATCAAGGAACTACCCAACGCACTGCGGGGCCGCGGACTCAACCATCCAAGCCAACGGGGCAATCCCCCTACTTCTCGGTCTACGGCTCCGAAGCCATCCTCCCCGCCGACGTCATATGGAACTCGCCGGCGGTGGAGCACTACGACGAAGGCGTCTCGGAAGACGGCGAGACGAGTTGATATCGACGGCCTCGAAGAAGCTCGCCGTGCCGCCCTCGTCCAATCGGCAAGGTACCTAGAGGGTATCCGACGCTACCACGACCGCAACGTCAAGGAACGCTCCTTCAACGTTGGAGATCTTGTCCTCCGCCATATCCCGAACACGGAAGGACTTCACAAGCTCAACTCCCCCGGGAAGGCCCCTTCACCGTGGCTAAGGTGACCGGGCCGAGCTCCTACCGCCTCCAAACACTTGAAGGCGAAGAAGTCAACAACTCGTGGAACGTCGACCGGCTCGTCGATTCTACGCCTAGTCTACACGACTACTCCGGGTTCATGTCTACACGACTTCATCAACTCCCCTTGCCGCAAGCGACCCTCCGGGTCCTGGCTCCAAGTCTCCGGACTACTCTCCTCCGGAGTCCGGCCCGTGCGGCTACCTACGGACACGAGGCTGCGACGAGCGTCAAGGACTCTAGCGGCGGTCTACCAAGAGACCACACTCCAAGATCCGGCTTCGTGCGGCTACCCACGGATCGCGATCCAGCTTACACGGCTACCTACGGATCACTTGCTGCAAGCGGCTACCCCGCTCCCGGCGCCACTCGGTATGTAAGTGGCCTTCGGTCCAGGCGACTACTTGTAACTACGGCCCTGGCCACCCAGGTGTACTTCTTCAGTAATAAAGTTTGATCGTTCATCAACATCTTTCTTGTCTACTCCCTCGCGACGGGACTACTAAGCCGAGTACTACTACTCGCACTTACTCCACGATGGGCGCTCCGCACTCGAGATCGCGGTTACGAGTACTCATTGATGGAACATCACATTTCATTGATATATGAAAAAGTTCATTACAAGCTGTTTCCTATACAACTACGGCTACTAGCTATCTATGCGGGGCTACCGGAGGTTCAACTTATCGGCTACCTCGCTCCGCGATGGGAGCCATCTCGCTCTAGCAACTACGCGTCTTGCTCATCCGAGCAGTTGGCGGCTACCCCGCCGGCGACTACCTCCACCGGGGCCTTCGGGAAGTACGACTTCATGAAGGCCGGCCACTGCTTCGGGATTGACTTGGCCATATGCTTCACGTAGGCGGCCAGCCGGCTTGGCGCCTCACGAAGTCGATCCGCCAACGGAGCGATCTTGGGGCCGCCCGGGTGCGGCACCAGGAGCCTCGCGATCGGGAGGGCAGCCTCTTCAAGGTCCTTCGGTCGGGCCGGAGCGCCTCGCGATCTTCGTTCAACACGCAAAGATTTGTAGCGATTGACGAGATCCCGGTCGGATGCAATCCGCAACTCCATGTGCTTCTCGCACTCGAAGGCCGACTCCTTGTAGTCGAGTTCAAGTACCTGGCGGGCTTCCTGCTCCCGGTAGAAGAGATTCTTCATGCTGACCTCCGAGGCCTTCAGCTGCTCTACTTGGCCTTCAAGTTCTGCAACAGCGGAACACAACAACGGGTCAGAGCTTGATGACTTCCAACAAGTACCCGACAAGTCAGGAGACATACCTTTATTCTTGTTGCGGAGGCCTTTGTTCTTCCGCACCAGCTCGTCGCCCTTCGCCTGCAAGTCCATCACATCGTTGTGGTACTTGGCGAAGGCGGCGTCAAGCTTCGACTGCATGGCGGCCGCATGCTTCCTCGACTTCACGAGCTGCTCCTCCCGGGGCTTCGGCTCGCGATGCCGTGTCGCCGTAGCCTTGCGGCCAGATTCGACTTCTCGCGGGATCGCTCCGCGACGTCCTGCACAAGACAAGTTCAAGTCACGCAGAGTACTCAACGCGAAGGATTGACTACTAGGAGGCAACGGCCACGTACCTTCATCCTTTGTTCGGCTCGCCGCATCGCCTCCGGATGCTTTGCGCCAACACCGCCGGCTCGACAAGATCGTCGGCAAGCGGCTCAATCCCGCCACGGCTACTCGACGTAGCCTCCGGTCATTGGCGCCGAGCGGATAGGCTCCGCATCCCCGGATCTCGGGGGATCGGATTGCCACCTCCGGGGCAACCCCCGGCGACGTGGTAGTCGCCTCCCCCTCGGCGGACTTCTCGACGGTTTCCCCCATGGGCTCGGGGGCTCCTACCGCGGCCTGCGGGGCTTCGGTGTCAACTCCTCGCATGGGCACCCCCGCGGGGGATGTCACCTCCTTCGGTGCTCGTCACCGGGGAACACGCGCATCGGTATCTACGACTACTCTTTTTGGGGCTCTGCGGCTTCGGGAGGAGTACTCACCTTCGACTACGACCGCCTCGGCGGCGGCGCTTCGCGGCGGGGGGGGCTCGGTCGCGGCTTGGGCTTCGGAGCGGGCTCCTCGACGGGCGGCGCGGCCTTTTCGCCTCTGTGCCGTGGGCTCCTCTCCGTCCCGGCTCAAGTCCCCGGATTTTACGCACAAGTATTCACAGAGGGTCGTCAGATAAAATCGACTACTACAATGAGTACTACTCATGAAGGCGTGGTACTTACAAGTTCGACCGGACGATAGTCACGGCGGAGCACCGAGGATGCTGGCGATGTCAACCGTCCACCCTCGGCGGGCGTTTCTTCTTGCGCCTCTTCGACTACCGCCTCCTCCACGGTGGCGGCGGCCGGCGCAGACGTCTCCTGCGTCCCTGCGGCTTCCGTCTCTTCAACGGCGGCGGACGCGGGTACTCGCTCTCTCTCGGAGAGCGGGGGCCGGCGCTCCAACTGCGCCAAGATTTCTCCAACAGTGGGGGCTGGACTTCGGCTTCCAGCCGGTTCCCCCACTGTGGGCCACATGCCCTCATCGCCCTCCTCCACGGGCTCTGCTGGCGGCCTCTCCTGAAGACAAAGGAAGAGTACTCGTCAACAATGTACTCGAACAGCGGAAACTCGACCACTCTGCTCAAGATAACTTACCTCCGTAGGCGTGGTCTCTGAGACCTTCATCTTCTTTGCCACCCGCTTCTTGGCGGGGTTGCGCGGCTTCCTTGGCGGCGCGGCAAGGCTAGCCTCCAGGCTAGCCGGAGGGTCTTGCATGAGCGGCACGTGAGGCAAGCCTGGACGGCTAAACCTCGACCGCACCTGGAAGCGGTCTTGCAACGCGTCTTCATCTTCATCATCGTCATCGGAGGTATCCTCCACGATGACGGTATCGTCGTCGTCTCCGACTACTCGGCGCTCCTTCACCTTCTCCACCGTTGGAATTTCGATTCCGCTCGGTGGCGCGCGCGCTCGGAGACAAACCGCTTCACATCATCCTGCGCAAAAGACACAAGGCGTCGGCAATTACCGCTACAAGTGCCTACTACTCGACGAGGGGGTACGGCTACTTACCTCGTTGGGCGGGCGCGCGGCGGAGTACTCCTCGACGGGGCACGCCGTGTACTCCGGCATGTCCTTGAAGATCCTCGACAACCTCTCGATGATGTCGTTGTCCTCAAGTTCGCCCCCGGCATCCGCGACGTGTCGTCGTCGCCGGTGTACTCGAAGCCCATCGTATCCCGCGGCGACGGCCGGCCGGATCCGGCGCTTCATGAAACGAAGGCCACGTGTTCGGCCCTCGGTCCCGCATCCGCGGGGTCTTGATGCGTGCCGGCAACTCCGGAGCCGGATCCCCTCCCCGCATGGTGGGTTCCGTGTTCCACCACTCTTGGTGCTTGGGCTGCCGTCCGCTCGGCTTCGGCAGCTCGGGATGGTGGTTCGTGGTGTAGAACCATCTCGTCTTCCAGTCCGTGTTGGAGTCCACGAGCTTGTACGCCAGGTACTGCTCCGCGGCATCCTCCCTCAGCTGGATCCCGGCCCCTCCGACTACTCTGGGGTTGGAGGCGCTGGGCTGCGGCTTCACGCGGAAAAACTTTCGGAAGAGAACCCAGTGTGGCTTGATTCCCAAGAAAGCCTCGCAGAAGTGGACGAAGACGGAAGTGTGGAAGATTCCGTTGGGGTTCAAATTGAGGTACTCGATGCCATAGTACCTGAGAAGCCCCTTGAAGAAGTCGCTCGGCCGGGAGCGCAAGACCGCGCTCCACGAAGCGCGAGAACATCGGGATCTCGTCTTGTGCCTTCTCCATCGGATAGGGATCTCTGCGGCGGATCTCCACATGTCGATCTCCTTCTCCCTCGATGAACCCGCCTGTTCAACGGGGGTCGGCAAGTCTTCGGTCTTCACCTTCGATTTTTTCCACTCGCGGCTTGGGTCAGCGCGCGGTGGAGATGTGGGCGGCGGCTGCTCCGGCGCGGCCGCGGCGGCCTCTCGCATGGCTCCTCTTCTTCCCGCCGGCCTTCGACGTCTTCGACGGGGACGGCTTCATCCTCCAAGTGCAAGGAGTCTTCACTCGCATCCGCTCGGGGGCTACCCTACAGCTTTCGGGTGGCGATGCGCTCGGATCTACTACGGCGGCGGCGCTCGGCCGGAGTGGATCTACTTCAAGATTCAAGTGGCGAATGTTGCGGCTCACTTGGGTGAAAAACCCTAAGGGTTTCGGCTTGTATTTATAAGCCAAAACGCCTCGCAACGGGCGGCTGGATAAGTCCACGCGCGGGCGACTCGGCGGGCGCGCGTGACTCTTCGCATTCTACTAGTCGACGCGCCTCACCTCGGGGGCTCGGCTACTTCTACTCGACTACCGGGACGCGGCTAGTCTCGAGAGCATCTCAAGACACATTCTCTAAGAAGACCCTTCAATTCGAGAGGAAGTACTCGACTCAAGGCTCCGGGGCTCCGTGCCACGTGTCCTTCGGTTTTTTCTCCGGATTTTTCGGGATTTTCTCGCCAAGACTTCGGATAGATCCTCAGCCAGAGCCCGCGGCTCGAGGCTCCTGGGGCTACTCCACGTGGATTGCGGTTCTACAAATCGCATCTTCTTGACGGCTCCGGCTTCAAGACAAGGCAGCATTTTTTGAAGACCTTCGAAGGCGCTTTTCAAGGACGCTTGGGGCTACTCGAGAAGACTTCAAGATTGCTCAAACATCAGCTGGAGTACATTCCAGCCTCGGGATGCTTCGACTACTCTTGAGGACTTTTGACTTGTAGCACTTAGGGACGCTTGAGGACTACTTGTTAAGGCCGTCAAGACTACCTTAAGCTGTCCTTCTCGACTACAAAGTACTCGGGGGCTTGTCGTATGGACCTCCCTGGGCCCACTACCTCGGTGGGTACCAGGACCGGCTACTCGGTGGGCCCCCCGGGACTACCCCGCTTGCGCTACACGGCACCCGAAGGCGTGGAGCACAAGGACTACACGGAGTAGTACTCGGCTAGGAAGTTGTGCATGTTCCCGCACTGCGCGCAGAGGACTCCTAGACGTACTCGACTAGTACTCTCTTCCTACTCCGACTTGTAACCCCGCTCCCCGACTATATAAGGCGAGGCGGGGACCGATCTCCCTCATCCAATCTCGGCTCATACAACCCACGGCGCACTATTGCACCATCCCGTAATCGTGCCCTATCAATCCCGTAGTTACGCAAAGATACGGACGTTGGGTATTACGCACCTCGCGGCCCGAACCTATCTAAATTGTGTGCCACGTGTCTCTTCCTTCGAGTTACCGATCTCGGCGAGTCACATTCATCTACTTCGGGTACTCCCCGTAGTAGGTTGCCGGTCTAAAACACCGACAGTACCATCACATATGACAAAACGTGACGAGACTCAGATGCGGTGTGGCACCCATTGGAATAGGTCCCACTAGTCCCTCACATGACTTTCCTGTGGTACCACCACGTATGAAAAACGTGATGAACTAGTATGGTTGGCATGAAAGTAAGTTTTGACAGGAATAAAAATGTGCTGGAAGTCAGACTAAATACACCATAGAATACTAACCACCTAAAAGAACCCAAAAATTCCCTCTAGGGCCTTTCGGACTAGTTTAAACCTTAACGTCCTACGCACTTAGCAAAATTCTTATTCTTGGCAATTTTTATTCTAAAAACAAGTTATTAAGCTATTATTAATACTCTGGTGCATATCATCGCTCTGGTACCAGCTGTGACAGAACTGCCTAAAATAATTCCGTATTATCGCCTAAGCCTGTCCACGTGGCCATTAAGCAATAATAAAGAATTATTATGTCGCTTCTGCTTGGTAAAGCCTGGTGAATCACTTACAATAGGATCGAGATATGCACTAAGCTCACACGAAGGCGGGACCAGAGTACACCTTTACATTACATAAAAAGTTCACAAGTTCAACATTATACAAACTAGGTTTTTCATACATAAAAGTAAAGGTGATCAGAGTTTAAACAGCGGAAAATAAAAACTAAACGCGGGATACACATGGGAGGCCATCCAAGCATATCACTCCTCATCGTCGCCCTGCTCCCACTCAACCTCCCAACCATCTGGGATAGAACTAGGCTAGATGGGATTACCTGGAAACAACAAATTAAGCAAGGCAGAGTATACTAATACTCAGCAGAACAGACCCGTCAAAAATAAAGACACTAGACATGTAAGGCTTTTTGGCTGGTGGGTTTGTTTTGGCAAAATCATCTAAGAGTTGGTCCTTACTTTCAAGTTTTAGCTCAAGTTCTAGTATGTTAACCATTCTAGATAAGCACCTATCTAAACAGGTATGGTTGTACAAACAAGATTAATCATCCAACAATATTAATCCAAAATGTTCCATAAATAAATATGGGGTAGCCAGTGGTCAAGCCGACTCAGATAACGGCGAGTGACCGACGATCGATCGATTTATATCCTTGCAAGGTAAACCCAAGATACACGGAAGAAGATAGATCCCCAAAAAATCAAATAAAGATGAATGTGGGGTCTACCCCGACCAGGTGGTTCCCGTCATTCCCCAGACTAGGAAAAGATGCTACAGCCCTAAGTACAAGGTTACTGGAACGCCCTCACACGACACGTCTAATATCACACTTGCACTACCCGGAGCAAACCGGGAGACGCGTCTCAAGAGTAGTAGTGATAAAATTCCCGCACTGGTTCATTAGGTACTAGATCTACCGATCCATTTCCGACAAGCACTTGGTACGTTCAATAGCTTAGACCAGCACCATGCTACTCGGTCGAGACCGAACCCATTGCTCTTACCACATGAGCGAGTCAATTTAATCAACTTATGATTCCAACATAAGCATCCTATATCTCGCGAGCAATAAGTCATTACTCGTCTTCTACCGTATCCTTAGAGCATGGCACTAGCATTCCTAACATACTAGTAAAAGAGCATAGGAGTCCTAAGGATCATGCATCTAGGTTTCAAAGCAACTCCTGAAACTTGAATACACAAGTAAACAATAAATACTGAAAAGTAAAAGAGTATAAACTTTTAATCCAAAAAGGTTAGATGAAACCGGTGCTTGTCTTCCTCTGACTCAACACTAACACTAGCCTTGGGCTCTTCTAGACTTTGGTCCAGGTCTTGCTGCACACCAAGCTGGTTCACCTCCCCGCTAGCTGCTCCCTCCTCCACCTGGGTGAGCGTGTACGTCCTATCGGGAAGATCTACACGTTTATGCACATGCATTAGTTAAAGTTAACATTGATGGTGACTGTGTTTAAATTATTAAAAATAGGAACAAACATGTTTTCACAAGGTAACACCTTAATTGCCCTTTCTTTAGTTAATTAATTAACACAAACCTTACAACCATAAATCCATATAAAATCAAAAGGACCTCACATGAGCTTAAGCTTTTGCACACAGAAACACATGCCTATTATAAGCTCTCAAACCAAAATATAGCTTAAGATCATTTATAAATTAATTTATACGAAAAAGATAAATTTCAGCCTAGCAAATCACCACTAATTCATATAAAAAGATTCACTAAACTTTTTGATCTCAACTTTCTCCTAAAAGTCATGTATGCCAAATATATGCTTCTGATCAAAGCATAAGTGTAGATTCAAATTATTTTTCAACTTTTGAATTTAAACTCCTACACAAGATTAAATCCAAAACATAATTAAAGCACAACCTAAATTCACATCCATCCTACCAGAGGTACTACTCAACAAGTCAAAGACCTAGGGTGTACTTGTTCTCAAAGAAAAGTTCATTAAAGGGGCAATAAAAAGCATCAAGCTTAATCAAGCATAAAGCTTACACAAATCATAATTAAAAATCTAGATCTCAAAATCATGCCAACTTTGGTCACAAATCTAGACATGCCATAAAGAGAAAACTATCCAAAATTCAAGTCCATAGCACGTGTATATTTTGAACTACACCAAAAACACATCAAACTGAGTTTGAATTTTTAATTCAAAATCTACATAGAAAAAACCTATACATGCTTTCTAGAAAAGCTAGGTTTCTTCACCGGGAACCCAAAAAAATAGGATTTGCATTTTTATGATTTTTCTACGATTTTTAACAAATTTTCGAAGTTGCTGCTGAAAACCCTAAAACACATTTACAGCCAGACCCTTATACTATTTTTCAGAAATTACAAAACAGCCCCTACTTCACAGAAAACACCCTAAACAAAGCTCCAAGCTTGCAATGTGGTCCTTGCCGGCGAGGAGGAGCTCGCTGGCGGTGGCTAGGTGCCGGAATCGGTCGGGGAGCGGACCCTACGGCCAATACACACCTGTACAGGACGATTTGTTGTGCAAGTTGGGCCAGGGGCGGTGTTGTCAGGCGCTGCCGGCGGAGCGAGCCTCGAGCGTCCGTCGCGGCCGTCCCTGTTCGGCGCCGTCGCGGCCCTGGCGGACGAGTTGCGATGCTGCGGAGTTGGGGAGGTTCAGGCGAACTGGTGGTAGAACAGGGGATCCTAGGAGGGCCGGAGGAAGCTCGACGGTGGCGTCAATGGCGACGGCGTGCTCTGTTTCACGTCGGTCTGAGCACGACGACGTGCGGCTTGGTTTTGATGCTGGCCGAGAATATCGCGCGACAGGAGGGAGTATGGAGTTGGGCGCTCAGCCAGGAGGTGGCCAGGTGGCGCTCGGTGTGCGCAGGGCGCACGCGCGGACGCGCTCGCATGCGGCGCGTGGCCCTGGCCTTGCACGATTCACGATGTGGGCACGGCGTACGGGCAGGAAGTGGACGGATGTCATCATGGCCCGTTCCCCGGTCCACAGCGACGACTTCGATGTATCCGTACACCGGAATAGCGAAAGAAAGCCACGTGGCTGGCGCGGTCCAGATGCACTCATGACGCGCTGGGCGCGGCGACGATGTCGTCCGTCTCCAGTTCTATTTCGTTTAAGCCCCTTCGAAATTGCAAAACTCGAAAAAGTGTCATCTAACTTGAAAATCTCCGAAAATAAAAGTTGTAGAGGAGCTATAGTCCTACAACTTTCACAAAGGGCGACATGATGTTTGAGCAACGGTTTGTCTGGGAATGTCGGTCGAAGTTGGCAGAATTCTCGGCCCGGTTTACTGTTCAAAACAGCATTGACCAAGTTTTTGGGCATCTTCCACTTATAATTTGAAATGCCACTCTACATATGAAATGTGTTCCCGGAAATAACGAAAAACTTTTATATTGGCCGATTTTGAACTTCTATAGTGAAATTTGGAGAACGAGCAAGAAAACCAAATCAGCCTCTATGGAGCACTTAGGGTTTGACCATGATTTGGGATTTTGACCAAGGTCTTTTGTGCAAATGTGTGCAAGATCAAGTCAAACATGATTATGAGCCAATTGAACATGATTAACCACCCTAATTGAGGTATTTATCATTAATAAACACATGGGGTGTTACAGCTTTTTCTGGATTTCTTTGAGGGGATCATGGGTGAGTGCCTTGTGCCTCTTTGTGGATGTTCCTGACCCCTCAAAACACCGGGAATCGCCGTCGATTTGTGGTTTTTCGGATGAACTCAAGCTCTAGGTGTCCCTTCGTGTGATCTGTGATTCTGGGAGTTGTAGGGAGTTAGAGCATCTCCAACAGACTCTGTGAAAGAAGTTGAATATGTAAAAATAGATAACTTCTCTTAAAATTAGCTTCCAACAGTCTTTGTATGTTGCTTCCCTCGCTATCCGGCTCGGAATCCCACCTCCCACGCTAGTCATCTTTACCGAGCTCCTCCCCTCGCTATCCTTTCGTTTCCCACGGTCCCACCTGCTTCGGCGCCGCCGACTCGCTGTCGTTCCCCTCTGCTAGCGGCCGGGACCCGAAGATGGGGCTTTGCAGAGGTACACGAGGGCATGGAGCTGCCTCCCATGGCCATTGGCCAAGATCTGAGCGGAGATCCATCCCTAGTTCTGCGATTCTGCGAGCGCGGCACACAGACGTGGGACGGTGGCACGCAGAAGGGATCGAGTCGCGCGCGCCATGGGCCATGTCGAGTTCCTGTGGTCCTCCGTGTAGTGTCAGGGAGCATCCACTGCTGATGGATCCTCTGACCAACTGACCTCCAGCCGTATCACCATGGATGGACTCGGTCCATTATATTTTTCCATGCATCCATCTCCGGCTAGCTACCATTTGCTCAAACACATTAGAAAATTGAGACTCAGGCTCACCAGAACAACTTCACTACCAACAAATCATTGCAATATTGCAACCTACAACAGATTTTTCCTGCCGTACCATGTCATCTCACCCTATCTTCCTGTCCGCACGCTACCATGTCAAGCTCTACGGCAGCACACAAGCTGGCGGAGGACGATGATGACACCAAGCAACTCGCCGAGGACGATGATGAGAACCGTGGCGAGCTCCATTCATATACAAAAGTTGTTGGATTTCATCACCATTTTGCTGGCTATTTTATTTTACATAATAGCTAAATTAAGATTTTAGCTATCCGTTTTTAGAGAGACTCTTGGAGATGCTCTTATAGGCTGAGATTTTTGGGGCATAACCTCTCCTTGAGGTGTTCATCATCTCCCCAAAGTTTCGTCTCAAGGCTCCAAGTGGTTTGGGAAATCCATGGAAGGGAAGAAGGGGGTTGACTCGCGGGCTATGCGTTTATGCTCTCTGAGTGCTTGACAGATCGTCCTGCCATACATAGTTCGTGAGGGTAGGGTTCGTCGTGTGTTCATTGCGTGTTCTTGAGCTGCTTCGTTTGATCCTTATGGAGCTCAGCTTTTTGGTGGTTGGTGTTTGACAGACTGTCCATCCAGGTCGGACAGTACGTGGTGTTGGACGAACCAACCCCAGTTCGCCACTGGATGTTCTGAGTTTAATACGAACCTTCCGTGCCTGACCATCGGACCGTCTGTCCGTACCTTACGAACCATCCGTGTCAACTAGACGAACTGTCTTTGTTGGACGTAGAAACTTGGCTAAGTGCTTTGCTCCTTTGGTTCCTACTTTCTGCTTTGGCTTTGCTTACCGAGTTCGTGTGGGAATCTTTAGTAGTGATTTCGGGACTTAGCCGGTTTTTTTATCGGCTCCCATTCAACGCCCCCCCCTCCCCCTCAGGTGCCAATCTGGTACAAGATATTTGCTTATACTTTATCAAACTTTACAAGATCTTTCAATGACGCAATCACGACCAGCTCCATTCTATCATTGTAGCGGGGTCAAGGAGCCTGAAGTTGTATGTGTTGAGAGAAGAGGGATGAATCCGTACAACGTAGTGTTAGATATCAGTGAATCGTAGCAACAAGTCCACTCTATTCGTTACCATCGGACTGCACAATAGAAGAAACTGGATGATTGGTCTGGGGCTGGAACTGGATGATTGTGCTCGAGCAGTCGGCAGCTTGTCTAAAATAGTGAGTCTCTCTCCCTCCCTCCCTCCCTCCCTCCCTCGCCTGGTAGTTTTCTTTACTCTTTTTGTTACTAGTATATGACACAAATCAACCCAAAAGGTGACATTTCCAAAACTTCAAATGAAAGAGTTAGCAAGGTCATTGATTTGAGCAATTCCATGAACAGTCATGGGTCACAGCTCATTTGCCCATCACGAGATATAAACATGTTGGCTGCTTCATCAGGTCATGGTGAATCACATTCATGGAATGCATGTACTGCAATGCATGAACCTGCAAACAGAAAGACAATGCCATTGTTCAGGATTTCCAAAAAAAATGCTAATGCTATATCACTGGTCACATGTCATATGGGCCACAGGCAGTGTACACCAGGAGGATTTCCTATTTGTACAAGGAATGGTAAGAGGCTTACAAAAGGTCGCATGATAAATTGATAGTGCAAGCAAAATCTAATTTTGTAATCACACAAAGTGCCTACCTGAGGATGCGTAGATGCAAAATCTGTTGTTTTTTATCATCTAAGAGTATTGTGTGATCATCTAAACCCACACAAAGGAAACGAACAGCCCCCAATGATGTACTGCAAGTTAAGGCAAGAAATGCTAAAAAGGACCTACAATTGTGAACCTCGAAACGCTAAAAAGACCTGCAATGTTTATTATTTATATAAACAAGTTCCCTAATTCATACTCCCTCCATTCCAAATTGTGAACCTCAAAATGCTAAGAAGACCTACAATTTGGAATGGAGGAAGTAGATAGCACTTTATTTTGTGCCAAGAAAAAGATCAGGAGGTAGCAGGAAATATAATTGTGTCCTCTTGCGTCTCCAATGGGTGACATTCACCATCTGCAGGTGCAATGTCCATTGCACCTGCCACAACTGCAGTTAAGCACACTTTCTGGAGTGCTGATTTTTCTTTAGTTCCATAGCTCTACAAGTTCTGGGATATGTCTACCAGCACAGGCAATTATTCTAACAGTGAGATTAATTTTCGTACTAAGCTCACTTGGAATTAGAGTCATTTTAATATAATCAAAGGGATCCCAAATGAAAAACACCGAAAACTGAAAAAGCTTAAATAGGCACTATGTATAGAAAAGAATATAATCAATATGAACAAAATAATTGTCATTGCAAATTGGTTAAACACCAGACTCCAGCAGTTTTACTTGTTTGTTGCTGTCGGCAACCGGAGCAGCGGCTTGCTGTCGATGGCTGGACGTCCCATCTCGCTGCGGCATCGCCTCGCCAGGCAGCAGCCTGCACGCCCCGCTGCTGCACCCTGGGAGCTCCTGCTGCTGTGCCCCAGGAGATCTGGCCGTCATTTGCAGTTATGCACACACACATAGAAAATATGTTCAGAGAGTAGCACACTAATGCTTGCCCCAGAAAGGCAACACAGGTACAGGGAGTTCAATATTATTCTGTTCAACCAGCATTGATTTGGAAGACAAAATGCTTTATAATCCCTTTTGCTTCAACGAAAACCAAAATAATATATAATCACATACATGAGCCATGGGTTCAAACTCTATTAGCTCCCAATTGAATTTATACAGCCCTCGTTATGTGTTGCAAATCAGGACATTAATATGGGCGGCAGTGGCAGTCATTGCTCTATAGCAGGAGAAAACAAGAAAAACTATCAGCTGCTATTTGGTCCACAGGAAAACATTTGAAATATAATTTACTCTCTAGTTCAGCTGTAGGAAAAATTAATCAGAGCTAACGAACTGACTCAGATTTGGTTCGCTGCTGTTACGGGCCAGCCACACCAGGGCCCAGGCGCGGCCGATCAGGCGGCGCGGCCAGGGGTGGTGGCACCCCCCGGCCCATCACCTATTTAAGCCGCCGTTTCCGTAATCGTGGCTAGTTGGTTTACTTTTCGTAGATGGATTACTTTCCTTAGATATTTTTGTAATTGGAGATATATACTCTCGAACTGGGAAGGATTGAACAAGTTGGCAATCAATCTGATTGCTGGCCTCAAGGGCCACCCCTAACCCTTGCGCCGCCTCCCTGTCTCCTCCTCCCGTGCGCCCCCTCTCCTTCTCCCTGCGAGCACGGCGCACCAGCGCTGCCACCGTCCACCGCCTCTGCCTCCTTCTCACTCGTACTCCCTGCGAGAGATCCCCGGTAGGGCTAGGAACCCTACCAACCTGGTATCAGCTATGCCAGGCGACGACGACAAGACGAAGGACACCAGTACGGAGCCCACCTTGGCCGAGCTCGCCAAGATCATGCGGGAGACCTACTCGGCTGTCAAGGACCTAGGCGCCCGCGTCCAGGCGCTCGAGGTGGCCACCACCTTGGCCACCACCGTCGCCATGCCGGACGGGTTTCCATATGGGCTGCCGGGCTATGGCGGCATTCCACCGACTTCCGCACTGTCTACGACGACCCCCCAGGTGACATCGGCGCCGAAGCCAATCACGGAGATCTCGTTTCCCCACTCGCCGTCGCAGCCACCACTCTTCACCGACCGACCTAACCCATCGGTGACCGGCCGCAGGACAGGCGGTGCTGCAGGGGGCGCCTCCAACGCCTACCGCGCCTACCAGCAGCCCCCTCTCGGCGGCGCGGGCGGCGGCGCATTCCCGGGGCTGGGCGTTCCGCGCTTCAGCAAGTTGGAGTTCCCCTCCTACGACGGTTCCGTCAATATGCTAAACTGGCTGCGCCGTTGCGAACAGTTCTTCCGCGGCCAGCAGACAGCGCCGGCTAACCGCGTCTGGCTCGCCTCTTACGACCTGACGGGAGTCGCTCAGACGTGGTACTACGCCCTGGAGATCGATGAGGGCGTACCGACCCGGGATCGCTTCGCGGACCTGTGCCATCAACAGTTCGACCCGGTGGTGCACACCAACCGCCTCTCCGAGCTGGCGCGTCTTCCCTTCACGAGCTCGGTCCAGGAGTACCAGGAACGCTTCAACGAACTCGTCTGTCACACCGACAACCTTCTGCCACACCAGAAAGCGGACCTGTTCATCGGCGGTCTCCCGGACCATATCCGGGTCGACGTCGAGCTGCGCCACCCGGACGATCTTCAGACGGCCATGTACTTGGCACGGGCTTACGAACGGCGCGCGGCGGCGTCGCAGCTCCCGTCCGCGCCCCCGCCCGTCCGTGGCGCCCACGCACTTCCCGCTACCACCGCCGCCACGCGCACCTCCCCCCGGCGCTTCCTGCGCGCCGTCCACGGCGCACCTACCGCAGCCGGCGCCGCCACCGGCCCAAGTGCAGGCGCCCCCGCGCCTCTTCCGCCGTCTCACACCAGCCGAGATGGGGGAGCGTCGCCGCATGGGACTCTGCTACAACTGCGACGAACAGTTCGTTCGCGGGCATCAATGCAAGCGGCTCTTCAACCTCATCACCGACGATCCGGAGAACAGCGCGGCCGAAGCCGAAGCGGAGGCCGCCTTGCACGCGGCTCTCATGGCGGAGCAGCCCACGCAGGAGGGGCAGGCGACCCCCAACGAGGAGACGCCACGCGTGTCGCTCTACGCGATCGCAGGCATCCGCACCAGGGACACCATAGTGATCCCGGTCTTCGTCAACGGCCAGCGCTTGGAGGCCCTCGTCGACACTGGCTCCTCCCACACCTTCATCGACACGGCGGTTGCGCGACGCATCAAGCTGGAGTCCGAGCCGGCCAATCTCCGTGTGACGGTCGCCAATGGCGACAAGGTGCCCTGCGCAGCGGTGGCGCGAGGCATTCTGATGCTCGTCGGGCGAGAGGAGTTCCCCATCACCTGCTTCAGCATCGGCCTCGGCAATTTCGACTTGGTGCTAGGCGCTGACTACCTACGCACCCTCGGCACTATCCTGCTGGATCTCGACTCCCTCCGCATGGCGTTTCAGTGGCGGAGATGACGGGTGTTTTGGTGGGGGCTTAGGGCGCCCCATTCGGAGGGGCCCGAGGCGCACTCCCACTCCGTCGATGCCGACCCCGACCGGCCCTTCATCGGCGACCTGCTCCGGGAGTACGACGACGTCTTCACCGAGCCGCACGGGCTTCCACCATCCCGTCCCTACGACCACAGGATCCACCTTCGGCCATACCGCTACCCCCAGCTGCAGAAGGATGAGCTCGAGCGCCAGTGTTCCGCCATGCTGGCGCAAGGCATCATCCGACCGAGCACGTCGCCGTTCTCTGCACTGGTGCTGCTCGTCAAGAAAGCCGACGACTCGTGGCGCTTCTGCATCGACTACCGCGCCCTCAACGACAAGACGTCCAAGGACGAGTTCCCGATCACGGTGGTCGACGAGCTCCAGGGCGCGTGCTTCTTCACCAAGCTGGACCTGCGCTCGAGGTATCATCAGGTGCGTATGCACCTGTCTGACGTGGAGAAGACAGCATTCCGAACCCATCACAACCACTTCGAGTTCCTGGTGATGCCGTTCGGTCTCTCCAATGCACTGGCTACCTTCCAGGCGCTCATGAACGACGCTCTTGAACGACGTCCTCCAGCCATTCTTACGTCGGTTTGTGCTTGTTTTCTTTGATGACATCTTGATCTACAGTTCATCTTGGACTGAGCACTTGCAACACATCCGCCTCGCACTTGAGGCCCTCCGACGCCATAGCCTCCACGTCAAGCGTTCCAAGTGCTCCTTTGGCGAGCACTCGGTGGCCTATCCGGGCCACGTCATCTCCGCTAACGGCGTCGCCATGGATGGCTACAAGGTGGAGGTGGTCGCCTCCTGGCCGGAGCCTCTGTCGGCGCGGGGCGTTCGTGGCTTCCTGGGCCTTGCGGGATACTACCGCAAGTTCATCCGCGACTTCGGCTCCATCGCCGCCCCGCTCACGCGCCTCCTCCGTAAGGAGGCCTTCGCCTGGACGCCAGAGGCGACGGAGGCCTTCGCGGCGCTCAAGCGGGCGCTGTCTACGGGACCAGTGCTCCAGATGCCGGACTTCAGCCGGCAATTCATCGTCGACTGTGACGCCTCGGGCACGGGCTTCGGCGCCGTGCTCCACCAGGGGGAGGGACCCCTGGCCATCTTCAGCCGCCCATTCGCTGCTCGCCACAGCAAGCTGGCGGCTTACGAGCAGGAGCTCATCGGCCTGATACAGGCGGTGCGGCACTGACGCCCCTACCTCTGGGGCCCGCGTTTCCTCGTCCGCACCGACCACTACAACTTGAAGTTCCTCCTCGACCAACGGTTGTCCACTGTTCCTCAACATCAGTGGCTCAGCAAGGTGTTTGGGTTTGACTTCGCGGTGGAGTACCGCCCAGGGCGTCTGAACTCCGTGACCGACGCCCTGTCCCGCCGCGACAAGGACGCCTCCGACACGCCATGGGCGCTAGCGATCTCGGGGCTGACGTTCGCCTTCCTCGACGAGCTGCGGGCGGCCACCCTACAGGACGCCGAGGCCAGCCGCCTCACACAGCGCCTCCAGGCCGGCGAGCTGGGACCGCCCTGGCGCTTGGCCGATGGTCTTCTCCACGGTAAGCGCATTTTCGTCCCCGACACCGCCGACTTGCGCATGCACGCCCTGGACCTGGTCCATGCGGTGGGTCATGAGGGCCTACAGAAGACGCTCCAGCGCCTCCGTGCGGAGTTCTACATCCCACACGACAAGCGTCTCGTCCAAGACCATGTACGGACATGCGCGACGTGCCAGCGCAACAAGACCCAGACGCTCCAGCCAGCTGGCCTGCTGCAGCCCCTTGAGGTGCCTTCCCAGGTCTGGGCGGACATCTCCATGGACTTCATCGAGGAGCTGCCTAAGGTCCACGGGCGCTCGGTGATCCTAACGGTGGTGGACCGATTCTCGAAGTACGCACACTTCATTCCACTGAGCCACCCGTACACGGCCGCCTCCGTCGCACGCGCCTTCTTCGACAGGATTGTCCACTTGCACGGCTACCCGAGTTCCATCGTCAATGATTGGGACCCGGTCTTCACCAGCCTCCTGTGGAGGGACCTCTTCAAGCTGTCCGGCATACAGCTTCGCTTCAGCACGGCGTTCCACCCCCAGACGGATGGCCAGTCAGAGGTGGTCAACAAGGTGATCGCCATGTACCTCCGTTGTGCGACTGGCGACCGCCCACGGGCCTGGGTGGACTGGCTTTGTTGGGCGGAGTATTGCTACAACACTTCATATCACACGCCGCTCCGCGCGGTGCCATTTGAGGTGGTGTACGGCCGACCCCCACCGCCTCTCCTTCCCCATGCGCCAGGCACTGGGGCGTCGGAGGAGGCCTCTCAGCTACTCCGTGACCGCGACTCTTTCCTCGCCGACGTCAGGGAACGGCTCCTTCAAGCTCGCAACTATGCCAAGCACTACTACGATCGTCGTCATCGTGAGCTGGAGTTTGCTGTTGGGGATTGGGTCTGGCTGCACCTCCTGCATCGCCCGACTTAGTCCCTGGAGCCGTGGGCATAAGGGAAGCTTGGCCCTCGCTACACGGGGCCATTCCGCATTGTCGAGCGCATCGGGAAGGTGGCCTATCGCTTGGCATTGCCGGAAAGCGCTCGTCTCCACGACGTCTTCCACGTCGGCTTGCTGAAGCCCTTCTACGGCGCTCCGCCGCCAGCGCCCCCTCCTCTACCGGCTCTAGAGGAGGGTCGCCTGGTGTCCATTCCGGCGAAGGTACTACAGGCTCGGCGGACACTTGACTCTTGGGAGCTGCAGGTCGAATGGGAAGGCGGGCCTGACAAGGAGATCACCTGGGAACCGCTCCAAGACTTCAAGGCGCGCTTCCCTGCATTCCTACTCGAGGACGAGCTATTTATGGAGGGGAGAGATGTTACGGGCCAGCCACACCAGGGCCCAGGCACGGCCAGGGGTGGTGGCGCCCCCAGGCTCATCACCTATTTCTGCCGCCGTTTCCGTAATCGTGGCTAGTTGGTTTCCTTTTCGTAGATGGATTACTTTCCTTAGATATTTTTGTAATTGGAGATATATACTCCTGAACTGGGAAGGATTGAACAAGTTGGCAATCAATCTGATTGCTGGACTCAAGGGCCACCCCTAACCCTTGCGCCGCCTCCCTGTCTCCTCCCGCACACACCCTCTCCTCCCTGCGAACACGGCGCATGTTGACGGATAAAAGACGTATCCCTCTACGATCCGCAAGCGTACGGACCCCACACCTTTTTCACCACGGTATTCCCAAGGTTCTTTTCAATCCGCGGAGCAAGGGGATTACAAGCGTTCGATCAACAACGACACACTAGCTACTAAAACCCTAACTACTATTATACTAGAAAACAACTAAACTACACTAGAGAGAATGATAAACGATCAAGGTAGAAGACACTCGCCCATGGGTCTACGATACTAGAGCATGCAATCGCTTAAAGACATGAAAAACCAATCTAATCTATCGGGGATGTGACCACGGTTTCGCCCTTTCCCTCCTCTCGTACTGTCACTACACGAAGGTATTCATGACTAGACCTTTGATGGACACGGCGTATTGAATGGATCCAAGGAAGCATCGGAGCTCTACTCCCTTTACGGCATGGTAGCTAACCTTAAGCATTAAAGTATATTCAACACAAGATGATAGATAGATAATCCGACAAGTGCGATTACATCTCAATATCGATTACAACCCATGGACGAATGAGAAGATTACCCCATCAAGGTGCTGATCATGGCACCGTTGATCATGGTTTCCCTTCCGCCGGTGTCTTCCTTCTTCTCCACGAGAGGGTGCTTCCTTCGAGGTGGTTGATCTCCCGCCGGAGATCCTCCTCCTCTCTCTCTAGCTTGTGGATGGCCTTCTGGTGCGAATGACTCCTCCCCTGTGTGTTGGCGGCGCCTCGGGGGTTTTAGGGTTGAAGATCCTTCGAGGGCAAGGAAAACGGGACCGAACCGGTGCCGGAAGTGGGCTTGGCCGGCCGGCCTGGGCCGGCCGGCCCAAGCCCAATTTGGCCCAGTTCGGTCGCCCCTTTTTGCTCCGTGGGTCCTCGTGCACTTATGTACTTTGCCCCCTCCACTTGCATTATTTTGATGCTGTTATCCTCGCGTCCAAGATGGAGGCTCTCTTTGCATGAAGTTTGATCTTTTACGCTTCAATCCCCGGGGGTGTTCCTCGTAGCACTTCGGTCCTCGCCACCATTGGAAGTGATTTCAGCAAGCTCATGAACACGAACAAGACTCCATGAATGCTCCTTTGAACTTGTTGCGAATCCGTCCTTTATGTCCATGTTTTCCTACATAAACACAACACTTCCAAATGCATGCACAAAGATGAACTTGTTATATGATTAGTGTGCCTAGTGGCTGGTTAGTTCCATAATCAAATCCAAACCAAAGTGTAATGAACATGCTAGGTGCACCAAAATACACCGTCAGCATCTCCCCCACACTTAGCTCTTGCTCGTCCTCGAGCAAGTACTCGTAAAAGAATTTCGTCTAAGGTGTTGTAATCGTGTATCATTAATCCTCCTTCACAAGTTAGTCAATCTTTTCATCTTTAATACATAAACGCAAAGTAATGATAATTAAATATAAACATGGGCGTTTAGAACTTTTACCACGTCAAGTTTTACCCCACAACTCAAACTCTTCACTCGAAGTCTTCAATTTCAGCCATGCTTACTCCTTTGCTTCCATCGGAGGGTTTTTATGATTTTCAAAACAAAAATTCCTGCAACAAGTATTAGACAAAAACCTTTCTCCAAGCTCTCTCAAGTCACTCATATGATGTGGCTATCCTAACCAAATTTTATAAAACTCTCACCTCCCATTAATATCTCATATATCATGTAAAGTGGAGCTATAGGTAGGGCTAGCGCAATCAACACAAGTATTGTCAAACTAAGAACTTCCTCTAATGGTTGTCTACCTTTCAAAGCCAATGATCATGAGAATTAACCATATGTAGGGATATCAAGGATGAGAAGATTTGGAATGGTGGACATGTGCAAGGGCAAAAGAAAATTGTGACTACAAGGCACCAATGATGTCCTCGTTGTCGGATTGCACATGGTTGGAAATAGAGTAAAAGTTTCGTCTCACAATCAACGTGACATCCTTCCTTACACTTTATTTTTTTCTTTTCTTTCACTTGATCCATCCCTCTCATATCTTCATTGCTAACTCATCTTTTTTCTTTTTTTTTCTTCTTTCATTCACATATGATTTTTTTTCTTTCTTTCTTTCTTTCTTTCTTTTCCATACACATACTTTTTCTCTTTATTTTTCTCTCTCTTGACAACTTTTTAAAGCTTTCAATTCTCTCTTTCCTCGCATGCATACAATCTGAAATTTTAAATAAATCATGCTAGAGACGAGACGAAACTTTGAAAATAGGTTGTGTTCAAGGAATATGATGTACAAAAGAGATGTATAGGGTTGGGTATGGAATTCGGCGATATGCGTGACTTTCGTTGTGAAGGTCACGTTACCGAATATATGACGAGGCTAGCAACAAAAGATAAGCACAAGAACATGATCATTGCTCGAAATTAAAACTCACCAAGAGAGAAAGGTCCTAGCCTAACTCATTATGCTAATCACACTTATGGTGGAGCGAAAAAAATAAACTTGGCTTTGGATAGGAATTTTTTCTTACTCTCAACTTGGAAAAAGAGGTTTTGCTAACCTTTATTACAAGGGTTTTAAGATAATTTTCAGAACTGAAATCCTCCAATTTTTAGCATCGAACATAGCACAACTAACATGTGAAGCTCAAGATCGAAGTGCGGTATGGGTACTTTAAGTAGCAGCTATTCCACTAAGCACCACGGTAAACGTTTTTCAAACCACATACTTGTGTTCATATATCAAGAATCGAAGATTAAACAAACAAGTAAATAAAGATAAACAATACATAAAACACAAAGATATATATATAAATACTCTTTTTATTTGGTTTTCTTGACTCAACACTAATTTAAGACACTTGCAAAAATTTTAAAACAGACTCAAAAACTAAAGACTCATTAAAAACACTAAGACTCTCACACGAAGAATAAACCGAACCTAAATTTGAAGTTCAAAAGCTAAGGCTAGCGAGCTAGCTCTCCCCCACACTTAAAACATACGACGTCCTCGTCGTATCTTACAAAATCCTAAGGGGAAAACTAGATCTAGTGGTACTTCAAGCAAGTTTTGCACCACTTGCCTCTCATGTTTCCAACCATGCCGAAAAGTTTGCGCACGTTGCGTTTAAGGAACTTGTAGTCATCTTCAACTACGCGCTCCAAGTCCTCCATACGCTGCTTCATCGCTTCCATGGCTTGGAGACATTCGTCGGCCGACGTGTAGAGATCCGCGATGGATTGACGGCAAACTCGACAACACACCGGATGCAATCCGAAGGGGTCGTCGTCGCCATAATTTCCACCGTTGTCACCACCGTCGTTGTCACCTCCATTGTCATTGCCTTCGCCGCCGTCGTTGCCGTCGCCGTTGGGGCCTTCGGGAGTCCTTTCCTTGGGCTGCTCATCCCAATCATCATCATCTCTACCGGCAGCCGCCCACGAGCTCGGGCTACGATCGTCGGAGTAGTCCCTATCCCCATAATCCTTAGGCTCTGGCGACACCTCCTTGTAATCTTTGCGCTTGATGCCTTGGAGGCGTGCCGACCTTCGGACGGGTGTAGGGACCTTCTCTCCTTCGACGGGGTTGCGAGATGCAAGAGCTCCGGCCGGGACACGTCCTCCGCAACGGATGCGTGCGGTCCTCTTGACGGTAGCTTGAGCTCGCATCGCATCGCCTCCTCCATCGATGGCTTCTTCGCTTCTAGCTTCAACTCTAAGCTTCTTGGAGGCACAATGGTCGCTACAAGGGTGCAACACATTGCTTGAAAGGTTTGATCCTCGAGCTCCCAATTCGGCCAAATAAATAGTCCCGAGAGAAAAGCCCCGGGAACCATATTTTCCTTTTTTACACTTCCCTTAAAATTTTCCGACCAAACAAGGAAATCAAAAAGGAGCAATTCGGGTGAAATTCGGCGTCATCGGGCGTCGGGCCCCTCCGGGCCGGTCCGCCGGGGCCGCCGGCCCACCCCCGCCTCGGGGCCGGCCGGTCCGGTTTTTTGCACACCGCCCTATTTTTTCTTCCTTAGCCCATGGGAAAAATTTGGCCCAGTAAATCTTCGTGAAAAACTCCAGAAAACTAAAAGAAAAATTATTTACAGAAGTTGATGCCTTGTTTTTCGTCCTAGGCGGGACGTTCGGGCTCTTCCTCCATGGTGAAGACGTAAACATGGTGAAGGGGCACGACGTCGGGTTCGTAGTAAACCTTAAGCCGCTGACCATTCACCACAAATTGATCGTCGTTTATATCCATAATGGTCACCGCTCCGTTGGAGAACACCGAATGCACAACATAAGGTCCGTCCCACTTGCTTTGCAATTTCCCCTTTCCGAAGGTTTTAAACCTCGAATTGTAGAGGAGGACCTTATCTCCTTGTTTAAATTCTTTTTTCTTTAATCTTTTATCATACCACCTTTTGATTCTCTCCTTGTATATGCTTGCGTTTTCATAAGCTTTCAACCTCAACTCCTCTAGCTCGCTTATTTGAATTCTTCGTTTCACCACCGCGGCATCGAGATCAAGGTTCATCTCTTTAATCGCCCAATAGGCTTTGTGTTCCAACTCAACCGGAAGGTGGCAAGCTTTTCCATAGACGAATTGATAAGGGGTCATACCTATCCGTGTTTTAAACGCCGTTCGATAAGCCCATAAAGCTCCGTCTAATTTCTTTGACCAATCCTTGCCTCCCTTCTCTATGGTCTTGTTGAGTATGCTTTTTAATTGCCTATTTGACGTCTCCGCTTGTCCGTTGGTTTGTGGGTGATAGGCCGTGGAGACCCTATGCTCAATTCCCAACTTGGACAAGCACTTTTTGAAGTTCTTCCCGGTGAAATGAGTTCCTCCATCACTTATCAAGTTTCTCGGTGTACCGAAACGGGGAAAAATCACGTTCTTGATCATAGTGATGGACTCCTCTGTGGAAGCTTTACGACATGGTATAGCCTCTACCCACTTGGATACATAATCAACCATGACTAGGATGTACTCGAATCCAAATGAGTTTTGAAAAGGCCCCATGAAGTCTATGCCCCATACATCGAATATGTCGATTTGTAAGTTGTATTTCAAAGGCATAGAATTTCTTTGAGAGATGTTTCTGGTTCTTTGGCATTCGGGGCATGACGCAACATATCTTTTAGTATCTTCATGCATCTCCGGCCAATAGAATCCGCTCGACCATACTTTTGCTTCGGTTCGAAAATGGCTATAGTGTCCACCGTACTCCGCCGAGTGGCACTTCCTTAGAATCTCAACCCTTTCTTCTCTTGGCACACATCTTCTCATTACTCCATCATTGCCAAGTTTGAAGAGGTATGGTGCGTCCCAAAAATATTTCTTACTTTCGGAGATTATCTTCCTTTGAGTGTTTTTATCTAGATGATCGAGGGGCATCTTCCGAATTGCTTGAATGATGTCGATCATCCAAGTATCTTTATCAAGTACTCTATAGAGGTGGTCATCTCTCATCTTATCTTCTATGGGCTCTTTATCATCTTGTCCACGATTCATCCTAGACAAATGATCGGCCACAACATTCTCCACCCCCTTTTTATCACGAATTTCCACATCAAACTCTTGGAGAAGAAGGATCCAACGAATCAGACGTGGTTTAGCTTCCTTCTTAGCCAAGAGATACTTGATGGCTGCGTGATCGGTGTAAATAATGACTTTCGAGTTCACGATGTAAGATCTGAATTTTTTGAAAGCGAATACCACCGCTAGCAACTCTTTTTCCGTAGTGGCGTAATTTAATTGTGCCCCACTAAGAGTTTTGCTAGCGTAGTAAACGGCGTGAACTCGGCCTTACTTTCTTTGACCCAAGACCGCGCCTACGGCGTAGTCACTTGCGTCACACATGATCTCGAAAGGTTGGCTCCAATCCGGAGGTTGGATGATGGGAGCACTCACCAACGCATTTTTCAAGGTCCGAAATGCCGCTAGGCACTTCTCGTCAAAGTCGAAAGCCACATCCTTTTGAAGGAGATGTGTTAAAGGCTTAGTGATCTTCGAGAAGTCCTTTATAAATCTTCTATAAAATCCGGCATGACCTAGAAAGCTCCTTAAGGACTTAATATCCGTAGGAGGTGGGAATTGCTCAACCGTCTCTACCTTAGCCTTGTCCACTTCGATTCCTCTCTCGGATATAACATGTCCGAGCACTATGCCTTGCTTAACCATGAAGTGGCACTTTTCCCAATTTAAAACCAAATCTACCTCCACACACCTTGTAAGGACCTTTTCTAAATTTGCTAAGCAATCCATGAACGTCTTCCCGTAAACGGAAAAATCATCCATAAACACTTCAACAATTTCTTCGATGAATTCCGAAAACACGGTCATCATGCAACGTTGAAAAGAGGCCGGAGCGTTGCATAGGCCGAAGGGCATCCTCCTATATGCAAACGTTCCGTAAGGACACGTAAACGTTGTCTTATGTTGATCTTCCGGGTGAATAGGAATTTGCATGAACCCCGGGTATCCATCGAGAAAGCAAAAATAAGAATGGTTTGCTAACCTCTCGAGCATCTCGTCTATGAACGGTAGGGGGGAGTGATCTTTCTTCGTCGCTTTGTTAAGCTTACGGTAATCGATACACATCCGCCACCTGGTCACGGTTCTTTGCGGTATCAACTCGTTCTTCTCATTCTTCACCACGGTCAAACCTCCTTTCTTCGGTACACAATGTACCAGGCTCACCCATTCGCTATGCGGAACCGGGTAGATGATTCCGGCATCAAGTAACTTGATAACCTCTTTCTTTACTACCTCTCGCATGGCATGGGTTAGCCTCCTTTGGTGGTCCACTACGGGCTTACATTGGTCCTCCATTGGTATACGATGAGTGCAAAAGGCCGGGCTAATACCTTTGAGATCATTAATTGAATATCCAATCACCTTCCTATGTTTTTTTAATAAAATCAGCAATGCTTCATTTTCTTCGGGACTCAACTCGTCGCTCACAATGATTGGATAAGTTTTGTCTGGGCCCAAAAATTCATATTTTAATCCTTTGGGCAAAGGTTTAAGGTCTACCTCGGGCACTTGTGGCTCCTCGGGTTTGATTTCTCCTATGTCTTCGAATTTCTCTTCCTCCACACTACCATCATGCGGCTCTAAGCCTTTTGTTGCTTCCTCTAGTTCTTCATCTTGTTGATTACTAATTTGATTTTCCATCGCTCTTTGCGGCGGGTCTCTAAAGGTTTCAACAAAACAAAGACTATCTATCTCTTCTACTTCTTCATCTTCGGGAGGAAAAGGTGTAAGGTGTTTAGAAGCACGAAGAAAGTTATATGTGTACTTTGTTCCATTAAGGTTCATTGTTACTTTGCCTTCTCCGGCATCTAACACGGCATCAACCAACTTAAGAAAAGGCCTACCTAAGATTATATGATCAGAATTACTATGGTAAGCATCAATAACAAAGAAATCGGTTGGTATATAGTTTCTAGAGATTTTTACTTTCATGTTGCAAGCAATACCTAGAGGTTTGATAGTTCTACCATCTCTCATAATTAATTAAGTTGATGTTGGAGCTAAGTCTAGGTTGTGGTATTGAACTTTATCGTAAATTTTAGAAGATAGAACACTTACTTGGGCTCCGATGTCGCATAAAGCTTTGCATTGAACTCCGTTGATCTCGCAACTCAAGTGTGGCGTCATCTTCTCTTCTTCTTCGGATCCTATCGAGTAAATTTCAGCGAGGCGAGCGTATGGTGATGCTTCGGGCTTGATCCCCATGATTCTCTTCACCTCGGCGATATGTTCCGGATCCACCACGTCATTTCCAAAGATCTTTTCAAAAATCTCACCGGTGGTTTCGAGGTCGTATGAATTTTCAGCTTTCTTCTCCGGTGGGAAATCCACTTCCAATGCTCTTGCCATTCCCTTTTGGTTAGGGAACGGTCTTCTCTTGTCGAATACTTCTCCGTAATCAATAGGAACCCAATCCATTGGCTCCAACTCCCTTAGTGGCTTCGCGCTTGACATGCTTCTCTTGTTCGTCTCAATTGGTGTGGCGAAGTCGACGCTTGGTGTAGTTCTTGACTTGATGTGTTCTTGTTCAAGCTTTTCCATGATTGGCTCCTCTTTTGTGACTTCCGGGGTTGCCTCTTTAAAAAAATCAGCAAGCTTCTTCTTCCTTGAATTTAATTCCGGCTCTTCCGCAAGTCTTGTTTCCCAATCTCTTCGCATGGCAGCCGCTTTACTAACTTTTTGTAGATGTTGGGCGGCTTCCGTGAGTGTTTTCTCCATGAGATCCCCACCTGCACACATTTCGACGTGTCGCATGCAACTAGGGGTTAGGGAAAAGAAAAATGTATGCAAGAGTACGTCACCGGTGAAGCCGAGTTTTGGTCCTTGTTCGATTAATTCATTAAACCTATCCCGGGCTTGGTCTATCCCTTCCTCTTCTCCTTGCATGAAAGTGATCACTTGCCTCCTTAGATGTTGAACCTTGCTAATTGGAAAGAACTTCTCGCAAAACTTATTTGTCAACTTGTTCCAATTGCCTTCAACTTCAAAGGACGCAACCGAATACCATGTCTTTGCTTTGCCGGCAAGTGAGTAGGGAAAGAGATTCCATTTGAACCATTCATCGGGAACTCCTTATTGACGCACCGTGTTGCATATTGTCGTGAAATCCCTTATGTGTCTATATGGGTTCTCCGTAACCATCCCTTCAAATGGGTTTTTCGCCACCATCTTGATGATCTTGGATTTAATTTCATACTTGGTCGCTTCGAGCTTCGAATCCGACTCTTGTACTTTTATGTCTTCACATCGAGGGCTAGCGTAATCCCTTAATGATTTCTCCGGTTCTTCCACGGGTTGATTAACGAACTCCATCTAGACAATAAGATAAAAACAAAAACAAAAATGAAACAAGTGTTTTTCTAGATAATATATGTTAGATATAGCAAATAAAAAATAAACTAAAATATAAAACTAAGTTAGATGCAAATCAAACGATGTAAACTAACTTGCTCCCCGGCAACAGCGCCAGGAAAAGGGGCTTGTTGACGGATAAAAGACGTATCCCTCTACGATCCGCAAGCGTACGGACCCCACACCTTTTTCACCATGGGATTCCCAAGGTTCTTGTCAATCCGCGGAGCAAGGGGATTACAAGCGTTCGATCAACAACGACACACTAGCTACTAAAACCCTAACTACTATTATACTAGAAAACAACTAAACTACACTAGAGAGAATGATAAACGATCAAGGTAGAAGACACTCGCCCACGGGTCTACGATACTAGAGCATGCAATCGCTTAAAGACATGAAAAACCAATCTAATCTATCGGGGATGTGACCACGGTTTCGCCCTTTCCCTCCTCTCGTACTGTCACTACGCGAAGGTATTCATGACTAGACCTTTGATGGACACGGCGTATTGAATGGATCCAAGGAAGCATCGGAGCTCTACTCCCTTTACGGCATGGTAGCTAACCTTAAGCATTAAAGTATATTCAACACAAGATGATAGATAGATAATCCGACAAGTGCGATTACATCTCAATATCGATTACAACCCATGGACGAATGAGAAGATTATCCCATCAAGGTGCTGATCATGGCACCGTTGATCATGGTTTCCCTTCCGCCGGTGTCTTCCTTCTTCTCCACGAGAGGGTGCTTCGTTCAAGGTGGTTGATCTCCCGCCGGAGATCCTCCTCCTCTCTCTCTAGCTTGTGGATGGCCTTCTGGTGCGAATGACTCCTCCTCTGTGTGTTGGCGGCGCCTCGAGGGTTTTAGGGTTGAAGATCCTTCGAGGGCAAGGAAAACGGGACCGAACCGGCCGGAAGTGGGCCGGGCCGGCCGCCTAGGCCGCCGCCGCCCAGCCCACCCGGCCCGGTTCGGTCGCCCCTTTTTGCTCCGTGGGTCCTCGTGCACTTATGTACTTTGCCCCCTCCACTTGCATTATTTTGATGTCGTTATCCTCGCGTCCAAGATGGAGGCTCTCTTTGCATGAAGTTTGATCTTTTACGCTTCAATCCCCGGGGTGTTCCTCGTAGCACTTCGGTCCTCGCCACCATTGGAAGTGATTTCGGCAAGCTCATGAACACGAACAAGACTCCATGAATGCTCCTTTGAACTTGTTGCGAATCCGTCCTTTATGTCCATGTTTTCCTACATAAACACAACACTTCCAAATGCATGCATAAAGATGAACTTGTTATATGATTAGTGTGCCTAGTGGCGGTTTAGTTCCATAATCAAATCCAAACCAAAGTGTAATGAACATGCTAGGTGCACCAAAATACACCGTCAACAGCGCACCAGCGCCGCCGTCGTCCACCGCCTCCGCCTCCTTCTCACTCGTACTCCCTGCGAGAGATCCCCGGTAGGGCTAGGAACCCTACCAACTGCACACGTACTTAAAAAAATTAATCAGAGCTAATGAACTGTGTCCTTCAGCTTGTGTTGCTTTCTTGTATTCACAGACCTTGTAAGTATATCTATCGACACAGATGCAGTTCACATATGAGAACCAAAAAAATGTAGCCGTCCTTATAGTTGTTTGGGAAGACGAACTGTGTGCCATAGAGAACAAGGATGCAAAGCGAAATAGAAACAATATTGCGATCTGATCAATCATATAACACAAGGTTCATAAAGCAACTTACATATTCAAATTTGAAAATAATATATACTTTCAATTATTATTATGCCATCTCACTTGCGAAAATCTTCATTAACTGCATCCCAACTTGATGCCCTGACATAAAAGCACCATGGTTGGACTTGGAAGGACAGAAAAGTGAAAGAACCTCCACTCCAAGTTCCTGTCAATTCATAAAAGATGAGAGCAGGTATATATGATTTAACCTTGTTCTATCAAATATAATTTTTGAGCTCTTTGCCACCAAAACAAAAAGATTCTCAAATCTATGGTCCAACAAACCACCCATGCACAATAATATTTTCACCCTGCAAATGATTGCAATATATACCACTCTTTGATCCATCTTTACTTTTCACCGTGCTTCCTAAATTATAGTTAACTAAACAAAAAGAATAAAAAGTTATTGAGCAAAGAACAATTATCTATACTACCGGGCAGGTAGGTACTGGGCTGCGTAAATGTTGGATGAAAAGTGCTAAGCATCCGGCCCAATGGAAACCCATTATACAAATAACGGTTCTCTTATCCCCCACAGGTCCCAGGCTCCCAGCAGCCTCGTCTTCCTCATGTCAATCGAGTTTCTCACAGCTGTTCGGCACCTAGTAATATCATTCAACACAAAAGAGGTCCATTGCAGCAACAAACCTTTTGCAGCAGAGCTATGGCTCAAAATAGTGTTGGAGCCAAGAATCACTAAGAAAATAGTAGTCATCTAGCCTACTAATTAAATTACCATTTGGTCTCTTATAATTTCTGTCGCAGTAAAGAATCGTCAACAAGGGTGTTCTAGTGTGTTGTAGATTCTTATCCAGGACTTGTATCATTTGATGATGCCATGTGAATCGCTAGAAACATGTGAAGTGTATGGCTAACCCAATAAGGAAAGTTTCGTAAGGGGATCTGCATCATTTCAGGCACACCTTGAACAGCGGCAGTATCCCAAAATGAAACTTGCAGCAAACTAATAATATACACAAGCAGCAGATTGCATCATGCTGCATCCTAACATGATTTGAATCAAGCAATCAATCTTGAGTCCAATACAAAACTAGAAAAATAAAATGAAGAAGTTATTATTTATTTGTTCTTCCATTTCAATTCGACGAATTTTGCTGTCGTTCCGGTCATCATCGCACGCGCAGACAGAGATATATACAGAAGCCGAAGCCGATTTCAGGTGGACGGGCGGGAGGGAGGAGGGTGCAAACCAAACCCCACCGAAGATCAGCAGACGGTGGGGACAAATCGCAGGGCAGCGACGCGCGCTGCAAAGAGGCCCGCAAGCCTGCGAACGGCGAACTGGGTGCAGTTGGAGAGCGCGATGAGGCACATGAGCTCGTAGACGACCCCGAGCGCAGCCTCCACCGCGGACCTCCGGGGGGCGGGCACGTCGGGCTCCCAGTCGCCGGGGCCCCCCGATCCGGACCCAAACCCGCTGTTCCAGGTCCACCGCCCTCCGCCGCCACCGCCGGATCCCCCGAAGCCGGAGCTTCCGTCGTCACCGGAGAAGTAATCGCCACCGGCGTCAGCGGGGGGCTTGGAGCGGCCTGTGCGGAGGCGGGTGCGCGCGCGGCGGCGGACTGTGGCGGCGGCCGAGGAGGTCGGCGGACGGCGTCGGACGGTGGTGGAGGTGGCGGCGGGGTGAGGCGAGGATGATGCGAACGGGCGTAGGAGCAGCAACTTGGAGGCGGCCGCCGCGGCGGAGGCGGAGATCTCCATGGGGGCGGCGGCGCGCTAGAGGGTTGCTGTCCCGTGTCGAGCGAGGAAGTGTGGAAGGGAAGGGTGCGGGCGCGCGGCGGCGTGGAGGAAGCGGGGCCGGTGGGCCGTCGATGTGTTTGTGGCTAGGGCTGGATGACAAGCCGAGCTGAGGCTCGGCCTAGCTCATTACAATAACAAGCTGGCTCGGCTCGGCTCCATCCATGTCGCGAACCAACTGGTGCAGCTCGCGAGCCAGAAACAAATTATCACACATCTTACATCAACAAATTAAATAAATCAGTATAATTTCTCACAAATTAAAGTCAAATCCTAACGTTAATGGAGCAAACTAGCAAGCAGCAAGAATGGAGAGAGAAGATTAAGGTGCAGCAACAAGCCATCCATGCGTTTGCGGAATCCATGCACCGACGAAAAAATCAGAAGTCAAATCTGGATGGGAAGTCGAGTACTGAACATCTTCCTAGACGATAGATCGACGCCCGTCAGGTCGTCAGGCGGCACTAGGTGGACGCTGCTCGCTCATAGGGTTCGGCATCTTCTCACGAAGGCCTCGAGCTCCATAGCCTCACTGGGGAGGTAGGCACATGTTTCCTTCGATATGTTAGAATTCGATATGTGACCTCATGGCTGGGCTGAGGCCTGGGGGCGGTGGCATGGTGCTGCTGCGCGAGGGAGTGGGGAGGAGCGGCGGCGGCGGTTGGTGCTGCTGCGCGGCGACTCTAGGGCTTTGCTTGTTCCACTAGTGCGCCGCTAGCCTTCTATATTTTCCTCGGCTCGTTCAGCTCGCAAGCCGCCCGCGAGCCGGCTCGAACTAGCTCGTTATATTAACGAGCAAAAAATCTGGCTCGGCTTGTTAAGAAACAGGATCGAGCGGAGCCGAGCGAGCTACGAGCCACAAGTATTTTGTCCGGTTCTATCTGTGGTCGTGCATTTTTGTTGACATACTTCTCTATCTCTACTCTTAAGAAGGACAGGAGCGTATCAGGTGGAAACCAGCCCACCTGTGAAAACTATGAAAACTCCGATCTGAACCACTAGATCTGGATCTGATGGGTACCAATAGGGGTGGGGTAGTTTTGCAAAGAACCACCCGCCAGCCCCCTCCGCCTCCCCTGTCGTTTTGCAAAAGAACCCCAAACCCAATCCCGCGCGAGACACCCGACGCGCCTCTTCGTTTCCGCGAGACGCCGCCGCCGCGCCCTCCGCGATCGCCGCCCGCCCGCGAAACGACGTCCACGGCCATAAAGGCCGGCATCCGCGGAACGGCGCCCGCGCTCGCCACGCAGCCCGGCGTCCATGAAACGGCGACCCCGGCCAACGCCATGAAGTTCGGTGTCCACAGCCAATAACATGCAGTCCAACGGCTGCACAACAGCGCCCGCGGCCAATGCCATGGAGTCTGGTGCCCGTGGCAATGCCAGCTTTTTCCTTGATGCACTCTGAAAATTTGTTTTGTTTGTCTTGCCTCAGCGGACATATCAAGGAAAAACTCGTTGCACAATTCAAAATAGAAACACCATTTTATTCATTTTGGTGATGAGCACGGTGCCTGTCAACACCATTTTTTCTTTACAGAGAACGTTTCTGAGCATCATTTCTCGAAGCAGCAACTAAATAACGGGAATGCACTGAACAGCTATCAGACTGCACTGGAATGCCTGATAACTAGAACGATGGTGCATGCGGTCTTACCTGACCAGTGGATGTGCAGGCGGCGCTGGGAGGGGGCGGCCCGGCAAGAGGGCGCCGGCCCGATGATGGGATGGCGGGGCACCGACTGGGAAGGGACAGCCTTGGGAAGGGGCGGCTGAACCCCTGCCGGGAAGGGGGCGGTAGAGCACCGGTTGGGAAGGCGGAGGAGCACCGGCTGGGAAGGGGGCGGTTCCTCCTGGCACTGGGAGGGGGCGGCGGTCCGCCGGTACAGAGATGGGGGCGAGATGCGTTTTCCACTCCGCGTCTAGCTGGTCGCGAGGCATCCATCTGGTGGCCGCGAGGATTAGAGGGGGGTTATTGCAAAATTCACAGGACCAGAAGGGGGACTGACGGGCGGTTCTTTGCAAAATTACCCCACCTCTCTCGGTAGCCACAGATCTGGATCCGATGGTTCAGAGCGAAGTTTTCATAGTTTGCATAGATGGACTGGTTTCCACCTGATATGCTTCCAAGGACTAGTGTAATGCTCGTGCTAACACTACATACAGCCAAAGACCATGCACGTAATAATAATAAAAAAAAGACAGTGCACATAATATTTCTTGTGCTAACACACAGTTAATATTTGGTAATGCAAGTAAAAGACCAAACTATATTACATCTCAATGTTTATAGAATACAAAACATTGTATTACATGTTACTATGTTAGGCAAACAATCAATGTTGTTGAGGTTTTACACACTAAATATTCCTAGAGTAAAATACATAGTTATTTGTTGGTCGATCCAATAGAGCAAGCAAGCGCAGTGTCACGGGCTCCATCATGTGCTCTTCTGTTGCAAAGACAATAACAGAAGATATGAGATAGTGGGATTAAAAAGATTATCGCAACTAATTTAACCTGTGTAGACTCATGCATATGCGTAGCTCCTTACAAATTTTAATTGAGGCTGGAACACCAAATACAAATTTTAGTATGATGAATAGTACCCAGCATCAGGGAGTGAATGCCTTAAAAAGCAAGGATGCAATGCATCTAAAATACGCAAATAAATAAGCATGCAACAATAATAGAGATCTAGTCAATCCCCTTCCTAATTTTCAAAGTTCTCACCATTCCTAAAACACTCTGCAGTACAAAAGCAACCACTCATTGGAAAACTAAAATAATTCAAGATATGGTACATGAGCTATGGATCGAAATTCAGTTAATTGACAATTAAAATTGAACAACATATATTATGCACTAAATACTAGAGTGACTATGCATACCGATGTAGCGAACATGGCCTCATATGCCATTAGTTCGAGTTTGATTTTGGTGATTCATGATAACATGATTATTGGGACTAACCATATTGTTTTACCATGTCTTTGTAGACACTTCTAGGTCCCAAGGATGTAAGAAAACCACATGCCAAAATGAGAAAAACAAGGGTCAAAACCGAGCAAGAAATAGAAAAGAAAAGACGTCGTCGGATGAACCGACGGTACCTTAGCAGCAAGCGTCGGTGCAATCGTCGGACGAGTTGGTACGCTGGTGAAACCCTAGGCACCGTCAGATGAACCGACAGTCCATCTTTTAGTAGCGTTGGACGAGTTGCAGGGGAAGAGTAGGGAAGACAGTAGCACCGGATGATCCGACGGTCTGAGTGGGGACACCGTCGGTCTATTCGATGCTCAGTTTGAATTCATACAGAGACGCGCCAAGACGAAGCCTTCAGCACCGGATGATCCGATGCCTTGGTCAAGGAAGCATCGGTCTATCCGACGGTCGAGTGAAAGCTAACAGAGGCGACTTGGACGCGGGGTCTTCAGCACCGGATGATCCGACGCACCGTCAGTGCATACGTCGGAGCAGTTGTGTCAGAGAAATCATGTGCGGTGGAGGCAACGGCTAGTATCACCGGATGCACCGACGCCCGGAAAAAGATAGCGTCGGATCATCCGACGGTACTACTTTCAGCAGCTTTTAGCCAACGGCTAGTTTGATGCCTTGGGCTATTTATACCTCCTCCACCCGCCCATTTGAGGTTGTTGGATTGTGTGGAAGTGCAGAAGAGTTCAAGACACATTGAAGATCATATCCAATCCATCCAAGTGCTTAATTCCTCATCCTTAGACTTGCATATGCTTTGTGTATGTGCTTAGTGCTAGGCTTAGCTTAGAGCTGAGTGAGTGCAAGGTTGTGCCAAACTTGTGAGGTGATTCTTGAGTGAATAAATTTGTACAAGGTACGCCGGAAGCCTTGGGGCCGAAGTGGCTCACCGGCAATCGTCATCGACCCTCCGGCTTGGTGTGGAGCGGCGAGGACACTTTGCGCGGGGGACGTGGAGACCCCCTTCCTTGGTGGAGAAGCTCCTTAGTGGAGGCGGCATCAAGGTGACCAAGGGAGCTTGGCAAGTGCCTAAGTGGCTAGCCTTTGTGGCGAGTCAAGTAGTTATCTTGGGAGAGACTTGGTGACCGGGAAGCAATACTCTTGTGTGAGTGCTTCAACGTGGACTAGGGGTGGCTTAGTGCCTACCGATACCACGAGATAAATCGCGTGTCAAGAGTTTGCTTCCTCTCATCACCTTTACGTTTCCGCATTTCATATATTGCAAACTTTGCTTGCCTTTACTTTCCTAGAGTAGTATCATGCTAGGATTGGCTATAGGATGCAAACCTTGTTTTGGGATGGGAGTTTCACACTAGAACAACCCTAGTTGCACATCTAGATAGCACCTGCAATACTTAGCCAAGAATCAGTCCACACAACGTTGTCAATCACTCATCACACAAGAAAGCGACCATCCACCGGTCCTCGAACCACACATGGTCCTCACAAGCTACAAATTGAGTTCCTCGATCACAAGTTATGGTCCTCCGGATTCCATGCAAGCGGACTATTTGGTCCATAGAAACCTCTGCATAGTTTGGTACTGAATCAATAGTATGAACTGCAATGAAGTGGGCAGTCTTAGTGAGTCTGTCCACTCACAACACATCATGACACCAACATTAACAATATATATGACAGTAGTGAAACAATTAACACTCACAACAAAGCACAAGACAGTCTAGTTATCACTACCTTATAAGCCACTGCGATGCAATTCCCACTGACATTATGTGGCCATCAGAATTAAAGTATGTTAACAGGTCCGAAGCATAACTGTCGATCTGGTACATTCAAAGCATAGCAAAATTAAAGTATCCTAACATCCTTTATGCTTTTCATGAATTTACAGTGCAAAAATTATAACACCAGGAACATGAAAATGAATTTCAACATTTCATATAACTTCATCTTTTAGCAACAGTTTATTCAAAATAGACTTGGAGTAACAAAATCCATCCATCAAATCCACAATCAATCAATTGAAGATGAACTATTAAGGCATGTCTCCCTAATCCACCTTAACATGAATATATAGCAGATTAGGTGGACTACATTATAAACCACTGCGATGCAATTCCAAATGACATTATGTTTACCATCAGAATTAAAATATGCTAACAGGTCCAAAGCATAACTATCGATCTGAGCATAGCAGAATTAAAGTATATGTTAACAGGTCAAAAGCATAACTGTCGACCTGGTACATTCAAAGCATAGCAAAATTAAAGTATGCTAACAGGTCCAATGCATAACTATCGATCTGGTACATTCAAAGCATAGTAGAATTAACGTATGCTAACATCCTCAATGCTTTTCATGAATTTACAGTGCAAAAATTGTAGCACCAGAAACATGAAAATGAATTTCAACAGTTCATATAACTACATCTGTTAGCAACAATTTATTCAAACAGACTCGAGGTAACAAAATCCATCCATCAAATCCACAGTCAATCAATTAAAGATGAACTATCAAGGCATGTCTCCCTAATTAATCCACATTGACATGAATATATAGCAGATTTTGGTAGCTGATGAGAGAGTTGGGGGTTCAAGCAGGACTAACCTCTGTCACGAATGAAGTAGTTGTTCTCATGATGGTCGGAGGGGCCGGATCCATGTCGGCTCGTGGCCTGAGGTGGCCGGCTCATCGTCGTGGCCGGGGACGACGTCGACGGATCCGCGTCAACCATCTTTAGGTTGGCCAGATATACGTCCGCACGCCAGTAACCGCGTCCTCGTCACCGTCATCACGCAGGGAGCGGAGGGGCTGGAGAAGAGCAGGGTTGCAGCGGGGAGAGAGCGGCGAAGGCGAGCGGGGCGACTGGCAGTGGTGGTGGGGAGAATGCGCGCATTGTGGATCTGTCTAGCGAGGAGCCCAAAATGAACGGCGCTCGTAACTTTGTTTAATGAAACTACTGGCGTGCCCTTGACGGCTCCGTGTAGTAATTGGAATTTCATGGGCACTATAGTAAATATAGGTGGGAAATTTTGAGCAGCCCGCGCACGATTTGCCTGCTAACACTAACGAGTGGGCCAGTGTCATGGGCGACGATGGTTAGTGAACCCGCATCCCGTGTGTTGGGAGTTGGGTCCGGCGCGTGGGCGAGCAGCGGTAATCTTTTTATTTTGGCTGATGACGCTGACGCGTGGGCCAGCCACTATTTTCTTTCGAATGAATTGCTTCCCTAAAATATTAGAGCCCATAAAACAGTACCTAAAAATCATAAAAATACGAACAATTCATATTTGGACATTTAGTATTTGAATAAAATATCAACAGTCACACTTATGTGCCCAAGATTCTTAGAATCCGTTTTTACATCCCATGTTAATGATGTAATAATTCTACTAACATCTAGTGTGCTCTAAAAAATCTACAAATTGACTTGCCAACATAATTTGGGTACCTAGACTTGTCTTCAAAATTTCAAATGGTTTCGATGAAGGAATTATATACTTGTGTACAAATATCTACATCTCTCACATAGTTTCTTAGAATGTTCCTTGAGCATTGAAGTTTACCACACTTTGCAACATCTTTGAACTCATATGCATTTGAAAACTTAACAAAACCTTGTGTTCACCTTAAGCTTACCAAATGTAAAGTTCCATCACTAATGGTTGTGTAAAACATTCTAAGAAATTTGTATGTTGTACTTACAAAGAATAAAATAAGGCATATAAACATCACTCAATGAACGGAATGTACATTAAACAATGAAATCAATGAATAGATGGTGATTTTAGAAAAAAATAGAAAAAATATCAAATTTGGACTAATAACGACAAAGAAATACTTGGTACAACATTTTATTGCAGATTAAAAGGTGAAATGGGAATTGTTCTTCATTTGAATAGAACTGGCCCCCTGTTGACGGTTAATAGTTATATCAAATTTCGTTTAGACTTGCAAGCGGACAAGTCTCCCGTCGTAGTCAAGGGACCCTTCTTCCCTCGAGTGGTGAACCTAAGGTATCGAATCCGTGGAACAAATGTGTGGCGCAAAAGTTGATCTAGTAAAGCCAAGTAACTTCAATCTTCGGTAAAAGAGAAACCCTAATGCATCAAGGTAAAAGACACGAAACTAATCTAATCTACTAAAGACCGGAGATAACAAAGTAAGATTGGGTAGATAAACCAATCTAGAGAGATCAGGATAAGCCTTTTGTTGAAGTTCCAAGCAAGAGAAGAAGTAGCAAATCGAATCTTATAAGAAGCCTCTTTAAACTGTTGTTTCCCGTCCAAATCCGAAAACATCCGCCTTTCGGAACCCCCGTTCTGTCACAATGTATCCCTACTCATGCGGGGATTCTAGGGCGAGTCAAAAGACAAGTCGAGATTCTTGCGGAAGATCCGGCGTGTACCTCTAGCCACCGCGTCTACAAGAACACCCTATGTAATCTATCTCCGCGAATAGAATTGGAATAAGCAAAGCCGATCGAAAAACGAAATCTTCGATGAAACACTTGATCGCTAGGAAAAGATTCAACTTGATAATTCAACTATGACAATGATACATACACAAGATCACCACCGGGATCCTTCCTTGATCTTGCTTCTAGCTCCGGGAACTCCGACGTGGTCTTCCATGCAAGGTTCCCACGTCGGCTAGGGAAACCCTAGTCAACTAGCTCGACCCTCTCCTCTCCGAGATGGTGTCCCTCTCTTCTCTGCTCCTCGGTCAAGGGGCTATAAATAGACCGAATAGCGGCTAGGGCAAAGGAGGGGGCGAACAGGCACTGGACAGGGCTGGGCCGACCGGCCTGGGCCGGCCGGCATGGGCCCATCCAGGCCCAGCCCGCGACCTCCTTTGCTCTACGTCGGTTCCCGTGTCTTCTAGATGTTTCCCCCTTCTGCATGTAGGTCCATGTCGTCAGTTTCTCTCCGAATTGGGAATAACTCCTTGTCTTGCAAGATTCAACACTTTTCTGGTTAGGTCCTCGGAGTTTGTCATCTTCTTGGATCAAGTCCCCAGCTTCTTGGAGTTAAGTTTGCTTCATTGCATGACTTGTACGGGGCTTTAAGGTCTTGTCATAAGGTGCTTGATGAACTTATCCCGAAAGTCTTGCTTTCAACGCTAAAACACTGCATAAATACTAAACTCCAAAACCGACATGCACACGTGAACTTGTTATACCACGGGGGTTAGTACCAATGGATAAGGTATAAAACTTATGCCAACACTGAAGGTAAACTCAAGCCTAGGTTGACGGATTTTCACCGTCAACATCTCCCCCATGCTTAATCCTTGCTCGTCCTCGAGTAAGCCTTTGATGGATATCATCGTTGCCAAACAATGTTTAAACCTTGCACTTGATCATACATGAGAAAACATAATGCTCTCAAAATTTTAATTCGTTAAAGTTCCATAATGTACTAGCCTTCATCTCTACGGAGGGTAGATTCTTATTAATCTTATCCCACAAATATTAACATGCTCCCAAAGTTTAAATAGATCTCCGAATTTTTGAAATAAAGAATGAGATAAAGAAAAGCTAAACCAAGTTCACAAATTTAAATCATCTTGCATATTGCTCATGAACTCTCATTTCACTTGTCTCTCAAGTCTATATATTCTACTCCTTTCCCTCTCATAACATATATGTGTGGTAGTCTTTATATGGAGCTTTGGGAAAGTTTAGTCCTACCAAGATTTTATAAATGAGATGTTGTCAAAACAAGACAAGCTTCTCATGGTCTTACCGAGACTCGTCAAAAAGGTCATTGGAAAATGATGTTATATCAAGGAGGGGAAAGAGAAAAATACACACACTTGAGATGAGTGGACATGTGCAAATGGCAAAAGTGATCCCGAGGCACAAAGGAAGTCCTCGTTATCGGATTGCACATGTTTGGAAAATGAGTATGGATCTCTTAATCTTGAAGCCTTGTATTTCCTAATGCACCTTAGAGAACCGGGGAGTTCACTTTATTTTTGCACATACTCATATTTTTCTCCTTTTCTCTTCTTTCTTTCTTTCTTTTATTCTTTTTCTCATTCATTCATTTTTTTGTCATACATTCGGTAACGAGACTTTCACATCGGAGTTTTGATTTTTTTATTTGCACCCCTTTGAACTTTTTTTAATTGCTCCCCTTTGAACTCTAAAAATTGCATCGTACCTACCTCCTCCCTCATGCTTAGACGTTGCTCATCGTCGAGCAAAAAGGCGATAAATAAGGTAGGTACCGGAAATATTTTTCCTTGGAGAGATACTTGAATTCTTCAATGTTGGCACCGTCTTGCGATCTTCCTTGAATTGATGATCCATTCTCAACGATAGGTTGTGGTAAAGGAGGTAAACACAAAAGATGATATTTGGTTTTAAGGGTGGATATCCGGCGAGATTTGTGAGATCTCCGATGCGGGGATACATAATGCACGGATAAAAGGCTAGCAAAAAGATAGATACGCAAAAACGGAATGACTAGCTTCTTAGTCTCGGGCCAGAGAAATCATGGCCTGCAATAACTCACTCAAAAATAAATCTTGTACACTAAGGTTTATGCACTCAAATATATATTAGGCTCTGGATAGGTTGAACAACACACAATTGATATTTTTTATGACAAGGTTAGCAATATTTTTGAGCATAAAAACCATCTTCAATCTATTCATAACTTGAGAGCACATAAAACACTATGGGTCTTTATTTTAATCATAACCTCCGCTAAAGATTAAGCTAGCATTTAAATAAATTCAGATTCGTATTTTAAGAGAGCACTAGCTTTAGCATGCATAAATCAATTACAAAGATAAACAAAGTGGCAATTATAATCATATATCATCATGGCACAAATTTTTGTAACTTTTCCAAAGATATAAACAAGGTGGTGTCTTTATTAATGATGAAAACAAGCTGAAATACAAACTGAAAATAAACAAACACACTTGCTGAAATTTAAATAAAAACAGAAAATATTACGCAAACACACACAAACAAAAGCTGAAAATTACAGAGAAAGGGAAAAGAAAAGAAAACTAAAGTTCCTTAATCTTCCTAGTCCTCCGCCGGTGGTTGGTGTTGATAATCTTGATAGTAGTACCCTTGCTCGTAGTAAGGTTGGACATCCCCTCCAACGAATTAATCCGGCTCCACTAGGTGAAGGCGTCCAAGCTCATAGGCAACATTTGCATTGCCCTCACCAAGTTGAGCCGCGTTGGCTTGGATGCCTGCGACGTTTTGGGCGTTTCTCGCAACATACCCTCCAATTATGGCCACGGTTTGTTGCGGTTGGGGATATTGTGCGTAGGGCTCCGCGAAGTTTACGTTGGGCACCACATAATTTGGTGGGGGTACCGGTGCACCACCCCCATGCATGCTCTTGTGGCCCTCCGTAATAACTTGGCGGAGGAGGAATCCCGCCGAAAGGTGGCGCAACATTGGGTTGTGCACTACCCGCTTGAGCGGAGGTGGATCCCACCTCTACGATTCTTCCTCTTTTATTTTTCCTTACCGGGACAAGGAGTCCCTCTTCCAACCAATCTTCCCTCCCTTGGATGAAAAGCCTAAGCCTCGCATCCGGAAGGGGTAGGTTCACCGTGGCCAACGAAAACCTCCTCTCTCATCTCCACTAATATATTTGCCTTGTCGCAAATACTCAATGCCGAGAGAGGTCCCACGCAAAAGATGTTCGGGGTTTCTTGAGATCCCCGGTCGTAGGGAGATGGCCAACATACAGAGGTAGCACCCCGAACCAATATGTCCCGCTCCCGATGTTGCCTCGCAACACCAACGGTTGATCATAAGGTATGAGGGGTCTATTGGCTGCTTGGCAATTAAGGCCGAGTAGAGCCAATTCAACTCCGTGTCGGTCACCTTCGTCTCCCTCATCCTCCTGTGACGCCCCAGGTTTTTAATTAACCTTTAACAGCCGGTCAAATGGTCAACCGTGGTCAAACCTAGGTCAACCTGGGCCCTCACCTCGAAAAACTCACTAACCCACCCTAGTGACCCTAATTGAATAGTAAACACACTTGTGGGGCCAACCCATGGTCAAAGGTTGGGTCAAACCCCTTGTCACTCTAGTGTCCACAGGTGTCTGCCGGAACTTTTGCCGCGTTCTCCAAAATTCACCTAAACACTTAAAATTCTACCTTTATGAAAGTTGTAGATCTTGATGAAGCAAACAACTTTCATGTAGATTGGCATTGCACATTTTGAAGGGAAAAACTTGAAAAATCAAGTGCAAGGCAGAAATCACTGTTTGCCAAGGCAGAAATCACTGTTTGCCAAGACAGACTGACATTCAAAGTTGGCATTCAAATATCTTTTGATCTGGGCAGAAAAACCCTATATAGCCTTTGTAGAAAATGTTGTTGGTAGCTAGATCTACAACTTTGGTATTCATCACTTGGTCCAGTTTTATTCAATTTTTTGGAGAAAAACCGGTTGGAACAGGGCACCAGCAAAACAACTTAAGCCAGAGCGTGGCACGCCGCGACGTCGCACGCCCGCGCGCGCCGCTCGTCGCCGGCCGCGCGCCGCCGGCCCCGGCATCCGCGCCCGCGCCTCCCGAGGCCGTGCACGGCCCAAGGAATGCTCCACCCCGTGATCCCCGCGCCCCGACGCGCCCGGTCCCGAGGCACCCCGCGTCGGCCCGCCGCCGCACGCGCGCACACTCCGCGGACCGCCGGTCCGACGGCGGCGTCGCCGCCGTACGTGCGCCGCCCAAGCGCCGTAGTACGGCGTGGCATCTCCGCCGTCACCCGCCGTCATCCACGGACGCCTCGAGCCGCTTATAAAAGCATCCCGCGCCCTCCCGCGTGCCGCCCCGAGCCGCCGCCGCCATTGCCGCCGCCGCCCGTGCCGGAGCTCGCCGCCGGTCCCCCACCGCCGACCCGCCGGCCTATTAGCTTCCCCCGACCCCTAGTGAAGCTCACGCCGTCGCTTGTTTGCCGCGCATTCCACCCCCACGCCGTCGTCCACCGAGCCGCCGCGGTCACCGCCGCCGGCCGCCGCCGGAGCTCGCCGCCGGCCAACTCCCCACCTCCCCTCCCGGCCCCCGCCACTCCTAGGTGAGCATGTGGTCCCCCACGGCCGCTTGCCGGCCGGGATCGCCGCCGGCTCACTGGATTTGGCCGGACCCGCGCCGCCCTCCCCGGCCGGGGACTCAATTGCTTAGATTTAAATTTTGTCAGGGTGCTTAGGGTAAAAATTCAGGGCTGGTTTGTGAAGAACCCTATCTAGCTTTTCTTATAGATTAGTCCAGGGCCTTGTAAAATGCCTAGAAATTCGTAGAAAAATCAGAAAAATCCCAAACCAATTTTGTAGGATTCAGGATGATAAATCCGACCTCTTTTGTTATATACTCATGGCTAGATTCTAAATAGTTTTAGCAGGAAAAATACAAATGTGTTAAACCTAGATCTGTCATAACTTGAAATGCATAACTCCTCTGTAGCCCAATTTTGGATATGTTGTGTGTTAGGTTATGACTAGATGCTGTGCCAAAAATTGCACAAAGTTATGCAGTAGATCTTGCTAGATAAATTCTTTTCCATTCTCGCAGAAACTGCCTAAATGATTTTTCTTGTTAAATATATTTATGTTCTTGAGCGCAACTTGTGCACACTGTCTTGTAATGCCAAAATGCAAATCTTGTGAATTAATCATGATTTTTGGCTTAACAGAAATAATTAATCTTGTTTATTGCATGTTTTCCTTGGTAAATTAATAAACCAAGTTCAGTGAAGTTCCTAGGTGCATATGCTGGTTCTTTAGACTTGTTTAGGACCAGAGAGCATGCACAAGAAAGTTTGAATCAATTTGATGCTTATTTATTTTTGTATGCATTAAAGATGAATCACTAGCTAGCCTTTGTTATTTTCAATAATATTTAATTTCCTAGCATCCAACACTTACATGTGGGTCCAGTGGACCAGGATAGGTGCTAATATGCATTTCAAACACTTCTTGAATTTTTGGTAATTTAATTATTTAATAAAAAGCTTAAAAGCCCTTTTAATATTAAAGGGAAATTAAATAAAGAAAAACCCCTAATTAATTCTTTTTCCTTTTTGAAAAGTATTATTTAATATAATTAAAAGATAATTAATTATCATCACTGATAAGAAATTAATTCATAAATAAAAATATTAATTACACCTTGTTGGTGAAGATAAAAGGAATTGAAGCTTTCACATGAAATGACAAGCTTAATAAAAACCTTTATTCAATGTGCAAATAAAAGAGTAAACCATGTACACCTAATAACCTTCCTAAAAGAGAAACATTAGATGAATGCTTGTTAAGGTGAATATGACCAACCAAGAGTTGGATAAGACAACAAACTATCACATCACCTAAAGTGCATTGCATTCCGTGTAGATCTTCCGGACGGAGATTACTCCCTTGTCCCGGAAATCGAGGAAGGAGGAGCGGAAGCATCGCTGCAGTACGTGGAAGTACTCGACACCGAGGGTGCCCAAGCTAACATAGCTGACGAAGGCAAGCTCCGGCGCATCTAACCTAGTTTTTCAAGTTCTTTATTCAATTATCTATGGATGATTGTGCATTTACGTTCAGGAGTTGAATGAAACCCTAGATGCATGATCCATAGGTACCTTTTGTCCTTACTAGTATGATAAGTCGATAGCTGCTAAGCTATAGGACCGTTACAAGTCGGGTGATGACCTCACTCGCGAGAATAGGTTCCTAGATAGGAATCACAATGTATCCTTGAATGGATTGCTCACGTGGTAAGAGCATGGGATCTGGGCTCCGGTCCAGTGGTTATGTGGGTTAAGTTTTTGAACGTACTAAGCACATGTCGGGTATGGGACCGGTAAGCCTAGTACCTTAATGAGACGGCTAGGGATGGAACTATCACTACCCTTGGGATTCGCTCTCACGGCTAGCTACCGGTGGTGTATGGTGACTCCGGGTATCTCGCGGGGTATGCCGGATAGCCTGCACCAAAGACTGTGACCTTTCATCCCGACCCGGGGATTTTTGGGGACGGCCTGGGAAAGTTGTCCTTGCGGGGGCAGCCTACCATGTGTTTGGGTCTACCTTGCAAGGTTTAAATCAATCGATTGTCGGCCTCTCACCGTTATCCGAGACTACTTACTCCACTAGTCATGAGATCCCTAATGATGGAAGTTGATGAAGATGATGTTTGATTAATTGTATTGTACAACTTTGTTTGTACTAGTTGGCTAATGTAGTAAAGATTAAAACTACTAGAACTTGTGCTAAAATCTTGAAAGTAAGGACCTACTCTTTGTTACTTTTTAGCAAAGCAACCCAGTAGCCAAAAAGCCTTTCATGGTCTAGAATTGGTGAAGTAGTTATCACCGACGGGTAAGTCTTGCTGAGTATTAGTATACTCAGCCTTGCTATAATGTGTTGATCCAGGTAATGCCTTCAGTGATGTGTGGCCCGGAGAGATCCCGCCCGGCTGGGAGATGGAGTGGGTGGAGGACGACTACTGAAAGCATCATGGATGGCCTCCCGTGGTGTCTTCGCTTCCTTAGTTTATTTCCGCTGTTTTTCGAAAACTCTGAACTTTTCATCGTGACAAAAACTATGGTCTGTAATAAATAAACCCCTTGGGGTACAAATTTGGATATCAGTGTTGTTGTATCTCTGGACTCGCCTTCGAGTGAATTTTAATGCATATATTCGATCCTTGTGCTTTTCAAGTGATTTACCGGGCGTTAACCCGGCGACTAATGACAGGATGATACTTTATTATTGCTTAATGACCAAAGTGGATCGGTCTTAGGCGATAGTACAGTATTTTCATGGGCGGGTTGTCACAGTTGGCATCAGAGCTTATATGCACCAGAGATTAATTAATAAACTTAATCAAATGGTTTTTGAATAAAATATGCCAAGATTGTCTGATTTTCCAAAAATACGTTGGTCCGTTAAGGATAAACTAGACCGAGAGGCCCTAGAGGGAATTTTGGGTCCTTTCAGGTGGCTTAATTAACTTATGGTTTATTTTGCTAACTTCCAGCACATTACTTTATGTCAGACTTACTTTCTCGCACAACCAAACTATGAGCCACGTGTTTTATACGTGTGCTGTTCCGCATCACGGGAATTGCGAGGGTTGATGGAGTGATCCATTCCACGGATCCCTTCTTCGCGTCTGTTTGTGAGTTGTGTGTCGCCACGTGTCTCATACGTGTGCATTCCGCATGTCGCTCATGCGAGACAAGGATACACTCCATTCAAACGGAGGGTGTCCGAGGTTGGACGCTGTCCATGCAGCGGCTTAACGCATGGATGTCGTTTCTATAGTGAACGGTAATGTATGTGGACACTTTCGTGACGTGCTGGCACGAAAGGTTCATTTTCTGCAGGTACATAACAGTGCTTCGTTAGTCGTTAAGCGAGTACCGTATAGCTCTCGACTAGATATTATAGGGAGAGACGAATAAAAGCCTTGCCACCGGCACTAACTTCGATTTTTGGCTTGATTGCCATGTGACGTCGAATAGGACGTCTTGCATGCGTATTAAAAATCGAAACAACTAAAATGGACCCAAAAATCGAATTCCCATATGTTCTCTAAGGAAGTTTATGCTAGTGTGTGCTTTTTATAAACTAGAGTACCTTTCATACCTAGCCGTCATGCTGCCGAAATTTTGAAAGAGCTGTTTACCTTGTGCTAGGTTCAATTAAACCAAATTGCTAAAAATAAGTGTTCCTAAACTAGCTATCTTGTAAAAGCAAGTCCCAATCCTAGTTTCGTTTGGTTTGGTTCACACTTTCCTAGGCACATCCAGGTTCAGGACCATTCATCTTGTTTCCTTGATCGTTGCTCAACCTTAAAAGCTTAATTAAAAGTATTAAAGGATTAATCCTAAACTTGGGAAATTTTTGAGGTTTCTGGATATTTGGTTATGAATTTTTATTCATAGCTGCCAGAACTTCACCATTTGACATGCCGTTCTCTTTGAGATCTGACATGGGTTACATTTGTGTACAGATGGATTTCCCCGTGTTCCACCAGTTCGACGCTGACGGTACGATCCGTACCAACGGGTTGTATTGGGAGGGTTTTCCGCGCCTGGCGTGGGAAGCACTCAGTGCCGCAAGCTACCTCACCCCACCGACTTACGAGGTGAAGGAGTTTGAGCGCTTTGGCGTTCCCCGCTGCAGAGTGATCATTACTGTTCTGCCACACCCAGACCACGCCGACTGGTTTGACTTGAGCTTTATCTAATGGGGATTTATCACTCACGAGTCCGTTGAGTCAGCCGCCCTCAGAGTACTGACAGACTTCTGTGACCACAACCCACCGTGGTAGCTATTTCTCCGTTTGGACTGTTTCCTGCTGTGAGTCCTCACGACCTAGCATGGTTGGACCGTATGGACCACCTACGTGAGCTACTGACCCTAGCAGAGCCATTGGACGTTACTCAGACGCTTGCCCGTTGTCTGAATGTGGTCTTCACACTTCAGGGGCTGCGTTATAACACTGCAGCGATTATTGCACAACGCTTGGAGGCATCTAGGCGCGATTGGGAGCAACTTTCAGCAGCACACCAGCAGCTGAACTTCACGCTTACTCAGGTGCAGCAGGAGAATGACAGGCTGCGTGCTAGGAGGTTCCAGTTGGAGCTTGAGAGAGGTGATCGCTTACAGAGGATCGTAGATCTGGAGGAGGAGAACCATGCACTAGAGGAGGATGCCGACGCTCACGAGATAGAGAGGCCGACACTACTTTGCGGAACATTGCCGATATGCGGCGAGCAGGTGCGGAGGCCGAGGTACGGGTGGCGGCTTTGCGGGCTATAGTGGCCTTACGGCCACTACCCCCGTACGAGCACACCTGGAGGAGCGAGCGGGCCTTGTCCGGTCCGGATCGGACGAGCCGAGCAGGACCACCGCTACCGACTCCCCCCGGCTTCGCCTACGTACGGTGGTGCTTCGGTGGGCAACTAGGTTGCCGACAGCAGGGATTAGGAGGATGTCGATCCTATCGAGTTATTTGGAGGTGTTTAGAGTAGTGGCTTGACAAAGACGTCTTCGTGCCAAGTAACTGCTTGTATCGTGTCATGTCATGTTGTTTCAAATTCGAGTTGTAATGTCTTTGAACCTTGTTCTATCATGTTGTAATAAAGAATGCTTAAGCTTGTATGCTTTAAGTAAATTTCGTTTGTCATTCAGATTTGAAACCTTCTTGCGTGTGAATACCAGATCCGTGGATAAACCGTTGCAAAGGACCACGCTTGTCAATTTTGCATTTCTCACCTAAGAACGTTGGTAAACCAAAAGAATTATAGAGGCATCACTCGTTGCCAGCGAATAAGTGCTCGTTCGTATACCACCTTCGTTGGTATCTGAAATGACGATGATCGTTCAAGGGTGTTTATTAGCCGTGCAATTGAGTAATCGCAGTCCTAACCATGTTGAGAAGAACGATTCTATGAATCTTGGTGGCAATAGAATATTGTTGATTGTTGATGTTCTCATTGTTTAAGTACTAATGAGATGTGATTATGCATGATTGTGCTTGTCATCATTTGGAGTAAGCTTTTGGTTATCTCACTGATAAAGCTCACTTTTCAGATGGTGGGAACCACGCGCAGCTCTCCCAACGGTTTCAGAGCAAGTGGTAGTGGTGACTTGCCACCACCCCTGCCCATGACATCGGCGGAGGCCTTCATGGCCACCCAAACCGAGGTGCTGCGCCAGATCCTGCAGACGCAGCAGTAGATCGCCCAGCAGATGAACCGAGGGCCGCCACACGGGGCCAACCACGAGGGGCCTAACCAGGTCACTACGTACGCCCAGTTCATCGCTATGAAGCCGCCAACCTTCGCTAAAGCAGAAGACCCCCTGGAAGCTGAGGCTTGGGTCAAGGCCATAGAGGCAAAATTCTCTGCCTTTGTGCTGCCTTGCTTCGAGGAGAACAAAGCGAACTTCACGCGCGCCGCAACCGCGAGGGGGAAGCTTTGATGTGGTGGGACCACTTCAAGTCAATGCAGCGAGGGCACACTGTGACTTGGGATGAGTTCAAGCAGGCTTTCAAGAGCCGCCACATTCCCAAGGGACTGATGGATAGGAAGATGAGGGAGCTGTTGGCCCTCCGTCAGGGATCTGACTCAGTATACCGCTATGCTCAGAAGTTTAATAGCTTGTGCCAGTATGGTGGGCATCATGTTGATACTAATGCCAAGAAGATGGAGAGGTTTCGTGACGGGCTTGATGGCAAGCTGTATGAGCGTCTGAATCTGCTCGAGCCCGCAAACTTTCACGAGCTAGTGAACAAGGCTATCTCTCAGGAGGATGCTATGAAGAAAGCCCACGGGGACATCAAGAGGATGTCCGGTTTCACCCCAGGCAGCAGAACGAGCAAGAAGTTTCGCTTTGTGAAGAAGGAAGCTCCAGGCCCATCCCAGCAATCTTCAACTGGACGCTGGACGATGAAGCCACCCCAGGGCAAAACCACAGGGAACTTCCAGTTCCGCCGTGCCCAGCAGCAGGCTCCAAAGCCTAATGCACCTCCTCACGATGTTGGAGATCGTCGTTGCTACAACTGTGGCCAGCCAGGGCACTACATTAGTGAGTGTCCCAAGCCCAGGCAGATCAAGCCCAACCCGCAGAATCAGGGTACGGGAAGCAAGCCTACCACTTCGGCCAAGAAGCCTATGGTTCAAGTATGCCAGGGCAAGCTGAACTTCACTACGATGAGTGACATCCCAGCAGGAGCTCCAGTACTCACGGGTACATTCTCTATCAACGACACTCCTGTTAAGATTTTGTTCAATTCGGGAGCTACCCACAGGGAACCAAGATTATGACGATAAGGTTCTCATACCACTTCCGCTTACAAGATAACTACTCCCGGAGGCCAAATCACCTCCAATATCTTAATCCGAGGAGTGAATTTGGGTTTAGGTAGTAAAATCATTCCAACAAACCTTATCGTCATAATCTTGGTTGGGATGGATGTTATCTTGGGAATGGAATGGATGAATCAACATAAGGTGATTCTAGATATATCGGATAGGGTCGTAGAGATCAATTCTCCTACGGTCAGGCACACTACCTTGTACCTACCTTTCAGGGATGGTGCCGATTCTTGTGCCTATGTGACCATTATCTCCTCTCTTGATGAAATTCCAGTAGTGTGCGAGTACCCGGACGTCTTTCCTGACGAGTTGCCTGGTATGCCACCAGACAGAGATGTTGAGTTTGTGATCGAACTCCAGCCTGGTACCGCACCCATATCCAAAAGACCTTATTACATGCCACCCAAAGAGTTAGCTGAACTAAAGACCCAACTCCAAGAATTGTTAGATTAGGGTTACATTCGCCCGAGCTCTTCTCCTTGGGGTTGCCCTGCTCTCTTTGCCAAAAAGAAAGATGGTAGCTTGAGAATGTGCGTAGATTACCGGCCACTCAATGCAGTCACCATCAAAAACAAATACCCGCTTCGTCGAATTGATGTTCTTTTTGATCAATTGGCGGGTGCCAAAGTCTTCTCTAAGATTGACCTTCGTTCTGGCTACCACCAAATCAAGATTCGACCGTGCGACATTCCTAAAACCGCTTTTTGGTCTTTACGAGTTCTTGGTCATGTCTTTCGGACTCACTAATGCTCCTGCCTACTTCATGTACCTCATGAACTCCGTGATCATGACGGAGCTCGATAAATTTGTCGTGGTCTTTATCGATGATATTCTCATCTATTCTAAGAGCGAGAAAGATCACGCCACACATCTCCGAGTTGTCCTTCAGCGTTTGCGAGATCACAAGCTCTATGCTAATTTCTCCAAATGCGAATTCTGGTTGAAAACTGTGAAATTCTTAGGGCACACCATTTCTCAAGATGGTATCTCCGTAGATCCTAGCAAAGTTCAAGAGGTGATGGATTGGAAACCACCCAAGTCTGTGCATCAAATCCGCAGTTTCCTAGGATTGGCGGGATACTACCGTCGATTCATTCCTGACTTTTCCAGAATCACAAAACCCATGACCGAATTACTCAAGAAAGGAGTGAAATTCGTGTGGAGTGAAGCATGTGAGAAAGCTTTTCACACCCTCAGGCAACATCTAACTTCAGCCCCAGTGCTAGCTCAACCCGATAATTCCAAACCATTTGAAGTCTTCTGTGACGCATCAGGCATGGATCTCGGTTGTGTCCTTATGCAAGAAGGCCGAGTCATTGCCTATGCTTCACGGGCACTCCGACCCCATGAGCTCAATTATTGTACCCATGATCTTGAGTTGGCCGCTGTTGTTCATGCCCTCAAGATATGGAGACATTATCTAATGGGCAATCATTGCAACATCTTCACCGATCACAAGAGCCTCAAATACATCTTCACCCAGTCAGAGTTGAATATGAGACAGAGAAGATGGCTTGAGTTGATTAAAGATTATGATCTAGAAGTGCACTATCATCCCGGCACAGCAAATGTTGTTGCGGATGCTCTTAGCCGCAAAGATCATTGCAACCACCTAGAGTTGGAGCTAGTCAGCGAACCATTGTGTGAGGAAATGAGGAGACTCAACTTAGAAGTGGTACCGCAGGGAATTCTTTATGCCTTGACGGCAGAGTTAACCCGGCGACTAACGACAGGATGATACTTTATTATTGCTTAATGACCAAAGTGGATCGGTCTTAGGCGATAGTATAGTATTTTCCTGGGCGGGTTGTCACACCTCCCCAATACCCTCTTGCACATCCAAGAGTGGAATACTCGGATAATGGGGTTGCGGATGCAATTGCGTTGTTGGTGGGCTTCTTCGGAGATCAAATTCCAAAATCTATTTTACATGCCGGGTGGCACGTCAACTTTCTCCGGAGCTCTCTTATGGAGCCCAAGTAGCTCCCTAACATGCTCATAGGGAACCACTTGTTGGACTCCCTCCAAACAGTATGATAAGCTTTGCACCCCATCATCAAGGATAGGTGCAATGGTGATCAAGATTTCCAAGGCGAACTCCTTGTGGGTGTCCGCCGACACTCCGTTGGAGAATTGCACCCATCCAAGGTGCACCAACATGTAGTATATGTCGGTGCCGAAACCCAAGTAGTAGAGTGCTTGGTCGTCGAACTCGACGTTGGTCACAAGCCTCTTCTCAAGACGAAAGAGCTTCTTCTCCTCCTCCGACAATATGATGAAGCCAAACGAGGAATATATCAGAGTGTATGGAGGTGGCGCGGTCGAACGGGTTGATCGTCGTGGTGGCACAGGCGGCTCCTCCGTGTGCCCTTGAGGTTCGGTAAACCTCATGGACGTGCTCCTTGTTGCCCTCATGCCACCGAGGAGAGCATCGTTCCTCCTTGGTGGTGCCGTATCCGTCTCCATGCTTCGAGGAGACTCGGAAACCGAGTCCCTCCTCGAAGACGTCGTCGACGACGGCTTGGATGACGATGAATCCTTCTTCTTGGAGAAGAGACTTGTGGTTTTCTTCCACATGGTCGTTGCACTCTTCTCTCCACTAAAACTCCGGGTTGCAACCGGTAACTAGGCACTTAAAATCTTACTTCGGGATGTGGACTTTGAGTGGATTAAGGTGGTGGATTTTTTTGAGCTATCAAGCTTGGGAAGGTTGGCTATGTCTACGGAGGTTCTGGGCACACAAACTTGAACACACAAACTAAGGAAGGAGAGGGAAGCTTGCCTGCAGAAAACGGGAGCCGGGGGGCTCCTTAAGTAGGGGAGGCCGGCCGGCCTGGGCCGACCGGCCTGGGTGGCCTCTGGCTCCTCCCCGCCTCGGCTTTCTTCCAGCACGATCATTTCTCCTCTGCAACTTTCCTGCCCGCGTGCTCCACGAGTTGCACCGCCTAAACGCTCTCGTCCACTCCTTTTCTTGCATTATTGGTCCTTCCACTTGATGCTTCAAGCTTTGAGTCATGTCCATGCTCCCTTGCTCCACTTGCTTCACATGCCACCATGAAATTCCTGCAAAGTTCATGCTTGCTGCCCACCATGCTTGTCCTTTGCATGTGGACTTGGTGAAAGTTGATGAAAGAGTATCCAATGGTGCATGCATGAGCAATTCAAACTAGATTGCCCCCCCTTTAAGTGTGCTTAAGGTTAAGCACTCCTCTAATTTCGAATTTTAAAAATATTTTAAGAGCCATGCAAGAGATCAAGCATAAATTTAGAGAAGTTTTTAAACCATTAAAAACAAATGTAAGTCGAAAATATTTTCCGACTATGTTGATATCGGTCTCACCGGTATAGTTTGCCTTCATTGGTTGAGAGCAAACTTTTCCCGGCTTGATCATGGGGGCATAGGTTTAGGTTCTAATTTTGGCTAAATGAGAGAGATTTTGAATAAAACAAAATTAAATGAGGCTTAGAAAAATTCTAATATTATAGAAACCAAGGATATAGATTTTTAAAACCAACCGAAAGTTTAGTTTCTAGGTTCACGCAAGTCCTACCCCGTGCTGAAATTTAATTAACTACTAGGTATAAGTCGTGGCTCTACTCGTGTGTTTTTAGCGTGAAAAATAAGTCAACCACAGCAGCATAATAAGGGTGAAAGGTTGAGTTAGGTTCTGAAATTATTTGGTTGTGGTTTCTCGGAAAGAAAAGACAAACAAGCACATAGGAGGGTTCATGCAAAGGATTTATGATAAAGCAAAATATTCAATCAAGAATTATGTCTCTAATATTGTTCAACCACTTCTAAGTCTAATGTCTTTGCGTAATAAAACTCAAAACTAAATTATTAAAAAGACTCGAAAAACCTGCAATCGGGTTGTCCTCCAGGTAGCTTATTCTTGACTCGACGAAACGGGTTGCCTCCCGCCTAGCGCTTCGTTTATAGTCCATGGCTAGACTTCTTCACTTGATTACTTCGGATCAACTCTCTTTGCGGGCGTTGCAATCTTGGGTACCCACTTCCGCACCATCTTGGGCACGGGCTTGTCTTCCGGCTTAGTCATTTTTTTGGTCTTCACAGGCGGCTTTTCTTCCTTTGTCTTGACGGATGCAACACCTTTGATTTTCTTTACGTTCATTTTTTTCGGCTCCTTTTTCTTTTTCAGCCCCTCCTTTTTCTTGGGTTCTTCCTTCACTCCAATCATGTTGCATGCCTCGATTCGTGGTCGAAACTTGAAGGAACTCCTTTCTCCGTTGGTATCGAACATGATCTCCCCCTTGCCAACATCAATAGTAGCTCCCACGGTCTTGAGGAAAGGCCTCCCAAGGATGAGCGGCGGCTTCTCCCTCTCTCTCCTATCTCGAGCACCACGAAGTCGACGGGGATGAAGTGGTGTCCGACCTTCACGGGTACATCTTCGGCAATGCCCAAGGGATAGCGAATGGAGTTATCTCCCAACTCCAAACAAATACCCGTAGGCTCTATTGGTAGGCGTAGATTCTCGAACACATCCCTTGGCATGACGCTCACACTAGCTCCAAGGTCGCATAACGCCTTCTCGAAGTTGAAAGAACCAACGGAACATGGAATAGTAGGGCATCCGGGGTCCTTTTGCTTCTCTAGCCCATTAGCAATAGCGGCACTACACTCCTCGGACATCTTGACATGATCTACCCCGAGTGTTGCTATCTCATATTTATTTGCATGTATGTCTTTAAAGTAACGAGAATATGTAGGTACTTGTAGGGCATCTAGTAATGGCATGTTGATGCTAAGTCTACGCACAACCTCCACAAACTTCTCAAATTGGTTGTCAAGTTTACCTCGGAAGTAGCGTGGCTTGAGTTGCGGTATCCTCGTGTCTTCCTCCGGCATCTCAAATTCAGGCTCTTCGGTGACGATCCCCGTAACCTTCTCTTTAGCAACTCCTTCCACCTCGGTGGATGGTCTAAGCTTCCTTGCTCCCGCGGAACATTCCGGGTCTCCGGTCTCCTTCCCTGAACGCGTTTGAATGGCCTTCGCCGATTTGGGACTTTAGGTTGTCCCGGAAGCTTCTCTTCATCATTAGTGAGGTGCCCCGAAAGTTGTCCCACTTGCGTCTCGAGAATCTTCATCATGTTGAGCATTTGATGATTGGAACTTCCGACCTCCGTCACTTTGCTATCGATGTTCTCCAACACCTTGTCTATGGTCTTGAACTTGGTGACGGTGTCCTTGTTGATCTTGGCTTGCTCGTCCATGAATTCCTTCAATTGTATACGAAGCGGAACTGAATTCGGAATGGATGAGCTTGCATTAAATTGAGGTCTACCTTGCCCGTAGCAGAAGTTTGGCAATTCTCCCGTCCTCATGTAGTCGAGCATTTTGGCTTCCTCCGGACAATCTTTGCGGACATGGCCATACTCTCCACATTCTTCGCATGTGGATCTTGCTTCGGCGGCCTTCAAGTCTTGAGCCTCTTTCTTTTCTATCTCCATCTTCTCCAACCTCCTCATGAGCGAGTCGATCTTGCCTTCAAGTATGTTCTCCTTCTCCACTTGCAAGACTCCTTTGACGTTCCTCGTGGGTTGAACCGGATGTAGGCGCCCAGATGACGCCCATGCATCGATGATCGTCCTTGACGCCGGCGTAAGTTCGATGATGGATCCTCCCGCCGATGCATCGATGATCGTCCTTGATGCCATGGTGAGTCCTTGATAGAACTTTTGCACGAGGTCTTCCTTCGGGAACTTGTGATGTGGAACCGCCCGGGTGTACTCGTTGAAGCGCTCAAATGCCTCCGAGATAGTTTCCGTAGGATATTGAACAAAGGTGGCAATCTTATTACGCAAGCTTTGAGTTTTACCCGGCGAGTAGTATTCCTTCATGAAAGCCTTCATCAACGTGTTCCAATTTTGCACCGTCTCCGCCGGTTGAGAGTGGAACCATTGCAAAGCCTTCCCGAGAAGTGAGAACAGAAAAAGCCTTGCCCTCATTTTGTCTTGAGTCACCCCATCCATGTTGAAAGTCTGACATAGTTGAATGAATGCTTGGAGGTGAAGGTTCGGATCCTCTTTACCGGTGGAGGGTGAATGTTGCACCATGCGGATTGTTGAGGTCTTGATCTCGAACAGTCTTCCGATCTCTTAGTGGTTCAAGATTGGTAGGTCGATGATGTCCGGGGTTCATAGCTCCCCGATCTTGCGCTCTTGCGGTTGGTCACCAATCGGTGGAAGTCGATTCTCCCGAGGACTTTGAGGTGGTGAATTCTTCGGAGATTCCTTCGATTCTTCGTCTTCCGACTTCGAATCTACAAAATCTAGCTTTTTAGCTTGACGTGCTTCACATCTCCTTAGCCTGTAAAGTTTTTCTGGATCATCCACAAAATTATCGGGTTTGTTGGAGAGGTAGCCGTCCATCTCCTGTTAGGGTTAGCAATAAACAAAGTATGCAAGACTAGAAAGTAAAAACAAATCTATAAAAACTAGGGTTAGACAAACTAGATTAGATGTATTTTGAGGATGATCAAAGTTTAGTACATGCAAAAAGAAAAACAAAAAGAAAACTGAAAATTACAAAAAGGCAATAAAAAATCAAATCTTGATCACTTGTTCCCCGGCAACAGCGCCAGAAAAAGGGGCTTGTTGACGATTAATAGTTCTATCAAATTTTGTTTAGACTTGCAAGAGGACAAGTCTCCCGTCATAGTCAAGGGACCCTTCTTCCCTCGAGTGGTGAACCCAAGGTATCGAATCCGTGGAACAAATGTGTGACGCAAAAGTTGATCTAGTAAAGCCAAGTAACTTCAATCTTCGGTAAAAAAGAAACCCTAAAGCATCTAAGTAAAGGACACGAAACTAATCTAATCTACTAAAGACCGGAGATAACAAAGTAAGATTGGGTAGATAAATCGATCTAGAGAGATCGGGATAAGCCTTTTGTTGAAGTTCCAAGCAAGAGAAGAAGTAGCAAATCGAATCTTATAAAAAGCCTCTTTAAACCGTGGTTTCCCGTCCAAATCCGAAAACATCCGCCTTTCGGAACCCCCGTTCTGTCACAACGTATCCCTACTCATGCGGGGAGTCTAGGGCGAGTCAAAAGACAAGTCGAGATTCTTTCGGAAGATCCGGCGTGTACCTCTAGCCACCGCGGCTACAAGAACACCCTATGTAATCTATCTCGAGAATAGAATTGGAATAAGCAAAGCCGATCGAAAAACGAAATCTTCGAGGAAACACTTGATCGCTAGGAAAAGATTCAACTTGATAATTCAACTATGACAATGATACTGTGACAACCCGCCCAGGAAAATACCATACTATCGCCTAAGACCGATCCACTTTGGTCATTAAGACATAGTAAAGTATCATCCTGTCGTTGGTTGCCGGGTTAACGCCCGGTAAATCACTTGGACATCTAACAGAGGATCGACACATGCATTAAAACTCACGCAAAGGCGAGTCCAGAGTACAACACGAGTTAACATAATTTATTACAAACCATTGTTCATGACATGGAGTAAAGGTTCAGAGTTTGAAAACAGCGGAAATAATTTAATCTAGCGCAACGGTGAACACCACAGGAGGCCATCCGTGATGTCATCACTTGTCGTCACCCATCCGGTCAATCACACCTGCAACAACAATTTTTAAAAGCAAGGCTGAGTATACTAATACTCAGCAAGACTTAACCGTCGGGTGATAACTACATCACCAACCTCTAGACATGAAAGGCTTTTGGCCGGTGGAGTTCCTTTTGCTGAAACAACTGCTAAGAGTAGATCCTTACTTTCAAAATTTTAGCACAAGTTCTAGTTGATTACCATTTCTAAATGTGCCATCTAATCCAATCAAGAATTGGAACAACAATTAATTCATACAACAATATTTCTCGAGTTCCATCATTATGGGATATCATGGCCAGTTGATTAAGCAGTCTCGGATAACGGTGAGAGGCCGACAATCGATTGATTTAAACCTTGCAAGGTAAACCCAAACACACGGTAGGCTGCCCCCTGCTTTGGTTGGTGCTAACCCCACTTTCGAGCAAATGGCTCGGCACTGGTTTTACTCTTTTGGTACTAACCCCAGTGCTGAGTTGTTTGTTCGCTCACGTGCGCGTTTTTGAATTTCAGGTGGGAGACTTGAAGAACATTTGGTTGATTGACTCCGGTTGCTCGAGGCATATGACCGGAGACAGGGGGTGGTTCTCAAGTCTCGTCCCGGTGGTGACAAAGAGGTACATCACCTTTGGGGACAATGGGCGTGGGTGTGTGCTTTCAGAAGGTGAGATCAAAGTGAGTGATAAGATCACTCAGAGGCGTGTTGCTCTTGTTCAATCGCTGGGGTACAATTTGCTTTCTGTGTCCCAGTTGTTGGATGACGGCTTTGAGGTGTTGTTTCGGCCAGGTGGTTCTCGGATTTTGGACTCTCGAGGGGATCTTGTCTGTATGGTCGTTCCCGAGGGTCAGGTGTTTCGTGCTGATTTTTCTTAGTCTTCGGGTGTGGAGCGTTGTTTCTTGGCTGGTTCTTCGAGTGAGTTGTGGAGGTGGCATAGGAAGTTGGGTCACTTGAGCTTTGACCTTTTATCTCGCTTGAGTAAGCTCAATTTGGTCCGAGGATTGCCACGGTTGAGGCTTGAGAAAGAGTTGGTTTGTGCGCCGTGTAGGCATGCCAAGATGGTAGCCTCTTCTCACCCGCCTCTCATCGATGTGATGACTGAGAGTCCATGCGAGCTGCTCCATATGGACCTTGTTGGCCCAGCTCGTGTGCGATCTGCGGGTGGGAAGTGGTATGTCCTGGTTGTGGTGGACGACTATTCTCGGTATGTGTGGGTGTTCTTTCTTGAGGATAAGGGGGAGACGTTTGGTTTTGTTCGAGATCTAGTCTTGAGGTTGAGGAACGAGAGGCACGGAGATGCCATACAAGCTATCCGCAGTGATAATGGCTCGGAATTCAGAAACTCTCGTTTTGAAACTTTTTGCCATGACTTGGGTCTTGAGCACCAGTTTTCGAGTCCGTATACGCCTCCCCAGAATGGTGTTGTGGAAAGAAAGAACAGGACCTTGTGCGAGATGGCTCGGACGATGCTTGATGAGCATAGGACTACGAGGAGGTATTGGGCTGAGGCGGTAAATACCGCGTGCTATGTGTCGAACAGGATATACCTCGGAGTGCACAAGAAGAAGACATGCTATGAGTTGATGCATGGTCCCACACCCAAGGTGAGCCACTTCCATGTCTTTGGTTGCAAGTGTTTCATTCTGAAGAAAGGCAGGAAGTTGGATAAGTTTGAGGCTAGGTCTGTCAATGGCATTTTCTTTGGTTATGCATCTCATTCTAGAGCATATCGTGTGCTCAATCTTGAAACTAACCAAATTGTGGAGACTTGCGAGGTAACCTTCGACGAGACAGAGCCACGTAGTCAGCATTTCTTTGAGTGTGCAGGTGATGATGAGCTTGCGAGGAGATCTTTCAGGAGGAGGAGCATGAACATGGAGATGATGAAGATGGCGGTGCGGTGCCCCCGGCTGAACATGTACCCACTACTTCGACTACGGAGATGGACGGACCCTCTACTACACCTACGACGACAAATCAAGAACGAGGAGAAGCTGATGTTGAGGGGGAGGTAGCATCGAGGCGAGAACCTCCCCGACGAGTACAAGTGGATCACCCAGCTTCGAGGATCATCGGCGACATGAATGAACGCACTACACGGTCGAGCGTTCGAAAAAATTCCCATTTCGCTCAAGCTGCGTTTGTTGCTATTTTTGAGCCCAAAGACATTGGACACGCACTATCTGATCACAATTGGGTTAATTCGATGCATGAGGAGTTGGAGAACTTTGAGAGGAATCAGGTGTGGGAGTTGGTTGACCCTCCTCCAGGGTGTAAGCCGATTGGTACAAAGTGGGTGTGGAAAAACAAAGAGGGAGAGAAAGGTGAGGTTGTGAGGAACAAGTCGAGGCTTGTTGCTCAGGGGTTCAGTCAGAAGGAGGGGATCGACTACGAGGAGACCTTTGCTCCCGTAGCCCGTTTGGAGGCGATTAGGATCCTTCTAGCCTTTTCCGTGGCTAAAGGGTTCAAGTTGCACCAAATGGATGTGAAGAGTGCTTTCCGAATGGTGTGTTGGAGGAAGAAGTGTATGTGAGGCATCCTCCGGGTTTGAGAGTGAGAAGTACCCCCACCGGGTGTACAAGTTGAGAAAGGCGCTGTATGGGTTGAAGCAGGCGCCTAGAGCTTGGTATGGCAGGTTGAGGGGGTTCTTGTTTGAGAGAGGTTTTGAGATGGGGAAGGTCGATCAGACCTTGTTTTTGCCGAGGCAGGGCAGAGATATCCTGATTGTGCAGGTGTACGTGGATGATATTGTCTTTGGTGGCTCGTCTAACACCCTTGTTGCAAGGTTTGCAGATGATATGAGCAGGGAATTTGAGATGAGCATGATGGGCGAGTTGCAGTTCATCCTCGGGCTACAAATCAAACAATCAAAGGAAGGAACATTTGTGCACCAGGCTAAGTACACCAAGGACATTGTGCGGAAGTTCAAGATGGAGGATTCCAAGGCTATGACGACGCCGATGAGTACGACTACAACTCTTGATGCGGACGAGGAAGGTGAACATGTGGACCAGAAGGAGTACCAGAGCATGATCTGGTCACTCCTCTAATTGACGGCGACGAGGCCGGACATACAGTTCTCGGTGTGTCTGTTCGCTCGTTTTCAAGCGTCTCCGAGGACTTCGCATCGGCAAGCGGTGAAGTGAATTTTTAGGTACTTGCGTAACACTCCCGACTTCGGCCTTTGGTACTCCGCGTCCTCTTCTTTGGCGCTTCATGGTTTTCCAGACGCGGATTTTGCCGGGTGTCGGTTGGATAGGAAGTCCACTTCTGGGACTTGCCAGTTTTTGGGTTCTTCTTTGGTGTCTTGGTCTTCCCGCAAGCAATCGAGTGTTGCTCAATCCACTACCGAGGCCGAGTATGTTTCCACTGCTAGTTGTTGCTCTCAGCTCCTTTGGATTTCATACATCATGAGTGACTTTGGTGAGGAGTATACCCATGTCCCACTTCAATGTGATAGCACCAGTGCCATAAGCGTTGCAAAGAACCCAGTGCTCCATTCCAAAACCAAGCACATAGAAGTGAGGTATCATTTTCTGAGAGACAACGTAGAGAAAGGGAAGATAGCTTTGATTCATGTACCCACACATGACCAACTCACCGATATTTTCACCAAACTCCTAGATCAAGCAACTTTCACTCATTTGCGGGGGGGGAACTTGGTGTGTGTTTGATTTCTTGAGTTGGGTGTGTGGGAGCTCCTTTGCAGCATATGTATAGCTCCCCTTTGTGCATTTCTTGCATTTGGCATGGCATATGTAACATGATGTATAGGCATCCTTGTATCTTAGATTGCATGCATTTTGTATCATATGCATTGGATAGGAAAAGCTTCTCCTATATACATTGTTCACCATGGAATGCTATATTTGTCATTGTGAGCTTGTTTGGTATGCTATGGTTAGTTTGGCTTAGCTCTTGATGATCTTGATGAATAATCCATGGTTGATGGCTATGTTTTTGAAAAATGTCACATGTATGCTCTCTCATGTGTAAATGCTTTTATATGATCTTGACATGTTTTAGTGGCTTGGATATGCTTAATTTGTGGTTGGATAGCTAGTTTATTGATCATATGGGGCCAAAGGCTCATTTGCCATCATGAATGTTTAGCCCTCTTGATTTATCTTGTGGAGGAGCATAAGTTCCTTTTTGTCGCAAAGACATTTCATGTACCATTTATGAAACTGAAAATGAAATGTAAAATGCTTGGAAAATATGCTCCCATGTCATATGTGCTGAATTTAATTTGTTTTGGGTGCTAAACCGTTGCATGATGCCTACCAATGAGAAGTCTCATACATAGAAGTAGGCACATGGCTCGGTGGCTTTGACATGACATGAGGTGCTTGTGGGTGTTTGTGATGGTCTTATGATTAGAATGGCTGTCCTAGCATGAAGTTTGTGTGGCTTTGCCATTTTGATATGTTTTGATCATGTTTAGGACTTTGCTCATGAGAGGCAAGTTTTTCGCAAAATTGCCAAAATTCATCTTAGCTTCGTCCAATGGTTGTGTAACTTGGTGATCATGTAGTTGAGATCGATACGAAGCCGTAGAGTATCTAACTTGCTCAGTTGGACATGTGTAGCATTCTTTGTTGAATTTTGTCTATTTGAGAAGCTCTAGGTTCAAAGTTTTGCATTTTTGGCTTGACAAGGGGGAGAAGTTTGAGCTTGAAATGGCTTGCTGGACGCATTTAGAAGGTTTTCAGGTGGTTTCGAGCCATTTCTGGGCTCTGTTGTGCACCGGTCTGACCAGTCGGGGCCACCGGTCTGACCGGTGTGAGTGCAGTTCCTGTGCACATCTTAGGCACCGGTCTGACCGGTGGTGATGACCGGTCTGACCGGTGTGAGCTGAAGTTGTTGCAGCTGCCCTATTTTCAGCTGGTTTGCATGCATTTGTCCAGGGGGAGGTGCATTAGTTCAGGGGGAGCTTGCATGTGTGCAGGGGGAGCTCTTTGTGGTTTTTCGAGCTTTGATTCAGTGGTTTGCGCTCTTTGCTTGAGCTTTGCTTTGTCTCCGATGTGTCGAGCCGTTGCCCTTGCCTAAGGGGTCCGAGACTTGTCTTCTTCAAGTGATCTTGCTCTTTGCCTTGGTTTGTCTTTCGATCGCTTGTTGAGTTTCCTTTTGTTCGTTTCTTTTCTTTTTCTTTTCTCTCTTGTTACTTTCATGTGGGTGTTGTCAATGCACTCATTAAGGGGGAGATTGAAGACCATGTGTGGTTCGAGGACTGGTGAATGGTCACTTCCGTGTGTGATGAGTGATTGACAACGTTGTGTGGACTGATTCTTGGCTAAGTATTGCAGGTGCAGGTTGCGGCTTGACTGGTGTTGGTGCAGGTGAAGAACAAGCGCGAAAAGTCGTCGCCGGTGAGGCCTCCAGGTGTGGAGAAGACAAGTAGGCTTCGTTCGAGGGACCGGTGGCCGGCGGGGGTCAAGTGCGGCCGCATGGTGGCATGAACAAGAAGATGAAGTCATGGACGGTTTCTTGGTTGAGCCCGAAAACCAAGGTCGAGCCGGACTACGTGGGAGCCAAGGCATGAGTGGAGATTGGCGGAGGCTACACCGAGTTCGCGGGGTTTCCGGTGGTTCACCGTAAAACCACCGGGTTCCTTGGTTGATCCACAAAGCCAAGACCGAAGAACCGAAGACGGAGCCGCACGGCGGCGCGCACCGGCCTCGACCGGTGGGGACCGGTCTGACCGGTGAGGAGCACCGGTCTGACCGGTGTGCGACGATGCAGTCCGGAGACTTCGAAGCGGAGGACACGCGTCGGGATCACATGGCTTGCGTCGAGGCTACACAGGGTGCGGTCGCCGGGCATCCGTCCGATGGTGAAGACATGAAGACTTCCAAATCCGCCCTTGACCGTTAGAGAAGGGTATTTTAGACTTTCGGTTGCCTCCATATAACCCAAGAGGTGAGAGGATGGCAGCCCACTCTTGGAACCCTAGCTCATTTGTTTTCCCATTTTTTCTTTCTATATTCCTTAGGTTTTCCATAGGACTAGCTTGAGAGCTTCATGGAGAGATCTTGTTGAGAGGGATGGATGAGCGGGCGGCTTGCTAGACCTTGTATGAACCTTTGTTTCATGTATAGATGATTCGGCGTGGTTCCTCAAGGTTTGGATGTGTTTTCCCCGGTTGTTCTTGGTGGTGATTTTCGGAGCCCTCTCTTGGTGATTTCTTTGGGTTGTTTTCGGGACTTTTCTCTTGGGGATTTGATGGGGGAAATTTGTGGGAACCCTTTGTGGTTCTTTGGGCTGTGATTCCCCTCCCAAATCCGTGAGTAAAAGTGCTCGATTTTTGGGGTTTCTTTAGTTCTTGGGTTGGAAGTGCTCTTGGCGGGATTTCCTTGATTCCTCCTTTTTGGACGAGTTTTGGTGGGATTAAACTTGGCTATAGACTCCTCATGAGGTGTTTCTAATATCCCCAAAGTCTTGTTCAAGTCCGTGGAGCGATTCGGGAGATCGAGGTTTGGATTTGGGGGAGTTAACCCGCGGGTGCGGTTCATCCCGAGCTGCCCAGGCTACACCGGTCTGACCGGTGCTCTTGACCGGTCTGACCGGTGCAACCCTCGGTGGGATTTTGCTCGGGTGAACATCTGTGCGTGTTCGCTGTTGTCCCGTGTTGCTACTGTTTCGAGTTTGGGTCAGTTTGGAGGTCGGTTGACCTGCTTGGTGCCTTGGGGGCTTTCAGGCTGTGACCGGTCTAACCGGTGCGTCTCACCGGTCTGACCGGTGTGGAGCCACTTAGTGAAAGTTGCCCAGTTTCACCAGAAGTGACCGGTCTGACCGGTGGTGCTCACCGGTCTGACCGGTGTTGGTCTGAAGACTCGAGGTTTGCTACAACACCGGTCTGACCGGGGTCGGAAGGGTGTGTGTTGGTTCCTAGGTCCAGTGGCACTCCAGTGGCTACGTGGGCTTGGCCATCTTGGGTAGTGAGTCGGAGACGTGTGTTGGAAGCCGTGTTCATCTTGTAGGAGTTTCCATCTCCTTCGAGAAGAATTTTTATCGGCTCCCATTAACTCCCCCACTCTCTGGTTCGCCGTATCGGTCCTTCACCAACCCTCTCCACCTGGAAGAGGTCCAAAACCATGAAAGAAGGCCCGTGGACTGTCCCTCCTCTCTTTCTGAAAGCTACGACTCCTCCCATCCCCATAGTGAGCTCGAGGGGGAGAATGCCTAGCAACCTGACCTCCTGCAAACTCTCCAGCCCAACCACGAGAACCACGACCCCCAGAAACAAACCTCGCACCTGTACGAACACGAAACCCAAATTGCTGCCTGTCCAGGCCTGCACCGGTTCGACCGGTGCCCCTCACCGGTCAGACCGGTGTAGCCCGGCTAGAAACACCTCCAATAGCCTTTCGCTCACCCCAAGCCGGAACTGTCCTCACACTCGCCTTGGCCTAGGGCGTCTGTACACGAGGGTCAAGTACACCATCGGAAAGGTGGTACTTGTCCTTGTTGGCACACTCCTTCATAATTCTCTCATCTCGCTTCCTCTTGAAGCAAATCTCATCCTTATGGCCATCTCTCCCACAATAGACACAATGAAACCTCACAAGCTTAGGTTTAGGCTTGGGTTGGGGCTGCACACTTGGTTTCTCTCCACTCGACTTCTCCACGGGTTTCCCCTCACTAGCCTTCGCACTCTCTTTCTCAAAGAACACTTTCCCCGAAGTGCTCACAAACTTGATAGGCTTTTGGAAATCCTTTGTTTGTGGGGGAAACACGGGTGGAGCAAGGGTTGTGTCTAGGCGGTTCCTAAGATGGTTAGGTTTGGGAGGGAAATCATTTTTGTGGTGGGTTTTTAGTGGCGCTGTGATATTCTCTCCACTTCCCTCACCAACCTTGTTTGCCCCAAGTCCCTCACCATCCTGCCTCTTGAATGACTCGATCATTATCCTCAACTGAGGCTCATGAACAGACAACCAACCCATCAACTTTCTCAGCTCATCATCTCATCCTGCAAGCGATCAACATAATGTGCAAGTTCCAAATTCTTCAAAAGCATGCATTTCACAGGTAGAGAAAGATGTAGGAATTGGTTCTTTCAGCTTAGCCTCGAGGGAAGCAGTGTAAACATGCATCTCATCAATTTTAGTATGCAAGACAGGGCAAGAAGTACAAGCACCTAGCAAAGCAGATCTAGATTTAAGCTCAGCCACTTCAACCCTAAGCACATCTAGTTCCTCACACTTGGAGGCATGTTTTTCCTTAAACAAAGCAAGATTAGCAAGGAAAATAGAGCAATCAGCACAATCAACCTCATCAGAAACAACAAGGCTAGCCTTAAGGGAATCAATTTCAAGCTTGCTATCAAGAACCTGTGTTTCTAGCTCAGCCACTCTAGTCCTAGCATCCTCGAGTGAAGCCCTAAGCTCTTTCCCCATTTTCTTGGCCTCTCTAAGCATGTCATCACGATTGTCAAGCAACGAGCCAAGCCGTTCATTCTCCTGACGCAAGAAGGGAAGTTCATCAAGCACCTCGTCGTCGGAGTTAGAGTTCGAGTCGCTCTATGTGCTCTTAATGCTGCCGGAGCTCAGCGCCATGGTGCAGAAGCCGTCTCTAGCGAAGTAGCTTAGCCCGCTCAGGTCCTTGTACGACTTCCTGCTCTTACGACGATCACCTTCGTCTTCACTGCGGCTTGGGCTCGAGGCGGAGTACGCCAGACTGGAGTCGACGTCGCTCACTCCCACCATCGCTCGTGCCTTGCCTCGGCTCTCCTTCTTCCTTGACTGTCGCTCGTCTTTGTGCTTGTTCTTGTGCTTGCTCTTGTGGTCACGCCTCGACCGGTACTTGCCATCCATGCTCGACTTGTGCTTGTAGCCGTCCTTGTTCTCGACCTTCTCCGGGCAGTCGGCGACGAAGTGTCCCGGCTTGCCGCACTGGAAGCATGTCCTCGTGTTCCTCCTCATGTTCACCCGGTTCTCGTGCAGCCTCTCGAACCTCCTCATCAGCAATGCCAGCTCGTCCTCTCCAAGCATGTCGAACTCCTCATCTGGCATAGACATCAAAGAGGACAAATAGAATCTCCTGGTGGATGGGTTAGTTTTATCCTTTCCTTTCGAACCACCGAGGGCAAGATTATGAGAGTCAGTCGGGCCCTCGAGCTTGGCTGTCATGCCCCTATCCACCTCAGCCGACTTGAGCTTCGAGAACAACTCGTTCACCGTCAGAGTGTCATACTTCTCCGACTCCACAATGGCCTCGAACTTTCCGCCCCAAATCGTACGATCCAAAGAGTGTAAGAACTTGACAGCTCTATCATGATCATCATACGGGAGCACGTCCACATTGGCCCTCATGTTGTTCACAACCACCATGAACCTCTGAAACAAGGCATCGATGGACTCACCAGGGAGATGAGTGCAGTTCTCGTTCTCTCTCCGGTAGGTCGCATACATCCGAGCCTGAACCTGGGCATTCCCAACATGAGCCTCCTTCAACACCAACCTGATTCTACAAGCCAAGTGCTCGCTGTGCACCCGATCGAACTCAGGCTGACACAAAGCACGAAATAAGTAGTCAACCGCCTTATTGTTGGCGTCGAACATGTCGCTCGATCCTGGAGCAAGGAAGTTCATCGGCTGGACATAGCCTGTGTCCACCGTGACATCCCAAAGGATCTGACCCTTTCCGTGGAGAAACACCACCATCCGCTTACTCCACATCTGGTAGTTCTTGCCATCGAAGTGTGGAGGACCCGAACCCCGTTCCTGGTACGCCATCCTTGGATCTTAGTCTCATTAGAGTCAATAAAGACCCGAACCGGCTCTGATACCACTTGAAGGACCGATACGGCGAACCAGAGAGGGGGGAGTGAATGGGAGCCGATAAAAATTCTTCTCGAATGAGATGGAAACTCCAACAAGACGAACACGGCTTCCAACACACATCTCCGACTCACTACCCAAGTTGGCCAAATCCACGTAGCCACTAGAGTGCTACTGAACCTAAGAACCAACTTCCAACCTTACCGACCCGAGAACGCAGCGGAACACCAAACTTCGAGTCCACTGACCAACATCGGTCAAACCGGTGAGCACCACCGGCCGACCGGTCCCTGCTTGTGAAACTTGGCGACTTCCACAAAGTGGCTGCATACCGGTCAGGCTGGTGCAACACACCGGTCAGACCGGCCACAGCCAGAAAGTCCCAAAACACCAAACAGGCCAACCGAGCACCAAACCGACCCAAACTCGAAACAGAAGTAACACGGGACAATAGCAAACACACACAAACTTTCACCCGAGCAAAAACCCAACAAGGGTTGCACCGGTTAGACCGGTCAAGAGCACCGGTCAGACCGGTGTAGCCTGGGCAGCTTGGGATGAACAACACCCGCGGGTCAACTCCTCCATATCCAAACCTCGATCTCTCGAATCACTCCACGGACTTGAACAAGACTTTGGGGATAATAGGAACACCTCATGAGAAGTCCATAGCCATGATTTTGAGCACCAAAACTTGCCAAATCAAGAGGAATCGAAGAAATCCCGCCAAGAACTCCTCTAACCCTAGAACACCGAAAACCCCAAAATTGAGCCCCTTAACTCACGAATTTGGGAGGGAAATCACAGGCCAAAGAACCACGAAGGATTCCCACAAATTTCCCCCACCAAATCCCCAAGAGTAAGGTCCTGAAAACACCCCAAGAAAACCACCAAGAGAGGGCTCCGAAAATCACCACCAAGAACAACCGGGAACAACACAACAAGGCCTTGAGGAACCACGCCGTATCATATATACATACCAAGAAGGTTAATACAAGGTCTAGCTTGCCGCCTGTTGACGGTTAATAATTGTATCAAAGTTCGTTTGTGACTCGCAAGCGTACAAGTCTCCCGTCGTAGTCAAGGGACCCTTCTTCCCTCGAGTGGTGAACCCAAGGTATCGAATCCGTGGAACAAATGTGTGACGCAAGACTTAATCTATTAAAGCCAAATAACTTCAATATTCAATAAAGAACCTAATGCATCTAAGTAAAAGACACAAAACAGATCTAATCTACTAAAAACTCGGAGAAAACAAAGTAAGATTGGGTAGATAAACCGATCCGGAGGGATCGGGGTAAGCCTTTTGTTGAAGTTCCAAGCAAGAGAAGAAGTAGCAAATCGAATCTTAATAAAAGCCTCTTTAAATCGTGGTTTCCCGTCCAAATCCGAAAACATCCGCCTTTCGAGACCCCCGTTCGTCACAACGTATCCCTATTCATGCGGGGAGCTTAGGGCGAGTCAAAAGACAAGTCGAGATTCTTTCGGAAGATCCAGCGTGTACCTCTAGCCACCGCGGCTACAAGAACACCCTATGTAATCTATCGCGTGAATAGAATTGGAATAAGCAAAGCCGATCGAAAAACGAAATCTTCGAGGAAACACTTGATCGCTGGGAAAAGATTCAACTTGATAAATCAACTATGACAATGATACATACACAAGATCACCACCGGGATCCTTCCTTGATCTTGCTTCTAGCTCCGGGAACTCCGACGTGGTCTTCCATGCAAGGTTCCCACGTCGGCTAGGGAAACCCTAGTCAACTAGCTCGACCCTCTCCTCTCCGACATGGTGTCCCTCTCTTCTCTGCTTCTCGGCGGCCGAAGACGAAATCTTCTCTCGCGTGGCTCTCGGTCGGGGGACTATAAATAGCCCGATTGGCGGCTAGGGCAAAGGAGAGCGGGTTTGGGCCCAAAATGGGCTCCGGGCCGACCGGACCGGGCCGGCCGGCCCGGGCCCATTTAGGCCCGCCCCCGTGGGCTCCTTTGCCCCACGTCGGTTCCCTTGCTTCCCGGATGTTTCCCCCTTCGCATGTAGGTCCATGTCGTCGGTTTCTCTCCGAATTGGACTCAACTCCTTGTCTTGCAAGATTCGACGCACTTTTCCGGTCGTGTCCCCGGAGTCCGTCGTCTTCTCGGATCAAGTCCCCGGCTTCTTGGAGTTAATATTGCTTCATTGCATGACTTGTTCAGGACTTCAAGGTCTTGTCATGAGGTGCTTGATGAACTTATCCCAAAAGTCTTGCATTCAACACTAAAACCCTGCATAAACATTAAACTCCAAAACCGACATGCACACGTGAACTTGTTATACCACGGGGGTTAGTACCAATGGATAAGGTATAAAACTCATGCCAACACCGAAGGTAAACTCATGGCTAGGTTGACGGATTTTCACCGTCAACATCTCCCCCATGCTTAAACCTTGCTCGTCCTCGAGTAAGCCTTTGATGGATATCATCATTGCCAAACAATGTTTAAACTTTGCATTTGATCATACATGAGAAAACATAATGCTCTCAAAATTTTAATTCATTAAAGTTCTATAATGTACTAGCCTTCATCTCTACGGAGGGTAGATTCTTATTAAGCTTATCCCACAAGTATTAACATGCTCACAAAGTTTTAAATAGATCTCAGAATTTTTGAAATAAAGAACGAGATAAAGAAAAGCTAAACCAAATTCACAAATTTAAATCATCTCGTGTATTGCTCATGAACTCTCATCTCACTTGTCTCTCAAGCCTGTATATTCTACTCCTTTCCCTCTCATATATATGTGGTAGGCTTTATATAGAGCTTTGGGAAAGTTTAGTCCTAACAAGATTTTATAAAATGAGGTGTTGTCAAAACAAGACAAGCTTCTCATGGTCTTACCGAGACTCGTCAAAAAGGTCATTGGAAAATAATGTTGAATCAAGGAGGGGAAAGAGAAAAATACACACACTTTTAGATAAGTGGACATGTGCAAATGGCAAAGAGTGAGCCCAAGGCACAAAGGAAGTCCTTGTTATCGGATTGCACATGGTTGGAAAAATGAGAATGGATCTTTTTATCTTGAAGCCTTGAATGCACTCTTAGAGAACCGGGGAGTTCACTTTACGCACAAATATATATTTTTTTTCTTTCTTTCATTCATTTATATTTTTTCTTTCCTCATCATATATTCAGTCCATGACTTTCACAACGAAGTTTTGATTTTTTATACCTTGAAAGTCATGAATATCACTGGATTTTTTTTACCCAACCCTATACATCTCTTTCATCATTTTTTTTAAATACTCCCTTTTGAACTCTAAAACTGCACCGTACCTACCTCCTCCCCCATGCTTAGACGATGCTCGTCCTCGAGCAAAGAGGCGAAAAATAAGGTAGGTACCGGAATATTTTTCCTTGGAGAGATACTTGAAATCTTCAACATTGGCACCGTCTTGCGATCTTCCTTGAATTGATGATCCATCCTCAACGATAGGTTGTGGTCAAGGAGGTAATCACAAAAAATGATATTTGGTTTAAGTGTGGATATCCGGCGAAGTTTGTGAGATCACCGATGCGGGGATACACAATGCACGGATAAAAGGCTAGCAAAAAGATAGATACGCAAAAATGGAATGACCAGCTTCTTAGTCTCGGGCCAGAGAAATCATGGCCTGCAATAACTCACTCAAAAATAAATCTTGTACACTAAGGTTCATGCACTCAAATATATATAAGGCTTTGGATAGGTTGAGCAACACACAAGTGATATTCGTGACAAGGTTAGCAATATTTTTGAGCATAAAAGACATCTTCAATCTATTCATAACTTGAGAGCACATAAAACACTATGGGTCTTTATTTTAACCATAACCTCCGCTGAAAATTAAGCTAGCATTTAAATAAATTCAGATCTGCATTTTTAAGAGAGCACTAGTTTAAACATGCATAAATCAATTACAAAGATGAACAAAGCTGCAATTTTAATCATATATCATCATGGCACGAATTTTGTAACTTTTCCAATGATATAATCAAGGTGGTGTCTTTATTAATGGTGACATCAAGTTGAAATACAAACTGAAAATAAACAAACATGCTTGCTGAAATTTAAATAAAAACAGAAAATACTTACGCAAACACACATAAGCAAAAGCTGAAAATTACAGAGAAAAAGAAAAGAAAAGAAAACTAAAATTCCTAAATCTTCTAGTCCTCCGCCGGTGGTTGATGTTGATGAACTTGATAATAATACCCTTGCTCGTAATATGATTGGACGCTTCCTCCGACGAATTGATTTGGCTCCACAAGGTGAAGGCGTCCGAGTTCAAAGGCAATATTTGCGTTGCCTTCACCAAGTTGAGTTGCGTTAGCTTGGATGGCTGCGATGTTTTGAGCGTTTCTTGCAGCATACCCTCCAATAATGGCCATGCTTTGTTGTGGTTGGGGATGATGAGCGTAGGACTCCGCGAAGTTAGCGTTGGGCACAACATAATTTGGTGGGGGTACCGGTGCACCACCCCCCATGCTTGCTCTTGTGGCCCTCCGTAATAACTTGGCGGAGGAGGAACCCCGCCGAATGGTTGCACATTGGGTTGTGCTCCACTCGCCTGTGCGGAGGATGTTCCCTCCTCTACGATTCTTCCTCTCTTGTTCTTCCTTGCAGGGACAAGTAGTCCCTCTTCCAACCAATCTTCTCTCCCTTCATTAAAAAGCCTAAGCCTCTCGTTGGGAAGGGGTAGGTTCACTATGGCCAACCGATAACCTCCTCTCTCATCTCCACTAATGTATTTGCCTTGCCGCAAATATTCAATGCCGAGAGAGGTACCTCGCAAAAGGTGGTCGGGGTTTCTTGCGATCCCCGGCCGCAAGGAAAAGGCCAACATGGAGAGGTAACACCCCGAACCAATATTACCCGCCCCCGATGTTGCTTCACAACACCAACGGTTGATCATGAGGTAAGAGGGGTCTATTGGCTGCCTGGCAATTAAAGCCGAGTATAGCCAATTCAACTCCGTGTTGGTCGCCTTTGTCTCCTTCATCCTCCCCAATACCCTCTTGCACATCCAAGAGTGAAATATCCGGATAATGGGGTTGCAGATGCAATTGCGTTGTTGATGGGCTTCTCCGGAGATCATATTCCAAAATCCCGCTAACATGCCAGGTGGCACATCAACTTTCTCCGGAGCTCCCTTGTGGAATCCAAGTAGCTCCCTAACGTGCTCGTAGGGAACCACTTGTTGTACTCCCTCCAAACGGAATGACAAGCTTTGCTCCCCATCATCATCAACGATGGGTGCAATAGTCATTAAAATTTCCAAAGCGAACCCCAAATGGGTGTCCACCGATACTCTGTTGGAGAACTGCACCCATCCGAGGTGCCCCAACATATAGTATATGTCGGTGCAAAAACCCAAGGTGCAGAGTGCTTGGTCGTCGAACTCGACGTTTGGCACAAGCCTCTTCTCAAGATTGGCGAGCCTCTCCTCCTCCTCCGCCGACAAGATGATGAAGCCGTACGAAGAGTGCGTCGAGGTGTAAGGAGGTGGTGCGGTTGAGCGAGTCGATCGTCGTGGTGGCGCGGGCTGCTCCTCCGTGTGCCCACGAGGTTCGGTAAACCTCATGGAAGTGCTTCTTGCAGCCCTCATACCACCAAGGAGGAGAGCATCGTTCCTCGGTGGTGCCGTATCCGTCTCCATGCTCCGGGGAGACTCGGAAACCAAGTGCCTCCTCGAAGACGTGGTTGATGACGGCTTGGACGACGACGAACTCTTCTTCTTGGAGAAGAGACTTGTGGTCTTCTTCCACATGGTTGCTGCACTCTTTTTTTCAACTAAAACTCCGGGTTGCAACCGGTAACTAGGCACTTAAACTCTTTGATTTGGATGTGGACTTTGAGTGGATTAAGGATGTGGATTTTTTTCTTGAGTCATCAAGCTTGGGAAGGTTGGCTATGTCTACGGAGGTTTTGAGCACACAAACTTGAATACACAAACAAAGGAAGGAGAGGGAAGCTTGCTCCGGAAAACGGGAGCCGGGGGGGGCTCCTTATGTAGGTGAGGCCGGCCTCGGTGCTCTTCCCCGCCTCGTCTTTCTTCCAGCACGATCATTTCACCTCTGCAACTTTCCTGCCCGCGTGCTCCACGAGTTGCACCGCCCAAACGCTCTCGTCCACTCCTTTTATTGGTCCTTCCACTTGATGCTTCATATTTTGGGTTATGTCCATACTCCCTAGCTCCACTTGCTTCACATGCCACCATGAAATTCCTGCAAAATTGATGCTTGCTGCCCACCATGCTCGTCCTTTGCATGTGGAGTTGGTGAAAGTTGATGAAAGGGAATCCAATGGTGCATGCATGATTACTAGATTGCCTCCATTAAGGTGCGTTTAAGGTTAAGCACTCCTCTAATTCGAAATTTAAAATATTTTTCAGAGCCATGCAAGAGCTCGAACATAATTTTAGAGAAGTTTTTAAACCATTAAAAACAAATGCAAGTCGAAAATATTTTCTTTTTACGTCGATTTCGGTCTCACCGGTATAGTTTGCCTTTATTGGTTGAGAGCAGACATTTTCCCGGCTTGATCATGGGGGCATAGGTTTAGGTTCTAATTTTGGCTAAATAAGAAAGATTTTGAATAAAACAAAATTAGAATAGGCTTAGAAAAATTCTAATCCTAGAGAAACCAAGGATAAAGATTTTTAAAACCAACCAAAAGCTTTGATTTCTAGGTTCACGCGAGTCCTACCACGTGCTGAATTTTATTAACACTTAAACATAAATCGTGGCTCTACTCGTGTGGTTTTAGCATGAAAAATAAGTCAACCTCAGCACCATAATGAGGGTGAAAGGTTGAGTTAAGGTTCTGAAATTATTTGGTTGAGGGTTTCTCGAAAAGAAAAGAACAAACAAGCACATAGGAGGGTTCATGCAAAGGGTTTATGATAAAGCAAACATTCAATCAAGAATTATGTCTCTAATATTGTTCAACCACTTCTAAGTCTAATGTCTTTGCGTAATAAAACTCAAAAACTAAATTATTAAAAAGACTCGAAAAACCCGGAATCGGGTTGTCCTCCCGTAGCTTATTCTTGACTCGACGAAACGGGTTGCCTCCCGCCTAGCGCTTCGTTTATAGTCCATGGCTAGACTTCTTCACTTGATTACTTCGGATCAACGCTCTTTGTGGGCGTTGCAATCTTGGGTACCCGCTTTGGCTTAGTCAATTTTTTTGGTCTTCACGGTCGGCTTTGTCCTTTGGTCTTGACGGATGCAACAACTTCCTTGTGGCTCGGCATCTCGAACTCCGGTCCTTCGGTCGTGATCTTCATGGTCTCTAGTGTGATCCTTCATCTCTCCCGAATGAGCTTGAGTAGCCTTCGCCGTCTTGGGACCTTGGAGTTGTCTCGGATATTCTTCTTCGTTACCCATCGGGCGCCGGCAAGTTGTCCCACTTGCGTCTAGCATCTTCATCACGATGAACACTTCACGTATAGAGCTTCCGACCTCCGTCACCTTGCCATCTAAATTCTTCAATATTTTCTCCATAGCCTCGAACTTAGTGACGGCGTCCTTGGACATGGTCGTACTCCACACACTCCTTGCATGAGGGTCTTGCTTCGGCGGCCTTTAGGTGTTGAGCTTCTTTCTCCATCTCCATCTTCTCCATCCTCCTCTTAAGTAAACCGATATGCCACTCAAGGAATCCGACTCGTATGCATTCAGCTCTCGCAATCGTCATGCGGATAGTTGAGGCTTTGATCTTGAACGGCCTCCCGGCGTCTTGAAGGTTTATGATAGGTAGATCAACGATGTCGGGGTGCGCGGCGCTTCGGTGGTTGAGGTTGATCTTCCTTTGGACTTGGAGGTGGTGATTCCCTTGGAGATTTCGACGGTCCTTCGACTTCAACTTTTGAATCTAGGGTTTCCACCCCTTTAGCTTGTGTTGCATGTCACCTTTGCTCGTAAAGTTTTCCTGGATCATCCACAAAAAGGTTTGGGTTTCTTGGAGAGGTAGCCAACCATCTCCGGTTAGGGTTAGCAATAAGCAAAGTATGCAAAGAAAACTAGAAAACAAAACAAATCTATAAAGACTAGAGTTAGACAAACTAGATTAGATGTATTTTGAGGATGATCAAAGTTTAGTAGATGCAAAAATAAAACAAAATCAGTACTGAAAATTACAGAAAAAAGCAATAAAAAATCAAATCTTGATCACTTGTTCCCCGACGAACGCGCGCCGAGAAAAAGGGGCTTGTTGACGGTTAATAATTGTATCAAAGTTCGTTTGTGACTCGCAAGCGTACAAGTCTCCCGTCGTAGTCAAGGGACCCTTCTTCCCTCGAGTGGTGAACCCAAGGTATCGAATCCGTGGAACAAATGTGTGACGCAAGACTTAATCTATTAAAGCCAAATAACTTCAATCTTCAATAAAGAACCTAATGCATCTAAGTAAAAGACACAAAACAGATCTAATCTACTAAAAACCGGAGAAAACAAAGTAAGATTGGGTAGATAAACCGATCCAGAGGGATCGGGGTAAGCCTTTTGTTGAAGTTCCAAGCAAGAGAAGAAGTAGCAAATCGAATCTTAATAAAAGCCTCTTTAAATCGTGGTTTCCCGTCCAAATCCGAAAACATCCGCCTTTCGAGACCCCCGTTCTGTCACAACGTATCCCTATTCATGCGGGGAGCTTAGGGCGAGTCAAAAGACAAGTCGAGATTCTTTCGGAAGATCCGGCGTGTACCTCTAGCCACCGCGGCTACAAGAACACCCTATGTAATCTATCACGCGAATAGAATTGGAATAAGCAAAGCCAATCGAAAAACGAAATCTTCGAGGAAACACTTGATCGCTGGGAAAAGATTCAACTTGATAAATCAACTATGACAATGATACATACACAAGATCACCACCGGGATCCTTCCTTGATCTTGCTTCTAGCTCCGGGAACTCCGACGTGGTCTTCCATGCAAGGTTCCCACGTCGGCTAGGGAAACCCTAGTCAACTAGCTCGACCCTCTCCTCTCCGACATGGTGTCCCTCTCTTCTCTCGCTTCTCGGCGGCCGAAGACGAAATCTTCTCTCGCGTGGCTCTCGGTCGGGGGACTATAAATAGCCCGATTGGCGGCTAGGGCAAAGGAGAGCGGGTTTGGGCCCAAAATGGACTCCGGGCCGGCCCGGGCCCATTTAGGCCCGGCCCCGTGGGCTCCTTTGCCCCACGTCGGTTCCCTTGCTTCTCGGATGTTTCCCCCCTTACGCATGCGGGTCCATGTCGTCGGTTTCTCTCCGAATTGGACTCAACTCCTTGTCTTGCAAGATTCGGCACTTTTCCGGTCGGGTCCCCGGAGTCCGTCGTCTTCTCGGATCAAGTCCCCGGCTTCTTGGAGTTAATATTGCTTCATTGTATGACTTGTTCGGGACTTCAAGGTCTTGTCATGAGGTGCTTGATGAACTTATCCCAAAAGTCTTGCATTCAACACTAAAACCCTGCATAAACATTAAACTCCAAAACCGACATGCACACGTGAACTTGTTATACCACGGGGGTTAGTACCAATGGATAAGGTATAAAACTCATGCCAACACCGAAGGTAAACTCATGGCTAGGTTGACGGATTTTCACCGTCAACACCGCCCGATCATCCAACCCTCTCGCAAGATCTCACCATGAATCTCTCAAGATAGTCCTATGGAAATCCTAAGAAAATAGGAAGGAAAAATAGGAAAGCAAATGAACTAGGGTTCCAAGAGATGGCTGCCATCCTCTCACCTCATGGGTTATTGAAGGATCCTCCTCGAACGGAGCTCCCCCCGTTCGAGGAGCAACCCCCCCTCCTCGAACGGGTTCCGCCCCGTTCGAGGGCGAGCCCCTTCCCTCGAGCGGTCCCGCTTCGCTCGAGGGCTCGCTCCCTCGGCGGGCCTCGCCTCCGCTCGAGGGTCCGGCTCCCCACCCTCGGGCGGGGCCCGCCACGCTCACGGGCGCCCGCGCGCGTGCGCCGTCCACATCCAATGGGCATTTAACGCCACACGACGCGCGGGGCGGGCGCCATCATGCGCCGGGGCTCCCGCCCCGTGCCGCCCGCGCCAACTCCCCGGGGAGGGAGCCCATCCCCGCTGCGCAGGATGGAGCATCGCGGTGCGGCCGGTGTCGGTCCCGTGACACCGCGCGCGGCTGGCATGCGACTAACGCGCCCGACCCTCGAAAAAGGGCGGGCGCACCCTCGATTCCACTTTCCCGTGACCTTGCGAGGTTGGGTAAGGGCGCTGAGCCGGTGGGCGGCCATCCCGACCTTGTGGCGGGCGCGGCCACCCCGTGCCACGCGTGCGAGCGCACGCTGGCTCCGCGGGCGCACGCCCGGCCTTGCGACAGCCACTCCCACCTCTGCGGGGACTCATTGGGAAGGAACGCCGTTCTGCCGCTCACATGCTCCGTGCCGGCCATCATCAGCAACACCCCCTCGAAGCCTATCGGGGGACGCCATGCCGCTGCCGCCTCATACCCTCGAACCGCCCTTGTTCGGGTACGGAGTAGGCCATCATGGCCGGATCGGAACGAAGATCGTCCAGGACGGCCGCCCCCACTACTGCGCAGTAGCACGACGTTAACTCCCACACGTAGCTTGGTGGCGCGGCGTGCATGTTTCTCGCCGCCCCCATGGCCTATAAAAAAGGGGAGGCGAGCCCCACCCGCGGGGGACGAATCGAGAGGAACTCGAGAGGAACACGGCGCATTGTGCACTCACTCTCTTATTCTCCCCATAACACCTCCGGCCACTCACCGGGGGACTTGGGAGCCACGCTTCCTCTCCCGCCTTGCTTGTATTTGCCCCACTACAAGCACCCTCGTGCCGAGCAATATAGTGCCACGAGCACGCCCCTGCCCCGGGCGTATGGCCCCCTCGGCCGGAACCCCGGGATAAACCCTTGTGTCATTTGTTGCTTGGCATCGACCATTGAGGGATAGACCTTGGCGTTATCTGCGGTTGGTGTCGGGACCATATTCCGCACCGACGGTTGGCGCCCACCGTGGGGCAAACGAGCGCCTAAGGTCATTTCGCTAACTCCCTCCATGGTGATTCGTGCGTGAAGTACCGTAGCACCCGCTACAACATGGGTAGCTCGGACCCCCTTCGGCGGGTTCGAGATCCGCTTCGGGGACTTCGAACTTCCGGGCCACGGGGGGGAACGGCTATCTCACTGCCCCTCACCAACGGAGTGAGGAGCTCCGCGCGCGGCGCGAGGCCGAGTCCGCTCCGGTCTCCGCCGCGCGCACGCCGCCGGCGCGGCGCTGCGGGCACGGATGCCGCGGGCCGTCGCGCCGCGGCCGCCGTCGTCGCTGCGGGCTACGCTCGCGTCGGGCGCGGTCCTGGCGGCGGCGGGCGCGCGCCGCGCGCGCGCGGTGCGCCCACGGGTCCACGACCGACCGCCACCGCCCCGGCGGGGCCGCGTGCGGTCTCGGGGACCGACGCATCCCCATCGGGGCTGCGTGGCGCCACTACGGCCTACAACGCCGAGCGTCAGCACGACAATGCGCCGGGTTCCTCTGAGTCGGCACGTCTTCGTCGCCGGGGATCCCGGCACTCCCGGCGACGGACGAGTCGCGTCACCACAGGCTCCGTCGACACGATGCCACCCGCCAACCGAGCACGGGTACGCGCGGGGTGGGACTTCTCGGTGTCCTGGGACCCGGTCGCGTTCGGGCGCTTCCTCGGCCGCCACGGACTGCGCGCTCGGCTGCTCCGAGCGACTCCCGCCTACGGGAGCTACGACCCCACGCGGGAATGTTGCGCGCGTCATCTCCAACGACACGGCCAACGCCGCCGGCGCGGCGGGCGGCGGGGATGGGGGGGTCACGCCGCCCCCGGGGGTCGCCACGCGCCCCGGCCGCGGGGCCAAGCGCACCTATTTCGGGCCCGACGTCGACGCGCGGCGGCCCAAGCTCGCGAGCTCGAGGCCAGGCGGCGGTGCGGACGATGCGGTTGCTCCGGCGCCTCGATGGCGGGAGAGGCCTCCACGCGCGGCGAGCGCGCGCGGGGCGCTGGGTCGGCAGTCCGTGGCCGCCTCGCCCCGTCCCCAACGTCGACAACGCGGATGCTCCGCGGCGGGCGAGCAGGCTCATCGCCGCCGCGGCAGCTGGCTGCGCGCCATGCGGCGCACCCTCGACCCCGAGGGCTCGAGACATGCACCGCGAGGTGCGGACCCTCCTTGAGCAAGCGGCCGGGTCCGGCGGGCGGGGAGGCTCGGCCTCCCGCATCGCCGCGGGGGACGCGCGGGGGTGATGATCGGCACCGGGGGGGGCGAACCCTCGGTGCATGTGGATCGAAGCTGGCCGACCGGGGACGCACGGCGGGCCGAGGAACGGCTCCTTGACACGCGCGGGCGGCGGAGGGCGACGCCCGCCGCCGTCATCAACGCCGGGCGCACCGGCAAGGCGGACGCGCGGCGGCCGGGGGGCTACCACCCTCGAAGGGGTGGACGCTACGGCGGCGGCGGAGATCGCTCCCCGGCCGGGCCCGGAGCACCGTGTGTTCGGCGGGAGATCCGCCCGGCGGCTTTCCCCCGGCGCTTCGTCGGCCCTCGACGATCGTCAAATACAACGGGGAGACGGACCCTCGTGTTTGGCTCCCGCGATTACCGCCCGGCACATCCGGTGGGGCGGGGGCCACCAACGACGAAGTGATCATCCGCAACTTGCCCCTGCATGCGGGCGTCGCGGCCCGGACATGGCTCGAGCACTTGCCGCCGGCCGGATCCATAAGCCGGGACGATCTAGTCCACACCTTCGTGGGCAATTTCCGGGGCACGTACGTGCGCCACGGGAACTCTGGGATTGCGCTCACGCACGCGAAGCCGGAAGGGCGAGTCGGTGCGGGACTTCATACGGCGCTTCTCCAAGCGGCGCACGGAGAACTCCCCGGCGTGGCACAATGCGAGAGATCGTGCACGCGTTCCTCGAGGGCACCACGTGCGGGGGCCTTGTGCGCGAGGCCGGGCGCGGCCCGCCCACGGACTCGAGCGAGGCTGTTCGACATTGCCACCGGCTTCGCCTCGGGAGAGGAGGCGCGTGGGGGGCAATCTTTGGCGGCAAGAAGGGCAAGCGCTCGGGGGACACGCCGCGGAGGGCGGCGGGTCCCGGGCCGCGCCGCAACGACGAGCGGGGCAAGAAGGGGAAGAAGCCGCGCTGCGGCGGCGCGCGGCGGGCGCAACGGCGGCAACGCCGAGGCCCTCGGCTGACCGGCCGGCTCGACGGGGCCCTCGGCCCAGAGCTCCTCGAGGCCGGGGGTGTTCGACGACATGATGAAGAAGCCATGTCCCTACCACAAGACCCCCGTGAATCACACTCCTTGAGCGATGCGACATGCTCAAGAAGTTCTATGGCCGTGCCGCCGCGAAGGGGGCGGAGGCCAAGAAGGATGGGGCGGCGGCGGCGCGGGTGGCTTCCTCGCGCCGAAAATGTGTTCCTCATTTTTGGGGGGACCCTCTGTCGACATGACAACCCGGCGGCGCAAGAAGGAGCGGCACGAAGTCCTCGCCGCGGAGAGGGGCACCTCCGGCCTTTCTCAGGCGGTCGAAGGATGCCATCACCTTTGGCGGGATGATCACCCAAATCGCATCCCGAACCGGGCCGGTACCCACGGTGGTCGATCCCATCATTGGGAACGCCGGGTTTCGAAGGTCCTTATGGACGGGGGCGGTAGCCTCAATATCCTCTTCGCGCATACGTTGCGCCTAATGGGGATCGGGGCTGGACCGAGTGCGGCCCGGCACGAAGCCGTTTCACGGCATCGCGCACAGACGCCGGAGTTCAACCCCTCGGGCGGATCGATCGCCGAGTACGGTTTGGGACCCCCAAAAATTTCCGCAAGGGAAGCCCTCACCTTCGAGGTGGTGGGATTCAAAGGGGCCTACCATGCCATCCTTGAGCGACCATGCTATGCCAAGTTCATGGCGGTTCCCAACTACACGTACACGAAGATGAAGATGCTAGGGTCCAAACGGCGTCATCACGCGTCGGGTCGTCGATCGAGCGCACGCATTCGGCTTGCGATGTCGAGTGCGTGGAGCATGCGGAGGCACTAGCGGTTGGATGAAGCGGCGGTGAACACTGCTTGGAGAAGATGGTCAATGACGACCTCGGCTCCGCCGCCAAGCACGTCGGCACGTTCGAGGCCGCCGAGCAAACCAAAGGGGTCCCCCTCGACATGTCGGCCCACGAGGGCAAGGCTTTGAGGGTCGGCTCGACCCTCGATCCTAAATAGGAAGCCGGTGCTCGTCGACTTCCTCAGCGCCAACGCCGACGTCTTCGCGTGGAGCCCCTCGGACATGCCGGGCATCCCGAGGGAGGTCGCCGAGCACTCCCTTGATATCTCGCCTAGCGCCCGCGGCTGTCCGGCGGCGGGCCTCGCCGCCGCCGACCGAGGAGCGGCGACGGGCGATCGGAGCGGAGGCTGCGGAAGCTCCTCGAGGCCGGATTCATCAAGGAAGTGTTCCACCCTACATGGCTGGCTAATCCTGTGCTTGTAAAAAAGAAAAACGGGAAGTGGAGGATGTGTATTGACTACACCGATCTCCAATAAAGCATGTCCAAAAGTTCCTTTTCCTTTACCACGCATAGATCGGATCGTTGATTCCACGGCAGGGTGTGAACTACTCTTGTTTCCTTGATGCCTATTCGGGATACCATCAAATAAAGATGAAGGAGTCCGACCGACTCGCGACTTCGTTCATCACACGGGTCGGGACGTTACGTTGCGTCACGATGCCTTTGGCCTCGGAAACGCGGGCGCAACATACCGGCGGCCGCATGCGGCACGTTTTTGGGGACCATATCGGGCGGACGGTCGAGGCCTACGTGGACGACATCGTCGTCAAAGCCGAGAAGGCGGACGGCCTGGTCGGCCCGATCTTGGCATCGCATTCGAGTGCTGCGGGCCAGCGGGAGTCAAGCTCAACCCCGAAAAATGTGTCTTTGGAGTGCCGCGGGGCATGCTCCTAGGATGCATCGTCTCCCCGACGGGGAATCGAGGCCAACCACTGAAAGGTCGCGGCCCTCGAGCGAATGGGTCCAATTCGGGACCTCAAGGGAGTGCGAGAAGGTGTTGGGGTGCCTTGCCGCCTTGAGCCGCTTCGTCTCGAGGGCTCGGTGAAAGGGGCTGCCCCTCTACGAGGCTGCTCAAGAAGCACGAGCGCTTCTCTTGGACCGCCGAGGCCCCGGGAAGCGCTCGACAAGGCTGAAGGCATCTCCGACGCACGCCCCAATCCTTACGCCGCGGCGGGGCGGCGGGCCCCTCCAACTCTACGTGGCCGCAGCCACCCGGGTGGTCTGCGCGCGTGATCGTCGTGGAGCGCACGGAGGAAGGGCATGCCTTGCACGTTGCGAGAGGCCGGTCTACTACATCGAGCGAAGTCTGTCGGACACGAAGACGCGCTACCCCCGGGTCCGGAAAGGCTTGTTGTACGCGGTGGTCCTCGCGGCGCAAGCTCCGCCACTACTTCGAGCCCACCCGATTACGGTGGTCTCTTCCTTCCCGCTAGGAGAGATCATTCGCAACCCCGACGCGGCGAGCGGCGGGGGTTGCCAAGTGGTCCGTGGAGTTGATGGGCGAGAGCCGCTCGCCTACGCTCGCGCAAGGCCATCAAATCGCAAATCCTAGCCGATTTCGTCGGCGAGGTGGACGGATGCGCGAGTTTCCGCCCCCTCGGATTCAGCGAGTCCTTGGACTCCTGTTTTCGACGGCTCGGTGATGAAGACGGGGAGCGGGCGCGGGCTGCTCTTCGTGTCACCCCTCGGGGAACACATGCGCTACGCGGTGCGCCTCCACTTCCCGCGTCTAACAATATGGCGGAATATGAGGCCCTTCTGCCCGGCCTCAAAATCGCCATCGAGTTGGGCATCAAGCGCCTCGACGTGCGAGGGGATTCGCGGCTCGTGATCGATCAAGTCATGAAGAACGCGAGCTGCCACGGCGACAAGATGGAGGCCTACGCCAAGCGTGCGAGCCCTCGAGGACAAATTTTACGGCATCGAGCTTAACCATGTACCCCGCCGGTACAACGAGGAAGCGAACGGGCGGCAAAGATAGCGTCGGGGCGGATCACCGTTCCCCGGAACGTTTTTGCGCGCGACATCGCGCGGGCCATCGGTCGCCTTCGAGCCCTACCCCTCGAGCCGGCACGGCGGACCCTCGGGGGCTCCCTCGAATCCGGCGGGTGCGGAACCCATGGAAGAGGACCCCTCGAACGAGGCGTACGTGCTCTCCCTTCTCGAGGGGTACCGGCTCCCCACGGGGGGCCGCGATGGACATCGAGCGGCTCCGGGTCCGGGCGGACGGCGGGAGAAGTACATCGCACTGGATCGCTCGAGGGGAGCTCCCCCGCGGCCGGGCCCCGACCGGGCGCATCGCCGGGATGGCCAAGTCATTCACCCTCGTCGACGGCGAGGCTGGCCTGCGCGCGCGCATCGGGCATCCTCCGGCGGTGTATGCCCATTCCCGAGGGGCGCGAGCTTCTACGGGACATCCACGCGAGGATGCGGCGGCCACCACGCCGCGCGCGCACCCTCGTTGGCAACGCGTTCCGCCAAGGCTTCTGCGGCCCTGCGGCGGTCGCGGATGCCGGCGAAATAGTGCGCACTGCGAAGGGTGCCGGTTCTACGCCGCAAGACCAATTTGCCCGCTCACGCCTGCAAACGATCCCCGTGACGTGGCCGTTCGCCGTGTGGGGGTTGGATATCGTCGGGCCCCTGCGGAAGGCGCCGGGGGCTTCACCCACTTTTTGCTCGTCGCGATCGACAAGTTCTCCAAGTGGGTGGAGGTGCGCCCCATTACGAATTTGAGGGCCGAACGGGCGGTCACGTTCTTCACGGACATCGTCTACCGCTTTGGGTGCCAAACTCCATCATCACGGACAACGGGTCCCGAGTTCATGGGTCGGAAGTTCTTGGAGTTCTGCGACAAGTTCCACATCACGAGTGGATTGGGCGGCGTGGCGCACCCACAGACCAACGGCCAAATGGAACGTGCCAACGGCATGATCCTACGGGGCCTCAAACCCAGGGTACTGCCCGGCTCAACAAATACGGCGGGAAATGGCTCCAAGAGCGCCGGCGGTCGTATGGAGCCTAAGGGACTACCCCAAGCGAGCCACGGGTTCACCCCGTTTTTCCTAGTTCATGGCGGGAGGCGGTCCTCCCCACGGATTTGGAATACGGGTCGCCCAAGGTTCGAGGCTACAACGAAGATGCTAGCCGGCGGGCCGCGAGGACTCCTTTGGACCGGCTAGACGAAGTACGCCTCGTGGCGTTGATGCACTCCGCAAGATGTCAACGGTCCTACGACGCTACCAAGCACGCAAGATACGTCGCGAGGGATTTCGGCAAGGGGGATTTGGTCCTAAGGCTACGCCAAGACAATCGAGGGCGCCACAAGCTATCGCCCCCATGGGAGGGGACCCTACGTCGTGGTGAAGGTGCTCAAGCCGGGCACGTACAAGCTTGCCAACGAAGACGGCGAAGAACTCACCAACGCTTGGAACATCCAACGGCTACGTCGCTTCTACCCTTAGCTAGGATTTCCAAGTATTTTACTGTTGTAAAAACACACGGCCAACGCCCCAGTTGGTGTCACCTATGTAAATACTCCAAGTATAATAAAAGGGCAACTCGGCTTTCAACTGAAACCCAAGTTACCCTCGGGGGCGCTCTTGCGGGGGGGCACCCCCCCCCCCCAAATGGTCCCACTTTTTTCGCGCAAAAAAACGTAACAACACGCGCTAAGTTTGTTTCCCACTTCAACCTCGAGCCATGATTCGAACGGGGCGCGGGCGGCACGGCGGAAGGAGCGTGCGAGCCGAGAGGCCGGCCTACGCGCGTGGCTATGGCCCGTCTCTCTCGCCTCCAACCCGGCGGGCCCCTGCCGAAAGGCGAACTCCCCTAACTAGAATCTACTCGGGAAGAAGAAGAAGCAAAAAGCGCAATAAGCAACGATTTCATTTACAACAATCGGCCATGTTCACGAAACGACTTGTTTGTTTACAAGAGGCCACGGAGCCGAGTTACGATACACATAAACAAAAAACGGGCCTAGCGCCCGGGTGCTTTCGGGGCGGGTGGAGCGGCGGCATCGAGCGACGTCCGGGAAGAGGAATTCTTCGAAGGCCTCGGCGAGCGACTCCGGCGGCGTCGGCGGCAAGCGCGTCCGCCGCGCTCCATGGCCACCTCATCCTCGCGCCCTCGGGCACGATGTAGCCTTCCGCCACCGCCTCGAGGTTGACCTCGTGGTGGGATCGCACCACTCAGGGGCCGCACTGCACGCCCGGGTGCAACGCCGGCGCATCGCTCCGATGACGTGGCCACGCAGGGGCGCGCGAGCGGGCGGCGGCGGCGGGCGCCGGCCTGGGCATCGCCTTCCTCGACGACGTGACGGGTCTCGAGGGCCGCGTCCCGCGGCTCTGCGGCTCTGCTCGGGAGGGTTGTAGGAGGCTGCCGGGGCCTCGGCCCGCCCAGCGGCGTGCCCCAAGGGGCTGTGCGCGGGCACGGAAGCAACAAGATGACCGAGAAATTAGAAAGGGGAAACGAACCCTCTAAAGCAAGAACTAACAAGCGGGGTCGGACGGTAGCTTACCCTCGACTTGCCTCTTCTCCGGATCGAGCTCGCGGCGCACGGACTCGAGTGCCAACTCGAGATCTTTGGACGGTCTCGCCTTGCTCGACGAGGGCCATCTCTTGGGCGGCATTGCGTGCGGCGCCGGCGCCTCGTCCTCAGCCTCGGAGAATGCGGCGTTCCGCTCCTCCGGCGACTTCTCCGCCGCCTCGCGGGCGCGCGCTCCGCTCCCGGCGCGCGTCGGGCATCGCCAAGGGCGGCATTGCTCTTCTTTGGAGCCGCCCCTCGGCCCACGGCGGGCGACGCGCTCTCGCTCGAAGCCGCTCTTCGACAACGGCGAGGGCGCGCGGCCTTGGCATCGAGGGCGGCCTTCGGGTCATCGGCCTCCTTGGCGCGGCTGCTCCGGCCCCGCGCACCCGCGCTCCTCGGCCCCCCGGCGGCTCGCGCGCCTGCGCTCCCTCGAGCGACGTGCGGAGCTCCCGGGCCTCGGCGCGGGCGGTGGCCACCTCCGCCTCCCCGGGTGGCGGCCGGCGTCCGCGTCTTGCCCGGGGTCCTCGCGCGCGTTCCACGGCGCCTCGTCGCGATCGACGGGGGCCGCGCGGATCCGCTCGAGGCTCCGTGGCCGCGTGCCGACGCACGGGCTCTCGGGGAGCACGTCGCACCACGCCATCGCCGGTAGACCAGCCGGTTCGTCCGGGCGTGCGAGGAGCTTCCGCAAGCGCGTCGAAAGCGGCGCATCGCTCCCGGCGGTGGCCGGGCCTCGGCGTTCACACAGTCGAACGCGGCTCTGCTTCTCATGGGCGCGGCGCTCGAGCTCCACCGGCATCCACGCATCGAGCCTCGTGAGCGCCAAGTGCCTGAATACGGCGCGCGGCGAAAGCGAGAAAGGAGAAGAGCAATCGTGGCTCACACGGAAGACGATCCCGGGCGGGCGCGCCGCGGACCCGCGGCGCCTCGTTCAACGCGCGGTTGAGCGTGGCGCGGCGTGGCTCCGAAGCTCCGCCCCGGGCTTGCGCTCCCTACGGGCGTCGGCAAACGCCGGGGGGGTCCTCCCCGGCCCCCCCCCACCGGCGGGCGGCCGGCGTGGGAGGGCGAGGCCTCGGCGTCGTGCCCTCGGCCCCCACTATCACGTGACCCTCGTGCCGCCTCACCGAGGGCCCCCTCCCGGGGCTCGGGGGGAGTTCACGGGCCGGTGGCCCTTGGTTCCACCCGGGCGGCGGGGAGTCATCCGAGGCTCCACCACCTCCGCACTGGGAACCGCCGACGGGCGCAGGCCGCTGCCTCGCCTCCGGCCCGGCGCCTCCACTGCGCCTCCGCGGCCACGGACGCCGTCGTGGCGCGCGTCGCCGCCACCTCCGTCCGGTGCGCCGCATGCGCGGGCGCTCCCGCCGGTTGCGCCCGCCCCGCCTCTTCCGCCGGTGGCCATCGCCGCGGGCGGCGCACCTCCCACCATAGCCCCCGGCTGGCGGCTGCGCCTCGCGTGGCGGCCGGCGCGGCCGCCCCCGGCGACCTGCGGGCTGCGCCGCGGCCGGCGGGCTGATCCGGCCGGCCGGGGCCACGGGGCCCGCGAGGGCCTTGCGAGCTCGTGCCCGCCGCCGCGCCGTCCACGGGCGCGACCCCCTCGACGAACGCCGCCGGGTGGGGATCGGCCGCGTCGAGTCCCTCGGCACCTTGGCGGTGCAAGAGGAGGGACGGTTAGCACGCTACTGCGCAAGCACGAACGGAGGGTTAGAGCATCTAATAACCAGACAAACTAAAGCCAAACAAAGGAAGAAGCCGGGTTTCTTACCTTGCGGAGGAAAAGGCCGCTTCCTTTTCCTCGACCTCCGACGAGGCGGCGCGGGGGCCGCGCCGCGCCGGCGCACCTCGACGGGCGCCGCCGCACGCGCGGGCACGCCCGCCTCACGCGTGGGCGCGCCCGATGCCACCACCACGCGCGGGGGCACGCTGGCCCCGCGCGCGGGCGCGCCGTAGGCGCGCCCCTCGACCGAGGACGCCGCGCGCGCGGACGGCGCTCCCGGCCGCGCGCGGGCCCGGCCGGCGCGCGCGCGAGCACGTGCGGCGCGCGCCTCCGTGGCGCGCGCCGGCACCTCCGCGGCGCGTGCCGCCCCGACGATGATTGCTCGGCGGCGGCGCCGGGCGCGCCGCCCCAGAGACGAAGCCACCCACGGCGCGGGGGTGCGGGCTCGGGCGGCGGGGGCGCGGCTTCCGCCACCCCATGCAGGGGCCCTCCCCTCGGACTCTTCCTCCTCGTCTTGCTCGGGGACGAGGGCTCCTCGGTGTCGGGGAAAGGCCCCGGCTCCTCCCGCCGCGGGCACTCCGCGGACCGCGCGTCGCGGCGCGCTTGGCGGCCCCTGGCGTGCTCCCTCTTGCGCGCCGGCTCGCCTCCTGCTCCGCTCCCGGGTGCGCCGCCGGCGGCGCACGGGAGTCGGGGGTGGATGGAACGGACTTGGCGACGTTGAGTGCACCGAGTTGCGCGCAAGAGCGACAATGGCGCATCGGGGAAACGGAAACAAGAACAAGAACTAAAACCAGAATCAACAAAACACACTCACCAACGGGCCCGACGGGGAGCATCTCGATGTCCCACGGGGTTCGACCGCCGAGGTGGCGGCGTCCTGGTGTCGACGGCGCTCCGCGCCGGGGTGAGCGCGTACGGCCGCTCCGGCGGCGTCGGGGAGCATCCGCGACCTCGCCACGTCAACGGGGTTGGCGCCTCCGTCATCTCGAAGATGCGGGCGGCCTCTCCATCAACGACACGGTTCGCGGTGATGAAGGAGACGAGAGGACGCCCATCGCGTTGAGCCCTTCCCTCGCCGGCCGTCGCGGGCGGCGGGGGCGGGCTCTTGCCGCGCGGGTGATTGGCCGTAGGCAACACGTGGCCCCGGAGTCGGCCTCTTCCTGAACCCCGTAGGTGTAGGGAGGAGGGCGGGCTCGGCGTTGCGTAGATAAAACCATCCCCGCTCCCCGGCCGGCGTTGTTCGTCGTCATGGTGCGGGGGATGTAGAACTCCTTGAGGGCGCCGCGGGGCGGGCGACATCCGCCGGCGGCGCCCCGCGCGCGGGTCCCTCGGCTTCCCGGCGTGGCCACTGCGTGATGAGCTCCCGCGGAAGAGGTGTGCCCGGAGCTCCCAATTGACGGGGGATCCCCGGGTACCCTTCGCAGACGCCCACGAACGTGGCCGCGCGGATCGCGTGCGGGCGGAGGTGTGCAGCTCCACCCGTGGTGGTAGCACAATGCCCGCATGAATGTGCTCGCTGGGCGCGTTGAAGCCGCGCTCGTGGTAGCGGAGGAAGCTCACCACGTAACCCTCGGCGGGTTGGGCTCGAGGTGCGTCGACGGCGGCACGATCCACTCGCGGGCGCCCTTCCTCATTGGCGCGACAGGCGGCGGCGGCGACCGGCTCGCCCGGGGCGAGCCGGGTCCTCGGTCGACCTCTCCCGAGGCATACGGCTCCCGAGGCCACGATTGGAAGGGCGGCGGCGCCCGCAGAGGGCCGAACGAGTGCGAGGGCGGAGGACAAGGAAACGAGAAAAAGCTACGAGCGGCAAGACCGCGCGGTGGCGAGGAGCAAGGCGAGGGCGAAGGGACGGAGGAAGCGAAAACGGTGGGAGCCAAGGTAAACCCTTGCCGTCCCTTCCTCACGCGAGTTTTATAGGCAACGGGCGAGTTCTCGGAGCGCACGTCCCGCCAGCATTAAGCTGCGCGGAATCTTTCCATCGCGTCGACGGGCGGGCCCCACCACGACGGCGGCGGCTCTAACACTAACGGGCGGGTCATCATTACGGCGAGACCGACGGCGGCCGAAGCTGACGACCGTCACGTCCGTGCCGACCACGTCGCCCACTACGCGCGCGCGCGCCGCGAGCGCCTAAAGGCGCGCCGCGGCTGCAAAACCCGCGGCCACGCCGCAAAGGCAAGGTCAATGCCGGGCCCCTTGCCAAGCAAGGAGAGCCCTCGAGCGAGAGCGAATCCTCGGCTCGAGACAAAAGCGACCCTCGATGGGATGACGGCGTGAGAAGGTCGCCGGGACTGCTCGGCGTAGAGTGAGGCCACCACGGGCACCCATGCCACGTAGAACCCTCGAGCGGCATGACCCTCAACTCGAAACAAGGCGACCCTCGATGGGATATCCAGCGTGAGAAGGCCGCCGGGACTCCTTCGATGTAGAAGCGGACCACGCGAGCACCCATGCCACGTAGGACCCTCGAGCGGCCTGCCCCCGACTCGAGACAATGTCAACCCTCTAAAAGAAGGCACGCGCATAAGAGGATCGCCCGGTCACGCTTGAAAAGAGCGACACCGAAAGCACTGTCATCGCGCGCGGCGGCAAACAAGCACCTCGAGGCCGGCACGTCCGAGCCCCCTCGGCCGCCGCAAGCGAGGAAAGGACGGGGCGGCCAAGGCACGACCCGCGCGGCCCTTGCGATCGGAGGTTCGAAGCACGACCCTCGACGGGTTCGAACGGGCGCCCCGGATCACGAGTTAGGGACGACGAGGGCACGCGCATTCGAGCCGTTCCTGGGCCCGTTGGCTCGGGTGCCCATGTCGTGTTCGGGAGCCGGCCGAGGGCGGCCCCATCGGGGGGATCCCACGGGGAGAGCTTCGCGCCCTCGGTCCCTAGCGAACGGGGACCAGGGCCCCACTAGCAAACCCACGCAAGCGCTTCCATGGACGTGTCTCGGGACATGCTGCCTACCCTTATCGAACGGGGCATGGACGTCCACCTAGACCACCCCGCTGCGCCGGCTCGAAGAGGGACTCCGCCGATTCGCGACCGCTCGATGGGAGTCGTGGAAACCTCACCCTCCGACCCGCGGAGGGGGACGGCGAGGGCGCGATAAAAAACAAGTGGTCGGGGCTCGGCCGATCGCCTCGAACCGGAGCCAAGGCTCGGGGGCTCGACGCACGGCTACACCTCCTTGAAATTGCACTCGCCGGAGGCGGTGGCGGGGGAGCGTGCACCCATCTTGGCTGGCATACCGCCGATGCCGGTTGGCATATGTGCCACGCCTTTACGACCGAATTGCTCGCGGTTAACCCCTGCCCGGGAGAGCCCACACTCTCCCGGGGCTTCGAGCTGGGCCAGCGGGTCCGCTAGCGCGGCCCCACGGAAAGGATCGCAAACAAGGAGGGAGAGAACGTCCTATCGGTGGGTTCCGACATGCGGGGAGCCTCGATAGCAAACCCGCGGATGCTCGGGGGCTCCGCGGGGACCGCCCTAGGGGTCCCCTTAAACAATGGGGGAACCCTCACTTAAATTCATGCATCAAAATAAGCTAAGCCTAACCATACGAGAGAACTAACCATGCGGGACGTGGCCCATGCGAGCGAGGACTTCGGAGGCCCACCAAGACGACGCTCGTCTATGAGGGCCCCTCGAAGCGAGCTCGCCTCGCCCAGGGTGCGCTCCCCTCCTCGAACGGGCTCCGCCCCGTTCGGGGGCAACCCCCCCTCTCGAACGGGTTCCCGCCCCGTTCGAGGGCGACCCTTCCCTCGGCGGTCCTTCCCGCTCGAGGGGCTCGCTCCCCTCGAGCGGGCCTCGCCTCGCTCGAGGGTCCCGCTCCCACCCTCGGTACGGGGCCCGCCACGCTCACGGGCGCCCGCGCGCGTGCGCCAGTCCACTATACTTGGGCATTTAACGCCACGACGCGCGGGACGGCGCCATCATGCGCCGGGGGCTCACGCCCGTGCGCGCACCAACTCCCCGAGGGGAGGAGCC